>CM076574.1:1339964929-1340564929 GCA_034641835.2 Pinus albicaulis
AGCTGAAAACCCCAACTATCTGTATATAATATATGTAATATAGATCATGTAACAATCCTCATACAAAGTTGATCATATCAAGCTCTCAGTACAATACAATCGCTACACACTAATCAAGAACAATCAGAAAAAATCTGCACTGATTTTTGCCCTCCTGATAGCTTGCCTCTACTGCAATCCCTGCTGAAGAATGGCTCTCGATGAGCTCAATTTGCTCCAGCTTTGCTCACACAATCCTCATTGGCATCTCCAATGAATGTGTGGTGCATACAATGCAACACTATAGTCACAACTGATAGTCACACTTGCTCTTTCACCAATCTCTCCACTGAGTCTCCACTGATCTGTTCTGCACTGTAGTTAACTATTGTCTCTATCCAGTTAAATAATGAGTTATTATTTAGTGAATTAATTTAACTAATTAATTCACTCAACTCCACTAACAATATCAATCAATTAGAAATAGACACAATCAGTTCAACTAAGTTTAACTCCACAAGTGTAGTTAAACTAGAAACCAACTCCACCAACTACTTCTCCAACTCCACCAAACTCTGCCACTTGAGTTCTAACTGAATTCCTCCATGCATGAACCACCAGTAGCTCTAGGAATTGTGTAATTCCTTTAGCTAGCTGATCTGAACAATCTGTTAACTTAATGTCAGTGCTCCAAGAGAATAAGATAATGTTTAGAGTCCAAATATTATTAAGAGCTAATAATATTCGACATGTCTATTTTTAGACTGGCAGTCTAAAAATAGACTTCGCCCAAAATGTCTAAAAATAGAAGTCCATATATTTTTCCAACTTGACCAACCATCCACAAATAGCATCCTGCAACTCATAGAATATGATCGACATGTCTAAAAATAGACTTTGCGCCAAAAATAGCCTGCGGGGCCCACTTAGTGAAGGCGAATCTTTTCTCTAAGCTCATCATCTTGTTGAATCTCAACATGGCCGACTTTAGATCTTAATTGTTCCGTAAACACAACATCAAAGAGTGGTGGCACCATCTTTTGTGTGGAATTTGTTAGACAACGCAACGCCATCCATTGACTATATGGTTTCACTAGAAACTGCCAGTAAGTTTCTCGGTCAAGCTTAGACAGCTTTTGACTGCCTCAATTTGATTGTTCACTATCTCTTTCCACTATCTCTATAACTATTTGATGCCTGGGAAAATTCTTGGCCTGCATTCTTTGATAAGATTGATATTATGAAGGTTTTTGTTTACAACTTCAATTATATTCCTAGCTATACTATCTGTTGCTCTTTTTGCTTGCTTTAATTGTATGTCCCAATATGTGAATAAATATCCTTGTGGGATTCCTCGATCTTTGGCAGATAGTCTTTTCTACCCTCATCAGATTATTGCCAAGAAATAAACTCTAAAATCCTTTTATCTACCTCTTCATATTCTAATCTCTTATCAACCATTTGATTGGCTAGTTCATTACCCGTTTCACAGTATTTCTTGTTGCTTTGAAAACTGAGTGTTTAATTCAAATGTCTCTTTATTGAATTCCTGTGTTTGAGGGTGATTTCTGAGTTTATCCACTTCATTCTGTATTTTTTAAATCTATGAGTCCTTCTCTATGATGTCTTCCTAATGCTGTAATATCACTTGCTCAAAATCTTTTCGAAATTATGCCATTTGCAGCTCTACTTGCTTATTGGTGCTGTGTTTTTCTTGTTCAAGTTGTTGCTCCAATAACTGAATTCTTTCTTCTTTTTCTTTAAGCTTAAGACTAACTTCTGCTGCCTTATCCATTGTTTCATTTGCATAAGCGCCTACTAATTGTGATAGCGTCGTAAGATTTTTTGATGGATCATTGGGGGTGTCTTTCCATACTACCTCCATTGATTCGTTTTTTGGAGTTGCTACTACTGATGCATTGAGTTTCATTTTCTTCCATTGCCTCTTTACTACTGCTTTATGTGCTAGGCTGTAGAATATATCCAACAGGGGTATCTCTTCAATTCTCAAAACAATTTCTGAATTTGGGTAGGCCGAGATGATTTCAACATCTTGAGTAGTTATAACTCCCTGTATTGTTGTTTCTGGATTTGTAACCTGTTGAGTCTCTTTAGGGGTCTGAAATCCAGAAGTTCATTCTATACCTGTCTCTATCTCCTACACTTGGAGTTTTTGTCTAAATTTCTCCCATTCTTTATCCAAATCATTGACTATGATCTTTTGTACTTTAACCTGTGTAGAGTCGATCTCTAGGTGTTCTTTAGCTGAGGCCTCTTTGGTCTTTCTCCAACATTTTCCTCTGTATTTTTATCAATATCTTCCTTAGGGTTTTCCTCATGATTATGATGTTGATGTTTAGAATGTTCTGAACCTTTAACTGACTTCTCTAGAGATTCTCGATCAGAATTGTGATCGAAATTTTCCTTCAAGCTTATGCTGGGAGTAGGTTCTCATATTTCCTCAATTTGTAATAGGTCAAAAGGGACTCTTGTCAGTGTTTTATTCTTGTATATGTGAAAGTGATTGAGGTCAGTTGGGGTCAATTTTATTGATGTTAAATGTAAGACTTGTGAGAATGTCTCAGCCTTTTCGAAGAGATCATCAAATTTATCTTCTTCATGAATGAATTGCCTAATTTTGACCATAGTAGTGAAGTCTTGAGCGACCTTGTCAGGGTCATACTGTCTGCCTGGCAGAATAGCCATATTCAAGGAGGTAATGTTCTGTATCTCTTTTACCGCATGCCCAAAATCATGTAATGCAAAAGAACCACATTGTACCGAGAAAATTGGCCAGATATATTTCTTCATATCTTTGAGGGTTTTGGTAATACCATCCCCTACTATTTGATAGGAAATCTCTCTTGCCAATAAATTATCAGGAACATAATATGGAAGAACATGCGGAGCTGTAATACTCCCGAAAAATTTGACATAAGTGAATGTTTCCTCTCCAAACCTTCTTGCAAATCTTTTATTGCAAACATGAGTAAAAATATATAAATCTTCTTGAACCTTCAAAAGAGTAAATGCGACTGATCCTTATTAATTATGCATTAAGGCCTACGTGTGATTCTTTTTAAGTCTTATCAAAACATCGCAAGTCCCAAATGATATTTCAAATTGGTATGACTTAAGTGTGATACCGATCCCGTGATTGCGATAAATCGCAGTACCGTGAAGTCGCAATATCGCAAAGTCGCAATATCGCAATGTTGCAAGGTCAGTATATTGCAATGTCACATTATCGTAAAGTCACAAGATCGTGAATATGTCAATTCAAAAATCGTTTATGTTTTGTGATTTGCAATGCACATCATATTTATTGATGTTTTAAGCTACTTTTCCTTATGTGGAAGATTATTTCATTAAGACAGACAATTTATTGACTTAAGGAATATTTAAAGGCCTTTTAAGTTAGAAAACGATCAACACTACATTCGATCTTATAAAAGGGTTTTACTTATCATGTTTCGCAGATTCTCACTTATGAATAATCTTTGTTACTTTGGATTCTGCGTTTTGCGATAAAGCGAGAAACTCTTGGTCCTAAGCGACTTAGCTCAATACCTTAATATTATCTAAGGTTTTATTACAAATGGTTTTAAAAGGAAAACTCTTACTTGTTAAGTATTTTGATTTTTTTTTTAAGGGTCCCCATTTATTATTACAATATTAACGATCATAAAATAAATGGGGGGGGGGGGTTGTTGAATAGTACAAAAATTGGCGATTCACTGGAAGAACCAGTTATCTTTGATAATTTTTATATTTCTAAAAACTTTCAAGATAAAGATAGTTCAGAAAACAAAAATTGAATGAAATTTAAGATAAGTAATATTTCCCTGAATAACAAAACAAACTCACCTAATTACAATTCATTTTATATCCTCTTAAATATGAAAATCCCTTTGTCTATATCACTCATTACTTAATTTAAAGATAAAGCAGTAGGATTTTGTAGATCAAATTTTAAATGTACTCATTTGTCACAAGTAGAGCCTCTGCTACCAATAAGCGTCCATAGCCTCGAGAGGGTTACCTTTTAACCACCAATGATTATGTGTCCCATCCAGAAAAGAGTGCAGTTTTTAGAATAAATCCACAATTATATACTTATTTTCATTTTTCAAAAATAACTTATTTTTTTGCAATATATATATATATATATATATATATATATATATATATATATATATATATATATATATTGCTTAAAAGTCATTGTCTTGGTGTGATGGCAAAATAGTGACAATGCCATTCACTGGTTGTAATTCAACTGAACATGCTAGCTCATGATGAGACCCCTTGTCTTTTGATTAAAATAATCTCAAGTCATTACCCTTTTTTGGTATACAGTATCGGTAATGTTAGTCTTATTATTTCCCTATGAATATGGTAAGTAGGCTCTTGATGGGAACTCTTATCTTTTAAGTTTTAGTACATTATTTAGGATTACATTCTAAAAAGAGAAAATTTTACTGGATGGGGAGAATCATTTCCTCTTTAAGAGTTATGGATGACAATTATAGAGTGAAAGATGCTGATCTGCAAAGAGTCTTTTACTTGGTTAAAGATATTTTTCTTGACTGATAGTAGAACAATTTTTTTTTTATAAAGTTGTAGTTTCTCAGAGAATAAATAATTTTGGTAGAAAAAAAAAGAAAATTTCTGAGAGACAAAACCTAGTTAATTTTCAAATGTCTTAACTATTTCCTTAACAATCTCTATTTATAAAAGCGAAAAATCAAAATATTTCAAGAGATTTTATTGCAAGGCCAACAATTATATTATTTAACTTTTATTTTCCTAGGAAAAGTAAAGGAAATAATGTACAGGGGATAAAAGAAGTTATCTCCTATGAAAAATATTTTTTCAAAATCTACCCATTCACAGGTAGAGAATCTTTCTTGCTTGATAAATCTTGCAATAGAAACAATGATGGGCCGATTTGTTCTGCAATTTGAAATGGTCCAGGCCACATTCTTTGGAATTTGGTATGATTACCTTTTTCCTCATGTGCTTTATCCCATTTCAATACAAGGTCTCCAAGTCGAAAGATTTTGTGCTAATAGAGTTTGCATCAAAGGAAGATTTAACTAACTTTTGATGATGGGCATGTGTGATTTTGGCTTTCTCTTTTTCTTCTTCGAGTTTGAAAATTTGTGATTGCCTTAATTGCAAAGAAGAAGAAGGATTTTCTTTAATAAATTGAACTAGGGCTAAGAGGGAATAACTATATTTGTAGGAAGAACAACTTCTTTCCCATAGACCAGATTAAATCGAGAAGTACCTATTGAGGCTTTATGTGTTATCTGATCTTCCCATAGAGCAAATGTCAAATATTTATGCCAGTTTCTTTGACTCTGATCAATAGTTCGTTTAATGATCCTAATGAGGTTTTTATTGGTTGATTTTGCTAAACCATTTCCTTGGGGATAATAGTTAGTGTAATACTTAAGTTTGAAACCTCTTTTGAGAGTAAATTCTATCATAACATTGTATGTGAAATAAAATGCATTGTCACACATCAGGGAAGTTGGTAGACCAAATCTAGTAATGATAAATTGATCAATAAATTCGATAATTTTCTCATAATTGCTTATCTTTAGTGGAATTTCTTCCACCCATTTGGTAAAGTAATCAGTTGTTGTAAGGATGTATCTGTGTTGCTTTGAAGAGTGAGGAACGATCTCACCTATTATGTCTAGTCCCCATTGCTCAAATGGTTGTTCAATATTGACTGGTTGTAACGAAAATGCAGGTTTATTTTGTCTTTCAACAACAGTTTGACAGGTTTTGCACTTCCTTACATATTCGTGTGCGTCTTTAAACAAGGTTGGCCAGTAATAGCTAGCATGCAAAATTTTATGTGTTGTTGTGTCTCCTCCAAAATGTCCACCAACTAGTCCATCATGGAGTTCGTGTAAAACCTTTTCTGCCTCTGATTTTTCAAGGCACCTTAGCAAAATAGAGTCATATTTTTTTCTAAATAAAACATCATGATTCATTGACAATTTGGTATTTATTTGCTTTCAATCTCAAAGCTCTTTTTCTTTTGTAACTGAGCTGCATAGGGGCATATCCATTTTTTAAATAAAAATGAGATCATCATATTGAGATTCGATATCGTTTAGGCTTACCTGAGATATTTGTATATCATCACCTGAATTTTCTTCTGCTGGTAAGTTGGATGATCCAGCTAACATTTTGCAAAAACCTTGGCCCCTAACAATTTTAGTTGGTCTAATTTTGACATCGCATTCTTGCAGTGCAGTTACCCATTTGGCCCCTTTTTCTCCTACTTCCCTTTGCATCAATAAATGTCTTACTGCTGAGAATGGAACTATTATTTTGGTGTAGGTTTTAAGGAGAAATGATCTGAAATGATTTATTGATTATAGACAAGAAATGATTGTTTTTCTATAGTTGAGTAATTTAATTCGACACCTTGTAGATTTGAACTAAAGAATGAGATGGATGCTTCTATCCATTGATCATTGAGCTGTGTCAAAACAACAGCATATGATGTTTTTGATGCAAATGTGTATAAAACAAAATTATTGAAAAAATTGGGGGTTGTCAGGGATGGAGCATTGATAATAGCTTGTTTTATTAAATCAAATGCTTCTCTTTCATTGTGACCCCATCTGAAAACCGAATTTTTCTTAATCATATACTGTAAAGGTAAAACTATTTGTGAAAAGTTAGGCACAAATCTCTTTACAAAAATTATTTGACCAAGGATATACTGCATTGATTTCTTATTATGGGGTAAAGGGATTTTCTCACTTTCCTTAATCCTTTTTGGATCAATATAAATACCCTTTTTTGATACGAAAAATCCTAAAAGCTTACCTTCACTTAAGGCAAAATAATATTATTTTGGATTGAGGGAGATCCCATATTTCATACATCATTCAAGGATCTTCTTAAGGTCGTTTAAATGGCTGCTTCTTTTCTTGGAATAGATTGTGATATCATCTAAGTAACTAAAAACTGATTTGTTAATGAGTCCTTTAAAGGCTATATCCACAACTCTTTGAAATGTGGCACCTGCATTAATCAAACCAAAAGGCATTTTTTGATAAGAATATGTTTTCCATTTAGTTCTGAACGTGGTTTTCAATCCATCATCTGGATGGAATAGGATTTGGTTATATCCCGAAAATCCATCAAGAAAAGACATGAGCTCAAAACCAGCTACTGACTGCAGCACTTGTTCCATGGTTGGCAGTGGAAATTTGTCTTTTTGACATGCTTTATTTTAATTTCTAAAATCTATGCATATACAAATTTCACCATTCTTTTTCCTAACAGGCACTAAATTGGATACCCATTTTGAATGCCTAACGAGAAATATGATTTTGGCCTTAAGGAGTTTATTCAACTCTGATTTGATTCTCGAGGTTCAGATGAATTTTCCTTAGTTTCTACTGCACTGGTTTATCATTAGAAATCATAGGTATGGTGTGCTATATGACAAAGGTATCATAAGTTTTGAGATCAGAATAATCCCAAGCAAAGATACCTTTGTATTTCTTTAACAATCGAATGAATGATAATATTTCATCAGAGGATAGACCAAGACCTAGATTGATATTCTGAGGCTTGTCATCAATTCCAAGGTTCACTAATTCAAATTTTAGGGTCCAACTTTTGGTTTTGGCACTAGTTACCTTTTTAAATCTTTCTTTGAGATCATAAAGATCTTCTAATTTGACTACAACTTTGGGTATTGGATTTTCTTCCACGTTTTGCCTTAACTTAATGTCATGCTCATTTTCGTCTATGATTTGGTCATCATATGACCCTTCTTATTGATCATAAAGTAACATCAGTCATTTTTGTGAATTAAAAATTTGAATAGATGTGTATCGAATGTTATGGCTGATGATGAAACATTTAAAAGGATGGGTAAAAAGAGACGAGGATGTGACAAGTATTGCGCTTATAACAAAACAGGTATATGAGAAGGGTCCAAAATATAAAACAAAATGGCAAAGGTGCCGCAGAAAGGGCGCAAGTACACGGTGCAAAAGGCATAAAAACAAAAACTGTTAAAAAACTGGCCGCGTCCCAAATGTGCACGTGAGGGAATTCCCCATACGAGAATTTCCGCGAGGGTCAAGAGGCGGAAGAGGGAATAGCCCCATACCCCCGCGGAATTACATGGACGTGCCACGGGGTGGGCCCAAGGTAAAAAGCAACGTGGCAGCTCAAAGCGCGGAGTTTCAGTGACGTGGAAGAACGAAATGTGGGCCCTAAAGACTGGTACGCAGTGTATTTAACCCGTCTTACGAATAAGATGTTTCAAGAATCGTATGGTTTATTGCAGCAGAAAGGTAAGGTAAGTTTCTAGGCGAACTGGTACCAAGGCCCATACTAGTATTAAACTCGGCACGTGGTGTTCACCTGTTCCCAGCTGACGCCCAATCCCTACGTGCCGCGTGCTCCACTGTCAGTGTCCTTACGACACTTTCCCCCCGTTTATTTTACCTATCCGCCTTTTTACCTCAGAACGCTCAGTCGTAAGATAACAGTCTTCCCGTATTTTACTCCAGTAAAAGTCGCAGGTTTTCCAGCTACGGTATAAACTAAGTGGGAACCAGTGCCAAGGTCTACCCAGTCGCTATCAACACCCCCGCGTCGTTTTCCTGAGCATATTCCCCTGTTGCACAGGTATTCCGTCCCTCATTTTCTCTCTGCTTTCCTTTCGTCTTTTAAAAGTTTTATATGTTAGTCATGGGAAGGGGCACGCCCAAGAAAGCCGAACCAGAAACCCCTCAGGTCCGAGAAACCAGAAACGCTCCCGGGTTCGAGCCTTTCATCGACCTGCAAGCCGAAATCCGTGATCCCCAATACCCTTTTCACATCAGCAGCATTAAACCCGAGATTTTTAGACGACATATTCAAAATAGAGACCGATACCGGGTGGTTGTGTCTGGCCTATACCATCAAATTACCCCCCCCCCCCCCCCAGTTTATTCTGTGGTTGATTTTATTTGCTGGCTCAGAGATGCTTACGACGAGCGTCGAGGCACGTTTACCTCTCCTCAGGGGAATAAGATTTTTTCTCTTTCCCCCGACATTATCAGGCAAGCCCTCCGCTTTCCCACCAGCGCCACCTATATCAGTTTCAACGAAGTGGCTTTAACCTCCCAGTTCACCGAACTGCCATGGGAGCACCAAAACGACTTCATTTCCTCCATCACCAGCAACCAGGCTACGTCTCTTCCTGCTGCAGAACCTTTCCCGCTGAGCCTATTCAAAGAGGAAGTGCAGCCCATCCTTTCCCTCATCGCTGGTCTTCTAGGTGTAGGTGCTTTGGGGTAAATCATCAGGATAAGTGTTTATTTCTTTTGGTTAATGTCTCAAAAGGGGGTGGTGTTAGATATCCCTGGTTTCCTTGCTGCTAACATTTGGACCTAGTTCCAAGAGATTTCAGAAACCAGTCACTTCCGTTTCTGTTAGATGGTTTTCTATCTTTTCCTACATCAGCACGCTGATAAGTTTGAGGGTTTGGGTTTAGATAGGGTATATGAGGAGAATTCCCAACCCTGACCACTTTTTGACTGGAATTGTTTTGTACGCCAATTGCCCAAGGGAGAGGGTTATTCTAGGTTCGTAAATGATTTCATGTCCATTGCCTATACTATTATCCACGATTCACCCTCACTTAGAGTTTTTCCTGAAATGAAGAGCTGGCTACAAGCCGAAAAATCCCAGAGCACCGGGGATTGGTATCTATTTGACAATTACACTGAAATTCGGGTCTACGGAGTCGAGGTTTCCCCTTACTAGATGCCTGTGTTTCCTGTTCGACGATTTTATGCTCTGGAGTATATTCGACAGACCCTCAAGGCCGACCAACTCCACTTTGTCCTTGCAAAGAAGGGTTTCATCCTGAGACTCCCTATCACTATCGGCCCTTTTGTTGTGAATTCAAGACATGCCCTTCCCATTGTCGAGAAACTGTTGCAAGGCATGGACCTAAGGCTGGGAAAGGGTTGGGCCTATGATCCTCGGGAAATTATCTCAAACAGTGTTGAAAATGCAGCAAGATGATGGAGCTTAGTGAAATGAAGTCGCCTTCACTAAGTGGGCCCGCAGGCAAATTCTGGCGCAAAATCTATTTTTAGACTATGTCTATTTTTAGACATATGGAGCATGGTTCGGGGATTCCCGTTTGAGATTCTTGAAGTATGTGTCATGTTGGTAAAAATAGATGAGACTCTATTTTTTGAGGTCAAAGAGGTCGAAGTCTATTTTTAGACTGCCTCTCCTTAAAACAAGGAAGTCAAATATTATTTACCCTTAATAATATTTAGACTATAAACATCAGTTTACTCTCTTGGAGCACTTCAGTTCGAGCTACAGAAGTGGCTCATGCATCTGACAGAGGAATCACGTGGTTCCCAAGGGTTTGATGGCATCATGCATGGTTGACTTCGGTTGGACTTCAGTGGCAGAAGTTTGGAGGAGTTAATGAGACAGATAGTGGAGTTGTGTTCTGTTTATTTTAGTTGAACTGATTGAGATTAGTTTAACTAGCTAATCAATTAGTTATGAGGGGAGTGAATTAAATATTATTTAATTCATTAATTAGTAACTCATTATTCAACTCAAGAACACATCAATTCACTACAGTGCATGATCAGTTCAGTGGAGACCAGTGAAAGAGGTAGATGAAAGGGTGGAGTTAGCTATCAGTTGTGACTATACTGTTGCTATTTGCAACACACAGATAGGTGGAGTAAGCCCATGAGGATTGCGCAATTTAGGCTGGTGGTTTATCTATATAAAGAGGCCATCCCATAGCATTGAAACACGCAATAGAGGCAAGGCAATTGGCGGTGAGTTTTGAACCAGTAACCTGTTCAAAACTTAGCTAGATTGTGGGTAACTGTATGAGAAAGTACTGAGTACTTGTGAGGAGTATTGTACTGATTTAGTTACTTGATTTCTCCATTATAATATACACAATAGCTGCGGGGTTTTCAGCTATAAGCTTTCCCCATACATACTGTGTTAATGTGTATGCTGATTTGATGTGTTATCGCTTGATTTTATTTCCGCATGTGTGATGATCTGAGTTGAGTTGAGTGGAAGAGATTATGTGTTGTGTATGAAGTTCAAATAGTATGTGACCAGGATAGTCTCGGTGGATAATTAATCATTATTCAGCAAATTTCTACAAACAGAAGAAAGAGGAACAAGTCCACACCTTATGCACACGAATCAAGGCCGTTCATAGAGTGGAGGGCTAACCTTGAAACTTGGCCTTTGATTTCACAGATGGAGATAGATTCATCTGCCACAGGGGAAGAAGAGGACGTCAATAAAGGCCAAGGCAGAGAAGAAGCGGGTCCCTCAGGAGCAGGTTCCCCCCTTCGCAAAAAGTAGAAAATAGTCTCCAATGAGGCAGAAGTCATAGGGGAAGAACAACTGCTGGAACCATTTACACCGTATGGTCAACCAGACGAGAGTAAAGCCGGGATAAAAGTGTTGAGAGACAGTGCCACCTCTTCCGACTTCTTGGAAGTCTCACAGGCCATCAGAGATCATACCTCACCAGGGGCAATTGCAAGGAGCCAGGGAAACAGCGTGAGAGCTTTGTCTTACTAAATATCCCTGCCATATCATTTTGCTCCTTGCTATATAAGATGTCCTAGGCACTGGTCTTTCACAACTCAAGGCTGTCTCTAGGATTGACAACACTTCTGATGTTAGAAAATTTACAATATCATAATCATCGTTGAAGACTCACCAATTAGTGACATTCTCAAGAATGGATGGTCTAAAAATTAGTTCAATGGAAAATCTATCAGGACTGAAATCCTCAGATGGTATGAGTTTTGATGCAACATTAGCTAAGATATTGGCACTAGCATTTTGTAGTCTAGGTATAGGAGAAATATTAAATGCCAAAAATTGAGATGTAAGATCTTGGACTAATGATTGATAATCTTTAAGATGTCCAAAAAGGCAATGAATAGTGTTTCTTACATGTCTGTTACACTAAAAACTGTCATCCTGACATTTTACTATGAGTATGAGTTCATTATTACTCATACTTCCTCCTTTTGCAAGTCTAACATATCAGCTCCTCATGTCAAGCTTTCAAATCAGAGAAAAGTTCCTAAAAATCCCCTAAACATTGGTATCGCACTTTCTCTATTCATTTCCTACAGTCCCGCACCTAAAGTTCAGCTTGCCTGCGGAACCATACCACACGTTCCTTGTGTCATGGGTGCGGACCTCTGTAACACTCAAAAAGGCGAGAAAGTAAAGATAAAAAGTGGATTTCAGATGAATTCTAGAAGATTCTAGATGGGAATTTTCGGGAATGGATACGCTTTGAGAAGGTTCATGCATCCCTCACTTGATGGAGCTAACCCCTTGATGTAAGGAGCTAATCCCTTTGAAGGAGGATTCTATCCCTTCATATTTAGAACAAGAAACCTCCTCTTTTCCACTATAAAAAGAGGCCTTGGGTAGCCTCAAAGGGAGTTCAAGCTTAAGATATTTGAAGTTAAATGCTGTTGAGATTCAGACTCGGTTAACTAAGACTTTCTGTGAGGTTAAATCACTCATCTCTATCTGTCTTGGTTCAAAGAGTGCAATGCTTGTCAAATTAGAAGAGATTCCTGCTTCGGACCCCAGGAAGACCTGCACGACATCAAGGCACAGGTTGTAAAGGTTTTCTTTATTTGAAGTTAATAAAAATATACTCATTTCTCTCATTAAACTGTCTATTTATGGTTTATTTCATAAATTCCTTGATCATTATGATGAGTATGATTTATGATAATGTCTATACAGGTGCTATGTAATCTTTTTGCTTGTTTGTGACTGCAGATTCACGAGGAACGTTCTTTCAAGTGCACGGGAAGGACTTCAACGAGATCAAACAAGTGCTGGACATAAGTTAGGCCTTACACCTATAGAGCATTTTTATGAATCTTATATACTTAGAGAGAGATTAGTATAATTGGTTGTTTGTTGCCAGTTACTTTTAGTACTAGAGAGATCGGTCTTGTCTGCAAGACGGATTAATCTACACAACAAAATGGTGACTCCACTGGGGAAGAACTTGTTGTTTTTGGTTCTCTTTTATTTTTGATTTGAGGAAACATTTTTTCCTGATTTTTTATTCATACATATCTATCTGGGTAATTTAGATTTTCCCTGTTTTTGAAAATTTAGAAATATTTTAAGTTTTTCTATAATTTTTCCTAGGACTGAACTCTGCCTTACTTCGACAGTGCGGGCAGGTTCGCACTTTCTGTAAAGAATACAGTGCGGGACCGCACCTGTCAATACCGATTGCCTGTGGACCCTGTTAAAATTTTAGAAAATCTCTAGATTTCTTTCTGTAGTTTATTTTTATTTGGATTTAGCCTTTTGGTGTCTACCCAGACTGATTATTGTTTCTGTCAGAAATTTTTTGTGAATGAACTCCAACAGTGTTGATGTTTTGATGATTTTCTAGAAGATTTTGCAGTTTGGATTGTTTTTCCACTTGGTCTTTGTAGCGATTCGAACTTTTGACAATTTGCAGTATCTCAGATTACATTGATCTCTTTTTGTTTTTTGAATCCGACCTGATTGTGAAAACATCCTATATTGAGAAATTGAGCCTTTTGTTTCTTTGCGAATCTTCGAAAAAACTTGGTTGAAAGTTTTGAATTTCATTTTTATAAAAAAAAAAACATATTTTGAGTGTTTTTAATCTGTTTGTTATTCTAAACAAATAGACTCTTAGTTTGCTGAACAACTAAGGAAAACATTCTTCAAAATCTTAAAGCTTTTACTCAATTTAGATTTTAGATCTAAAGATTAGATTTTGTAGTTTTGAGTAGTTTTAATTTTTGTAGCTTTCTTTCGAAGGAAAATTGTTTTGTAACTTCTAGTTTGGAACGGAAAAGGATTTTTCTTATGAGCTTTGATCATTTATTTCATTATTGAAAAGACAAAGTATTTTCTTTCAATCATTCTTCATGTTTAAAGAAGGAATTGTTTATTAAAAGGATTGCATTCTCCAACTCTTTCTTTAGATAGAAAGTTCATTGAAAGAAAAAGAATTGATTATCATTCTAGGTGCATTTTAGTGTTTTTTGGAAGTCGAGTCTTCACATCATCCAAAGTTTCATTTCCGCACCCATTGACTTAAGAAACAGCTCCTAAAAGTAACGCTTAATTTAAAATTCATCTAGTAATCTTTTATTTCTAGGGCTCTTATCACCAACATAGCTTAGGCTAGTATCTTGGAGTAGGGAGTAATTAACTCTCCAAGGTAGCTAAAACAAACAAGTAGACAAATCTTGCGGTAGGAAGAATTCCAGTTGTTGCATGTATACTCTGGGAAGCTCCTCTTAAAGGAGTTAAGCACGAGATCATATCTGAACCAGTGGGGTAATCAATCCTTCCTCATTGGGAACGATAGAAGATATACACGTATTAAAAACGGTAAACCTCGGATAGACCATTGTCGAGGAGCCAGGGGTCACTTGTCGGTAAACCTTGGATTATTTCAAGGAGCCTTCAAGGGGATTGAGCTTTGTTACTCTGCCCTTGCGTGTGTGTCAGATCGTAGACTGTTCCCCCAGGTATATTTGTTTCAGTTGGTAACCTTAGTGACCATAATCTTTAGGATTCTTTCCTAAGGTGACGGTGGAGGGAAGATCCCACTGTACCTGGAACAGACGTCAGCTAGACTCACTTGGAATCTCTGGAGGGTTATCTTCACTCGAGATGGTATAGTGGAGAAACTTGCACCGGTCTGTTTCATTAAGCAGGTTGTCGGGGTAACTGTTCCAACCGCCCTTTTCGTGTTAAAATTCTACTACGTTGGATTTCATCACCAACTAGTGTTTTTAGTATGAAAAGTTACCTGTTTGTGTGTGGTTTGAACTCTTAGATTTTTAAGCGAATGATTCAGTTGTTTGTTTCTTAGAGACTTTAGGTGTTTTCATTGAAATTTTTCTTTGTTTGCGTGTGATTAGATAATTTTTAATCGTGGCGGAATTGCCAAGACAATCCCGGAGAATACAAGGGAAACCCCCTGAATATTCGCCAAGTCAACTTGAAGGGCTTCGTGCTCTGGTAGCATCCAGTAGTAGTAGAATTAGATCAGCAGAAATTGGAAGTTCATCTATAGTTATACATCCTGATCATCAAATACCTACGACATAATACATTCAAGAACTGATTTCAGTTTCTGAAGTTACTGAAAGTATTTCTCATTCTGGTGAATTATCTGACGAACCTGAATTCTCTGAACCTGAAACTGAATCTTCTGTTTTGGAAACATCCTCAGGATTTATTACACCAACTTTTAGCGATCCAGGTTCACCTAGGGTAAGGAATATCATTACAGACAATCTTCCCTCTGGACTTATTTCTATTGAAGAACTTACTAATCCAGACGAAGACATATCTCTTCCCGACTCCCCTCAATCGTTAAATCTTAGGGAGCGTGAATCTATTTTCTACAGCCCCATTCGAACTAATCCTTGGTATCTCTCTTTAACGAAATTTTTAGAGAATCCGGGTCTTGCTTTTTATCCACCTCGAATTCCATTTCATCCTACACCCAGAGGTTATTATCCGTCATCTTTTATGGCTGGAGAGTCATCCATGTTTTCTCAAACGCCGGAATCATTTTTACATGGTGGTCCTTCTGTTCCTTCAGGATATCAGTCTTTGTCTGGTAATTTCTCGGGAGCAACTCCTCAACCCATCGAAAATGTGTTATCATCTGGTCTTGATGGACTTAAAATTGAAACGTCGAACGCAGAGCAAATTTTTATGATGTCTGGTAATATTCCAAATCCTCAAACTCAAGGTAGTCAGTTTCCTTCTGGGGGGAAACCTCGGGGAACTCAGTTACCGTCTGGGGGGCAACCTCAGGGTAGTCAGTTACCACCTGGGGGGCAACCTCAAGGTAGTCAATTACCACCCGGGGCACAACCTCAAGGTAGCTTTTTCCCAGGACAAATTGTGGAATCATATTATTTTGGGGGACAACCCCAAGGACAGTACATACCTCAGGGTTATCAACCTCAAGGATAGTACATTCCTCAAGGTCAACCCCAAGCACAATATGCTCCTCAGGGTCCTTATCAACCCCAGCCTCGGTACGCGCCTCAGGGTTATCAACCTCAAGGTTAGTACCCAATTCAAGGTTTCCAACAGCCTTCTGGTCAACCATCTATTCAAGGAGCTGGAAATTTACCACTTCCTAATCAACCCTACGTTCAACCAGGTTTTGGTCCTTACGTTCAACCTTCTATGGGACAATACCCCGGAACTATGGTATGGGATCCATCCCAATACCAACAGCCTTTGCAGCCTAATGTGCAGTTGCCTTATCAACCTGGCCAACCTTTGGTTTCTGGTTCAACCCAGCAACCTGTTCAGCCAGCTATTCAAACTCCTGCACCTAGTTCAGTTCAGCAGACTGGGCCTAGTACACCTCAGACTCCGCCTCAAACTGCTGTAACTGCTACAACGTCTGTTCAACCTATCACACCCGTTTCTGGAGTATCTGTAGCACCGACTTCTTCTATCCCTGTATCCGTGCAAATCCCTCAAGTCTCCGTACCTCAGTCAGGACCCTCCATTCAGACTACAGTTCATATGCCTGCAGGACAAGCTGGTACAAGTACAGTTGTTACAAGTCAACCTCAGTTTATGTATCAACCGTACCAGGGACAGCCGCAATTCGGTCCCTATGTACAGAATCCAAGCTATCAGTATCAACTGTACCCTGGTTATACTTATCAACAACCTCAGTATGGTCCGGTTCATCCTGGTTTTCCGGGAGGTTACACAATACCTAATGCAAATCCGTTTCCTAGTTATCCTAGGTATCCGCCTCCTGGATCTGCTTTGGCTTCTCAAGGATTTCGTGACCCTAACCGTCAATTACCGTTTATCGCAACTTTGGACTTACCTAATTTGACGCACCTTACGAATGATCCCATTTTTTATTATCAAAACTGGTCGCCAATGCCTCATAAGTTGCCCAGTGATATACCAAAATTCGAAGGTAAGTCAGGAGAGGATCCATAGAATCATGTTATGACTTATCACCTTTGGTGTGCATCTAATTCAATTATTGATGATTCGATTCGCTTACGTCTTTTCCAAAGAACCCTCATAGGTCTTGCAGCCAAATGGTACATTGAGTTTTCACGAGGCTCGTTTCATAATTTCAGTCAGTTAGCAACTGCTTTCTTGACTCATTTTCAGTTGCCTGTCAGATACGACAACGGCACAGAATTATTAACTTCGCTAAAACAATCTACGTCCACGTATATTTCTGATCATATTCATGAATGGCGACGTAGACGACGTTTGGTGAAAGTTTATATTCCGGATCAAATTTTGGCAGAATGGTTTGTTAAATCATTGTTACCCAAAATCACTGAAGATGTAGCTAAGGCTGGTGTTGTTACTGAAGAGCAAGTAATTGCTCAGGCTCAGTACCTTGACCTCGTTTATACGCAGTCAGGTACTGTACATGAAAAAATCCCAGACCTTCCAAAACAAGGTCAAATAGTTGCTGCTCCTTCAGGGTCTCATGCCACTGACGGTATGATTGGTACAGTCAATTCTAAAAGCAAGAAGAAGTCGTCAAAGAATTCTTCTCCAATTATAACTTTACCTGATTCCCCGAAAGGAGAATCTTCTCCCAAAATTTCCGCCGACATTCATGTCGTTGAAACATCTACCACAAAATCAAAATCCGGTGGTAAAAAGAAGGGGAGGAACAAAAACAAAAAGAATTCGAAAGAGAAAACTGATAAAGATGAATCCAATGACGAAAAACGTAAACCTCGCTATCCTTGCTTCATTTGTGAACAAGATCATTTCATGAAAGAATGTCCATATCGAGACGAAGTTACGAAATTTGTTAAAGGATCGCAACAACCTGCTGTCTTGAAGGATCCTTTTCCAATTCAGGATAGTAAGATGATTGGTTCTTCCTCGATTACTTTAGAAGAGCCTATTATGATGATGTCTCATGTAAGGGTTGCGACGCGATCGCAAGATTACAGTTCTAAGAATCCTGTTGATGGCAAAGAAGCAGAGTCTTCTAATGCAAATACATCAACTACACATCCTCCTGTTTCTGGTCCGCTACAGATCGAGAAACAAAATCCAGACTTGATAATCAAACCACCTGCTAAAGGTGTTCTTCGTAAATCAACTTTCAATCCACATGCGAGAGCTGCTCAGAATTACAACATTGTTGAAGACTTAGCCGTTTCTCCTTCAGCAATGTCGGCTTTGGAAGTGCTGCAATCGTGTCCAGCAC
Organism: Pinus albicaulis; assembly: GCA_034641835.2. Lineage (NCBI taxonomy): Eukaryota > Viridiplantae > Streptophyta > Pinopsida > Pinales > Pinaceae > Pinus > Pinus albicaulis. The sequence continues at coordinate 1,339,983,237 of CM076574.1, forward strand.
AGCGTAAATTATTATTGTCTGCCATAGGAGCTGTCGATGTTCAGGATTCTAACCTTATAATCTTCGATTTAGAAAATAGTACACCACGTCTTCCTCACCAAATGGCTTTCCAGATTCCAGTGTTAGTAAAAAATAGACCTATTTTTCGGACTGTGATTGATGAGGGAGCTTCGACGTGTATTATGTCAATTCAGTGTTGGAAATCACTTGGATCTCCTACACTTAACCAATCTCCGACAATTCTAAAGGCTTTTGATGGTCGAGGTTTTCAACCTTTTGGTATTTTGCAGGATTTACCCATAGGGGTCGAAGGTAAAATCGTTAATCTATATGTGGAAGTGGTTGATGCCCCTCTAGATTACAACCTTCTTCTGGGTCGTAGTTGGTCCTATGCTATGACTGCTGTTGTCTCTTCGGTCTTTCGACTTATAAAATTCCCATATCAAGGAAAGATCATGACAATAGATCAGTTAACTTATTTTTCGTCCGACCCAGCCTCTACAGAAACAATCCAGCATGTTGGTAAAACGGCTATCCCTTATAAGGATGTTGGAGTAGGTTTGATTAAAGATTCTGGTTTACTAGGAACTTTTTCCTTTCCTCCTCCTAACGTATCGTCTTCTACTGCAAATATTCATATGATTTCATCAGACACTATTATGTTTGATGATCCTTGGATCATACCTTCCGAATCCGAGATAGATTCATTTGATGGCATGATGCCCTTGAGTCCATTTGAAATTGCGTATCAGGCTGTACAGTCACTTTCCAACCCCTCTTCAACCGAAATTGATCCAATGAATGGGATCCAAGAGGAGTCACTATCTATATCTAGTTCAGTTACAACAACATTTCTTGAACTTGTTCATACGGATGAGCAAATTCGTGAATTTTTGTCTGTTGATGACTTACCATGGGAAGATCTACATCATTGATCTTCATTTTTACTCGAACTAGATCATTTTGAAAATGATTTCGCTTCAATTTTTACTGCTAAATATGTTAAAGAACCGCAGAATCCTTTGCAAAATCCTGATTCTGAGTTAAATTTGGAAAATATATCTCGAACGGTTCCAATTGACATTTCAGTAAAACCAGGATTAATTGAAAACATTCATATAGGTTCTTGTTGTACAGATGAAGAAATTCGTACTTATAAAGCCCTATTTCAAGAATTCCGTGACGTGTTTGCCTGGTCTTATGAAGAAATGCCAGGAATTGATCCATCGATCGTCGTTCATGAAATTAAGACTTACCCGGATGCTAAACCTGTTCGTCAACGATTACGTCAAATTCATCCTAGAAAAGCTGTTGCTATAAAAGCAGAAGTTGAAAAATTACTTCAAGCAGGATTCATTTATCCAATTCCCTTAATGGATTAGGTATCGAATATTGTTCCTGTGACTAAAAAACAAGGAACGATAAGAGTATGTATCGATTATAGGGATATTAATCGAGCGTATCCAAAAGATAATTATCCAACTCCCTATATCGATCAAATAATAGATGATTATGCTGGCAGTGAATTGTTTTCCTTCATGGATGGCTTTTCCGGCTACAATCAAATAAACATACTCCTTGCTGATCAACCGAAAACAACTTTTATTTGTCCATGGGGAACGTTTGCTTGTTGTAAACTACCTTTTGGACTAAAGAACGCTGGAGCAACTTTTCAACGGGCTATGTCTTATGCATTTCATGACATTAAGCACATTGTCCAGCCATATCTCGATGATTTACCTGCTCATTCATTACGTAGGGCCGACCATCCCACTCATTTACGAGCAATTTTCATGAGATGTAGGCATTATCGGATAAGGCTGAATCCGCATAAATGTGTTTTCTGCGTAGAATCGGGTCAATTACTGGGATTTGTTGTCTCGAAAGCAGGTATTCGCGTCGATCCATCGAAGGTCGAAGCCATCGTTAAATTTCCTCCTCCTTCGACTTTACGCCAACTCCAAAGTTTGCAGGGGAAAGCAAACTTTTTACGTAGATTTATTCCTAACTATGCCGAGCTTACAAAGGGTTTTACCCGGTTGTTGAAACAGGACATTCCGTTCTTCTGGGACGAGATCGCTGATCGATCTTTTAATGCACTTAAACACGCGTTGACCCATGCACCGTTATTGCATCCTCCCAACTACAACCAAGATTACATTTTGTACCTCGCTGCTTCTAATTCGACAATTGGGATGGTACTAGTTCAGGAAGATGAATCTCACAATGAACATGTGATTTATTATCTTAGTCGAAATCTGCATCCGACTGAAATCAAATACACACATGTGGAGAAATTGGCCTTGGCAGCTGTTCAAGTTGTTCAACGTTTTAGACATTACATTCTTGTTACGTAAAACCATGGTAATTTCTAATTGCAACCCTATGATGTATATTTTGACCAAACAATTGCTAGGGGGAAAATATTCCAAATGGATAGTTATCCTGCAGGAATTTGACTTGGAATTTGAGAAATCCAAGGCAAAGAAATCTTTGGTATTTGCGGAATTGATGTGCGATTTCCCCTCTACTGATACTGAAACAGTGGCAGAAGAGTCCATTGTGGACGAATCTTTGTTTCTTATCAGTACACTTGATCCATGGTATGGGGATATTATTTTTTATCTCCAAACCCAATCTTTTCGGCCTGACATTTCACGAACTTAGTGACGGAAAATACGCTTCCAATCCCAACAGTATAATATCATTGGTGATACACTTTATCGACGTGGAGCGGATTCTGTTTTCCGACGTTGTCTAACTCATGAAGAAGCCGAAAAGGTGTTAAATGACTGCCATTCTGGAGCATGTGGCGGTCATATGTCTGGGTATGCCACAACCCAAAAGATATTGCGTGCAGGTTATTTATGGCCAACGTTGTTCAAAGATTGCATTTATGCGGTTCGGAAATGCCACAACTGTCAAATTTTTGATCGGAAAATGCGCGTGCCACCCGCTCCTCTTCACCCTATAATTGTTGTTGGTCCTTTCGCGAAATGGGGTATCGATTTTATTACATGTAACCCTCACTCGGCTGGGGGGCATGCCTATATTATCTTAGCAGTAGATTATTTTACAAAATGGGCCGAGGCGATGCCTACATTTTCAGTTGACGGCAAGACTGCTGCAACATTCGTATTTAATCACATAATTGCTAGGTTTGGTGTTCCTCAAGCTATTATTACGGATCATGGAAGTCATTTTCGGAATGTCATGATGACTGAACTGACAGACCAGCTTGGCTTGCGCCACGATAGTTCCACTCCATATTATCCGCAAGCCAATGGTCTGGTTGAAGCCATTAACAAAGTTTTAGTCACCATGATCAAACGAATCATTGGTATTCACAAGACGAATTGGCATTCCATGTTATTTTCAGTGCTTTGGGCATATCGAACCTCGGTCAAAACATCAACGGGTTTCACTCCTTTTCAACTGGTTTACGGTTTGGAAGCTGTGTTTCCGATTGAATGCGAAATACCGTCACTAAAATTAGCCGTAGAATTACTTCCAGCTACGTCTGAAGAGGAAAAAAGTTTCTTGTACTTAGCTCAATTAGATGAGAATCGACGAAATGCTGCAATAGCAAATGAGGCTCATGTTAAAAGGATAAAAGCTCAGTATGATAGAAGTGTGACCCCTCGAAATTTTTCAGAAGGAGACCTAGTTTTACTTTATGATCAAGCTAACGATAAGATAGGAGCTGGGAAATTCGTGCCTATGTGGCATGGTCCTTACATTGTTAAACGAAAGTTAGCAAAAGGGGCCTACGAGTTGATAGATTTTGACGGTGTCCCTTTGGATAAACCCAGAAATGGGCTCTATCTAAAGCGATATTATGCTTAAATGTGGTGTGGAGATTTTGTTAGTTTAGATTTATTTACTGCTGGTGTGTTTTAGATTAGAAAAGTGTGCCTAGTTTAGAAGTGTGTTTTTGTCACTATTCCTGCTTATCTGAGTTTTACTCTTGATATTGCAGATGTCGACGTCTCTTCAAACCTACATTGGTTTTTCTGATGGTGCTTGTCGTAGTACACGGAACATTTCTTCCGCAACTTGGGTTATCTATTCACCCTCTGACGAGTTAGTATCCATGCATGGGGTAAGCCTTGGTCAAACAACAAATAACATTGCCGAGTATAGTGCAGTGATTGAGTTATTGTCTGAATCCATATCATTTGGAATTCGGAGTTTGATTGTAAGGTTGGATTCTGAACTTGTTGTATTACAACTTAACAGGGTTTATACCATTAGAAATCCGGTGTTATTACGATTATTTTTGAGAGTTCGTCTCTTGGAACGTGAGTTTGATTATATTGAATATCAGCATATTCCAAGACATTTAAATACATTAGCAGATTCAATTGCTTCTAGTATGATAAATAGACATTTGCAATAATTAAAAGCAGTAAAACAAACAACATTCACATATGTACACAGATAACCGTCAAAATAGTGATATATCATAGTATAGGAGTGTTTTCAAAAAATATACATCGTCTTCGATCATAGGTTGGAAACACCTTATGATCGGCAAAATGATAATACAAAAGTAAAAAATATGAGTCTACACGATCATCCCATCACTGATGATGATCACAATAAGAAACCACTGCTCGGGCTACCCTGCATAGGAACCTCCTAAAAGGTCCTGGAACTCCAATCACATATCTCTGCAACCTGAGAGGAATGTCATCTATGCTCGTCTCTGGAATATCTAGAGTCAAACGCTCTAGATGATGCTCTAAATCAGTCAAAATCTCCGCTGATTGGCCTGCTGGGGCTGGTGCGGGCGCAACTGGTTGTCTTCTTTCGTAAGGTTGGAGATGGGCTGGTCTTTGTGGACCCACATCTGTTTTCAAAAAACTTTTGATTATTAGTTTTCAAAGACGATAAAAAATTTAAAAATAATTAGAATTTAGCAAACGTTGAAAAATGATTATACCTGACTCATCCCACTGTTCCCCTGCTGGGAGAACCATCTCTCGGTCGCCACGAAAATCTATCCCGGCATATGGAAAATCCTCTATCACAAAAAGTTGGCGATCCAGCCAACGAAAATATGAAGGAGGAAATCGCACAATCTCAATACCCTCAATAGCATGACGAGCCATCAACGCGGACCAACGAACCATCCTCGGTTCTCAAATTCGACCGGCATCAACAGCAATACTCTGTGGAGCTAACATGGGGATCCTCTCTAGAGCAAAAGAAACAACAATGGATCTGTATCCAAAGTTATTCAGTTTCCCATTTTTTTCTCTGGTTAGTTGGCCTTTTACATTGGCCAACACAGCTTCACACCAGTTAAAGATGGTGCCGCGAAAACAGTCCACGGCAACACGCATTTGGGAACCAGTAGCTACATGAAGCGCAACACTCCCACATAGTTTGGTAACAGTAAAAGCAATAACTTTCAATTCATGACGGATGATGTGTTTTATGTCAATCCATTTGTCCTGAGGATTTGCCTGATCATTGCAGAATTCTAGTTGGAGACTAGCGACAGTCTGGCCACCTGGCCTAGTCCCAAACAAAGAAACTTGTTCGCCCCTCTTGGACAAACTAGTCAAGAAATATATATCCTCCAGCTCAATTTCGAGCCGGTGGCCACCAATGAAGAAGCACTGGTCCTGCACATTCCATCTGTTCACCAACCATGTCAAGAGTTCTACTTGTGCCCTCATGCCTGAGATGGCCCAAAATTTGTACAAGCCACATGCTTTTAATGCCTGTTGTGTGGGAAAATGAAGTATTACGGCTTCATCCACTTCCTCATGCTCACGTTCTCGCCAGATCAGCATCTTGTCAATCCTACAATACATAAAAAGGCAAGTTAGAATAATCTTATTTGAAAATTTTTGGCAAACAAATGAGAAATGGATGTTTTAAAATCAAACGCGAGGGTACCGCACCCACGCTTTATACACAGAGCGTAGATCCACACGCGTAATGTGTGCTGGGTGCGGAACCCACGACTTTTTCCTTATAGGAAAAAGTCGGGGTCCGCAGGTAACGTGTGTCCCACCTGCGGACCCCGCGGGCAAATTTTTAAACCATTTTTTGCCCCAAAAATTCAAACTAAAGCTTAAAAACAAATTTGAAACAGATGAAAAACAAGATTGAGAGGTTGTGGATTACCTGGGACTGACGGTTCTCGATTCCAATGGACGAATTTTCCAGAATCTTCACAGGAACTTTCTTACCCAAAAGCTTTTTACTTTTCACTCTGGAACTGAACGGTAAAAATGAAATTGAAAAAGTCCTTTTTATAAGTTTTTTCGAATGGATGAATTTTTAATTTATTTATTTTTCACTTTAAAAAGGGTATTTTTGAAAGCATTTTTACTTATCTTAAACATGTATGTGTAATGTTTTAAGTTTTTGTGCAGAAACTGGATTTTTCAGGTGAACTGATCGTTTTTTCAACAAAGAGCATACTTTTATCACTTTTTCGGACTCTTTCAAAAATTTTACGAAAAAGCGAAACCTTGGAGTCCTCTTTTAAGCCCTTTTCAGACTCTCTAAATATGAAAAGATTGCCGAGTACTTGATTATTCGAACTCGTTAAAGTAAATGAATGATCGTCCTTTCAGTATAAGTTTACCCCTTTTACAGACTGAAATGGACTATTTATGAAAAAGGTATACGTTGACTAATTACGGTCAATAGAGTTCTCTCCCGCATTATTTTATCCTTTTTTGGGCTCGAGAGACTAAATTTACGAAAAAGTACACCCACAGAGTTTTCTTAAGTTTTTCTTCTGACTCCCTAAAATTGAAAAACACCGAGTTTCTCCTATATTGGACTCGTTAAAACTTAACAGTAAAGGACCTGTTCAATTCTAAACAGGAACGAACCACTCCTTCTTAGGGTTCGAATCTTAAACTAAGTTGGACTCATCCGAAGGATGAGCTTATAAACAAGCAAATGTTATCCTCCTCAAGCTTGTCAAAAAATAAAGAGGTACTTGCCAGAAATGGTGGGGGAAAGAGAGAAAAACGATCCTATTTGTTACATTTTGATTATTCAGAAAACCGTTAACCACTCTTGAACACGACACTTTTTGATCACCTGGGTTGGGAAATCCTTTGCCTAACAGTTAATCAAACCATATTGAAAGTCTTCAGCCAGTTTCTGGGTATTAGCTTTGGGTCAATTGTCACCAAACCATCTGTAGTGTCGTTATGTGTTCAAGAGGGCAGTTCAAATAAACCATTCATCTGCAAAATATCTGTCATCCATTTTTGACCATCCCTGAGTCAGTCCTTGCCAATATATTTTCAAAACTTGATCTATGATTTCGTGTTGTGGGCTTGCCTACGACGGATCACTTTCTATCGACGACAACTCATTATCTAGGAAGTTGATCTAGAAATCGTCAGTACCTTGAAATATGCATGCCTCAATGGCAGGTTTCTCGCCTTCGACGACAGGTTGCATCATTGACCTTCGATCGAATGATTCCGTGACATGTTCGACTTCAGCTCATTCATTCACATTTCATGGATTGTACTGAGTAATTTGAGAGCCATTGACATTACTGGTGGTTTCTCTCACACTTGTTAACAGTTCACATCATTGACTGGTAATCAAGTGGTTTCTACCATGTTCGACTTCAACACATTTATTCACATGGATAGAATCGTACTAGTTCGAAATGCGAAATTCAAGACCCTGGATCTAGTTTCTACCATCCAGGCTGCGAGGAATTTTGTTATCATCTATATAGCAGACTATTTATAAACAAATGGCTGCATCCATACTGTATCTACATATATCTGTACTATGATGTATTCAAAATCATTCCTGTATCAGAACGATTTGAGTTAGTTTCTAGTTAGTTTTAATCTGAGTATGGGAATGCCTACCTCAGTGATGACATATATATGTATATATTTTGCATTGAATGTTTTTACAGGTTCCGACTGGGGTGTCCACAGGATGATCTTTGAAATGATAAAGTACTGCACTCTTCATATATGACAGACTACAGCTTCATCTATTCCAGACTTTGCACTTTAGGGGGCAATTTGTTACACTAAAAACTATCATCCTGACATTTTACTATGAGTATGAGTTCATTATTACTCATACTTCCTCCTTTTTCAAGTCTAACATATCAGCTCCTCATGTCAAGCTTTCGAATCAGAGAAAAGTTCCTAAAAATCCCCTAAACATTGGTATCGCACTTTCTCTATTCATTTCCTACGGTCCCGCACCTAAAGTTCAGCTTGCCTGCGGAACCATACCGCACGTTCCTTGTGTCATGGGTGCGGACCTCTGTAAAACTCAAAAAGGCGAGAAAGTAAAGATAAAAAGTGGATTTCAGATGAATTCTAGAAGATTCTAGATGGGAATTTTCGGGAATGGATACGCTTTGAGAAGGTTCATGTATCCCTCACTTGATGGAGCTAACCCCTTGATGTAAGGAGCTAATCCCTTTGAAGGAGGATTCTATCCCTTCATATTTGGAACAAGAAACCTCCTCTTTTCCATTATAAAAAGAGGCCTTGGGTAGCCTCAAAGGGAGTTCAAGCTTAAGATATTTGAAGTTAAATGTTGTTGAGATTCAGACTCAGTTAACTAAGACTTTCTGTGAGGTTAAATCACTCATCTCTATCTGTCTTGGTTCAAAGAGTGCAATGCTTGTCAAATTAGAAGAGATTCCTACTTCGGACCCCGGGAAGACCTGCACGACATCAAGGCACAGGTTGTAAAGGTTTTCTTTATTTGAAGTTAATACAAATATACTCATTTCTCTCATTAAACTGTTTATTTATGGTTTATTTCATAAATTCCTTGATCATTATGATGAGTATGATTTATGATAATGTCTATACAGGTGTTATGTAATCCTTTTGCTTGTTTGTGACTGCAGATTCACGAGGAACGTTCTTTCAAGTGCACGGGGAGGACTTCAACGAGATCAAACAAGCGCTGGACATAAGGTAGGCCTTACACCTATATAGCATTTTTATGAATCTTATATACTTAGAGAGAGATTAGTATAATTGGCTGTTTGTTGCTAGTTACTTTTAATACTAGAGAGATCGGTCTTGTCCGCAAGACGGATTAATCTACACAACAATGTCTAATGATAATTTTTTGAGTCTCCAAAAACCTGTAGATATTTGATGTTGAGACCAATTGCTTTGTATAAACCTTGTACCAATGCCTCGTATTCTGCGTTATTATTTGTACATTTGAATTATAATATGCAAGCTAACATGGTATTTTCTCCTTCTGGGCTGATTAAAATGCAACCAGCTCCTACACCATCGCTATATTTGGAACCATCAAAGTACAAAGTCCAAAATAAAGTTTTAACTACTAGTTTATTTACAAAAGTTTTGCACTTGGAAGCATCTGCTTGTGAGAAATTTTCAATCTATGAGATGACAACATTATCCAGAAAGGGAGATTTTTGAGCATTAAAATTCCCTAAAAATGATTCAGCCGAATAATTCCCAATAACGTTGTTATTGAATTCTGTTGGCTTGTTATCACCTTCAAATTCAGTCACTGTATGTTTCAGGTGTTTCTCCCGGTTAACTCGAATTTGATTTGGCTTCCAATTGTAAGGGATCCACATGTGAGACCAGTCTGTAGCAAAATATCTATGAAGTTTTTCTGACCAGTCTCTACTTAGAATTAGATCGTAGTATTCAAGAATATCAATGACCAATATATTTGTTATTTGACAGACTTTGGAATTTGATGAAAGTCGAATACTGACTAAATTTATTTCCCCTAAGACATCTACATTAGTTTTGTCAAGTTGTACTATGTGAACGACATAATTTTGAGGAGTGATGTTTAACTTAGCACAAACTGTTGTTGGCATTATATTAGAAGAGGCTCCTAAGTCAATCAAATAATTACGAATGTTTTTATTGAAAATTTCATAAGTTAAGAGGAAAGGAGGTGTATGTGAATTAGACCTGTCACCGATTAGGATGAAATCTTTAGGGTCGATTTTGTTAGAAGAAATTGGGGGTTTACCCATGCTTTTAGCAATTTTAGATACAACAACAGCAGATAAGGGCAAAACAGAAACTACATTCAGTTCTCTAAGTAGCATTTTCTGTTGTTGCTTCAATTTGCTAAGTTCATGTAATGAAATATTTTCCCTATTTTTCTTCATATCTTCCACAATATTATACTCCATGGTATCAGTAAATACCAAGGTCTTTGATGTATATGGAATATTTGATGGAGATGGATTTAATTGTGAAGTCTTAGGAGAGGAATTTTTACTAATTGCTTTTACCTTAACAGGAGGAGTTGGAGTTTTATGCTTTTGATTCAACTAAGTTGTATCAGCAGGTCCTTTGTTTCTAGTGCTAACGAGAAAATCTTCTTATTCTTCTTCACTTGGAAGGATAAAGTCCCACATCCCATTTAGTTCGACTATTTATTCATCTTCATTTTCTTCTTCTTCTTCTTCTTCTAAGTCAGACTCAACAGCAGATATGGTATTTGGCGGCTGAGAACTAGAAGACTGATTCCTCCTAAAATATCTGAAAGGATTTTTAGCTGGAGAGGATTCAATAACTTGTTTCTTCATTTCAACCATTTCATTAGACATGTTTTTAGTACTTTCTGAAGGCCTTCAAGATCAAAAGGATATTTCATAACTTTCTTTTTAGAGTCATCTTTAAAAGATAATTTCTTAGATTTTCTGTCTTCCTGAGAGCCTTTCTTTTCATGAGAAATTATGTGTTTCTCTACAGATAAGGCTTCCTTCATGTTATTGGCTAACGTGGGAAACTTCGCTCTATCTAAAAAAATGGCTATATTGGATGGAAGAGAAGATATGTACCACTCAATTTGAACATCAGCACCAGGGGCTGGCGTAGTTGGAATTTTATTGAGTAGTTTGTTGAATCTAGATTTGAAATCTTTGATTTTTTTCTCCTGTTTTAGCCTTTAGATTGGAAAATTCAGTGATGAGTGATCCAATGGTTCTATCATCTCCAAACTTAGCTAAGAATCGTTGTTCGAACACGTCCCAGCTAGTTATGGAGCGAGGGGGTAATGAAAAGAACTGAGATCCTGCAGATCCTGTAAGAGTATATGGAAATAATATGACTACACAGTCTTCTTCAGTAACTTCCTTTGAATTTATGGCAAAAATATAGTTATGGAGATGTTCTTCCGCTACTATGCCACCATCAGGATTAAATTTGGGCAACCATCTTTTAGGATGTTTAGGAAGAGGGTGAAGAGGACCTGCCATTGCTACATCACCTAGATTATTCCATGGTTGTACTCGCGGTGGTGGTTACTGTCATGCCATTAGATTTTGAATGGATGAGGATATGAGTGGAGTTCGAGTTGAAGAAGAGGCAGGTTGGCTCCCTGGACGAGAAGAACTAGCAACAATAGTTGGAAAGGAAGCTGTTGAAATGAGTGGAGGGAATGAATGGATTTGAGGTGGAGAATTGGATAAAACCTCACTAGTAGATGTCGTTGATTTATATTTCTTGGTATTCTTTCAGAAAGAATTAATGGGAAATTCCAAAGGAGGAATTCCAATATTCTCACTTTGAGAATGAGTCAAGATTCGTCTTGGTTGTAGAACAGATGAAACACTTCCTTTAGATGACTGAGATATTATAGGATTTTTAGCTGAAATAAAGATTTGCTCTAACTTCTCTATCAAAGTCTAAACTTTCGGTGATTTAGGATTGTAGTTTGAAGAAAGTATTCTCTGAGATTTAAGAGAGGGTTGTTCAACTTCTGATCTTGAAATTGTAGTTCCAGATGGAGATCCAGAAGTTGGAAGAGATCTAGAGGGAGAACGACTATTAGGATGGATTTTTTTATTACAATTAGTTTTATTTGCCATTCACAGTTCAGGCCCTCCTTCTAGCGCAAAAATTTTGAAGCCCCGGAATTCCGTTGCAACAATATGGGGGATAACCACCTGGTCCAGAGCTTGGAGGAAAATCCTTCTCCGTTTGATATGGTGGCTCTGACTGGGGATAATGAGACCAGTTTCCTAGCGAGGATTGATATGATGATGATGTGGGTTTGATATAAGGTGAAATGGAAAATTATTTTTAATTAAAAGAAATGATCTATTTAAACAAAAAGCACATGCATCTATTTAATCTAATATTTATCTTAATCTATACCTGGGAATAACTTAAATCATGCAATCTACAAATATATCTTAAAGCAACAGGTAATAAAGACCATTCAATTTCTATAAGAGATGAAATTATTAAAGATAATTATTTCGACTAAATAGTTAGGCAAAACAATTGTGAAAACTATATCGCATATATCGATTGATCATGTACTCAATAAGGAATTACAGCTGAAAAATCATACAAAAGTGCTTTAACGAAAAACTGTAACTCAAATTTCATACATAACACAATATAAGAAAGAATACTGCTAATTTATAAAAAAAACTCAATCATAAATATAGAAGTACCAGATATGAAAGGTCCTACTCATGAAATCAACAATGTTGATCTACTTCTTTTCGACTAAATATACTCTAAGAGTACAAAAATGCAAATTCAATAGAGTATGCTTCAATCTCTAAGAAAATCAAGATCTTGTTCCAAATATTTCATCAAAACAATCACAAAAGTACATAAGTGAAAGCTTTTTCAACTTGTTTTTGATAAAATCATGGACCCCTCTCTAAATGCATGAGAGAGGTTTAAATAATACTACATATGTATCAAAAATAGATTATTACATAAAAATCTGAGTAGGTTTCAAACGACCTTCCTCATAATACGAAAAAAAAGAAGATAAAAACTAAAAATGATGACGTGCTTTCTCACGTTGAACGGTCCCTATTAGCCATTAAGTTCTTGAGTTCAAAGATATCCATCATTGAATTCACCTAGGGTGGTTGGCCGACTTTAGATCTTAATTTTCCAGTAAACACAACATCAGAGAGTGGCGACACCATCTGTTGTGTGGAATTTATTAGACAACGCAAAGCCATCCATTGACTGTATGGTTTCACTAGAAACTATCAGTAAGTTTCTCAATCAAGCTTAAACAATTGTTTGACTGACTGAATTTGATTTTCAAAGGTCTCTTTCCACTGTCTCTCTAACTGTTTGATGTCTAGGAAAATTCATGCCCTACATTTTTTGATAAGATTGATATTATGAAGGTTTTCGTTTACAGCTTCAGTTATATTGCTAGCTATATTAGCTGCTCTGGATGCTGCTCTTTCTGCCTGATTTAACTGTATGTCCTAATATGTGAATAAAATATCCTTGTGGGATTCCTCAATCTTTGGCAGATCGAATTTTCTACCCTCATCAGATTATTGCCAAGAAATAAAATCTGAAATCCTTTTATCTACCTCTTCATATTCTAATCTCTGATCAACCGTTTGATTGGCTAATGCATTACTTGTTTCACAATATGGTTTTATCAACGAGATTTTTTGGTAGAATATTTCTTGTTTCTTTCACAACTGAGTGTTTAATTCAAGTTTCTCTTTAATGAATTCCTCTATTTGAGGGTGATTTCTGAGTTTATCCACTTCATTCTGTATTTGCTGAATCTGTGAGTCCTTCTCTATGATGTCTGCCTGATGTTGTAATCTCATTTTCTCAAAATATTTTTGAAACTGTGCCATTTGCAGCTCTGCTTGCTTATTAGTGCTTTGTTTTTCTTGTTTAAGTTGTTGCTCCAATAACTAAATTCTTTCTTCTTTTCCTTTAAGCAAAAGAATAACTTTTGCTGCCTTATCCATTTTTGCATTTGCATAAGCACTTGCCAATTGTGATATCCTTGTAAGATTTTCTGATGGATCAATGGGGGTGTCTTTCCATACTACCTCCATTGATTCATTTTTTGGAGTTGTTGTTGTTGATGCATGGAGTTTCATTTTCTTCTAATGCCTCTTTACTATTACTTTATGTGCTGGGCTGTAGAATATATCCAGCGAGGATATCTCTTCAATTCTCAAAACAATTTCTGAAGTTGGGTAGATCGGGATGATTTCAACATCTTGAGTAGTTGTAACTCCTTGTATTGTTGTTTTTGGATTTGTAACCTGTTGAGTCTATTTAGGGGTCTAAAATCTAGAAATTCCTTCAATACCTATCTCTGTCTCCTGCACTTGGAGTTTTTATCTAAATTTCTCCCATTCTTTATCCAGATCATTGACTATGATCTTTTGTACTTGAACCTGTGTAAATTCAGTCTCCATGTGTTCTTCAGACGAGGCCTATTTGGCCATTTCTCCAGCATTTTCCTCTGTATTTTCCTCAATAACTTCCATAGGGTTTTCCTCATGATTATGAGATTGATGTTCAGAATGTTTTAAACCTTGAACTGACTTCTCTGGAGATTCTTGATCGAAATTTTGATCGAAATTTTCCTCTAGGCTTACGCTGGGAGTAGGTTCTTTTATTTCCTCAATTTTTAATAGGTCTAAAGGGACCCTTGTCAGTGTTTTATTCCTATATATGTGAAAGCGATTGAGGTCGGATAGGGTCATTTTTATTGATTCTAAATGTAATACTTGTGAGAATGTCTCAACCTTTTCAAAGAGATCATCAAATTTATCTTCTTCATGAATGAATTGTCTGATTTTGACCATAGCGGTGAATTTTTGAGCGACCTTTTCAGGGTCATACTATCTTCCTAGAAGAGTAGCCAGATTTCGGGAGGTAATGTTCTGTATCTCTTTTACCGCGTGCCCAAAATCATGTAATTCGAAAGTGTTGTGCAGGTAAATCCCCTCTGCGGACAGAGGCGATCCCTCTAGCCCTAGGGTGGGTCTAGCAACAACAAGAAAGTACTAACATCTACCTTCATAGATTGTAAATGAAATTCAGAGCAAGGAATATGACCTACCTTGTTCTGATGCTATGTTTTCGTCTTCCGTAGAAGCTTCTTGATGTGTCGCTCTTCTCAAGATTGATACACGTTGCTACCAACGTTTGATTACCTGTACAAACAATCAATACACCACGACAAGCGTAAAATCACGACAAACATAAAATAGTTACAACCCATCTAACTAATCAAAGGATTCTAGAAATATCATTATAAATTTAAACAAGAGTGGAAGATAAACATCTATTGTATTTTATTATGATAAAGACAAGTGGAGTTTACAACCAAGCCTTGATGTTGAGGCCGTCCTTCGACAAGTCCGTATCCAAGAATGTTTGCAACACCCTCATAAACAAAGGTCTAAGATTTCATTATGTTTCTAACACACAAAAACAATCACACTCTGCTCTATTCTCCCGAAGCTATGATTGCTTCTCCTCTCTAGGTAACTAAACTCTTTGACTCTAACTAGCCAGGTCTAACTAAGGCAGCAAAGGTGAAGGAGGTATCCTTATATAACAATGGAGGAGGAGGTTATGGACCCTCAAATAATCGGAAAATATCTTATCCTTTGGAGTAGTTCCTATTTCTTGGGAACAAGAAGTCCAAAGGGGAATTCCACGGCCATATCCTCAAAACAAACTTCCAGCTCGCCGCCTCATGAAGCTTCTAGTCGTGGAAACTTCGTTTCTATTTTAAAAAATTTCCAAAAGAGGATCGGCGCGGGTCCAACATTAAGACAGAGCACCGATCAGCACGGGTCCCAGTGCAATCTCTGCTATTGGCGCGGGTCAGACATTGAGACAAAGCGTCGACCTTGAAAACCAGGTTTTTATAGGGATCTTCCAGAAAATTTATAAAGGGAGATGAATTGGCAGACAAAGTGTGGTTCAGGGGTATGTATTCCATTCTTTGAAAGCACACAAGGGTCACTGTATGGATCCTCCAAGATCAAGGAACATGGAGTACAAGGACAGTGACAAATTTCTATATAACATATGCCCACTATAGTATGAATTCCGAACATGAGTGAGGGGTAAAATGCTTTACGAGTACATGCAAGAAACCAGACTTTGTTGTCAGGAGACCTACAAATCAAGCATAGATACATATACATAACCAGAATCTTTGTTGAAAATACATGAATCAAGGTATGGACGCAGCCATCCGTAAGGAGGATCATCAAAATAAACGCAGGTATGGTCGCAACCATCCAATAAGAGGACTTATGCATATAGTCATGATAAACCAAATCGTCTCGCAACCTGGATTTTATCAGACAAAACCTAGGGTCTTGCGCTCCATCTCGACCCGAAAAAGTACAAATTTAAGCATGCGAATGAGTGAGCTGAAGTCGAACATGCAAGAAATTTTCTTGATTACCAGCCCATGATGAAATTTGTTAATAGGCGCGAGAGAAACCATCAATAATGATAATGGCTCTCAAGTTACAACTAGTACAATCCGCGGAATGTGAATAGTGAGCTGGAGTCAAACACCCGCGAAATCACTCGATCGAAGGCCAATGATGAGAACCTGTCGTCGAATGCGAAGAACTTGCCATTGAGGCATGAAATCTCTAAGGTACTGGAAGGGAGTCTCTAGATCAGCTTCCTGGATAATGAGTGGAAGTCGACAGAAAGTGATCTGGTTGAAGGAGGGCCATAATGTTTCCCACATCATAGACACAAGACAGAGGAATAAGATGATAGTGAATCAGGACCAAACAGAGGATCAGAGGTTGAAAACCGCAGAAATAAACTTCCCTTGAACATGTTTGCGACATTACTCTAGATTTTGGCAGTATTTTACATCAAGGGATATGAGGTCATGATGACATGGAAAAAAGTAGATGAGAGGTCAAAACAGATAACCCAAACCCATGGAGAAAAAATGATGAAATGGGATGTCCCCAACTCGACACGAATTGAAAACAAGTGTCATGTTCAAGAGCGATATACTGCCAACACAACTAAGAACTGGTTCCATTTTCCCCCACCATTTATGGTGAGTACCCAAATTATTTTTGGAAACAAGCTTGAAGGGGATAATATATGCTTGTCATATAAGTTTATCCTTCGGAAAAATCCACCCTAGTACATTTTACGAGCCCTAGGAAGGAGGAAATCAGTTACGTCATGGTGATGATTTCCAATGTCATGTAAATTTTAACGAGTATGACAAAGGAAGAACTCAACATCTTTTCACGTTTAGAGAGTTTTAAAAGAAGCGGAAAAGAAAATTCTAGCAAGTCCCTTTTCGTAGGTAGTCTCATAGACCTGAAAAGTTAGAAAACCATATATGAGAGAACCTCTTAGTCGTGATAGGCTAAGGTATTCCTTTTTTCGTAAATAATATGTCCCAACCCGAAAAAGGGGTAAATGTATACTAGGTAGATGCCATTTTGCAGCCTTTAATGAGTTCAAAATGACAAGAGTCTCGACAATCTTTTCAATTTTCGAGAGTCAGAAAAGAGCTGAAAGATGACTCCTGCTGGAGGAACGAGTGGCATTAAGTGTAGCAACTGGTTCTGGTGATGGTGGAACTGCTCAGAACAAGTAAAGGTCAAGAGGTTGGCTAAGAAGACCACTCATTGTAAATGTTCCTCAGGAATGGGTAAAACAATTAAGTGAGGGCATATGATCGGCCGAGCAGATGGTGACGATGGAATGAGAAAACCAAGGTTCATCTGGAAAAATAAGCTGATAAAATGGCAATCACGAGAGGTAAAATAATAATGGTTTCATTTTTACACAAGCTTCAAATCAGGCAACTCTGCTTGAAGTTGGTTTCATTTTTACACAAACTTGAAACTTTTTAGAAAAATATGCTTGAAACTGGTTTCATTTTTACACAAGCTTGAAATGGAAACAAACTATGCTTGAAATAAGTTTGCATGCCCCCAACATGATGACTCAATTTGAGGTACATGCCCCCCAAGCTTCATGGCATTCACTAGAGTAGAATGCTGGTTACTAAGAGGTGGATGGAGTGAAGGTTCAATTACGAGATCAAGGGAAAGACTCGACTAGGATCTTATGAGATCAGATCAAAGACTCGAATTGAAAATGGAACCTGTTTTATTTTTTAACGAGGTTAATAAAAGTAAAAGAACTATCCTCATGACCTAATTCATTTTTTAACGAGGTTGAAATAGCAAACGAACTATCCTCATAAGAGCTTTTTTCATTTTTTAAGGAGCTTGACATAAGAAAGCGAATTATGCTCCAACGAGCTTGTTTCATTTTTTAAGGAGCTTGACACATGAAAACGAACTATGCTCTGATGAACTGATCAAGATATACAAAGAGTCATGGCTTCCAAGAGGCTCTCATGTAATGGGAGAACCACATCTCGGAAATTAGGAACCAATGCCCCGAGTACATTGTGCACTACCTCACTAACTGAATTATTAGTGGATGTAGACATGGAACAAGTGACTACATAATTGACCTGTGGCAGGGAAGATATCACTAGCAGGTAAGGACTAGGAAGGGACAACGATAGAAAATATGTCACAGCAAAACCAAAGAATGAAAGCTGATCAATGGTCACGATCTGACCTTCATGTGGAAAAAAAATCACACGAAAGAGGGAAGAGACAAGCTTGCCCATGGCATAAGCATAGTCGTGCCCTAGAAGTAAATTAAAATCCAAGGGACCTTGGACCACCCTCATGTCTATATAGATGGTTTTTACTCCCAAAGTAATGGGCAACGTCGGAAGGATCCCTAATGGTTGACTTGTTCCTCTGTTAAAAGCCAAAATATTCTTGAGTAACAGGCACAAGCTGTGGAGAACCCAAAGCTTGCCATGTAGTTGAGGACATAATACTAACCGAGGTGCCTTCATTTATAATCATGTAGAAATTATATACAAGATGCATGCATATATCCAGATTCTCCTGATCTAACAATATTTTATCTTCATGCTAAATACATAATCCTTCCACTGTTAATATTTTGCGGAAATTAAAATCAATTGTAAACACATGAAGCAATAAAAACAATGGCACATAACACAGTTGTTTAACGGGAAAGCCTGAAGTTGAAAAATCCAACTATCATATATTATGTATCATGGAGATCATGTAGCAATCTCATACAAATCTTAGTACATCAAGCTCTCAATAAAATCAACCGTCACACACTAATCAGGAGAAATATGCAAATCCTTGCACCGATTTCTTGCCACCTGCTAGCCTACCTCCACTGCGTAATCCCTGCTGAAGAATAGCTCTGAATGAATTCAAATTACCCTTGCCTTGACTGCGCAATCATCATTGGCAACTCCAATGTGTGTGTGGTGCAATCAATGCATTACTATAGTCACAACAAATAGTCCATCTTGCCCTTTCACCTATCTCTCCACGAGGTCTCCACTGGAACTTCTATGCACTGTAGTTGACTGTTGTATTGTTCAGTTAATTAATGAGTTATTATTTGTGAATTAATTAACTAATTAATTCAATCCACTCTCACTAGTGTATCATTCAATTAGACTAGATACAACTAGCTCAACTGAGTTTAACTCCAATAATTGAGTTAAATTGAATAACAACTCCATGAACTACTCTTCCAACTCTGTCATAACTTTTCCACTTCAGTTCTAACTGAGTCCTCCATGCATGAACCACCAGTAAACCCTAGGAATTGCGTAATTCCTTCAACCCACTGATTTTCCAAATCTGTATACTGAAATAAAGTGCTCCAAGAGAATAAGTTGATGTTTATTGTCGGATTATTATTAAGAGCTAATAATAATCGACACTTCTATTTTTAGATCGACGATCTATAAATAGACTTCGCCCAATATTCTAAAAATAGAATTTCGTCTATTTTTCCAACTTGATCAACCATCCACAAATAGCATCCTGCAACTTCTGAAATATGATCACCATGTCTAAAAATAGACATAGTCTAAAAATATACTTGTGCCAAAAATAGCCTGCGGGCCCACTTAGTGGGCCCACTTATTGAAGGCGACTCTTTTCACTAAGCTCATCATCTTGTTGAATCTCAACACTCCCTCTCAACAATATAGGGATTATCCTTCACCCTGATCCTGCCTCTATGGTATTCGAATTTTCTCCTGGTGAGCGCCTTCGTTAGAATATCTGCATCCTGATCTTCCGTAGGAATGTACTGAAGCAACATGATCTTCTGTTGCACACAATCTCAGATACAATGATATCGGATATCAATATGTTTAGATCTATCATGAAACACAGGATTAATCGAGAGTTTAATGAAACTATGATTATCACAATGTATCATTGTAGGATCTAAATGTGAACCCAACAAACTAACCAGGATCTTCCTTGCTACGTACATAGCCTCACATGCAACCTTGAATTGTCGCTGTATGTAATTCGTCTCACTAAACCGAGTTCCAATTAGATTCTTTTTTTCCTCAATGTACTAAGAAACCGCCATAGATCCGATACTGGAAATCCCTCCTGATGTGCTCTTTCTGTCTGTTGGGCTTCCTGCCCAATCTGCATCTGTGAAGCCATGCAACTTCCTTCATCCGTCTGTCTGTACCACAAACCATACTCAGATGTGCTCCTGAGATATCTTAGGACATGCTTGCCTGCCTTCCAAAAGAGCTTGGTAGGCTTAACCATTGCTTGTGAAAGTTGGTTCACCGCATAGCATATGTTGGGTCTTGTATTGACTAAATACATGAGTGAACCCACCAACTGTTGATAAACAATGGCATCCACTACCGCCGATGAAGTAGCATCCTTATCTCCAATTTCTCGTTAGGTATAAACTTGACTCGAGATAGAGCCACCGTTGACTAGGTAAATAGTAGTGGTTTTTGGGCACATGGTTTTGTGCACCCATGGTTTTGGCCCATGGTATTGTATGTAATGGAGTCATAAAAGAGGTCAAGGCCTATTGTAATGCAGGCTCGGAGGTGAGCGGTGAAGGGGTTCACTGGCTCACTGGCCAGGGTTTTTACTAAATGTTTATTAAATTTCATTGTAGAATAATTTTTTCTTAATAAACATTGTGTTTATATTTATGATTTGTTGTTGGGTTCTTTATGTTTATTTCTCTCGCGGTAAATATTTTATTTCTGCAGTAATTCCTAACAAATGGTATCAGAGCCAAGTTCAGGTTTGGCTTCAAAGGGACGCTTCTGCTACCAAGGGGTTATGGATTGATGAACGTGTATGATGGAGTTTGTTTCGAAGGTTGATCTAGGTTTGATTGTTTATTAGTTGTCGATTTTTTAGTGGTTAGAATATCAATTTTTTCATGATGCAAAATGTGGCCATCTGCGTGCTAAGTTAAAACATTGGTAGGGGCAGCTTAAAACTGTAATTTTGTTAACGCATTGGTAAAATGAGTTCTAGCGATTGTAATTTTGTGAGTTATTAGATCCGGCACAAGTGCTATGAAGGATGGAATCTTGCTACAAATCGTTGTGCGGACATCAATGATTTTGTGGTGGATGCACTAGTGATAACACATGGATGATAAATCGCACGACATGAAGCTATTGCGAGGGAAAATCATTTACCTGATATGCAAAGGGGTAGAATGATATGAATTATGGCAGCGTGGACTTATGTAGGTTGCATGAATCTATATGATGTGATTGGTATAAAGAGCTGGTTGTGAATACGGTTTGAAGGGAAAATGCAATCGACGCGCGGAAGCAGGAGGAGAATGACGAAGCCGCAAAGATCTGCTGGAAAGTGGAGAAAAAACACGCCCAGGCCTCTCGGAAACAGACCTGGACTTTGTTCGTGAGCTCTTGGAGAGCTTGTTGCATTGACAACAAAGGATTTTCATGGAGTTGTTGGATTCTATGGAGCGGAAAGAGGAAATCCGCAAGCGAATTCTGCAAACTGTCGAAGGGCGGGGAGGTTGGATCCCTGCATAGACAATTCACAAAGGTTTGTGTGGAGAACGATAGGTAGGAAGATCGATTCTCCTGTAATCATGATGGCCCTCTTGTGATCGTGTTGGCCTCATGGAGCAATTTGCGTAGGAGAAAATGCAGCGTATATTGCTGGCTATTTTCATGGCAGAGATCAGAGTTGTGGAGGAGGACATGGATGGTGATGAGGGTCACGAGGTCCGTAGTTCCAAGTTGTTCGAAAGAAAATGCTGCCAACGGAAACAAGTTACTGTTTTGTGGTGCAACTCAGTACCGGGAACATAAAAGGCCAAATAAATTTCATATCTTCCACCTGGGAATCAATATATTGTTTGCAGCTATTTTCTCTACATGAATTCATTATGTTGTGCTATATTTTAATGGTCAGAGCGCAATGCTATAGTGGTATTTTAATGGTCTTTGTTACCTTTGAAGGAGTGAAATGCTATAGTGGTGGAAGGTGTTGACTACAAACCTTATTATGAAGGAGATAGTTAGTTATAAGGGAGGAGAGCATTGATCACATAATGTGTTAAGAGAGGAGGAGAGAGGATACGTGCACATGGATTGATGTAATGAACCATGTATCTGAAGAGAATTCCTAGAGAACTGGCGGTTATAAAGGTTGGTGACCCATGTAATTCGGTAGATGGATTCTTTTTATATGGACATTGATTTCATATGTACAAAGAACAACAATGAAACAAAAAAATATTATAATGGAGTTAATTTTTATTACATGTAAATGGGCATACTGCTGTAAGACCTGGTATGGCATGCGTACCCCTGGAGAATCACTGGTAAAGTCTGGGTTAGACCTAGGTGATAGGGGGGGATGTCAAGTTAACAATTACCCTGAGTAAAAATTTGAGGGGGGAAGAGCTAGAGTGAGCGGGGTTGTCTCATTTAGCAGGCTTGGTTGGATTTAGTCAATAATCCCCAAATTAAGTTTAAGGGGGAAATTGTTAGGTAAACTTGATTCGGGATAGAGTCAAAGTTAACTAGGGTAAATAGTAGTGGTTTTGGGGCACATGGTTTTGGCCCATGGTATTGCATGTAATGGAGCCTATAAAAGAGGCTGGGAATACTTCATTGTAATGCAAGCCTGGAGGTGAGCGGTGAAGGCTCACTTGGCCGGATTGGCCAGGGTTTTGGCCAATGTTTAATGAAATTTCATTGGTGGGGTTTTTCCCTGGATTTGGGGTTTTCCTGGTTAAACATTGTGTTTATGTTTATGATTTGTTGCTGGGTTCTTTATGTTTATTTCTCTCATGGTAAATATTTTATTTCTGCAGTAATTCCTAACAATTTCCTGGAAGAGGAGTGTCGATAGGCTTACATCCTTGCATGTGAAACCTCTCCAGTATCTCCTGGGCATAATTTCCTTGAGACACAAACAATTCACCTTCCCGCTGCCATAATCCAATCCAAGGAAATAATGAAGGAGGTCCAAATCCTTCATTTCAAACTCCTTTGCAAGATCTGCATTGCATGAGTGTATCAACTGCTCATCACCCGTTAGTATTAAATCATCAACATAAAGAACAATGATTAAAAGCTTACCCTCCACCACAATTTAGTACAGGTTTGCATCTGCCTCACTCTTGGTGAAGCCAAGTCCAGTGAAATAGCTGTCGATTTGTGTGTACCAAGCACGTGGTGCTTGCTTCAACCCATACAATGCTCTATTGAGCCTGCACACATGCAATTCTCTGCTAAAGATCTCAAATCCTTCAGGCTGCTCAATGTACACCTCTTCCTCAATGATCCCATTAAGAAACGCAGTATTCACATCCATCTGATGAATGTGCCAACCCATTTGCACTGAGAGAGAAAGGATGGTCCTTATGGAAGAATACTGTGCAACAGGTGCAAAGGTTTCTTCATAATCAATCCCCTCGATCTGTGAGAAGCCCCGGGCAACAAATCTCGCCTTATACTTCTCGACGCTCCCATCAACAACTTGCTTTACCTTGTAGATCCATCTTGATCCTACAAATTATTTTCCCACCGCCCTTGGAACAATCTCCCAAGCATTGTTTCTGACAGTGGAGTCATACTCCTCCACCATGGCATCTACCCATGTGGGCTCCTGCACTGCTTCTTCAAAAGAAGATGGCTCTGTCACGATACACTTGCTCATCAGAGCCATGTATTCAGTAAATCGGTCAGGTGACTATTTCTGTCTACACTGTGATGTAGGGACTCCTAGATTCTGTGCTGCATCAAGCTTCAGTCTCTCAGCTTATGTGGTACGCTTTCTCCCTTGTTTGATGTTTGGTTATGCATGAGTGGACTCCTCCACTCCATGAATCTCCTCTTGTGGCTGATCCACATCTAGAGGGTCATCTTTGGGAACATGAAGTTCCTCCTCTGCATGCAAGTGTAGCTCCCTCTTAAGCGATAACTTCATGGCTTTCACCTCATTGAATTTTATATCCCGTCGCACCACAGTCATCCGACTGTCTGGAAAATACTCTCGATAATTATGGGGTGTTTCTATGTACCCCACAAATATCCCAAATTCTACAGCCGACTCTAGCTTCTTCTTGGCATCTTTTGTCACATGAATGTAAACAGATGAGCCAAAAATATTCAAATGATAAATATCAGGCTTCTTACCAGTAAAAGCTTCTTCAGGTGTACTCATGCCAAGTACTCTATGAGGACAACAGTTTTTCACATAAACCACAGTGTTGCATGCTTCCGCCCACAAGTGCATCGGTAGGCCCTGGTCATGCAACATCGCTCATTCAACACCCACGATCATTCTATTCTTCCTCTCCGTGACCCCATTCTGTTGTGGGTTATGAGGCGCTATGAGTTCTCTTCGAATTCCTTCTTTGCTACAGAAGTCTTTGAATTCGCCCGAGATGTTTTCACCACCATTATCGCTCCGTAGAGCTTTCACTTTCTTCCCCGACTCCTTCTCCACCAATGCTTTAAACTCACAGAACTTTGAGAATGTTTCTCTCTTCTTCTGCATGAAGAAGATCCAACATCTACGAGAATAGTCATCAACAAATATAACATAATACTTATGTTTTTCTCTTGAAGCAATCGAGAAAGGTCCACACACGTCTATGTGAATTCTCTCCAGGATCACCGAAGCACGGTTCTCCTTCTCATGAAAGGTGGTCTTCACAAACTTACCCATAGTAAATCCCTTGCACTTATCTAACTGCGCAAGAGTACCTTGGGAAGTCCAGTAGAAATCTGCTGCAAAATCTTCAAAGTGCCATGGTGAAGATGACCTAATCTCTCGCGCCATAATTCGCCCTCATCCCGGCTCACCATTTCTTCTGCTTTGCCCACCATTTTAGCGCAGCCATCTTCCTCCAACTTGTAGAGATTATTAACTTGAATCCCTATCCTCTTGGTTTGACCCATTGTTTTATGTCGCAGGAAAGCTTTTCCATTGCTAAAAACAATGTCATAACCTTTGTCTTCCAACATTGCGACCGAGACCAAGTTCTTCTTTAGACCTGGAACATGCATAACATCTTTCAACAAGAATGGATTACCATAATCCCTCTCAAAGGTAATGGTCCCAATGCCAGTCGCACTCTATCGACCATCATCTCCCATCTCTATATGAATATGGAGGTGCTTCTCCTCCAAGTCACTAAACAACTCTTTGTCTCCCGTCATATGGAAAGACGCACCACTATCAAGATACCACACCGATCCCATATAGCTTGAAACCAAGCATGCGATCAAAGAAGAATAAAGTTCAAATTGTGAGGCTAAGGCCTCTCCAGCTGAAGCTCCAACAACCTTCTTGTTCTTCTTCTTCTGTGGGAAGTTAGTGGCGAAATGCCCATGTTCGTGACAGTGAAAACACTTCACTTTGGACAAATCCTGCTTCTTGCATTTAGCATCGGATTTTGAAGGAAATTTCTTCCCCTTCCCTTTCCTTGATTTGGCATCCAAAGAAAAATTCTCTTCATCTTCATTCTTCGATGAAGAGCCATCCCTGGTACCTCGCCTTATCTCCTCCTGCACAAGATCCGACCAAAGTCGCTCCCATCCCGGCAGTTTATCCCATCCATTGACATAGTCTTCGTAGCTATGCCAACTCTTCGGAAGCCCAAGGAGAGCTAAGCTCACCAAGTCTTCATCATCAAAAATAATCCCTACACTTCCTAGTTCATCCCTACAATGGACAAACTTCGTGAGATATTTTGGAATACTGTCGCCCTTCTCCATTTTTATTTTTCTGAGCTTGTCTTTTAGCGCCAACTTCCTCTGGTCGCTACTGCTTTGGAACAAATCTATCAAAGCCTTCTACATTAAGAATGGAATGAATTTCCCATGAAGGCTGGACACAATATGGTCCTTCACACCTTCTAACAAAATTCTTCTTGTCTTTGCTATCTTATTTTGCCATGCGTCAAGTAATGCAACATTGCTAGATCCTGACTTAGGAACATCGCTATCAATGAACTCCTTCAGTCCATTATCCTCTAGCACCGCCTCCATCCTATCCTTCCAGGCTATGTAATTTGAGCTCCCATCAAGGGCATACTCCAATTGCAACCCATTGAAATACATTTCAATGTATACTCAACTGTCGCACCAAGAATTTTCTGCAACAATTTCGAATTGTCCACCAACACAAACTCAACAATTCTTCAGAATTGCAATCTTCAAGATTTAACACTGCTCTGATACCATGTAGAAATTATATACAAGATGCATTCATATATCTAGATTCTCCTGATCTAACAATATTTTATCTTCTTGCTAAATACATAATCCTTCCACTGTTAATCTTTTGCGGAAATTGAAATCAATTGCAAACACATGAAGCAATAAAAAAAATCGCACATAACACAGTTGTTTAACAGGAAATACTGAAGCTAAAAACCCCAACTATCATAAATTATGTATCATGGAGATCATGTAACAATATCATACAAATCTTAGTACATCAAGCTCTCAGTAGAATCAATCGTCACACACTAATACGAAGAAATCTGCAAATCCGTGCATCGATTTCTTGCCACCTGCTAGCCTGCCTCCACTACGCAATCCCTGTTGAAGAATAGCTATGAATGAATTTTAAATCAACTTTACTTGACTGCACAATCCTCATTGGCAACTCCAATGTGTGTGTGGTGCAATCAATGAATCACTATAGTCACAACAAATAGTCCATCTTGCCCTTTTACCTATCTCTCCACTGGGTCTCCACTAGAACTGCCATGCACTGTAGTTAACTGCTGTATTGTTCAATTGATTAATGAGTTATTAATTTTGAATTAATTAACTAATTAATTCACTCCACTCTCACTAGTGTATCATTCAGTTAGACTAGATACAACTAGCTCAACTGAGTTTAACTCCAATAACTGAGTTAAATTGAATAACAACTCCATGAACTACTTTTCCAACTCTACATAACTTTGCCACTTCAGTTCTAACTGATTCCTCCATGCATGAACCACCAGTAAAACCTAGGAATTACGTAATTCCTTCAGCCCACTAATTTTCCAAATCTGTGCACTGAAACTAAGTGCTCCAAGAGAATAAGTTGTTGTTTATTGTCGGATTATTATTAAGAGCTAATAATAATTGACACTTCTATTTTTAGATCGACGATCTATAAATAGACTGCGCCCAATATTCTAAAAATAGAATTTCATCTATTTTCCAACTTGACCAACCATCCACAAATAACATCCTGCAACTTCTGAAATATGATCACCATGTCTAAAAATAGACACAGTCTAAAAATAGACTTGTGCCAAAAATAGCCTGCGGGCCCTCTTAATGAAGGGGACTCATTTTCACTAAGCTCATCATCTTGTTGAATCTCAACAAATCGTTCATGGTACGACGATATTGCAGGCCTGTACAATGATCTCAAAGGGAACGTGAGAAGCAAGATGGTATCCTGTAAATTGACTCTAATCAAAGGAAGCGACCAAACCACATGGAGGGGGTACCATAGGAATAAGAGGATTACCCCCCTGCATTATGGGAGTGGAAAGACCCCCCTCCTGGACTCCAGGAACAAGAGCAAGAGGATCATTTTCTGGAACGGTGGCGACGGGAGTCAGAGGATCACCCTCCTGGATCATGGAGACGAGAGGATTGCCCTCCGATCCCGGGGAATCAGAGGAAACAAAAAGAAACTGAATAGGATGAGACCCACTCTCAATGGAAAATACCCGATGAACTTTAGATGGAATTAGGTCGACGTTTTTCAGAACCAATGATCGGTCGAGAATGGACTTAGGAGACTAACTTTCAGAGAGGGTGGAATTGACTGGAGATGAATCCCGATCAATGACTTGAACAACTATCAGAGGACTTGAAGAAAACTTCCGGCAACCAACAGGAAGAGAAGACTTAGAAGCCGAAAGGGTATCCAATACTTTAGAAGCTTCATCCATATAAGGAAAGAGGTGAATGGAATGGTTCCCCTCACACAACCTACAAGGAAATTTGATCTTACCCTGTTTCTTTTTAGTCTCATTATCGTTAGTTGAAGGTTCATCATCAGCATGATGCCTAGAGGTTGATGATGAAGGATGAATCGGGACAATGGACCACACTTCTAGCACCTTGGGAATACCAGGGCAATCACGAAGAAGGTGGTCACCCTCACATAGCTTGCAAGGGAATTTGAATCTGCGAGGCATAGTGGGAGGTTTCTCGATATTATTTGCATGGGTAGCATAGTTGCTGATTCCCCCCCCTAGTTTATTCTCCTTCTTCTTCTTCGACTTATTCTTCTTCTTCTTAGCCACTTGGTTACTAGAATCCATACTTTCACCCGACAAAGAGGGAGAACGGGGTGAAGAAATAGGCAAAGAAGGCGAGGGGTTGACCTAAAGATCAACATGGGGTTGACATGGTTTAGGCAGAGGATAACTTGGTTGGACAGAGGTTAGAACACTCGGGACCACTAAGGTTGAAAATAACCAAACAGGCAAACCAATAGTTAACCCAGGAAGGGAAAACGTCGCCATATAAGGGGAGCCAACATTTCCAGAAGAAGGAAAAGGACCAGGACTCCCATCAGATGGGGATCCTTGACTGGTAAACCCAGAAAACATTGTCATTGACCTCACCCTAAGAATCACTAAAAAATGTAACTTTAACCGGGAATATTTCGCGGGCAGTTAATTTTAAGACACTGAAACAAAACTTTGCCTTTTCATATTTTATGAGTCAAGAAAAGGACAAAAGATGACTCTACTCGCTTTCAGTTTGAATGCGCTCGAAAGGACAAGTGCTCGATGATATTTCAAATTTCAAAGAGTCACAGAAAGATCAAAATGGCTACTTAGGAACTCTAGGCAAGACGGTGAACCAAGCTCCCGTGAACTGTAATATACACCTTGGTAATCAAATGAAAGAGAAATGACCAAGGACTTAACATACATGCAGGCAATCTCCCCGAATTTTGTGTTCAGTGTATCACGGTTATAAGGTGGCAGACTCGGCTTCCTATGGATAAAGGATTGCAACCTATACGGGTCTCCCTTTATATACACAACAGTATAGGGAGCATAATTCTGTACTAGTGCCGTCTATTGCTAGATGGTGAACGACAGCTACTAGGTTTAACGACGCCAGAACACGTCACTAGCCTAGACCTCTAAATATGAGTGTTAAGTTTCAATGCTTCCTTAGGTTGATTGAGTTCATTTTAAAGTTGATATTGAATTATGTTTTAATTCCAAGGCCCTACCGCTGTCATCACAGAACTCCTATATGCAGCTATATGAGAAAATAAAATTTTCAATTTGATGAATGCTATGTAGTCAAGGGAAGAGTCTCAAACAATTATGCAACAAACAATAATGCTGC
Organism: Pinus albicaulis; assembly: GCA_034641835.2. NCBI lineage: Eukaryota > Viridiplantae > Streptophyta > Pinopsida > Pinales > Pinaceae > Pinus > Pinus albicaulis. The sequence continues at coordinate 1,340,012,787 of CM076574.1, forward strand.
AAACAGAATTTTTTCCTAACTAGTTGACTTTCACTATCCAAAATTAATCTAAAACATTCAAAGATGCGAATTATGCAATGTAATCTATGCAAAATTCTCTTTTCGAAAACTATGCAATTGTAATCTATGGAGAATTTTCTTTTTCTTGTGAATGAGTAAGAATGCACTCAATTCAAATTTTAGTTTTCAATCATTAAACAATGTAATCTAAGTTCAATGATAAATTTCAAACATGACTTTTCAATGCAACTTGATCTATTGATTTTTAACGAAAAGCACAATTTGAGACGAAAACTAAAATAATACAAATTTCCTTAATGAAAAAAGGGATGCAACAAATATTAAGCATACAATCTTGTTTCGAACACTTTGTAACGAAATTCCTCAAAAGGCTACAAGACATATGAGTTCAAGCACGAAGAGGACTTCCAAAGCGTGGGCTCAATACAAGGCATTCATTCCCTTTTAGATTAAGCAATCATAAAAAGGAGACTTTTCAGTTGAACAATGAGCAATGTAATCTATGATCGTGAGCGAACAAGAAGACCAAATGAATTCAGAGAGACTCTTGCGACTTGATCACTCAATCAACCAAAAAGAAAAAGGCAATGAACTTGAGAAGGCTCACCAAGCAAGGAGACTGACTCAATTAGCAGGGCGATGTCCCGCGAAGCATGAAACTAGGCAATTAATGCACAATCCTAGAAAACCTAGAATGTCAGGATGCATGTCCCAACAGAAAGGACAAAAAAAAACCAAGAACCAATCCAACGAGCCAATCAAACCAACTTGAGTGAAGGGGAGAAAATGTAAATCATACAGACAAAAGGATCAGAAGGGCAAGACACACTGGTGAAAGACTTAGGGAAAAACCTTAATTTTTCACACACACTATAATTGGTGCGACTTTTGGGGCTGAAACTATCACCAAAATCCCTATTGGCGCAACTTTATAACTGTCAACTGATGTAGGAGCATCCTGCTTAATTTTCATCATTTATTTGTGTGATTTAGGGGGTGATGTTTTTTTTAATTATTTTATAAAATTATGCACATTTCGAATGAATTGAGAGGAAAATCTGAGTGTGAGGTTTATTGTGAATATTCTCTTAATAAATTGAGAATATGAGTTGGAGTTGGGTTGGATAGATATTTTATGGATTAGGAACTCCTTAAATGGAACTTAGTTGAGTCAAAGGAGGGATGAAGATATTTTAGGATTGGTTGAGATATTTGTGGAGGAAATCATGGATTCAAATTAATCCATAATTATGTATAAATATGAAGCTTTGTGTGAGGATGTAGAGGGGGTACAGAGAATGGAATAGGATAGAGTGATATAGAGAGAAATGGTGTGAGAGTTCATGTAAAGGGCAAGAGCCGAGAGGCCCACAAATGTAATATTCGGGCAAAAGGGTTTGAATCTGAAATTCTTGTTGTTATTATATGCCAGTATTTTGTTTATTGTTCGGCTTTCACTTCATATATATTGATATTTAATTTTAAATGGTTTTAATGAAGATTTTTGATGTGGATTTCATGCCGTTAGGAATGAACTCTTTATTGTGCACAAGTATTTTGATTTATTGCAGATTCTCTGCATCATTTGGTATCAGAGCCCAAAGATCTAATCAATCCATGTAGCCACAGATGAGAGATGAGTGCGTTGTATATGCAGTAGACGAGTTCAACTATTGGAGGCCGAATTCATCACTGGGCTGCGTTTTATTTGCTGGAAGCTAAATTCCTTGCTGGGTTAAGTTTTGTGTTGGGCCAAGACTATTTTATGGTAGACGAATCCAATTGCAGGAAGGTCGAGATATTTTTCCGAATGCGAGATAGAGGAAGCACTGAACCAAGTGTTGGGGCGGTGAAGCATGTGCTAGAAACTGTCGGTGGAATTCTTGTTTGTCGCTGTCGTGGAGCGTTCAAAACCTCTGAGAGCATTGGAAGTGACCATAGACCAGTGACAAAAAAGTGAAGTAGTGTGAACTTATACTAGAGTCTGCAATGGAGTTTCTATTCCACTTGATATTGATGCTTGCATTGGTTGCAACAGAGAAAATATCATGCCTCTACATGTCACCTCGTGGGAATATTGGTGGAGGATCGAGGAGAAGCAAAGACTCTGAAACATTTTGTGTTGCTAGAGTGAAACTCACAATAGTGTGTTCCTTCAAGGGCACAATGTAACTAGTGTTTGAGGGCATGGATCAAGGAAGATGTGTGAAGCGTTGTTGAGTTTGTGGCACTGTGTGAAGTGTTGTTTTAAAGATTTGTGGGAGCGCATAAGAGAGACTAGGTGGGAGCTTATTTTCGTGAGAGGTTCCTTGATGAATTTCTAAATTAGCGTGGATACAATGCTCTGCATAGCCGATTGATCATTGAGTCAAGGGTTAAGGCGTAAGTGTGTCACAGTATTACTAAGTTTGGATGGTTCGTTCATGAGGCCGATCCTGCTACGTCGGGTTGAATTTCTTGTAATGCATAATGCTTGTAACGAACCAACATTGAAGGAGAAGATCTTGTGGACGCGACATTGGGATTGATCGTGTGTGTGAAGTGTTGTCTCAATAAAAAAAACTCATCACATTTATGTCATCTAATAACCGAGTCAAGCTCATTGTGAGCCGCTTAAATCTAGAACGTTCAAGTGCAACTGATACATAATGGAATTTTATATAACCATTTTGGTCGAGCTGTTGAGTTTATGAGCAATTTTGGTTGATTTTCTCTACTGTCAGACTTCCACATGAGATCAAAGTGATAAGGTAGGACCAAATATTTCATTTTTTTAAGCATGATTTGAAAATACAATGCAATGATAGAGGAGATTGCTGCCAGCCTGTGTGAAGCCACCTTGGGTGAAGCCAAATCAGTGGAACACATAAATTGTGTGAATGTATTGTGTATATGGATGGTAGCTTCTAGTGTTAATTGGCATTTTTCCATTGAAATTTATGAAGAGAAGGCAAAACACATATAAAGGACTTGTAGGGACATCATTATTGGAATCGACAGAGATGGAGTGTGTAAGAAGACGCTACAGACTCTACAGAAAGAAGTGTGCATACTTTAGGGTGTCTGCTAGATGCCATCGTTTTTCTTAGGTATATATTCAATGTTCAAAAAATTTCTGATCAAAATTTGAAATCCGGAGTATTGAAATTGAAAAGAAAAGGTTTATTGAAGGGAGCATAAGGTATGATAATTAATTTCAAAAAGGTATTTTGAATGTTGAAAATTAAATGGCTTATTTATTTTCACCATAAAATAAATCTTGGGAAAAATGGATTGCGTTTCAATTTAAAGGCTTAAGTATCATGTGAAGTGATAATGGGAGATGATATAATTAGTGACTATTGATATTTTCATAAGAATGAAGTATGAGAGAAAGTGAAGATTTTACATCATGAAATTGTATTAAGAGTGGATGTTCATTGGTATATTGTATAACTTGAATTAGAGTCACTATTGTAATTATTGGTTCAAGCTTTGAAGTCAAATCAGATGTTAAGGTCAAATGAAAATTTGGATAGCTTGAGTCAAGTTAAACCATTGAGTTATTGTACAAGAGGGTGTATTTTTCATCCAAGATGAAGAGTTGACGTCAAGTCTGGAGTCAAAGAGTCTTAAATAGGAAGTGAGCTTGTATTTTTGGATGGCAAGTATGAAGGCTTGCTGAAAAGGGGATTGAATGAAATCCACACGTGAACAAATGAAGTTCGCAAAGGAGGAGAAGATGATTGTTGATAGTCATTTCATAGGTTCTGAGAAAGACCACAACAGAAGAAGGAAGAAGGAATATGCCAAGGAAAATGGCATATGGAAGTAGTTGACTGATGAAGAATGTGAGAGGGAGAAGGCTGAGATAACAGTTCATATTGATTTATTAATGGAATTGTTGCAGAGAAATAAGAAAGACCAGAGACATGGTTGGACCATGAGGAAGAAAGTGAAATGGTAGAGACTACAAGAAAAGAGGGATCAACAGGTAAACATACAGTTAACAGAAGAGCTGAGGAAGCTCGAGTAGATGATGGGTGTGCAATTGAGATGTGAAGAACTCAGAGAAGCTGATTTGGAAATGGAAGTTTCCATTTTTGAACCAGGACCAGTGAAATTATGGGTGAAGAGATTAATGAGAAAGATCTCATGGACTATTGGAATAGTTCAGAACAATTTGAAGATATGATGACAAGGGAAGGAGATGAGGCTATGAAGCCTTGTATTTTCAAATCTCATAGTTTGTGTATGTTTGCAGGATGTGAAGAAGATGGTGGACAGTCTGGTGAAACTGTCACAAAGATGAATGAAGCCCTTGAGGTGAAGTATGATGGAGAATTCCTTTTAGAGGAGGAAGGTACTGATTTATTGCAGCAGAAAGAATTCATAGATGAATTCTTGTTTGGTGTAATATATCCAGTTGAAGTTGTTATGGAGCAGAGGCATAATGAAAATATCGTAGTGATATTTCAAGGAGGTAAACAAATGAATTTGTTTAATGAAATTGATGAAATAATTTTGCAGTGTGATGATACAGAAAACAGGATAACTCAGGAGGATTGCCAGGAGAAAAATGAAACTGGGAATGAAGGTTGTGATGAAATGCTGGAAAGATTTCAAATGGAAATAGAGTTCTTAGAATGATGGATTAAGGAACTTGAAGGAGAGATGAAACTTGCAAAACCTGATATAGAAGAGATTGTAGTTACCGTGCAGGATAAGGATGAAATGTTTCTAACATTTATAGATCTAAGTGAATGTTTTAACTCTTCAAATAATAATGTGGTTGTAGATATAGAAGACAACATTAATAAATATGATGTTGAAATCAGAGAAATTGAGCAGAAAGTCTTTGAAGATGAGATGAAATATTAGGAGCAACAAGGAAGTTATGTCCTTAGAGACATAAAGGAAACAAAAATATTAATCCAACAGGATAAAGATGAAAGCAACCAACAATTCAAAAGAGGATTTATTGAACTCTAGAAGGTCTATGATGGGAGATTGGTGCTTAAAGCGTCAAAAGAGGCCGAAAGGTCTTATCTTTTTAAAACTAATAATTTGTTGATGAATGTAGGTACAACATCAGATGAGAAAGTTGTTCCTATAGGGGCAATCAATGACTATAGTTGTGATCAAGGAGAAGTTCTGGATTATTATTAATTTTAGAAAGTTGAGTGTTTGGCACAATTGGAGATGGAAGCATCAAATAAAGAAGAATTACTCCGAGGAATTGACGGATCGAATCCGGTTGACATACCAATTCGAGATTATTTCAAAGTTTGGAGACCAGAAGAATGGGTATCACTGATTCTACACAAGTTTGTAATTTTCGAAATAAAGATGATGTGGTATGGAAAATCGAGAGTTACATTCAATAGTATTCTGAAAATACTATTTTGGAAATTTTGTGCAAAATTACAAAATGGAGTTGATACTTTAAAAGACCAGCAACAAAACAGAGTTTGGAATCCTGGAGGGAGAAAGTCATTGAGACTTGTGGCTGTCGCATTATTACAGAAAAGTGACAAACCTCATAAACAGGAGTCTATGGAAACTTCTCTACATGGGGAGTCTGATGCAAGCATCCTGCTTAATTTTCATTATTTATTTGTGTGATTTAGGGGGTGATGTTTTTTTTTTTAAATTATTTTATAAAATTATGCGCATTTTAAATAAATTGAGAGGAAAATCTGAGTGTGAGGTTTATTGTAAATATTCTCTTAATAAATTGATAATTTGAGTTGGATTTGGGTGGGATAGATATTTTAGGGATTAGGAACTCCTTAAATGGAACTTAGTTGAGTCAAAGGAGGGATGAAGATATTTTAGGATTTGGTTGAGATATTTGTGGAGGAAATCATGTATTCAAATTAATCCATAATTATGTATAAATATGAAGCTTTATGTGAGGATGTAGAGGGGGTACAGAGAATGGAATAGGACAGAGTGATATTGAGAGAAATGGTGTGAGAGTTCATGTAAAGGGCGAGAGCCGAGAGGCCCATAAATGTAATATTCAGGCAAAAGGGTTTGAATTTGAAATTCTTGTTGTTATTATATGCCAATATTTTGTTTATTGTTCGGCTCTCACTTCATATATATTGATAGTTATTTTTAAATGGTTTTAAAGAAGATTTTTGATGAGGATTTCATGCCGTTACGAATGAAATCTTTATTGTGCACAAGTATTTTGATTTATTGCAGATTCTCTGCATCAACAAATAGCGCCAATTGGCCTAATCGGTGCGACTGTTAGAAAGCACCAATTTCTGATTTAAAAAAAGAAAAAGAAAAGAAGAAGAAGAAGAAGATTGTAATTGATGAAAAACATAGGAACAAACAGGGAAATGGTTGTTCGAATAAACTCGTCGAATGACTAAGACCTCAAAGAGCCAAAAAATCAAAGGAAACTCCCCAACGGAGTCGCCAATTTGTTGTGCAGGTAAATCCCCTCTGCGGATAAAGGCGATCCCTCTAGCCCTAGGGTGGGTCTAGCAAATACAGGAACATACTAACATCTACCTTCCTAGATTGTAAATGAAATTCAGAGCAAGGAATATGACCTACCTTGTTCTGATGCTATGTTTTTGTCTTTTGTCGAAGCTTCTTGATGTGTCGCTCTTCTCAAGCTCGATACACGCTGCTACCAACGTTCAATTACCTGTACAGATAGTCAATACACCACGACAAGAATAAAATCACGACAAACATAAAATAATTACAACCTATATAACTAATCAAGGAGCTAGAAAAATCTTTATAAATGTAAACAAGAGTGGAAGATAAACATCAGTTGCATTTTATTATGATAAAGACAAGGGGAGTTTACAACCAAGCCTTGATGTTGAGGCTCTCCTTCAGCAGGTCTGTATCCAAGAACGTTTGCAAAACCCTCATACACAAAGGTCTAAGATCTCACTATGTTCCTAACACACAAAAACAATCACACTCTTCTCTATTCCCCCAAAGCTATGATTACTTCTCCTCTCTAGCTAACTAAACTCCCTGACTCTAACCAGCCAGCTCTAACTAAGGCAGCAGAGGTGAAGGAGGTCTCCTTGTATAATAATGGAGGAGGAGGTTATGGGCCCTCAAATAATGGGAAAAGATCTTATCCTTTGGAGTAGTTCCTATTTCTTGGGAACAAGAAGCCCAAAGGGGAATTCCACGGCCATATCCTCAAAACAAACTTCCAGCTTGCCGCCTCTTGAAGCTTCTAGTTGTGGGAACTTAGTTTCTATTTTAAAAACTTTCCGAAAGAGGATCGGAGTGGGTTCGACATTAAGACAGAGCACCGATCGGCGTAGGTCCCAGTGCAAATCTCTGCTATCGGCACGAGTTAGACACTGAGACAAAGTGCCGACCTTGAAAACTAGGTTTTTATAGGGATCTTCCAAAAAAATTGTAAAGGGAGATGAATTGGAAGAAAAAGTGTGGTTTGGGGGTATGTATTCCATGCTTGGAAAGCACACAAGGGTCATTTTATGGGTCCTCCAGGATCAAGGAACAGGGAGTACAGGGACAGTGACAAATTGTTGTGTAACAGAAAGCACCACATTGTACCGAGAAAATTGGCCAGATAGATTTTTTCATATCTTTGAGGGTTTTTGTAATACCATCCCCTACTGTTTGATAGGAAATCTCTCTTGCCAATAACTTATAAAGAGCATAATATGGAAGAAAATGCAAAGCTGTAATACTCCTGAAAACTCTCAGGCATGAGTAAATGTTTCCTCTCCAAACCATCCTGCGACTGACAAGATGTCTGTTTAATGCACTTGAACTATGAGACAAGCCAGAATACAAGAAATACGAAACAAAATATCAGAAACATATGGATATCACATGTAAATAGATAAGCGATAAAGATATTTTATTATTCAAAATAAGAATACAATGTTCGCTTACATCTTCGAGCGGGCAACCTCCAACAGAGCAGATCCCAATTACAATACGACACAATGCCTCTTCCTTCTATATAGGACTATTTATAGCCTAATGACATCCAAAAACCTAACTACTAGTGGTCCCTTACATAACATGGGTTAACCACTTTATTTATTAACTATGGTTTTTTTATAACTAACTGTGGTCCCTTTTCTAGAATGCGGGTCAACCACTTACAATTATTATTAATGCGGATAACCGCTTATGGGTTTTATTGACTCAACTAACTAACTATGACTCGCAATAGGCCCTATTTTGCTTATTACATAAATTAAGGGGTTAGGGTTGGACCTGAACATGCCCTCCCCAATCAAAAGTAGCGTTGTCCTCAAGGATAAAGCTGCGGAAATCACTGAAGAATAGTGGCTTGTTCCCATGTCGCATATTCTGGAGAGGTGTCTTTCCACTTGATTAGTACTTCCTTGATCATGTGGCCACGGAGATGGCGTTTGTGAGTATCAAGGACCTATTCTGGTTGGATCCAAAGTGAGCCTTCCTCATCCAATTCCGGCAGACTTGTTTGAACCCTGCAATTGTTCCCCACAACTTTCTTGAGGCATGAGACATGGACGATTGGGTGGATTCTTGAAGTAGTTGGTAAATCTACCTTGTAGGCGATGACTCTTACACGCTGAAGTACCTGATAAGGCCCATATAATTTGGGTGCTAGTTTCTGACATCCCTTTTCTTTGAGAGATATATGCTTATATGGTTGGAGTCGGAGGAACACCTGGTCAAATACTTGAAATGACCACTTGGATCAATGTTGATCAGCCTGTTGCTTCATTATGTTCTGAACCTGATGTAGGTTATCTTTGAGATGAGCGATCATGGCTGAATGGTTATGTAGGATTTTATCAAGTGCATGAAATTTGGAACAGTCGGGGATGTATGAAGCTGGTGATGGTGGGAGTTTTCCATAAACGACCTCATATGGCATCATTTTGGTGGCTTCATGATAGTTAATGTTATACCACCATTCAACTAGAGGTAGCCATTGTACCCATTGATGTTCCTTGTCAGAAGTGAAGGACTGCAGATAGGTCTCCAAGAATTTGTTGACTGCTTTTGTCTAACCATCGGTTTGAGGATGATAAGTTGTACTAAGTTGGAGTTACATGCCTTGGATCTTGAAAAGTTCCTGCTAAAATTTGCTGGTGAAAGTGGGGTCATGATCTGACACAATGGAATTCGGCATGCTATGAAGTTTGAATATTTGGTCCATGAAAATTTGCACCACCAAAGTTGGGGTAAATGGGTGGGGTAGAGCACAAAAATGGGCATATTTTGAAAGCCTGTCAACAACCACCATGATAAAATATTTGTTTCCAAACTTTGGGAGACCTGTAATGAAATACATGGAGATATATGTCCACACGAAAGTAGTGAGTGGTAAAGTTTGTAAGATTCTTGGTTGCTTGATATTCCCCTTTGTTGTGTTGGAATTAATCACATTCAACAACAAAAGTAAGATTGATGTTTTTCATGCTACTCCAAAAGAAGGAGTGGCGTGTGTGTGCATAAGTCTTCTGAACTCCTGAATGTCCAGTAGTTGGAGAGGAATGAAACTCGACCAAGATGCGAGTTTTGAGAGTTGAGGTTGGGGAGAGCACTATCTGATCCTTGTAATGAAGAACATCATCCTTCCAAGAGTAGTATTTTGAGGCAATGGGATATGCTCTCAACTTATTGATTAGCTGTGATATGGAGGGGTGGGAGAACCATTCATGGCTAGCTTCTTCAATCAAGTATGGTCGGGGTAGAGAGAGTGATAAAAGGGTGTCCTCATCATAAAATTGGCGTGATAAGGCGTTGGCTACTACATTGTCACGCCATTTTTTGCAAATGATTTCATAATCATATCCCAAATTTTTTTCCAGCCATTGATTTTGTTGTGGAGAGGATAGACATTGCTCGAGAAAATATTTCCTACTATGATAGTGCAGGTTTGGAATCGTCTCCCAGAATAGGTACGGGCGCTAAGTGTCTGTTATATGTAAGATGGCCGTCATTTCCTTCTCATATGTGGATTGTCCCAAATGTTTGCTACTGAGTTTTTGAATAGTGAAGGCCAATGGTCTACCTTCCTGCATTAAGACTGCACCAATGCCCATACTTGAAGCATCACATTCAATCAATTTTTTTTTGGTGAAGTCAGGTAATGCCAATAATAGAGTGGAGCACATGGCCTGTTTGAAAGCCAAGAAAGCCTGTCGCGTTGCGTCAGTCCATAAGAATGAATTTTTATTCAGAATATTAGTGAGGGGACGTGCAATGTGTCCATAATTTCTGACAAATTTGCGATAGTAGCCTGTGAGACCCAAGAATCCGCTCAAAGTCTTCAAGGTTTTTGGTTGGGGCCAATCCTGCATTGCCTGAATCTTCTTCGAATCAACCCTTACTCCTTCACGTCCCACAATGTCTCCCAAATACTCAAATTCTTGTATGCCAAAGGAAAAATTAGATATTTTGACAAATAATTTATGATCTTGGAGAAATTGTAGTATTTGGTCTACATGTTGAAGGTGATTGTCCCATGTGACACTGTAGATGAGAATCTCATCGAAAAAGAACAGGACAAATTTTATGAGACAAGGTTTCAAAAGGTGGTTCATGAGGCTTTGAAAAGTGGAGGGAGAATTAAAAAGACCAAATGGACTGACCAAGAATTCATAATGGCCTTCATGAGTTTGGAAAGCTATTTTGGGGATGTCAAATTCCTTCATGTGGATTTGATGATAACTTGAGCGAAGGTCGATCTTGGTAAAGAATTTAGCACCATGTAGTTCATCAAGGAAATCATCAACTACTGGAATAGGGAATTTTTCCTTGATAATGAGCTTATTAAGGGCCCTAAATTCAGGACACATGCGCCATTCTCCATCCTTCTTTAAAACGTTGACCACAGGAGATGAATAAGGGTTGGTGCTAGGCGAATAACCCCAACTTCGAGGAGCTCCTTGATGATTTTTTCAATCTCATTCTTTTGGGCAAAAGGATAACAATATGGGTAGAAATTTGGCAGCTGCGTCCCTGGGACTAGAGGGATGCTATGATCATGCTCACCCCGAGAAGGTGGGAGTTCTTATGGTTTGTCAAAGACATGCCAATGGCGATCTAAGACATGTGGCATATCTGGATGAATAGGGGGCAGAATGGACTAAATGACTTGGATGGAATTAAATTGGACTACTACCCCATGATGGCCCTTTTTAAAAATATTCTCCATTCGATGTGAGCTAATGATATTAGGAGCACTTGCTTGGAGTCCCCACAGTGTATGAGTGTGACCTTCTTGCTTAAATCTCATATATAACTCCTGGAAATCCATTGTGATAGGGCCTAGTGTGCGAAGCCATTATGCATAAAGGAAAATATCGCAACCACCCATTTCAATGGCAAAAATGTGGGTTTTAAGGTGATAATCTCCCATTTGAAGCTTAATGTTTTCACAACATCTTGCACATTTCATGGCCCCCCCATCAACAATCAGTACTTGGAAATTAGAGACCACCCTTATAAAACAATGGAATACTTCAGCTACGTGCTTATGGACAAAGTTACGAGTGCTTCTGCTATCAATCAATACTACTACTGGTTGATGTTTAATGAAACCACATATTTTGAGATTTGGGGTGAAGAAATTCCAGCCAAGGAGTGTAGTGATATAACTGGCTCATCTAGCATAGCTGAAAGATCATGGTCTAGATCTACTGGAGTGTCACTTGCTTCTTCCTCAACCACTTCAGGGAGGGGGGCTTCATCTGCTGAATTATTTTAAGTAGCATCAATTTGGAAGAATATTGGTTCTTTGCATTTATGTCGTAGGGAGTGCTTATCATTACAGTAGTAGAAAAGTCCTTATTTCCTTCGCTCGACCATTTATGTCGAAGACAACTTAGGAACCTTCAGTGTTTGTGTGGGTCCCATAGCCTGGGTGGGATGTGCCTTTGTGAAAAAAGTTAGGCGATTGGACTTGACTTATAAGGAAACTTCCACATATAAGGCTTTGCAGCATGCGTCAAACCAAGTAGTGGGGTGAATGTTGAGAATGCAGCAAGATGATGGAGCTTAGTGAAATGAAGTCGCCTTCACTAAGTGGGCCCGCAGGCAAATTCTGGCGCAAAGTCTATTTTTAGACTATGTCTATTTTTAGACATATGGAGCATGTTCCAGGGGTTGCAGTATGTTATTCTTGGAGTATTGGTCATGTTGGTAAAAATAGATGGACCTCTATTTTTGGACCTATAGGTCGAAGTCTATTTTTAGACTGCCTATCCTAAAAATAGGTAAGTCAAATATTATTTACCCTTAATAATATTTGGACTCTAAACTTCAGTTTACTCTCTTGGAGCACTTCAGTTCGAGCTACAGAAGTGGCTCATGCATCTGACAGAGGAATTACGCTATTCCTAAGGGCTTGGTGAGCTCATGCATGGTTGACTTCAGTTAGGACTTCAGTGGCAGAAGTTTGGTGGAGTTGATGAGACAGTTGGTGGAGTTGTGTTCGGTTTAACTTAGTTGAACTAGTTGAGATTAGTTTAACTAGCTAATCAACTAGTAATGAGTAGAGTGAATTAAATATTATTTAATTCATTAATTAGTAACTCATTATTCAACTCAAGAACACATCAGTTCACTACAGTGCATGGACAGTTCAGTGGAGACCAGTGAAAGAGGTAGATGAAAGTGTGGAGTTAGCTATCAGTGGCGACATCAGTTGTGCATGAGATTTGCACCACACTTGGAGGATTTGTCCATGACAATTGCACAGTCAAGCCAAGGAGATTCGAACCTTGGATCTCTATATAGACAGGCCTGGATTGCGTAATAGAGGCAAGGCAATTGGCAGTGAGTTTTGAACCAGTAACCTGTTCAAAACTGAGCTAGATTGTGTGTGACTTTATGAGAAAGTACTGAGTACTTGTGAGGAGTATTGTACTGAGTTTGTTACATGATTTCTCCATTATAATATACACAATAGTTGTGGGGTTTTCAGCTATAAGCTTTCCCCATACATACTGTGTTAATGTGTATGATGATTTGATGTGTTATCGCTTGATTTTATTTCCGCATGTTTGATGATCTGAGTGGAAGAGATTATGTGTTGCATATAAATTCGAATTGTATGTGATCAGGATAGTCTCGGTGGATAATTAATCATTATTCAAAAAATTTCTACATGGTATCGGAGCTATTGAAGCAGAGATTGATCATCACAGTGATTACAAACTTATTTCAGTAGACAGAGTCTGCATGCGGGCCAGGTAGCCTCCGGATTCATCTTTCTTCGAAAAGTGAAAGGTCTGGTAAATGCCCCTTGCAGTCAATCTCTGTGCTAGAAATAATTTGTTCTCACAGATCTAGAGCGGCTGAGCTTTGAGGTGGAATTCGAAATTTTGCAGCAGTTTTGTTTTCTTGGTGCCAGCGTTGAAAATGTCTTTCAACGGTTTGCGACTCGAATATGCTCTTGAAGGAAGTTCAAATTATGTTGCATGGAAGGATCGCATGGAGGCAGTATTAGAAGATAATGTTCTGAAGGATTTCATAGATACGGATGTCCAAAAGCCCACCGATCCTGCTGAAGTCGAAGCATGGCAAAAGAAGATGGTGAAGTGTCGAAGGATCCTGTTGGAGGGCGTCAAGGATCATATTGTATCCAGCCTGCATGGAAAGGCTACTCCATATTTAATGTGGAAAGCTTTGATGGATCTATTCCAGAGTAAGAGTGACCAAAGGAAGCTGACGCTCAAAGATAAGCTCAGGAACATCAAGATGGAGAAGGGCGACAGTATCGCCAAATACCTCACGAAGTTCACTCAATGCAGAGATGAACTGGGAAGTGTGGGGGTTACTGTCGATGAAGAGGACATGGTCGACCTGGCTCTCCTTGGTCTTCCGAAGGCTTGGCACTCATATCAAGATAGTGTCAATGGTCAGGAGAAGCTGCCGGGATGGGAGCGCCTTTGGGTGGATCTCATGCAGGAGGAGATAAGGAGGACTACTCGAGATGGATCTTCATCAAAAGGGAGCTGATGAAGAAAACTGCGCTTTGGTTGCCAAAGCAAAGAAGGGGAAGGGTAAGAAAACCTCTCATTCTGGTGCAAAGGGCAAGAAGCAAGATATGGTGAAAGTGAAGTGTTTTCACTGCCATGATCACGGACATTATGCTACCAATTGTCCAAAGAAGAAGAAGAACAAGCAAGCGGGAAGATCTGCAGATGGAGAAGCTTTGGCTTCACAGTTCGAGCTTGAATTTTCACCGATCGCATGCTTGGTTTCAAGTGTGATGGGATCGGTTTGGTTCTTGGACAGCGGTGCGTCATTTCATATGACGGGAGATCGGGATTTGTTCTCAGATCTGGAGGACAAAGATTTGGGTGTGCACATCAAGATGGGCGATGATGGTAGATACAGTGCGATTGGTATCGGTACCATATCCTTTCAGAGGGAGTCTGGTAAACCCTTTGTATTGAAGGATGTCATGCATGTACCTGGATTGAAGAAGAACTTGATCTCTGTGGCGATGTTGGAGGATAAGGGGTATGATGTGGTCTTCAGCGAAGGAAAAGCCTTCCTGCGTAGTAAGACTACTGGAGAGACACGAAAGATAGGGGTTCGGACCAAGAACCTTTATCAGTTGCAGGTAGATGGCTGCGCAGCTATGGCATGTAAGGCGGGAGAAGTGGTGAGCCGGGATGATGAGGGCGAACTGTGGCACAGGAGAATGGGCCACCTTCACCATGGAGCTTTGAAGATTCTGCAGCAAATTTCTACTGGGCTTCCTAAGGGCACCCTTGCGCAGTCAGATTAGTGCAAGGGGTGTACCTTGGGGAAGTATGTGAAAGCCACCTTTCACGAGAAGGATAGTTGCGCCACGATGATCCTTGAGAGAGTTCACACAGACGTGTGTGGTCCTTTCTCAGTTGCTTCGATAGCAAAGCACAGGTATTATGTGATCTTTGTTGATGATTTCTCTCGAAAGTGTTGGATCTTCTTCATGCAGAAGAAGAGCGATACATTCACGAAGTTCTGTGAGTTTAAAGCACTGGTCGAGAAGGAGTCGGGGAAGAAGGTGATTGCTCTAAGGAGTGATAACGGTGGTGAATTCATCTCGGCTGAATTCAAGGAGTTCTGCAGCGCAGAAGGGATTCGTAGAGAGCTCATCGCACCCCATAACCCACAGCAGAACGGGGTGGCTGAGCGGAAGAACAGAACGATCGTGGGTGCTGCACGGGCGATGTTGCATGATCAGGGCCTACCCCTTCACTTGTGGGCTGAGGCATGCAATACAATAGTGTATGTGCAGAACCATTGTCCTCACAAGGTTCTTGGCATGAGTACACCGAAGGAGGCTTATTCTGGCAAGAGGCCTGATATTTCCCATTTGCGGATTTTTGGTTCTCCTGTCTACATGCATGTGACGAAGGATGCGAGAAGGAAGCTGGATCCAACTGCCGAGGTTGGAATATTTGTGGGGTACACTGATACACCTCATAACTATCGGGTGTATGTGCCAGACAGTCGCAAGACTGTTGTGCGACGGGATATAAAATTTCAGGAGGAGAAAGCCATGCAATGTTCGCTTGAGAGGGAGCTACACTTGCATGCAGATGAGGAGCTGTTAGTTCCTAAGGAGGAGCTTCCGGATGTGGATCAGCCATAAGAGGAAGTTCAGGAGGTGGAAGAAACCACCCCTGCAGCGCAAACCATCATAGGGCGCATGCGCACTACAGAAGCTGAGCGACTGGCTCGAGATGCAGAGAAGTTTGTAGGACCACCTACAGCACAGCGCAGACAGAGGCAGTCACCGGATCGGTACACTGGATACATGGCTCTTGTGAGTCAATGTGTTGTGACGGAGCCATCCTCTTTTGAGGAAGCCGTGGAGGAACCCGCATGGGTTGATGCCATGATCGAAGAATATGATTCGATCGTCAGGAACAGTGCATGGGAGATTGTCCCAAGATCGGTGGGAAAATCAGTGGTGGGTTCGCGATGGATCTACAAGGTGAAGCAGGCGGCTGACGGGAGTGTGGAGAAGTACAAGGCGAGATTTGTCGCCCGTGGCTTCTCACAGATCGAGGGGATTGACTATGAGGAGACTTTGGCACCTGTCGCAAGGTACTCTTCCATACGGACGATCCTTGCTCTCTCAGCGCAGATGGGGTGGCACATTCATCAGATGGATGTGAAGACTCCGTTCCTCAATGGAGTTATTGAGGAAGAGGTGTACATAGAGCAGCCTGAAGGTTTTGAGATCTTCAGCAGTGAGTCGCATGTGTGCCGACTCAAGAGAGCACTGTATGGGCTGAAGCAAGCACCTCGTGCTTGGATTCTCCAAGAGTGAGGCGGATCCAAACCTGTACCAGATTGTGGTGGAGGGGAAGCTGTTGATCATCGTACTGTATGTAGATGATTTGATTTTGACTGGCGATGAGCAGTTGATACTTTCATGCAAGGAGGATCTTGCACGAGAGTTTGAGATGAAGGACTTGAGCATCCTTCATTATTTCCTGGGATTGGAGATTTGGCAGCGCAGCGGAGGACTGTTTGTTTCTCAGGGCAAGTATGTCCGGGAGATTTTGGAGAGGAGGAGATTCTAGAGAGGTTCAACATGCAAGGCTGCAAGCCTGTTGACACTCCTCTTCCTGGTGGTTGGAGGAAGGAGGATGCTACTTCAACGGAGGTAGTGGATGCCACCGTCTATCGAAAGTTGGTGGGGTCGCTTATGTATCTGGTCAATACATGACCCGATATATGCTAGCAAGCAACTGGCTGCAGAAGTTGCGTGGTTAAGCCTACCAAGTTTGGAAGGTGCAAGCATGTGCCATGGAGTATCGCAGGCACATCGAGACAGGTGTCTGCGCAGCGTACAGATGGAGCGGAAGCTTTCCGGTTTCCCATGGCCATGTGGAGCCCACCCGACCGAAGAGCACTTCGGGAGGAGTTTTCGCATTGGGTCGAGCGTGTTTCCCTCGGTATAGTAGAGCAGAGATCCGTGGCACTCAGTTCAGCAGAGGCCGAGTACATGGCATCCAGCTTGGCTGCATGCGAGGCTATTTGGATGAGGAAGATCCTCGCAGGATTGTTCAGGTTGCATTTGGAGCCTACAGTGATCTACTGTGATAACCAGAGTTGCATTAAACTCTCGGCTAATCCATTATTTCATGATAGTTCCAAACACATCGACATCAGGTACCATCATATCAGAGATTGTGTTCAGCGGAGAATCATGATGCTTTCATATGTTCCCACGGAGGATCGGGATGCCGACATCCTGACGAAGGCGCTCACCAGGAGCAAGTTTGAATTCCACAGAGGCAGGATAGGGGTTGCAGATAATCCATATCTTGCTGAGAGGGAGTGTTGAGAATGTAGCAAGATGATGGAGCTTAGTGAAATGAAGTCGCCTTCACTAAGTGGGCCCGCAAGCAAATTCTGGCGCAAAGTCTATTTTTAGACTATGTCTATTTTTAGACATATGGAGCATGGTTCGGGGATTCCAGTTTGAGATTCTTGGAGCATTGGTCATGTTGGTAAAAATAGATGAGACTCTATTTTTTAGGTCGAAGAGGTCGAAGGCTATTTTTAGACTGCCTCTCCTAAAAATAAGGAAGTCAAATATTATTTACCCTTAATAATATTTGGACTCTAAACAGCAGTTTACTCTCTTGGAGCACTTCAGTTTGAGCTACGGATGTGGCACATGCAACTGCCAGAAGGAAATATGCTTTTCCTATGGGGTATTGAGCTCATGCATGGTTGACTTCAGTGGCAGAAGTTTGGTGGAGTTAATGAGACAAATAGTGGAGTTGTGTTCTGTTTATTTTAGTTGAACTAGTTAAGATTAGTTTAACTAGCTAATCAATTAGTTATGAGTGGAGTGAATTAAATATTATTTAATTCATTAATTAGTAACTCATTATTCAACTCAAGAAAACATCAGTTCACTACAGTGCATGATCAGTTCAGTGGAGACCAGTGAAAGAGGTAGATGAAAGGGTGGAGTTAGCTATCAGTTGGGGCATCAGTTGTGCATGAGATTTGCACCACACTTGGAGGAATTTCCCATGATGATTGCGCTGTCAATCCAAGGACATTCGAACCTTGGATCTCTATATAGACATGCCTAGATTGCGCAATAGAGGCAAGGCAATTAGTGGTGAGTTTTGAACCAGTAACCTGTTCAAAACCAAGCTAGTTTGTGTGTAACTTTATGAGATAGTACTGAGTACTTGTGAGGAGTATTGTACTGATTTTGTTACATGATTTATCCATTATAATATACACAATAGCTGTGGGGTTTTCAGCTATAAGCTTTCCCCATACATACTGTGTTAATGTGTATGATGAATTGAAGTGCTATCGCTTGTTTTATTTCTGCATGTGTGATGATCTGAGTGGAAGAGATTATGTGTTGCATATAAATTCAAATTGTATGTGATCAGGATAGTCTCGGTGGATAATTAATCATTATTCAGCAAATTTCTACAGGTGATGCATTCAGACATGGGCTTGGATTTCTTCCTTCACGTCACTGATGAAACATTCCAAATAAAAGGCATCTAATAAGCCTTCAATTCTGATGGCCAACTTTTCAAAGGAAGCAATGTAGTCCTTGACTGTACCGGTTTGTCGAAGCTTAGTGAGTTGTCCCAAGAAATGAGAATCCCAATCAAAACGGTCACAAAGGGGGCTTTTGAGAAGACGTTCCAAGATAACGTCAATGGGTAACATTTTTTATGCCATTTCCACCATTGCCATCTTTCTTGGTCCAAGTAAAGTGCTCCCACTCTTAGTTTAGTTTCATCATCATGGATATTATTAAGGAGGAAGTATTGTGCCATTTGAGCCAACCATAATGTCAGGTTCGAGCCATCAAATTTGTACATGTCTAGCTTGGGCACCCGTTGACCCAAAAAGTGGGACCCTCCATGGAAGTGAAGGTGACGATCGGATTCACCTTCATTGTGTGCATCAACATTAGGTTCTTCCATACTATGTGTCTCCAAGAATTAGCTAAAAGTTTTTGGCGTTTTCCGTGATTTATTCACGAAGGACGCAGCGGGAGTCAAGCTATGCGTTTCTCAAGGTCTTCGATTTTGTCTCCATCCTTTCTGCCTCCATAACTTGAGATCGGGTTCCGTACATGTAGCAGCCCTGATTTGGGACCACCTGAGAAATTTGGGCTTATAATTGAATGGTACCATGGAGATCTGATCACGCAACCTGAGTCTTATGAGATAGGTCTCGAGAAAGCATCCCGAAATGGCTCGAGACTGGCGGCCAAAACCCTTATTGTACTCTGAGCCGGATCTGTGTTGCGAATACCCCAACTGCTGAAGATGATATGGATGACACCGATAGACTAGAACTGTTAGATCTGTTTAGGATTAAAACATAGGGGTGATCTTTAGATGCCTGAGGAAACTATGGTCATAAGGAGTGTCAAGTGCTATAGATTGCAATATACATAGGGGTCCAACAATAGTACTCGACCCATTATTTTAGGGCACCAACTAAGGAGGATCGAGTGTACCCTTAGTCATACTATCCTACCACCCTGTTGTATGTGTGAGTAATCTCCTTAGGATTTGTTCTTAGTGTACTATAGTAACAATATGGTCAATGGCTGAACTAAGGTTAGGTTTCATGTTACCCTATGGGGCTTCCAATATACCCAAGGGTACGTGGAAGTTTAGTCCATGTGTGGTTTTGTCTAATGCACTATTACTTGAAGGGGTACCCAAAGTGGTTACAAGGGATTCCAACAAACGTGACCACCTCTTGTAGTTCATGCATGCATTCCTACCCAAATACGCAAGTTTATGCGCTTAATGAAAAATCCCATGGTTTAAAGGTGTCTGAACATGTCTCTAGCCTATCCTTTTTTTTTACGAAAACTAGAGGTTCTGTTTCCCTTCGAAAGCACTCTGATACCACTTGTAATGAATTTGACCTATGAGATGAGCCAGAATACAAGAAATATGAAACAAAATAGCTGAAACAGATATATATCACATGGAAATAGACAAGCGGAAATGATCTTTTATTATTTAGAATCAGAATACAATGTTTACTTTCCTCTTCGAGGCGGTAACCGCCAACGAAGAAGAGCTCAATTACAATAGGACACAATGTTTCTTCCTTATATCTAGGACTATCTATAGCCTAATGTCATCCAAAACCCTAACTACTAGTGGTCCCTTTATTTAGTAACTATGGCCCATTTATAAATAAGTGTGATCCCTTTTCTAGAATGCGGGTCAACCACTTACAATTATTATTAATGAGATAACTACTTAATGTAGAAATTATATGCACTAAGCATGCATATGTCCTTGATTCACCTGATATCACACTATTTAACTTTATGCAAAATACTGAATCAATTCCACTTGTTAATCTTTTTCGGAAAAGTTAATTGCACACACATGCGAAGAATAAACAAAAATAATCAATCGCACATAACACCGTTTTTAACTTGGAAAGCCTGAAGCTGAAAACCCCAACTATATATTATGTAACATGGATATCATATGAAAATCTCATACAAAGCTTATCACAAGCTCTCAGTACATTACAATCGTCATACACTAATAAGGAACAATCTTGCAAATCCATGCACCCATCTTTGCCTCCTGCTAGCCTGCCTCCACTGCAAAATCCTTGCTGAAGAATAGCTTTGAATGAATTCAAATTACCCTTGCCTTGACTGCGTAATCCTCATTGGAAACTCCAATGTGTGTGTGATGCAATCAATGCATCACTATAGTCACAACAGATAGTCTATCTTGCCCTTTCACCTACCTCTCCACCGGGTCTCCACCGAAACCGGCCATGCACCGTAGTTAATCGCTCGTAATCGTTCAATCGATTAATGAGTTATTATTTATGAATTAATTAACTAATTAATTCACTCCACTCTCACTAGTGTATCAATCAGTTTGACTAGATACAACTAGCTCAACTGAGTCTAACTGAGTTAAACTAAATACAACTCCATAACTACTTCTTCCAACTGTGTCATAACTCTTCCACTTGAGTTCTAACTGAGTCCTCCATGCATTAGCTCCAGTAAACCCTTGGGAATTGCATAATTCCCCCAGTCCACTGATCTGCCACATCTGTGCACTGAAACAAAGTGCTCCAAGAGAATAAGTTGCTGTTTAGTGTCTGATTATTATTAAGATCTAATAATAATCGACATGCATCTATTTTTAGATCAACGATCTATAAATAGACTTCACCCAATATTCTAAAAATATAATTTCATCTATTTTTCCAACTTGACCAACCATCCACAAATAGCATCCTGCAACTTTTGAAATATGATCATCATGTCTAAAAATAGACAGTCTAAAAATAGACTTGCACCAAAAAGATCCTGCGGGCCCACTTAGTGAAAGTGACTCTTTTCACTAAGCTCATCATCTTGTTGAATCTAAAAACTCCCTCTCAACAAGATAGGGATTATCCTTCACCCCGATCCTACCTCTATGGTATCCTAATTTTCTCCCGGTGAGCGCCTTCATCAGAATATCTGCATCTTGATCCTCCGTAGGAATGTACTGAAGCAACATGATCTTCCGCTACACATAATCTCTGATATGATGATATTGGATATCAATATTTTTAGATCTATCATGAAACAAAGGATTAACTGAGAGTTTAATGCGACTCTGATTATGACAATGTATCACTGTGGGATCTAAATGTGAACCGAACAAACCAACCAGGATCTTCCTCATCCGTATATTCTATGTGCCTTGACTTCGCTGCCATGTATTCCTCTTCCGTTGAACTCAGTGCCACGAATCTTTATTTCCCGCCGTACCAAGAACCATCGCGTATCCGATACTAAAATCCCCCCGATGTGCTCTTTTCCGTCCGTTGGGCTTCCTGCCTCATTTGCATCCATGAAGCCATGCAACTTCACCCTCATCCGTTTGTCCGTACCATAAACCATACTCGCATGTGCCTCGAGATATCTCGAGACATGCTTTCCTCGCCTTCCAAAAGAGCTAGGCGAACCATCGCTTGTGAAAGCTGGTTCACCGCATAGCATATGTCTGGTCTTGTATTGACTAAATACATGAGCGAACCCACCATCTGTTGATAAACAATGGAATCCACTACCTCTGCCGATGTAGCATCCTCTTTCTTCCGATTTTCTGGAAGAGGAGTATCGATAGGCTTGCAGCCTTGCATGTGAAATTTCTCCAGTATCTCTCGGGCATACTTGCCTTGAGACACAAACAATTCACCTTCCTGTTGCCATATTTCCAATCCAAGGATATAATGAAGGAGGCCTAAATCCTTCATCTCAAACTCATTTGCAAGATTTTCCTTGCATGAGTGTATCAAATGCTCATCACCTATTAGTATTAAATCATCAACATAAAGTACAATGATTAAAAGCTTACCCTCCACCACAATATGGTACAAAGCCATCTCGCCTCACTTCGTCAAGCTAAGTCCAAGAAACAGTCAAGCGATCCGAGTGTACCAAGCACGGGGTGCTTGTTTCAGCCCATACAACGCTCTTTGAGCCTACACACATGCGACTCGCTGCTGAAGATATCAAACCCTTCAGGCTGCTTAATGTACACCTCTTCCTCAATGATCCCATTAAGGAACACAGTCTTCACATCCATCCGATGAATGTGCCAACCCATCTGCTTTGAGAGAGAAAGGATGGTCGGTATGGAAGAATACCGTGCGACAGGTGCAAAGGTTTCTTCATAGTCAATCCCCTCAATATGTGAGAAGCCCCGGGCAACAAATCTTGCCTTATACTTCTCGACACTCCCATCAACAGCTTGCTTTACCTTGTAGATCCATCTTGATCTTACAATTGATTTTCCCACCGGCCTTGGAACGATCTCCCAAGCACTCGTTTATGACAATGGATTCATACTCCTCCACCATGGCACCACCATGTGGGTTCTGTGACCGCTTCTTTGAAAGAAGATGGCTCACAAGGATACACTTGCTCATAAGAGCCATGTATCCAAAAGATACCTGGGCTGTGGACCTGCCTCTCGTATTGGCCTGCGGATGGTGGGACCTCATATCTCCGTGCCACATCCACCTTCAGTCTCTCAGCTTCTGTGGTATGCTTTCTACCTTGTCTGATGTTTGGTTCTGCATGAGTGGACTCCTCCACTCCATGAATCTCCTCCTGTGGCTGATCCACATCTAGAGGCTCATCTTTGGGAACAAGAAGTTCCTCCTTTGCATGCAAGTGTAGCTCCCTCTCAAGCGACAACTTCATGGCTTTCACCTCATTAAATTTTATATCCTGTCGCACAACAGTCATCCAACTGTCTGAAAAATACACATGATAATTATGGGGTGTTTCTGTGTACCCCACAAATATCCCAACTTCTGCAGTCAGCTCCAGCTTCTTCCTGGCGTCCTTTGTCACATGAATGTAAACAGGTGAGCCAAAAAATCTTCAAATGAGAAATATCAGGCTTCTTACCAATAAAAGCTTCTTCAGGTGTACTCATACAAAGTACTCTATGAGGACAATGGTTTTGCACATAAACCGCAGTGTTGCAAGCTTCTGCCCACAAGTGCATCGGTAGGCCCTGTTCATGCAACATCGCTCGTGCAGCACCCACGATAGTTCTGTTCTTTATCTCCACGACCCCATTCTGTTGTGGGTTATGAGGTGCTCTGAGTTCTCTTCGAACTCCTTATTTTCTACAAAAGTCTTTGAATTCGCCCGAGATGTATTCACCACCATTATCGCTCCGTAGAGCTTTCACTTGCTTCCCCAACTCCTTCTCCACTAATGCCTTGAACTCACATAACTTTGAGAACATTTCAATATTCTTCTGCATGAAGAAGATCCAGCATCTATGAGAATATTCATCAACAAATATAACATAATACTTGTGTTTTGTTGTTGAAGCAACAAGAAAGGTCCACACACGTCTGTGTGAATTCTCTCCAGGATCACCGAGGCACAGTTCTCCTTCTCATGAAAGGTGGTCTTCACAAACTTACCCATAGTAAATCCCTTGCACTGATCTAACTATGCAAGAGTACCCTTAGGAAGTCCAGTAGAAATTTTCTGCAAAATCTTCAAGGTGCCATGGTGAAGATGGCCCAATCTCTTGTGCCATAATTCGCCCTCATCCCAGCTCACCACTTCTTCTTCTTTTCCCACCATTGCAACACAGCCATCTACCTCCAGCTTGTAGAGATTCTTAATTCAAACCCCTATCTTCTTGGTTTGACCCGTTGTTTTATATCGAAGAAAGGATTTTCCCTCACTGAAAACAACATCATAACCCTTGTCTTCCAGCATTTCCACCGAGACCAAGTTCTTCTTCAGACCTAGAACATGCATGAAATTCTTCAACAAGAATGGATTACTGGACTCCCTCTCAAAGGTAATGGTCCCATTTCTAGTCGCAAATTCTAGTCGCACCGTACCGACCATCGTCACCCATCTCTATATGCATCTCGGGGTCCCCTTTCCTCTCCAAGTCACTAAACAACTCTTTGTCTCCGTCATATGGAAAGACGCACCACTATCAAGATACCACACCGATCCCATGCAATGGAAACCAAGAAATAGATCAAGGAGAAATCAAGCTCAAATTGTGAGGCTAAGGCTTCAAATTGGGCGTATCTATGTACCTCGCTTGTTCTTCTTCTTCTGTGGACATTTAGTGGCGAAATGTCCATGTTCGTGACAGTGAAAACACTTCACTTTGGACAAATCCTGCTTCTTGCCTTTAGCACCGGATTTTGAAGGATTTTTATTCCTCTTCCCTTTCCTTGCTTTGGAAGCCAAAGCACAATTCTCTTCATCTTCCTTCTTCGTGAAGATCCATCCCTGGTACCCTGCCTTATCTCCTCGTGCACAAGATTTGACCAAAGTCGCTCCCATCCTGGCAGTTTCTCCCATCCATTGACAGAGTCTTCGTAGCTATGACAACTCTTCAGAAGCCCAAGGAGATCCAAGCTCACCAAGTCTTATTCATCAACAGTAACCCCCACACTTACCAGTTCATCCTTGCAATGGACAAACTTTGTGAGGTATTTTGGAATACTGTTGCCCTTCTCCATTTTTATTTTTCTGAGCTTGTCTTTAAGCACCAACTTCCTTTGGCCACTTCTGCTTTGGAAAAAATCTGTTAAAGCCTTCCACATTAAGAATGGAGTGGCTTTCCCATGAAGGCTAGACATAATATGGTCCTTCACACCTTCCAAAATAATTCTCCTCGTCTTTGTTGTCTTCTTTTGCCATGCATCAAGTAATGTAGCATCGCTAGATCCCGACTTAGGAACATCGCTATCGATGAATCCTTCAGCCCATTATCCTCCAGCACCTCCTCCATCCTGTCCTTCCAGGCTATGTAATTCGAGCTCCCATCAAGGGCATACTCCAATCTCAACCCGTTGAAAGACATTTCAATGTATACTCGATTTCTGCACCAAGAATCTTCTGTAGAAAATTCGAATTTTCCACTAGCACAAACTCACTTCACAATTGCAATCTTCAATCAACAATGCTTCGATACCATGTAGAAATTATATGCACTAAGCCTGCATATGTCCTTGATTCACCTAATTTCACACTATTTAACTTTATGCAAAATACTGAATCAATTCCACTTGTTAATCTTTTGCGGAAAAATTAATTGCACACACATGTGAAGCATAAACAAAAATAATCAATCGCACATAACACCGTTTTTAACCGGGAAAGCCTGAAGCTGAAAAACCAAAATATATATTATGTAACATGGAGATCATATGAAAATATCATACAAAGCTTATCACAAGCTCTCAGTACAGTACAATCTTCATACACTAATCAGGACCAATCTTGCAAATCCATGCACTCGATCTTTGCCTCCTCGCTAGCTCGGCTCAATCGCGCAATCTCTGCTGAATAATAGCTCTGAATGAATTCAAATTACTCTATCCTTGACTGCGCAATCCTCATTGGCATCTCCACTGAGTGTGTGATGCAATCAATGCATCACTATATTCACAACAGATAGTCTATCTTGCCCTTTCACCTATCTCTCCACTGGTCTCCACTGAAACTGCCATGCACTATAGTTAATTGATGTATTTTTCAGTTGATTAATGAGTTATTATTTATGAATTAATTAACTAATTAATTCACTCCACTCTCACTAGTGTATCAATCAGTTAGACTAGATACAACTAGCTCAATTGAGTCTAACTGAGTTAAACTGAATACAACTCCATAACTACTTCTTCCAACTGTGTCATAACTCTGCCACTTGAGTTCTAATTGAGTCCTCCATGCATTAGCTCCAGTAAACCCTTGGGAATTGTGTAATTCCCTCAGTCCACTGATGTGCCACATCTGTGCACTAAACTGAAGTGCTCCAAGAGAATAAGTTGTTTTTTAGTGTCTGATTATTATTAAGAGCTAATAATAATCGACATGTATCTATTTTTAGATCAGCGATCTATAAATAGACTTCACCCAATATTCTAAAAATAGAGTTTCATATATTTTTCCAACTTGATCAACCATCCACAAAAAGCATCCTGCAACTTCTGAAATATGATCATCATGTCTAAAAATAGACATAGTCTAAAAATAGACTTGCGCCAAAAATAGCCTACGGGCCCACTTAGTGAAGGCGACTCTTTTCACTAAGCTCATCATCTTATTGAATCTCAACACTTAAGAGCTTTATTGACTCAACTAAATAACTATGACTCAAACTAGGCCCTATTAGGTTTATTACATAAATAAAGGGGTTAGGGTTGGACCCTAACAATATACCCTAAATCTATAATGCATAGGAGGCAAAGACAGTTGGGGATGTTGGTCATAACATTCCTCGAATTTATGCAGCTATGGACAACATGCAGGCAGATCATCGGGCTTCTATCATTGAGATGGATGGTAAGATTTGTGATCAAGTTGTTTCTATTTTGATTGACCCTAGATCTAATTATAGTAATATTAATCCTTACCTGGTGGATAAGTGTGGTTTGAGAAAAGAAATGTATGCAAAATCTTGGTTAGTACAATTGGCTATAAGTACAAAGGAAAGTGTTCACCACTGGGTAAGATCTTATGCATTTGAGTTAAATGGTATGCCTACAACAACACACTTGAACATATTTCCATTGGGATCATATAGTATGATATTGGGCATGGACTGGATATATCTTCACAAGACCAAGGTAGATTGTTATGACAAATCCATTGAGTGCTTGGATGAAAATTGCGAACCAAGAGTCTTACAGGGAAATAAGAAAGCCACATCATTTAGGATGGTGACAACTATGTAGGTCAAGTTTTTTGCAGGAAAGAGTGTGTGTTATTTGTAGTACATATCTCTAGCGATAAAGGTAACGAAGTTGAGGATGTAGATGTTTTGAGTAGGTATCCAGTTCTACAACAGTTTTAGGATGTATTTCCAGCAGAGATTTCAGAGTTTCCATCTCACAGGGAAGTAGAATTTTCTATTGAGTTGGTACCAGGGGCAACACCAACATCAAAGGCACCTTATAGGGTGAGCACACCCAAGTTGGTAGAGTTAAAGTTGCAGTTGGAAGAGATGCTTGATAAGGGATACATTAGGTCAAGTGTATCGCCATGGGGCACACTAGTGTTGTTCGTAAAGAATAAGGATGACACTCTTAGATTGTGCATTGACTACAGGTAGTTGAATAAAGTGACCATCCAGAATACGTACCCATTACCGAGGATTGATGATTTGTTTGATTAGATAAAGGGAGCAACAATGTTCTCTAAGATTGACTTGAGATCAAGATATCATCAGGTATACATCAAAGAAGAGGACATCTACAAGACAACTTTCCAGACCAGGTATGAGAATTATGAGTTTGTTGTAGTTCCATTCGGATTGACTAATGATACAACTACATTTATGTGCTTGATGAATAATGTGTGGCATCCTTACTCGGACAAGTTTGTGATTGTATTCATCGATGACATATTGGCATATAAGAATGAAGAAGACCATGCCGAACATTTAGCAGCAGTGTTGAGATTGTTGAGAGAGCATCAATTGTATACTAAGCTCAACAAATGCAGTTTCTTTTAGACTGAGGTACATTACTT
Organism: Pinus albicaulis; assembly: GCA_034641835.2. Classification (NCBI taxonomy): domain Eukaryota; kingdom Viridiplantae; phylum Streptophyta; class Pinopsida; order Pinales; family Pinaceae; genus Pinus; species Pinus albicaulis. Next base: position 1,340,040,850 of record CM076574.1, read on the forward strand.
GGGAAATGTTGTCTCAGTGTAGGGCATAACAGTGGATCCAAAAAAGGTAAGAGCTATCATGGATTGGGCAAATCCTAGAAATGTAGATGAGGTGAGATATTTCATGGGATTGACAGGTTATTACAGAAGGTTCATCAGGAAATTCTCACATATTTCTTATCCTATTACATCATTTGCAGAGGAAAGGTAAGAATTTTGGGTGGAGAGAGGAGTGTGAGGTCAATTTTGAAAAGCTTAAGCAGTTGTTAACACATGCTCCAATGTAAAAGATCGCAGATCCGGACAAAGAGTTTATAGTATGTACAAATGATTTCAAAACAAGGCTTGGTGGATTCCTTACGTAGGATGGACATGTGGTGTGCTATGAGTCACTAAAAATGAATGAGCCTGAACAGAACTATCTGACGCATGATCTTGAGCTAGCAATGATCATCCATGCATTGTATACGTGGAGGAACTATATTCTATGCAAGAGCTTTGTACTGATGAGTGATCACAATGGATTGAGGTATTTGTTTTACTAGCCGAATATGAATGCTAAGAAAGCTAGAGGGTTTTCCATGACCAGTGAGTTTTAATTTGAGATCAAATACATAAAAGGTAAAGGGAACAGGGTCGCAGATGCTCTTAGCAGGTAGATACAGGTAAATCACATTGCAACTATGAGCTCATATTGGACAGATTTACATGATAGGATCTTGCAGGCAGGTCAGTAGGATGTCAAGTATAGTGAGCTTAGGCACAAATTGCAGTAGAGTACAAGTATAGGTACATGTAGTGGTATAGATATAGGCACAGGTGCAGGTGTACAAGATGTGGATTATCATCTCATAACAGATGGATTAGTCAGGTTTAGAGACAAGATATATGTATTAGATAGTAGTGATCTGAAGAAGGTGATCTTGAGGGAGTTTCATGCAAAAAAATATTCATGACACCCAAGCTATCATAATATATTGAATGCAATGAAGATATTATATTACTAGCCTAATCCGAGGAAGGATGTAACAGAGTTCGTGGCTAGGTGTTTGGACTTTCAAAAAGTAAAGGCAAAGTGTAGGCATCCAGGTGGTCTACTACAATCTATTGTGATTCTAGAATGGAAATGGGAGGTCATTTCTATGGAATTTATCATAGGTTTTCTGAGGACAGTGAGATAAAATGATTCTATCCTGGTTATTGTGGACAAGTTAACAAAGTTAGCACACTTAATTCCATTGAATACTACGTATTCAACTAGCGATGTAGAACAGGTGTTCATCAGAGATGTGGTCAGATTGAATGGTGTTCCTAAAAAGATTGTGTCAGAGAGGTGGTGAGCCCTGGTATTGCACCAAGAGTGCTACAACTCCCAGGGGCTTCCCTACTTTACTTTATCAACCTAGGGTTTGTACAAACTTGGAGGTGACAATGCTATATACACAACAGATGCATTCTACTCATGTCATCCTCTTCCGCTCTACAAAAGGGTGCTACTTCTAGGGGTTCTCAGTGAAGTCTGCCACACTTCAATGAAACTAAAATAAATTGCAGAAAGGAAATGACAGAAAGGAAACTAAACTAAATTGTTGAAAAGAAATGACAGGAAAGGAAACTAAACTAAATTGCTAAAAGGAAATGACAGAAAGGAAACTAATTTAACTTGCTAAAAAGAAATGGCAGAAATAAAAATAATTTAAATTGCAGAAAGGAAACTAATTTAAACCACACTTAATGGGCCAAATGGATAAACACACTGTACTTATCCTATGGTTTATCTACCATGCTACCATGCAACTATTCATGATCTAACTAAACTTGAAAAAGTGTTGCTTGCAGGTTGGAGGAAAAAGGGCTAAAGATGCTAATGGAGGGCTTGAACACATGGGACAAGGCTTAGAGGTGGAAAGAGGGGTTTTGAATTTATTAAAGCTTATAATATCACAAAAATGCTTTGGAGCAGAATTATTTGAAAATTGTGATGGCAGAGAAGCGGGAGTACAGTTCGGGAGCGGGAACAAAATGAGATTTGCAAAAAGTGAAAAGGTTGCGATATGCGATATGCGATATTACAATATCATAATCGGCTGACATGAGCGGTAAGTGTTAACAAGGATCAGATAAATATTGTGAGATGCGATTTGCGACGGGATAAAGACTGTGAAGTGCGATTTGCAGTGTGGCAGAGTACGAAGCGATATCGTAATCAATGTTTGGAGTGGTAAGTCTTTAAAGGAAAAGTGGAAAAGGTTGCAAAATGAAAAATGAGATGGGTGACATGGCGGTAGGACTGGTGGCAGAGCGCGATACCAATATTGCAATCAACGTCAGAAGCGGTAAGTGTCAACAGGTACCAAATAAAAATGCGATTTGTGATGAGCGAAGTACGTTAGAGGGAGTTTCGAGGAGAAAGGAGGAGGTCAAAATTTCGGCCTTTTGAAGTGTTTTCAACTTAAAATGGTTGTGATAGCTACGAAAAGCGAAAAGAAGGGATAAAATGCAAACTTTAAGGTTTTGGGGGAATTTTCGAGACTAAAAAGGGTGTGGTAGCTGCGATAAGAGAAAAGGAAGGAATAGAAGGCATAACCACTATGCACAGGGGCATAACATAATGTACCAGAGTGTAACAGAAGAGATGGAAGGAAGATGGAAGATGAAGCGGGAGGTGTTGGAGAACTTCCCCAGAACTTTAATACTGATTCCTACAAAAAAACCTGTGGATTGCATGCACGGAAAAACATACGAAATGCGTGATAAAAATAGTGAAAGAAAGACTCAGGCTGTTAATGTAATTTCCTCCCTAAACTCAGAAACAATGAACAAAAAGTAAATTTTGGCCTCTGGGGAGGTATACCCTGCTCTAACTTTATTGATAGAGATTAGAGGGGGAGGCTCAATCCACAACTTTTGGAATTTTCCTCTACTCTATTACTCTCGTAAGCAAATGAAGAACTACAACAACAAACTGAAAGAAAAAAACTAAACAACAATGAAACTATTAGAAGCAAATCTAACTAAATGGTAGAAGAAAAACTAGCTAAATGATAGAAAGGAAAGAATGAAAACAACAGAGAAGCTAAGGCACATGGGTTGGGCCTTAACCCACGAGGCCCAGCTCTCTAGAACTAAATCAGTAAAATGGAGTCTGTCTGCACATTTCGGGAAGAGAATAGCCTCGTTACATTTCTGAAAGTTTTTTCACTTATTACAATAATAAAAAGCTTAATAGCTTGCAACAAAAGTTCTGAATGGAATCCCCCTGAATCCTTCCTAGCTCTAGCTCTGCTCTATTTATTCTACAGGGCATCTACCAACAACTCCCTTGAAAATAGTGATTGAGTCCACTTGAATCCAAGTAAACATAGATTGAGCGCACTCCTCTTTGAGTTTCTTGGCCACCTCTGGAATTCGAATTGTTGGATAGAATTCGTGGGGATCCTTTGGCTGCCTTTGAGAGTTAAGGAGGGTGGAAAATCCCCTTGAATCTCTCCAAGATTTCTCAATAATTTCCTAATATTGTGCTCATTTATTCTCCAATCTTGATCTTCCAGTGGAAGGGAGCAAGTCCCTAAATTATCTCCTTTTCCAAATCTACATAATTTGCCCAACATTCTCACAATATTCTACAAAAATAGCCAATATTAGGCATACATATGCAATTACTTTTAATCCTTTCTAAGAACATATTAAAGCATAATAAAACATTATTAAGTGCAGAAGGAGAGATTTAATATATATTTTCATGTGCATAAGAGAGGTATATGGGCCTAATAAAGGTTAAATGGGCCTTAATTTATGTCCAATTTAGAGGCCCATCAATAGGGATGAAAATTTCACTTCCAAGTTTTAGAAGGAGTTATTTGCAGGTTTGGACACATAGTTGGCCTTCAATACAATTTTCATATGTAAATAGATGGACAAATAGAGATGGTCAACATGATCTTGGATGGAATGTTTAGTATGTATGTGATGCATTAACAACGTAAGTGAGAATTGTATCTACCATTGGTTGAGTTTGCATACAACAATGGGTATCATGATTCATTAAGGATGAGTCCCTTTGAGGCACTATATGAGCGAAGTTGTAATACTCTCATTAGTTGGAGTGATCTAGTTAACATGGTGTTGATTGGACCAAACATGTTGGCAGAAATGGAACAATAAATGCAGGTCATAAAGAAGAATCTAAAGGTAGCACAAGATAGGCATAAGAGTTACACAGACCAAAACAGGGTATTTAAGGAGTTTCAGGTTGGGGAGCATGTTTATTTGCACATTAAGCCTAAGAAGAGCTCCTTGAGGATCAGATAATGTGCCAAGTTTGCACCACGATATTGCGGGCCTTTTGAGACCTTGAGAGGATTGGACCAATGGCATATTGACTTGCACTTCCTCCAACAATGAAATTCCATGACATATTTCATGTTTCATTACTTAAAAGGTATATACAGGATGTTGATCATGTTATTGATTGGTATGTATTGCAGGTGGAGAAAGAAGGAGAATTCCAGCTAGAACCTTAGTGCATGTTGCAGCAGAAGTAGCTCATGCTCAAGAACAGAGCCATCAAATAGGTTAAAGTGCAGTGGAAGAACTTTGGGCTCGATGAACCTATATGGGAGATGGAAGATCAGATGTGGGATATGCATCCTTCATTATTTTTCGGTTGAGGCAAAGCCATTTTGGTATGATGTTTGGCATATGTTTTGGTGATGTTTTGGTGATGTTTTGGTATATGTACTTATGTATATGGATGTAAATACTGCCATGCACTAAGTTATAAAGCTCTAATAAGCGGTATGTATTTTATATGGTCATGTTATCATGGTTTTTGCTTTTGAGTAGGTTATTCATTGTAAATATTGCATCGAGCTAAGTTATAAAGTTCCATGAGTAGTACAACTGATTTTCAATGGTTTTACTAAGGTGTAGGTGTGGTTTAACACCGAGGATGATGTTCCCCAAGGGGGAGGGTTCTGTAACAGGCCCGGTCAAAAGTTCATGTCAAAAAAGTTAATAAAGGAAAAAATAGGACCACGGTTAAGGGACACTTATTCCAAGTTGAATGTTGGGAAAAATAGATCCTAGTGGGAATCACTGGATATGTGTTTATGGCCAAGGAATTTGGAAAAAGTAAATGGCTAAGGCATTAAGGAGGAAAAAAGTATTTTTGGCACATATATTTATGAAAATAAAGGAAATTAGGAGAAAAGGAAGGTAAAATGTCACAAGTTGCATGAAAGGAGGAAAATGAAAATTTAAAGGCCTCATTGATAAAAAGGCTTCTTAGGATCAGTTGGTACCTTTTGTTAGTTAAGTTTTGGAGCTCTCTCATTATTCTCTCTCTCTCCCACTTTTGGATACTTAGACTTTTATTGGAGCAATTCAACAATGCGCCAAGAAAGAGGAAAGAAAGCAAAGGAAGGACAAGGAAATGAAAGGAAAGAAAAGATGAAGCAAGGAACACATTATCTAGCAGCTTCAACAGGAATACTTGCAGGCAACATATTGCATGTGTGATTTCCTAGCTGGTTTGGACATTCGTGGGTTATGTATGTTGGTATTTGGTTCTCTTGTTGTTGGTGTCATGGTTTTGCCGGGTTTTCACACTGGTTTTCATCCTTGACTTGCATTTTTCTGGATAGCCATGGTGTGTTGGTATTTTGATCTTGGTTTTGATTTTTGGAGTTGCCGAATGGATTTCAGAATCCAGGGTCGTGGTGGTCTCAAGGAAAATTCCCAAAGGCCTAGGAATCCCTTGACCGGTTTTGGTGGGATACACGGTAAAGCCTGAGGGTGGTGTCTCGACTTAGGGCCTAGTGATCTGGGATTGGATTATGGTAAATATTGAGAGACAAGGATACATAAAATTCCTCAAGGATGATGATGGATTTCTGGAGGCATTCCAAGCTTGATTCGATTTTGTGATCGTGTAATATCCCAAAAGGGAGAGTGCAGTAATAATAAAACACAATATAAGAACTGCAAAAAAGAAAACAATAAATCTAAATAAACATCATAATGAACATAAATAACTGAGCCATTTTATTATATGGAGGTGGAAAAACCAGTACAACAGTGCTCAAAATATGAGGCACTCAAGCCAAAGAGATGGCCTAGAATGACCCTGGAATGATCCCACAAGAGGGACTGCGTGACTGCTAGACTGTTGGAAGGTAAATTGTGCTGTCCCTACTACAAATATTGGGATTGCAACTACCAAAAATATATAAAGTCAGATCTAGGCAGTATGGGAGCTCCGATGATGTTGAAACTGTATATCCGGGCTCTATGATGGATAACCAAGATAACCCAGAAAGGATTTCTCCAGATCTATCAATCTCATAAAATCACCCTCTTAGGGCTTCACTATACAACCACTGAGTATGCAGATTGAAGCTAGATCTGACAAATAGATGGGTTCAATATGTCACAAGGTCAGATCTAAGCTTGAAGGGCTGATCCCTTCACTATATCCTCAAGCTAGGAGCTCAAGGTCTAGCTCCTCAATCCTCCTCTGATGATTACAGCTGCTGCTACACAACTGTTGCCAAAGACTGCGCTGTCAAGGATGGAGGCTCTCTAGCCTACTACTAAGATATGCAAATCAACTCAATAATGATGGAAATAATGAATATAATGTGAAGAAATGGTCCTCCACTGGATTCTAGCTGAAATGCTAGCAACTTCCCTTCTCCCTTGGATCTACAGGAATGGACTGCGCAATTCCTGATAGAAATATTACTACTGGGAGATGAATAAGATATGGCCTGATGCCTGATATATATTTCAAGCACTGGAAGGCTGATCTTGAAGCACAAAGTGAAAGGATGAACCCTTCACTAGTTCCTCAGCTGAAATACTGAAGGACAACCTCCTCCTCTCAAACCTTGATGCAAAATGAGTTATTTCTGAAGATAAGCACAATATGGCACCAATGCCTGATGATGAATGTAGCTCAATAGAAAACCTTCCCAGAGTAGGCACACAAGTCCCCCTTGGGTAAGGGTGGGATTTCCGCTCGGAAATAACCTGTGCTAAATAGCACTGCAGACTTAGCTAAACAACTCAAGCATGCTTGGAATGTCAAATGACAAATCCAGATCTAAATAGATCATACATCAATAATAATATAAAGCCTGCCTTCTATTGTGCCTTCACCTTATTTATATAGATTATGAGCCTTCTCATGCCTTGGCCCACCCCATAACTGCGCTGTACATGTGGACATAGGTCTCCATGTTGACTGCGCTGTCTCTCCATGATCTCCATCATGTATGAATGTAATGATCACCTTCTCCATCATGTGTGCATTAATGCGCTACTTCCTTCATCATCTCATCATGAATTCTCTATGATCTTACATTTTATTCCTTCAATGATCTTAGTTGACTGCTTCAACCTCCATGACCTTTCTCATTAATGAGACATGATCTCCACTCCTTTCACATTAAGAAGCTGCTCCACTACTCCATAATGTAGATCTAGATCTAAAATATCCACATACACACATCAAAAGTGGATTTTATTCATCTATGAGGTTTGTGGGTCCCTCCACCCTCTTATTTACTTAATTAATTATGAAAATTAAGAACTCTAATATTTCAATTATTTTGTGGAAAAATTTGGAATTTTACCATCCTCCCCGGCAAAATGTTGCTTGTCCTCAAGCAATTGAAAAAGTGGATGCTACAACAAACATCCTCCCTCCAAATGGCATCCTCATATGGAAGGCCTTCCCATCTATCACAATGTGTCATGCATGTCCAACTCCAAAGCTGCCTCTCTAGAATGTCTAGAATGGCCTCCAATTGAAAAGTTAGATACCCTTCCTCCTCAATGAATCTCCAAGTGGCAACCATATGATGTACAAAGATCTCTTCTATACATTCGATACATAAAATGAAGTGGTTCATTCCCAAAGTGTAAATTCCCAAGTCATGAACTATCTCTCCAACCCATGATACATAGAGTACATTGCATCTGTCAATGATCTCATCATCAACCTTGTTGGCCATGTAGGAATAAAAAATAACATCAATATAGTGAAAAATAAGAAGTAGAGATGTATGGATGAACATGAACAATGTCAAACCATATTATCCCAATAACAACCAACACAAAAAATCCTTTTACTGCCATGCTAGATCATCATGAAAACAAAAAAGAGAGCCATACTCTCTCAAAAGAAGCCACCGCAACAATGCTTCTTGTTGCCATGCCAAATCTGCATCAATATAAATGTGAGAGCCATACTATATAAACAAAAGCCACAGTAGCAATGCCTATTGCTGCCATACCACATCATAATTGTACCAAATGTAGTGGCCATATTCTCCCAAGGTAAGCCACCTTAATATGGCATCTTGATGCCCCATCACATCATCATCATACCATGTACAATGACCATAATCCCCCAACAGAAGCCAACGCTGTAAGGCCTCCTGTTTCCATCCTCTGTCATCATCATGCAATGTATGGGAAGAAATCAGTCCATACTCTCCCAAAATTAACCAAAGCAACAAGGATTCTTGTTGCCTCCTTACATCATCATGATGCAAGTCATGGAACAAAAACAAAGTAATGGACATATGAAATGTCTTGTCATCAAAATAATACAAAAAATCTCCTCTATGCCACATCATGTGAGAGTTATGATTTCTCCCGAACCCAAGTACATACATGAACATGAGATACATCCCAAATAGAAATACATGTAAATACTTGAGACATATCCCAAACAGAAGTAAATACAAGGACATAAGATATATCATGTGATGTCCAAACTCTCTCATCGATAACTAGCGCAACCATGACTCTTGCTGTTGCATGTCATCAATGATATGTATGGCATGGATCCTGGAAGTGTGAGATCTTGGGTAGTATCCATACTCACCCAAAAGAAACTAGTGCAAACATGCTTCTTGCTACCCGATATCATAGATCTACAGGAAGGTAGGAGACCTGCTGCTTCTCATCCGGATCCATTCATCCCAATTTGGATGATGAATCATGCGAAGATCAAACTTGGTATCCTCCCTTTGTAGAATTCAAAAATCCTCCAGCTGAATAGCTTTACACTCCATGAAGTGTTGAAGTGAACCTCCATTGAGGTATCTCCATGAGATCCTCTTCTCATCAATGGCCCTCCAAGACCAATAAGGTTATGGATCTATTGTAGGTAGAAGTTTCTCTTTGAGCTGTGAGATTCTCATTGAGAAAGAGTCATCTTGAAAGGGGAAAATATTGCCCATCTCAAGATGTATACCATCTATCATCTTCTCCTCTATTGCTTCATGAATAAATCTGCCATTTGATTGCTCCCATAAGGAGTGGGTCCTCTTCTTCTCACTGCTGCTCATTAACAATGCTGTAGATCTGCAAGGTGATACATGTGCTATCTCAAAGCAAGGCAAAATGCTGATCTCATAACCAACCATTGTACATAGGATCATACTCATCCTATTTTATAAAACTATACACTTCAACTCAAAGGGTTGAATGTAGTCCATCAATGACAAACTAGGATGGTTATTCCTTCCTTCCTTGATTAGATCAAGGGTCCTCTGCGCAGTGATTTGATGTTGCTCCAGATCAACATGTTTTTCTAATCCCTGGTCATGCATTAGCCTCGATGGCATGTTCCCATAAGTTTCAATAAGAGGTACTGAAACAATATGAGATGAAAGTGAATGCATAACTTGCATCAACTGATGCATGAGAACCTCTTGTAAGACCACAAGAGTTCCTCCAACCGGAACAATGGCATCTTCAACTGTTGGTAGTGATGATGGCTCCATATCTACAACTGTACCAGCGCTGGTATCTATCTCCTCCTCATCATGCATCTCATCAATCATGCATGGGGCTCCAAATGTCAAGAAATCAAGACCATCTTGCAAAGATGCAAGTGATCCTCCTCTTGATGTAAGCACATCTAAAACTGGTGGTGGTAGAGGCTCCTCCTCCTGAGTTCTAATGGGGACATATTATTTTAGATCTTCATGTACTATATCCTTGATGATGGGATATGTTACTATGTGAGATCTCTCTGGTTTCTTTCTACCATATCTCTTCTTTAGTCTTTGAATAAAATCTAGATAAGCATAAACTTTCATGTGTGACAAGTGACTGAACCACCAATCTCTTGCTTCACCTTCTAGGTGCAGCGCTGCAAACTCCACAACCTCTCTTTCTGATATAGGATATTTCAGAAAGAATGTAAATAATTCTTCCCTCTAAGCCCTCAAGGTGCTTGTGGAAGATCCATCAAATGTAGGTAAGAAGAATCTATGCCTCTTTCTTCTATTGCTGCTTCTGGATCTCCTCTCTTCTTTGAATTAAAAAAACTGTTGGAGAGAGGGATTCTCCTTCAATGCACTTGGCTGTGACTTGTACTCAGAAAAATATTTACTTAGGGTCTCATGCCCTAAGTCTTCTATATATTCAGACCAATCCTCTTTCTCATCAAAAAAAGTGGATCTAGTGGAATAATGTGAAGCTCTTTTCTTCTTTGCTGCTAATAAGAAGTGCTGGGTCCTCCTTCATCTTGAAACCTTCTTGAGGTTAATATTTTCCTTTCTCTTCTTGTTTCATTGATATCTTTGGAGAGATCCCTCACAAATATAAAGAAAGATGAGGCAAAACTTAATCCCTCCATAGAAGATCTCTACTATCTACTTTTCATATGTTGTCAATAATTTCCACAAGCTGAGCCAAAGATCACGCTCTTATACCACTGCAATATCCAAAAAGGGAGAATGCAGCAATACTAAAACACAATATAAGAACTACAGAAAAGTAAACAATAAATCTAAATACACATCAGAATGCACATACATAGCTGAGCCATTTTATTATATGAAGATGGAAAAACCAGTACAACAGTGCTCAAAATATGAGGCACTAAAGCCAAAGAGCTGGCCTAGAATGACCCTGGAATGATCCCAAAAGAAGGACTGTGTAACTGCTGGACTGTTGGAAGGTAAAATGCGTTGTCCTTGCTGCAACTGGCAAAAATATATAAAGTTAGATCTAGGCAGTATGGGAGCTCTGATGATGCTGAAACTGTAGATCTGGGCTCTATGATGGATAACCAAGATAACCCAGAAAGGATTTCTCCAGATCTATCAATCTCATAAAATCACCCTCTTAGGGTACAACTGCTGGGTATGTAGATATGAAGCTGGATCTGACAAATAGATGGCTACAATATGTCACAAGATCATATCTAAGCTTGAAGGGCTGATCCCTTCACTATATCCTCAAGCTAGGAGCTCAAGGTCTAGCTCCTCAATCCTCCTCTGATGATTACAACTACTGCTACACAACTACTACAAAAAATTGCGTTGTCAAGGATGGAGGCTCTCTAGCCTGCTGCTAAGATATGCAAATCAGCTCAGTAATGATGGAAATAACGAATACAATAGGAATGGTCCTCCACTGGATTACTAGCTAAAATGCTAGCAACTTCCCTTCTCCCTTGGATCTACAAGAATGGATTGCGCAATTCCTGATGGAAATGTTGTTGCTGGGAGATGAATAATATATGGCCTGATGCCTAATATGGATATGAAGCACTGGAAGGCTGATATTGAAGCACAAAGTGAAAGGATGAACCCTTCACTGGTTCCTCAACTGAAATACTGAAGGACAACCTCCTCCTCTCAAAACCTGATGTAGAAATGCATTATTTATGAAGATAAGTGGGCTGCAAAAAGTAGGAACAATATGGCACCAATGCCTGATGATGAATGTAGCTCAATATAAAACCTTCCCAGAGTAGGCACACAAGTCCCCCGTGGGTAAGGGTGGGATTTCCGCTTAGAAATAGCCTGTGCTAAACACCACTATAGACTTAGTTAAACAACTCAAGCATGCTTGGAATGTCAAATGACAAATCCAGATCTAAATAGATCATACATAAATAATAATCTAAAGCCCACCTTCTATTGTGCATTCACCTTATTTATATAGATTATGAGCCTTCTCATGCCTTGGCCCACCTCATAACTGCGCTGTACATGTGGACATAGGTCTCCATGTTGACTGATCTGTCTCTCCATGATCTCCATCATGTATGAATGTAATGATCACCCTCTCCATCATGTGTGCATTAATGCAGTACTTCCTCCATCATCTCATCATTAATTCTCCATGATCTTACATTTGATTCCCTCCATGATCTTAGTTGACTACTTCAACCTCCATGATCTTTCTCATTAACGAGACATGATCTCCACTCCTTTCACATTAAGAAGCTGCTCCACTACTCAATAATGAAGATCTAGATCTAAAATATCCACACACATACATCAAAAGTGGATTATATTCATCTATGGGGTTTTTGGGTCCCTTCACCCTCTTATTTACTTAATTAATTATGAAAATTAAGAACTATAATATTCCAATTATCTTGTGGAAAAATTTGGAATATTACAGATTGGGGCACTGGTTTTGGTGTGACCATGGTATGGTGAGGTTGGAGGTTGTTTAACCTTATGATTCCCTTGGCTGTTTTTGGATTGGTTTATCCATGAGATCCCACATTCATGCTTGGAATATGGCACGGGGGTGACTGAACGAAGAGATATTTGGCTTAGCCATGTCTATGGTCGGATGGTATGTGGAAGTCCCAAACCTGGTCGATTGTTACTTATGATTAATGAAAGATAAGTTCTCTTTCTTTTGTACTTATTTATCTGTGAATTTAATAATTTTTTTCTCACTGTTATTTCCATGGTTTTATGCTAGTTATAAGCATGGTTAAATGACTAGTTCATGTCATGATTATTTCATGTATTTACTTGTAAATGTTAATGTAATGGATGCAAGACCTAATTGATGGCATATCAGTTCAAGGAAGAGGGTGTTGATCCTTCGTGTAATGTCTTTCAAGAGTCCTTAGTTATTTGTGCTTTGCCTTGTATCCTAGATCTATAGATTCCATTTAGGCCAAGTGTTTGACATAATTTTAGTCCTGGTTGGGGATGGTCAGGCCTAGTCTTGGAGTCATTTTTTGGTTCATTGGCATTGTCACCATGTGTTTTATGACTTATGAAAGCTACAAAAATTTATGGGCAATGTTCAGGATTTTGGGCTTAAAAAGTGCCTTAAATCCCGCAAGAGCAGGAACAATTTTGGGTAAACGAGTCCTTGGATGCACACATGGATATGCTGTGGGATCATCTAGAGCCTCCTAGATGCACCCTTTCCCATATTAAGGGAGAATCGAGAGGTTTTCTTTATTAAAAATCAGTGGGACTGAGGGACAAGTCAAATTAATGGCCGAGATAGCCTCTGGGGGTCATGTAGCAGGTGCAGGGAGTCTGTGTTATGGTTTTCAATGTCGATTCCACTTCCTTAAAGTCACCAAGGATGTTGAGTCTGGTCTTAACTGCCCTCAACTCATGTTTACCCCGGTTGGCCGGTTACTTGGGTAGATGTGAGGGGAGGTGTGCATTACACAAGCAATTGGGACAACATCCCAAGAAATTGAAAAATGTCCCAACAAATAAGAAATCACCCAAGCAAGGATAACTTGACCTAGGAAAGAGCTAAGTCGACCTAGGTAAGAAAAATTTGAATCAAAGAGTGAGATATAATCTAGAGGAGTGAGAAATCCACCCAACAATTGATTGAACCAAATTAAAAAATTTCTAGATAAGTGGGCTATGAAATCTTGGGAGCCATGGATCTCTACACATAGTGGAATGAGAAATGGGTGTGCTAGAGCTATTACCATTCACAAAAGCACCAATTTAAATGTTTCTAAGTGTCATTGGAATAATTCCAAATGGAACTTTCATTCTTGACTTAGAATGCAACGAATAACGACAGTTAACCATGAATAAGCAATAAGAATATCACACATGGAACTCTACATTACAACAATGAAATAAAAAACAATCATTCACCATGAACTCATAATTTTTACCTTGGAAAACCAAATGGGAAAAGAAACTTTGAATGTTGTTAGTCTCTTGATTCTAGCAATCTTTGGTTACAATGTAGTCGATACTCTTTGTGCATCATCCTCTAGTTGGAAAAAAGACCAGTGAAGAATGAGAGTGAAGTTGGAAATATGGAGAGTTGGGGGAGTACGAGTAAGGCCAACAACCATTACCTTTATTTCCCTTGTATTAACCTTCTCTCATTATTTTTTTTAAAATGCATTAAATTGTTTTTTCCTTCTCCCATATTTTTTTGTTTTTTTTTGTTTTTTGTTTTTTGTCTTATTCAGCTTTACATATACATTGCTTTGCACCTTTTGGTTAACCTTCATTAATTTCCAAATTTCATTGTAGGAACTAAGTATTACACCCATTCAATGGTTTGAATCCATTTAAAATCATTAGAGGGTGTGATATCTTCTTAGCCTAGGTTTTTAAATGTGTTTTAAAGTAGTTTAATTATTAGCCTAGTTTATTATATTAAACTAGTCATATTTATAGTTATATTTCAAGGAATGTAAGAACAACTTAGAAAGCGTGTAATCATTTTAATTTATTTGGATCTTTTTGAGATCTTGATCTCAAACATTTCAAATTTTGCTTTGTATCAACTTCTTGTACAATGTGGACGTAACCATATTTTATTACAAAGGATGACCATTTTAGTTACTTATAATAATAATAAAAAAAACTATGTGCCTATGTGAATTAATGCAACTACAATGAGAACTACAAAGGAATGCCTACATGTGTGATCATTGTTTATGGCAAAACAATCTAAGCAATCAAGTAATATCATAGATGAATTCTCAATACATTCATAAATGTATTGGGAGTTTTTCAACTTTATAAATGTGTTAAATGAATATATATTTACAACAATAATATGAACATGAGTAGTGTGAAGTTCAATCCCTTCTAACAAGCACTCAACTATCAATCAACTATCAATAAACAATAAAGTTGAACACTCTAAATCATATATCAAGGTAGAAATGATATAATGTGAGAGAATATGATGATTTATGAATACTTCACCCTATGGTGATTTAGGAATGCCCCTCTTAAATAATTTTGAGCACAAAAATGAAATTCTAAAGCAAACCAAGTAATTCCTTGCCTTCTTAAGGTTCAATAGACCAAATTTGGACTTAGTGGAAGTTAAATATCAAAATAATCATCATGAAACATTTCACAACTATTCATATCTATAGTTACATTAATAATTAATATATTTCTAATTTTAAGGTCATTATCTTATCAAATACTTGATTGATGTATGAACCCCCATTGTTTGTGTGATAAAGGACCCTTTTCAAGCAACAATTAGACTTATTATCTACAGAGTTGCATAGAGCCCACTCTCCTTCAAATTTGAACCTATGATATCCAATGAGGAAACACATGCTCTTCAAAATTAGGCCCACCTAGGTGGTGCAAGTTCAAGGAAGATGAAGAGGGAAAAATTGAAATGATTGGTAATTCGATAATGATAAAATGGAATACAAGGTGTGCTCAGGCATCAATGCAAAGTAAAATAATGAGGAAGAATGAGATAGGTATCACTTGTCTTAGTGACATTAATAATATTCATTTGCCACTAGAAAATTAATCCTAATTTTTAAAATGGCATCCTCATGTGCAATTTACCTTGATATATGGAGTTGACCCCTATTATCTACATGATTATGATACATATTATCCCATAAATTTGATAATTTATGCATGGTTCATCAACACCTATAACTTGCATGCATTAATTTTCTCAAGTGATATCTAGCTATCACATGCATGTTCACCCTTTAGAAGACATCCGATAACTTCATGCAAGAAATAGTGAAGACTATAAATGGGAGTTTTGTAATAGAAAATGTTCTCTCTCTTTGCAATCTAGTTATCATTGAGTTATTCAATAAGGAATGCATCATGCTATGTCAATAGAATATTGTCAAATTTGTGCAGGTGAAACTAGGGAAAATATTATTACCTATGACAATCTATGGCCATGGCCCGAAGGTGACAACCTTGTTGGGTTCTCTATAGATACGAGAAAAATAGGTCCACCACATTCATTCCATGAAGCTTAACATTACAACTTACTATAATTTATCTTGTTGTGCATTATGATTTATGTTGTTACATGTTTATTATGGTTGGTACTAAAATTTAGTTGATTAATGTTCATTATTAATAAAATTGGTATATTTTTTCCATTATAAATGATTTATTATTATTATTATAGAAAACATGTGCATTTTGTATTAATATCAGAAATAAAGGATTGTTACCATACTGTCCAACCTTTTAAATACAAATAAAGGTGAGGTCCCACAATTTAAAATTATCCATATATACAGAAATAATAAGGGTTGATAACTAAGCCCTAACTACCCCATGTTCAAGAAACCACTTCAACTATTATTTGATTCACTTGTATAAAGTCTTACATATTTTATAGGAAAATTAAATCTTAAAAAACATTAAAAAGAGAAAAAAATAATTTTTTTTGGTTATTAAGCTTCATATTAGTCAATTTTTCCCTTCCCATTATTGAAGATAGGAGAGAGGGACCTGTAATCATAGCCCATTCCATTTGTTTCTATATCGTGTCCTCTTTGATGTTTGTTGCTTGGTCTTGTTCAAATGAATCAATTGAATGGTTGAAGCTACAATTTTCTTTGATTGTTCTATCCTAGTATTCAGTTTTAGCTCGAAATGCTTTATTTTATCTTGAGGTACCTTAATAATGTATTCTTCCTCCCTATCATTTCTCTATTACTTTCTTCCCTAGCCTTTAGTAGAATAATTTTTCCTTTGTGTTTCTCCAACCACGATTTCATCTTGAATAATTAACTTCAAATTTTCTTTAAACCTTTTGCATAATTATGTTCCTAATTATTTTTCAAGGACTTATCTTCCTATTTACAAAGACAAACTTGTGTTAACTATCATCACTATGTCATTCACATTTCCAAATTGAATCAAGAAGGGTGGAATGCTTATAAGACACACATTCGTTTGGGTGATCATGAGCATCCATTTGCAAATTCTCAAATCAATTTCTAAAGAAAATTTTTTGTTATTCTTAAATTGGATGGAGTAATTAGAGGTGATATGCCCAGGGAAGGATGTGGAGATTCCCCTTGAACTTCTAGTTTGATAACACTATTATGTAGCTCCCAATGCTACGACCTGAGAAAATTTCCAATTCTTTTCCTATATAAGATGGGAAATTCAAGTCTAAAGAAGTGAGCATATAAATTGAGAGATAACACAAGAGGCTTGGAAGAGAAAAAGTAGGGAATACCTACAAACAAGACTCAAGGGCACAAATCAAATTCCAAACTCTCACTGTCAAAAGTCTAAAGCATTTCAAATGATTATTGTAATTTATCCTCACCTAAATATGGAAGAATCCCTTAGTGTTCATACATTGGTATGACACTCCAACTCAATAGGAAATTATAAAAGATTTAATCACCCCTCAAAATAATATGTGTCATCCTGGCTTCAAGACTTATTGAAGGAAAAAACCTACAAGAGCATATGAGAAGCACAACTACCTATCCCTCATAATATATTTGAATGCATGTTCGTATGGATTTTACACCTACCTTGGCCTATTAATCGAGTCATATATGTAGATAAGTTGTTAAAAAAAATAGAGTATCACCAATTTTCTCACCCTTCCAATCCCCCTCATTTTTTCAAATTTTTCAAAAGGCTAAGTTAAAGAGTTTTGTTGGCCATGGAGTTAGCTAGAGAGTATAGCCCTTTCAAGGAGTGATAAAACCTAAAATTAATCCTTCTAATAGTTTTTGAATGCAACAAATCATCTTGTGCATGTGATTTTCCTTTGGAAGACTTCCATAAGCAATGTGTTAGATGACGATCATCGAATCCCCGATTATTAATGAAATTTTAATGTTTTAGCTCTTCATTATTAAAATCCCATTTCAAAGGATGAGGGATAGTTTTTGATTGTTTTTTGTTTCTCCAATGCCCCAGCAAACAATTTTTCTTGCTTTTCTCTTGGTTCAAAGATCACCCCCAAACCCTGCAATCCCTAGGTTACCCTTTGAGGCTCCATCATAGAAGAGAGTATGATGAAGTTAGTTGTGAATCTAATATCTCAATTATGTATATGTTATTCTTAATGCCAATTGAGTTAATTTCTTGGTCTCCTTCTCTTAATGTTGCAAGGAGCCTTTCATATTTTTAATATATCCTTGATCCAAAGCCTTTCTTCCTCTTCCAGGTGTACTAATTATTTTCCTCTTGCTCCATCTACTAATATTGCTTTTGTTAACATGCCCCTGGCTCGAGATGCCACTCTTCTAGCTAAGATATCTTCTTGCTTGGGAATTCTTTTGTTTGTGGCAAGCCAAATATTCCAACATATGAATATGGGAGTCATTATCCAAATTTTTTTAGAAGAGGTTTCTTTTGAAAGGTTCAAAGACAATGTTTATGCTTGGATAAAGAATATTCTCTCAAATTTTGCGGCATTCTCACTTGGATGTTAATTATGGAAATAAATATTCTATATTTCCCTTAATAATTCACATTCCAAAAGTAAGTGAGGCCATCTCGACGATCCTTAGATGCCATGTATTTGCAAATTCTTCGTAGTGAGGTGTTTTCCATTATTGATTTTCCAACACAACATCTTGATTTTCGGAAACCATTCACTCTTCTAGATCACCTTCTACATTATTGATGTTGAAGAATGGCCTATACTTTTTCCTAGAAATATATATCCATTTAAAACTAAATAGGAGTCTTTTGCTCTACCCCATCCTCTGGAGTTTGTAACATCTTTAATAATTTAAGTTGTTCAATGAACATTGGCTATCAATATTTTCCATTGTTGGGATAAATGCCAAGGTAGACTCTACAATTCCCAATTCCACCAATCTCTCCTCTTAAATGGTCCTATGCAGGAACACACAGTGATACTGAGAGAGGGATGAATCAATATCAAACCAATAATTAACTTATTTTTCCTCTTGAACAATGACTGCATATAAGTATCAATAAAAAATATATGACCACAAATATTTTCTTCGAAATTTTTCTTTAATAATTTCAATTTGATATAATTTCACAAAGAGGACACTAATCCTATATAAGTGCTAACTTACAAATTTTTTAGGCACCAACCTACGGGAGACACCATTCCCCAAACTGAGCACCAACTCAGTGAGTTTGTATGTACCAAATTATGAGAGACACCAATACTTTAGCTAAAAATAAACTTAGCTTAAGGTTGTCCTTTAGTTCTATCATCAATAACTTCAGGTCCTCAACAAATTATTTTTATTCAAATGATTGTCACCCTACCAAGCAATCTTCAGTTTTACCCCTTACACCTTGATTACAACCACTTGGCCTGTACGCTGCAATTATCTGCTCTTTAACTTTGACTTAGTTCATCATACTTGTTCTGCAATACATCAACTTTCTATCTCTGATCAAGAAGGGGTCTGCCCACCTAGTAACTGATACTCATTATTGAAACTTCCATTATGCAACTAGGGATTATTAAAACTTACTAAGTCATTGCTATTGTAATTTAGAGATTTCTAATTCTACAATACAATTTACAGGTGTAATTGCAATCAATGTTTATACTTCAATTCTAATACAAACTCTATTAAGGTTCTTGCATTAAGCCGTATCCACCTATAGTGTCGTTTACCTAGAATAATTTTAACCCTTTTCCAGACTGGGATAGACTAGTTACGAAAAAGGATTACCCTAGTCTATTGTGGCTAGGAGGTTCCCCTTGTATAATTTTATATCTTTTTCGGCCTTGGGGGACATATGTATGAAAAAGGAACTTATAAAAAGAGAAGGGGGGCGGGGAACATCTATCTTCATTTTTCATCCATTAGAAAGGTTAGTTACATCACCCTTGAACATGACACCTGTCTGTCTCATTATCTTACAATTAGGTTTTAGCTTTCCTTAGGAGTCGTACCATCCATATGAGTCTCTTTATTCCTCCATTTGGTTACTCTTCTAGTCATATGGAGCATGCCTTGATGCCTCTTGCATCGTTACATGATATCACATGGTGCTCATTTAGTCATGCTGCTAGGTCACTCTTGTGTCATGCCGTTATGTGTTCAAGGGAAGTCTCAACCTGTGTCGACCATCTGTAGTATCATTTTAACCTTTTTGAGTCTGCCATCCTATTGAGGCCTCAGAATTCCGTTACAAAAACATGGGGGAAACCACCCGGTCCGGACCTTAAGGCAACTCCTTTTCCGCTTGGTGTAGTGGCTCCGACTGGGGATAAAGGGACCAATTTCCCAATAAAAATAATGAGGGTGTGTTTGTTGATAATATGCAGATGGATGAATGATTTAATATACTTATGCAAGTAACAAAATATCTATTCTATTATTTACCCAGGGGTGTTCATTCATCAATGCGATCTAAAAGGATATCTTTCAACAATTGGTAATAAAGATCATTCAATTATTAAAAGAGATGAAAATTATAAAAAAATGATTATTTTGATTTAAATATTTAATTAAAACAATTGTGAGAGATGTATCACATTCATAGTTTTGATCATATATAAAATAAGGAATCATAGATAAACATCAGCACATAAGTGCATTAACATTCATCTATAATAACAGATCTCATATATAATATAGATAAAAAGATTGCTGTCAATTCAAGAAATAAAATTCAACATAACGTGTAGAAATACCATTAATGCGATGTTCTACTCATTAAATCAACAACAGTGTCTACTCCTCTTCAAGTTAAAGAAATTCGATGAGTACAAAAGTGAAACTTCAGTTAAACAACTTCAATATCAAGAGAAATTAGACTTTGTTCCATTAACTTATCAAAACATTCACAAAAATACAAAAGTGCAGTCTTTTGTAAATGTGTTTTGATAAATTTCTGGACCCTTCTCTAAATGCATGAGAAGGGTTTAAATAGTATCTAATATGACTAAAATAGATTATACAAAATTTATTTGATGAGTTTTCAAACAACCTTTCTAGTAATGAGTAACTTAAATCTAAAAACATATGAAATCTAATGACTTGATATTAGTTGGAAGCTTTCTCGTTTGCTAGCTGGGCTTGAAGGTCACAGATATCGGTCATTGATTTCACTTGTGGTGGTGTGCCGACTCTTGTTCTGATCTGACCGAAAAATATGGCTTCAGTGAGAGGTGGCAACATCTTCTCTATTGAATTTCTTAGACAATTCAATGCCATGGTTTGACTGCGTGGTTTAACAAGATACTGCCAGTATGTCTCCCAATCCATCTTTGAAATCTGTTTGATCGAATCTCTTTGAACTTGAGTTTTTTCCTTCCAAATTTCACTTAATTCTTTCATATCTGTCAGTGTGTCTGAGTCACCTTCTTTGATGAAGTTGGTAGTATGAAGTGTATGAATTACTGTCTCTATAATATTGCTTGCTGCTCCTGATGCTTTTGTTACTGCTCGCTCGACGCTCTGCCTGTTGGATATGTACATCCCAGTTTGTGAATAGGATGTCTTTAAGAGTTTCTTTAATTTCAGGAAGATTTTCATTTCTCCCTTCATCTGTTTCTTTTCATGTAATATGATCTGAGATTTTAGTATTTAGTTCTTAAAATGCGGTCCTCTGATCAATTACTTGATTTGTCAACTGTTCACTAGTATCTAAATAAGGACTAATAATAAACATCTTTTGGAAAAATAGACTTTGTTGTATGGATAGTTGAGGATTCAGCTCCAAAGCTTCCTTGATAAATTCATCTTTACTTGGTATATCCTTATATCTGGTAATCAATTCCTGCATTTCACAAATTTGTAGATCCTTTGCAGTGATATCTGCTTTATAATTTACTTTCATTGCTTCCATATCCTTTTGCAATTGTGACAACCACATCTCAGCTTGTTTATTAACATTCAGCTTTTCAATCTCTAGTTGTTTCTCTAGCTGTGAGATTATTTCTTCCTTTTCTTTTAATAAAACTGAGACCTCGGTTGCTTTATCAATTGTGGCTGTGGCGTAAGCTCTTGCAAATTGTGACAAATTAGTAATATTTCCTGTTGGGTCAGGGGTAGTGTCTTTCCAGACTACTTCCATTGACTCATTTCCTGGTAACACTTCAGTAGAAGTTGCCAATCTTCTTCTTTTTATCTGTCGCCTTACTACAAACTTATGCTTAGGACTGTAGAAAAAATATAGAGGAGGAATTTCCTCTATTTTCAGGGTTATTTCAGATGTAAGTAATGCAGGGATAAGCTTTACTTCCTACGAGCTTGTTTATTGATTATCTCTTGTTTCTGCATTTGATTTCCTTTGAGTTTGCTAAGGTGTATGCAATTCTGAAGTTTCTTTCACATTTGTTATATTTTTCCTATTCTGGAGGCTTTGACTAAATTCATCCCATTGTTGTTCCATATCATTTCCTTTTTCCTTATGACTAGTGCTTTGACTTGGATCAATTTCCATCTGTTGTTATATCAATTTATGACTAGTCTCGGCTGTGGCTTCTGTTTCCTTTAGTTTCTTATGATATTGTTTAGTGTCGTGACTTGAGTTCTTTTCTGATTCTGCTTCTGAATTGTGCTCATCATTATTAATGCTAACACTGGGTGTAGCTTTATGTTGGGTGCTTAACAAATTTAACGAAATTTGTTCAAGCCTTTGGCTTTCGAATTCTTGGAATTTGTGAAAATCAATTGGATCCAACTTTACCTTTTCCTGTTTTATAGCTTGCTCAAAAGATTCATCATATTCCAATAGATCTTCGAATTTATCATTTTCATGAATAAATTTCACTGATATAGTGAAATTGTAAGCTACCTTATCTGGATCATATTGCCTACTTGGAATGGTGGATAGCTTTTGAATTTATTTTTATTGCATGACCAAAATCATAAATACTTGGGGGGGGAGGTTGAATCAGTATTTATAACTTACTGTAAACTTTTTCTTTTTCCTTACTGAATTTCTATACGCGATTTTAATGAACCCAACTAGTGTATACACACGAATATATTTAAGAAAACTTGCGTATGTCCAGAGATATTATTATGCATATAATTATTTACTTAGATCAGTGCATCATTCATTCATCAGATGTTTAGTAAGAAGTAAGCATGTGAAATAAGAATAGAATAAATCATCACACATAAGCAATACACATGAACACCAGGATTTAAGGTGGAAACCCAATTCAGGAGAAAACCACCGCTGCTGTTGTCTCTGTCTTCAATATTTATTATAAAGAAAACTGCTTACAATCTTGTACTGGTGCAAAATCATACCAGAACGCAGGCACCCACCTACAGAAGGCTGCAACCTTCTCTCGTTCTCCAAATTCTATTGGAAGGGAGCTCCAACCCCTTGATATCGTTTACCAGCCACTACTGGAAGGGAGCTACGACCCCCTGCTTCTCGTTTACTAGCCACTCCTGGAAGGGAGCTACTACCCCCTGATCACGTTTACCTGCAACCATTGGAAGGGAGCTACGACCCCCTCACTAAAGGCTTCGACCCTCAACACCACCATGGACCACGTGTCATCAAATTTCACACTGGATCCAAGAAATTCAACACAACACAAATTGTAGGCCTCTTTTCATCATATTTTCAAATTGGACCCACTCCAAACATTTAAGCTCAAAGAACATTCATCAAACTGAAACTTATAACCACATCAAATCATTCACTGAATGATCAATCAACCAACCAACCACTGATCTTTAATCATATTCAACTAGAAGCATAATCAGTATTCAAACAACCCATATTTGTATGAAGACATCATTGGCAAACAATAGTAAAACAACAAAACATATAAGACATTTCCTTTTACACACTTCAGCAAAACGCTAGATCCATACGTGCTTTTGCTTAACTGAACTTGTGTATATACGTGCTTTACAGAGATGAACCTACATATAGATATGAAAACATTACAGGACTGTGCAACTCGTCAGAACAAATAAATAGCCCAGATCTTACCCTTCACTTCAACAAACATTCGCCAGGTCACAGATCTAAACATTCCATAAACAGATCTAGAAAATACATAGTCATTTCAGGTCTAGATATCATGATTCATCATTGTATTCATAGGTGCATTATTATTTCAGATCTATCAATAAAATGTAACCCATTCCATGTAGATATACTTCAGAGTGAAGTATTCATTAATACCCAGACACATGCACAACTTTGCACTATGATATTCTTCTCCTTATATATTTTTTAGCCTTTACCAATACCATGATCCAAGACCATACAACTGCCGATGGTATTCTTGGATGGAATCAAATAGATAATACATTGCTCAATACTGTGGGATAATACCATGGTAATGCCCCATGGTATCATAATTTTATAGAATAAAAGGTATACGTGACTTGGCTTCTTCATAACTGCGTGTATAGGCGACTTATCTATATAAAAACTGCATATATACGAATTCTGGATGTATACGCGCGTTGCCTGTATACCAAGTAGTGTATGTATGCGAGTTGCCTTCATCAAATCCGTGTATACATAATGACATATTATATTTATCATTTTTCTGATCCATACTGGATTGCCTTTCTCTTTCACTTCTGAGCCGACCCGTGGATATATCATTTTTACATCTTTAACAAATAGGTTGCTTATCAAAAGGAAACTCATCAAGTAGGTTTCTATCAAGGAAAAATTCATCAAGTAGGTTGCCATCAAGGACACAAAATTGCATCATATTGCCAACAGTAGTGTCTTTCCAGACTACTTCCATTGATTCATTTCTTGGTAAGACTTCAGTAGAAGTTGCCAATATTCTTCTTTTTATCTGTCGCTTTACTACAACCTTATGCTCAGGACTGTAGAAAAAATCTAGAGGAGGAATTTCCTCTATTTTCAGGGTGATTTCAGATTTAAGGAATGCAGGGATAAGCTCTACTTCCTGCGATCATGTTTCTTGATTATCTCTTGTTTCTGGATTTGATTTCCTCTGAGTTTGCTGAGGTGTATGAAATTCTGAAGTTTCTTGCACATTTGTTATCTTTTTCCTATCTTGGAGGCTTTGAATAAATTCATCCCATTGTTGTTCCATATCATTGACTTTTTCCTTATGACCAGTGCTTTGACTTGGATCAATTTCCATCTGTTGTTCTATTGATTTTTAACTAGTCTCGACCGTGGCTTCTGTTTCCTTTAGTTGCTTATGAGATTGTTATGTGTTGTGAATTGAGTTCTTTTATGATTATGCTTCTGAATTGTGCTCATTAGTATTAATTCTAACACTGGGTGTAGCTTTATGTTGGGTGCTTAACAAATTTAACGGAAGTTGTTCAAGCCTTTGGCTTTCGAATTCTTGGAATTTGTGAAAATAAGTTGGATCCAACTTTACCTTTGCCCAATTTATAGCTTGCTCAAAAGATTCATTAGATTCCAATAGATCTTCGAATTTATCATTTTCATGAATAAATGCCTTAACTTTCACTGATATAGTGAAATTGTAAGCTACCTTATTTGGACCATATTGCCTGCTTGGAATGGTGGCTAGATTTAGAATTTCTATGCTTTGAATTTCTTTTATTGCATGAAAAAAATAATTTAGTGTAAAATCACCACACTGTACCGGGAAAAATGGACATAAAGCTTTCTTTGAATCTTTTAGGCTCTTTGCAAGGCTGAATCCTGCTGTTTGGTAAGAAATTTCCCTTGCTAGTAGTTTATCGAGGACGTATAGAGGAAGAACATGAGGTTTTGAAACACTCCCAAAAACTATGATATAGCTAAACAGTTGTTCAGTAAAATACTTCCCAATTGGGAGAAAGTCTATACTTGCTTCTTCAGAAACCTTGGGGCTTTATTGTTAAAAATAAGTTGGTGCATGGGCAGCATAACACCATGAAAAATCTTGTAAAAATGAGATGCGAAATAGGAATGCCATAACTCGTTATGACTGAGGTGAATAGTGTTTGGGTCTTGACTGGTTCATTTCCAACCCATGATTGTAAATTTAGTGCAAAAACATATAACATTCATAATGTATGTGCTCATATAGAATGGGGGAAAAATTCTCATGGAAGTATTTATTTTACGATGATAATCGAAGATAGAAGTAGCTAGGTTATCAGATAGGATGGTGGCCCAATTCATTAGAATGGAATTGACGCATGCATTTATCAAGGGTACATACCAATTTTTCCTTGTTTGAATTTGTTGTCCCCGGACCTCCAACTCTGAATCATTTTGAACAGTTCATCATTATCTTTGGCGAATTGTGATAAGAATGCTGAATCATAAATTTACTGAGGTTATGGAAGATGGTACATTTTCCTCAGGTCTTCAGCTGTGAAAGATCCCATGAGTTCCATGTTTGAATTTCTAAAATGTCGGTTTGCAATTTTCATGTTGTTGATTACCCATTTACCCATATCTGTGTATGGTAAAATTTTAGGTCTTGCTGCTATCCTATGAAGGAAAGAGAAGACCACATCACTCATTTGAGCTGCTGATGGCATTGAGGAATCTGTTGTTGGTTTGATTTAATTAATTATGGGTTGTTCATCTTCAAGGAGATTATAAATAACCTCCCATGCCGTCGCTCCTGCATCTTTGTTGCATTTGGTATCTGAGAACAAGGGTAAAATTTATGTAGACTTAGACTTTGAAATGCTTTGTTTCTTGTTCTTCTGCATCATTTTATTTAGAGACATTTCCTTGGAAGCTTTCCTAAAATTCAAAGAAGCGAGGGCGAAGTGAAAAATACATAGTGGCTGAAACAGGAGAATTTCAAATCAACTAATGATAATGAAAGATTTTCAAAGATATTGACTATTAATTCATCATAAGTGAAAACAATTATTTCTTTTCTCGAGCCACTAAAAGCAATTAAATGCCTTAAAATTTCGATTGATGTTTCATTTAAGAATATTAATTCTACATACTTCATGTCTAATCAAAATATCACATCATAAAAATCAAGCTGTGAAAAATAATTCCGTTAAGCGTTCATGTGATAATGCGATTGCGAAATCGCAATATCACATCTTGAGATTTCGCTCAGCATTTCGTTTCAAAGGTTAATATAAGAAGCTTTATCGCACTATCGGGCTTTAAATGCTATGGGAGAAATTATTTTGATTAATTACATTTCACATTGGTGAATGGGTAATAGTTACAAGAACTTTCATTACTTGCGATCTGCAATATGCGGTAGCTGCGATATGTGGTAGCCTATAAGCACTTTTTCCTTAACTTAAAAGGTTGTTTAATATATTCTTATATTTTGGGAATTTTCGGACTTTAAACGACAACTGAGAAATTATTTATAACGATTTCGGGTCCGAGACATATCGCAAAACGTTTATATTTATATTTTGAGAATTTTTTTAATTATATTGCGTTTTTTATTTATCCTTATAACTAAGGTTTCATAAGATGGACAATTTAACCTTTATGAAAGGGGTCGAATATCACATCTCAGAGCTCTTTCATGATATTTAAGCATTTGTTCCAAAGGGTTTGCGATATGCGATTTCTGTAATTTCCCAAGCGGAAAGTGCATTAAACTAGTATTTCAATATTTTTGAGTTTATGATGATTTTTTAGAGTTAACACTCATTCTTTAAAGGAATGAAAATTTAAAAAGGGTCCCCATATATCAGTATAAATGGGGGGTGTTGTATAGTACAACAATTGGGGATTCACTTGGGAGAACCAGTTATCTATGATCACTTTTTTGAAATTTCTAAAACTTTCAAAATAAAAATAGTTGTAGGAATGAATTTCAATATAAATAATATTTCACCAATTAATGAAAACTCACTTGATTATAATTCATAATATTCCCTCTTTAAGCTGAAAATATGACTGTCTGTATCAGTCTTTACTAAGTTCAAAAAGACAAAGCAGGTGGCTCTTTCAGATTAGCTTTTTATATATATACTCATTTAGCGTTCATAGCCTCGACAGGGTTACCTTTTACCCAAAAATGATTCATTGTACCATCTAGCTAATATCACAATTTTCAAAAATGATTTCAGAATCATATAATTTCACTTGTTTATATATATATATATATATATATATATATCTATATTTTATTAATTATAAACCATTGTCTTGGCTTGGTAACCAAATATTGACAATGCGTTCACTGGTTGTAACTAAATTGATCAAGATGGGTCTTGATGAGGCCCCTTGTCTTTAGATACAATCTCAAGTCATTACCCTATTTTGGTAGACAATATTGGTAATGTCAGTTTAACTATTTTCCTATGAACATGGTAAACAAGCTCTTGATGAGACTTATTATCTTCTAAGCTTTTGCATATTTTTGAATTACATCCTGAAAATTGAAATTTTTTCCAGATGGGGTGAATGATTGGCCCTTTTGAGGGTTTCTGGATGATAATATTAGAGTTAAAGTTGCTTATCTGTAAAGAGTCTTTACTATGTTAAATATTCTTTTCTTGACTGATAGTAGAACAAACACACTTTATAAAAGTGAGAGTTTATCAAAGAATAAATAATTTTAGTGAAACAAAATTTATTTGAGATTTGAATTTTACAATTATTTCCTTAACAATTCTTATTTATAGAAGCGAAAAATCAAAAAGTTTCTCTGAGATATTTATTTGAAAAGCCATAAGTAAATACCATTCAACTTTTATTTTCCAAAGAAAAGAGAAGACAAATAATGTACACGGAATAGAAGGGATTATCTCCTATGAAAAATACTTCTTTAAAATATGCCCATTAACAGGCAGCGAATCTCTCTTGCCTGATAGATCTTGCAATAAAAACGTTGATGGGCCTATTTTTTCTATGATTTGAAATGGTCCAAGAGACAATATTTGGAGTTTGGTGTGTTTACCTTTTTCCTCGTGTGATTTATCCCATTTCAAAACCAGATCACCAATTTGAAATGTTTTTGGACTGACAGAAGTTTTGTCAAATGAAGCTTTAACCAGCTGTGGATGGTGTGCATGTGTAACTTTGGCTTTTTCTCTCTCCTCTTCAAGTTTAAGAATTTGGAATTGTCTTACTTGGAGAGAAGAAGAAGGTGATTCATCAATAAATTTGACTAGGGAAAGAGAAGGAATAACTATATTAGTAGGAAGAATAGCTTTTTTTCCATAAAAAATATTAAATGGAGAAGTGCCAATCGAGGCCTTCTGTGTTATTATATCTGCCCAAAGAGAAAATGTTAACGATTTGTGCCAATTTCTTTGGTTCTGGTCAACAGTTCATTTAATGATCCTAATAAGGTTTTTATTAGTTGATTCTGCTAAATCATTTCCTTGAGGATAATAGTTGGCAAAATATTTGAGTTTAAAACCTCTTTTAATGGCAAATTATATCATAGTAGCGCCTATGAAATAAGATGCATTGTCAAACATCAAAGCAGTTGGTAATCCAAATCTAGTTATGATAAATTGATCAATTAATTCGATAATATTATCAAAATTGGCCACCTTTAGTGGAATTTCTTCCACCCATTTAGTAAAATAATCGGTAGCTGTGAGGATGTATTTATGTTGTTTGTAAGAGTTAGGAACGATCTCACCAATTATGTCTAATCCCCATTGCTCGAATGGTTGTTCAATATTAACTGGTTGTAATGGAAAAGCTAGTTTCCTTTGTCTTCCGGATGCACTTTGACATACCTTACATTTCCTCGCATAATCATGAGCGTCTTTGAATAGTGTTGGCCAATAATAACTTGCATGTAGGATTTTATGTGCTGTCATATTTCCTCCAAAATGTCCTCCAGCAGGTTCATCGTGGAGTTCCTGCAAAACTTTCTCCGCTTTAGTTTTCTCTAAGCATCATAATAACATGGAATCAAATTTCCTTCTAAAAAATACATCGTTGAAGATTTCGTATTGCTTAGATTTCAATATTAAAGCACACTTTGTTTTATAATTGATCTGCATGGGAGAATATCTATTTTTCAAATAAAATTTAAGATCAGCATATTGAGACTGAGCAACGTTGAGGCTTACCTCAGACACTTGTACATCATTACTCGAATGTGGTTCTGTTGGTAAATGGGATGCTCATGTTAACATTCCGTAAAAACCTTGACCTCTAAAAATGTTAGAAGGTCTAATTTCTATGTCGTATTCTTGCAAATCAGTTACCCAATTAGCCCTTTTCTCTCCTACCTCTCTTTGCATCAATAATTTCCTTACTGCAGAGAATGGAACTATTATCTTGGTGTGAGTTTTTAGGAGAAATGGCCTAAAATGATTTATAGGTTTGAAGACAAAAAATTCTTGTTTTTCAACAGTTGGATAGTTTAGTTATGCACCTTGCAAATCGAAACTAAAAAATGAAATCGGTGCTTCGACTTCCTGCTGATTAAGTTGTGTCAAAATGACAGCATATGATGTATCTGATGCGAATGTATATAAAGTAAAAGGATTAAGAAAATTATGAGTTGTCAAGAATGGAGCATTAACAATAGACTATTTTATTAAATCGAATGCTTCTCTCTCATTATGTCCCCACTTGAAGACTGAATTTTTCTTAATCATTGTTTGTAAAGGAAAAAATATCTACGAAAATTTAGGGACAAATATTTTTACAAAATTTATTTGTCCAGGAATGACTGCATGATTTTATTATTATGGGGGAAAGGAATTATTTTAATTTCTTCGATTCTTTCAGGATCGATATAGATACCTTTTTTGGACACGATGAATCCTAAAATTTTTCCTTTATCTAAAGAAAAATATGAATTTTTCAGGTTAAGTGAGATTCCATACTTTTTTCATTGCTCAAAGGCTTGCTTTAGGTCATTTACATGATTCTTTTTTTTGTCTAGAATAGACTGTGATGTCATCTAGATAAATAACCACTGATTTTTTAATAAGTCCTCTAAAATATGTGTCCATGGATCTTTGGAATGTGGTACCAGCATTGATTAACTTGAATGGAATCTTCTGATAGGCATAAGTTCCCCAGTTAGTTCTGAATGTGGTCTTTAATCTATCGTCTAGGTGCACGAGGATTTGGTTATATCCTGAAAACCCATCTAGAAAAGACACAAGTTCAGAACCGACTATAGTTTGCAGTACTTGTTCCATGGTTGGTAATGGAAAATTGTCCTTCTGACATGATTTATTTAAATTTCTAAAATATATGCAAATCCTAATGTCACCATTTTCTTCCTGACAAGTACTAAATTTGATACCCACTTTGAATGTCTAACAGGAAAGACGATTTTAGCTTTAAGGAGCTTATTCAACTTTGATTTGATTTGAATTTCAATATTAGGATGAATTTTCCTTAACTTATGTTGCACAAGTTTCTCGTTTGAAATCATAGGGATAATATGTTGGATGACAGAGTTGTCATATGTTTTGAGATCAACATAATCCCAAGTGAAAACACCTTTGTAGGTATTTAATAATCTGATGAATGATGATCTTTCTTCATAAGATAAACCAAGAACTAAGTTCACATTTTGGGGTTTATCATCAGTTCCAAGATTTACTAATTCAAATATTAAAGTTTAACTTTAAGTTTTAGAATTAGTAACTTTCTTGAACCTATATTTTAAATCATAAAGGTCTTCGAGTTTGAAAACAGACTTTGGTATTGAATTTTCGTCCTGTTCTTTATTTATCCGGGTGTCATGTTCATGCTCATCTATAATCTGATCATCATAAGATCCTTCTGATGTAAGGAAGTCTATGATATCAGAATCGTGATTAAAAACTCTCCAATTAGTAACATTATTAGGAGCAGATGGTCTAAAAATCTATTCAATAGAAAACCTATCGGGACTAAATTATTGAGATGGTATTAATTTCGATGCTACATTGGCGAATAAATCTGCACTAGAATTTTGTATTCTGGGCACAAAAGAGATATTAAAAGCTAAAAAATGAGAAGTCAAATTCTGGACTAATGATTGATAATGTTCGAGATGTCTACAGTGACAATGTATATTGTTTCTCACTTGTTTAATAATGATTTCTGAATCTACATATACTTGTAGATATTTAATACCAAGGTCAATTTCTTATACAAACCTTGAATTAATGCTTCATATTCCACTGCATTGTTCATGCATTCGAATTCTAATCTGCAGGCTAGCATGGTATTTTCTCCTTCCGAGCTTATCAAAATACAACTAGCTCCTGCACCATCTTATGATTTAGAATCATCAAAATAAAGAATTAACTACATGTTTATTTACAATTTTTTTTACATTTAGAAGCGTTTGTTTGGGAAAAATTTTCAATTTGGGAGATAGCGACATTATCGAAGAAGGCTGATCACTGTGCGTTAAAATTTCCAAGAAATGACTCTTCCGAGTAATTTCCAATAATATAATTATTGAAGGCTACTGGCTCATTGATCCCTTCAAGATTAGTAACTGTGTGTTTCATGAATTTCGCACGGTCTACTCAAATTTGGTTTGGCTTTCCATTAAAGGGGAACCACATCTGTGACCAGTCTGTTGTGAAATATCCATGGAGTTTTTTCGGACCAGTCCCTACTCAATAATAAACCGTAAAATTCAGGAATGTCAGCTACTAAAATTTCAATTATATGGGCAAATTTCGAGTTTGATGATAATTTAATGGAAATAGAGTTTATTTCCCCTACAACCTCTACTTTTGTCCTATCGAGTTGTACTTTATGAACATGATATTTTTGAGGAGTTATGTTCAATTTAGCACATACTAATTTTGGCATAATATTAGAAGAATCCCATGAATCAATTAAGAAATTATGGACATTATTATTAAAGATCTCATAGGTTAAGAGGAATGGAGGAGTGTGAGAAATGGATCGTTCACCTATGATGATGAGATATGTGGAGTCCACTTTAGTTGAAGGGGTAGGATGTTTACCCATGTTATTAGTGGCTTTAACTACTACTGGAGCAGGTAGAGATGAAGCAGCAACTGCATTCAATTCTCTAACTAAAATATTCAGCTACTATTTCAATTTAGTAAGTTTGTGGATTGAGATATTAGCCTTGGTCTTCTTCATATCTTCCACTATATTATATTCAATGGTATCAGAGACTACCATTGTCTTTGATGTAGATGGAATGTATGAAGAACAAGGATTAGTCTGTGAAGCCTTAGATGTATAATTCTTACTTAATATCTTTTCTTTAGCAGGATATTTCTTCTGTTTTTTATTAGACTATGTCACATTTGTAGAGCTCTTGCTTCTTGTGCTAGCTGGAAAAGCTTCCTGTTCTTCCTCATTTGGTAGGATAAAATCCCACAGACAATTTAATTCAACTTCTTCATTAGCTTATGTTTCTTCTTCCTCTATTTCTTTATCTTCTGTTTCCAGGTCTAACTCAACATTAGTTATAATGTTGGGTGGCTGAGAAGTAGAATATTTATTTCTCTTAAAAGGCCTGAAAGTTTTCTTAGTATTGGAATTTTCAGCAACTTGCATTTTGATGTCTGCCATTTCATTTTTCATGGTTTTCAGTACTTTCTGGAGGCCTTCAACATAGAAAATATCTTTTGATGGCTTTTTCTTTGAATCATCTTTGAAAGAAATTTTCTTGAATTTCATGTCTTCTTAAGAAATTTTCTTTTCAAGAGCAATAATATGTTTCTCTACTGTTATACGGATGAATCCCTCTTGTGGACAAGAGTGATCTCCCTAGTATCCTAAGGATATCTAGAAACAAACAGACAGATGTAGAACATTTTCTCTAGACTATTTTCTTAAGAATTACTCATTAACTACAGATAGATACTCCTACCTGAAGTCCAACGCTTGCTCGGTCTTCAATCCAGTCGCTCCAGAAGTTATCGATCCAGCATATAAGATCTACAATCAAAGACAGGTAAACCATATCAAAAGCATCTGAAAAATATGATAATTCGAAAGCAATAATCTATCTTAGTGATCAAGGAATCCAAGAATTAAATTACTCAAAAGATAGATAAACAACTCAATGAGAAAATAGAATCCATTTGTATTAACTTTGAATAAAAGAAGAAACCTTACAACCTTGACGCCTTGATGTTTGTACAGGTTCTTCCGGGGTCCCAAATAGCCGTTTTCCTCAGTTTGACAAGACTCCAACTCTTTGAATCAACATAAGACTATGGTCATGAGTGTGTAATCTCTCTCATGCCAATGATGCCAAATGTGGAGAGTATAATTTCTTCAGCAATTCTCTTCTACAAGCTAAGAAGTAAGTACTAAGTACCAAGTACCCTTGAGACTGAAACTTGGTCTCAATTTATAGCAGAAGAGAGGTAGTTTCAGCTCCAAAAAGGAAGGGATAAAGGTTCATGAATGGAAGGGGCGAAACTCGACCAGATAGCGTTTCTAGAAGGCCCCATCCAGGAGAAGATTCGACCAGCTGGGCTTCTAGAACTTACTTTTCTCTTTATTTTACCTTTTATAGGGGTCCGCAGTTTTAATGAGCTTTACGTGCGGGATGTACCACGATTTTTATAGCAATTAGCCATGGTACCGCAGGGAATGACTAGGAAAAGTGTAGAGTTAGGCTTTTTAGGATTTTTAAGAGCTTTTCTCCAGTTCCAAGACTTGGTTCAGGAAATTTATATTTTTAGACTTCTAAGGAAGCAATAAATAGGTAATGATGAACCCATATAGACACCTCAATGTCATGGTGAAAATTTTTAGTGTAACAGATTTCCCCCTAAATTGCGAAGTCTGAAGAGTTCTGAAGAGTGAAGTGCTTTATCATTCCAAGGATCGGGTTGCAGGCACACCGGTTGAAACCCTGAAAAAACATTCAATGCAAGCATATATATATATATATATATATATATATATATATATATATCATCACTGAGGTAGGTATTCCCATACTCAAATCAAAACTAACTACATGTTCTGATACAGAAATGATTTTAGAATTACATGAAGTAGTAGACACAGCATGGACACAACCATCTGTTATAAATAGTCTACTGTATAATGAATAATAAAATTCCTCGCAGCCTAGATGGTGGAAACTAGATCCAGGGTCTTTATTCCTGCTTCTTGAACTAGTACGATTCTATCCATGCGATTGATTGTGTTGAAGTCGAACATGGAAGAAACCACTTGATTACCAATCAATGATGTGAACTGTTAATAAGTGTGAGAGAAACCACCAATAATGAAAATGGTTCTCAAATTACTCAGTACAATCTATGAAATGTGAATTTGTGATCTGAAGTTGAACATTTCACAAAATCGTTCGATCGAAGATCAATGATGCAACCTATCGTTGAAGGCGAGAAACCTGACATTAGGGCATGCAGATTCCAAGGTACTGTGAGGATTCTAGATCAAATTTCTAGATAATGAGCTATCTTCGATAAAAAGTGATCCGTCGTAGGAAAGCCTACAACACGAAACCATTAGATCAAGTTTTGAAGAAATTTTAAGCAAGGACTGACTCAGGGATGGTCAATGCGAATGGAGACAAATGTTTGCAATGAATGGTTTATTAAACTGATCTCTTGAACACATAACGACATTGCAGATGGTGACGATTGACCTAAAGCTAATACCCATAAACCTGTTCAAGAATTTCAATGTGGTTCGATTAACTGTTTGGTCAAAGGATTTTCCCAACCCAAATATGAATGTGACAAAAGTGTCCTGTTCAAGAGTGGTATACAACTTTCTGAAACGAAGCGTGACAACTGGATTCATTTTCTCTCTTTTCCCCCACCATTTCTGGCAAGTACCTCTTTATTTTTGACAAGCTTGAGGAGGATAACATCTTCTTGTTATATAAGCTCATCCTTCGGATGAGTCCAACTTAGTATTAAAATCGAACCCTAAGAAGGAGTGGTTCATTCCTGTTTATAATTTACAGGTCCTTTACTGTTAAGTTTTAACGAGTCCAGTATAGGTGAAACTCGATGTTTTTCAATTTTAGGGAGTCGAAGAAAAACTTAAGAAAACTCTGTGGGTGTACTTTTTCGTAAATTTAGTCTCTCAAGCTCGAAAAAGGATAAAATAATGCAGGAGAGAACTCTACTGACCATAGTTAGTCAATGTATACCTTTTTCGTATATAGTCCATTTCAGTCTGGAAAAGGGGTAAACTTATACTGAAGGGACGATTGTTAATTTCCTTTAACGAGTTCAAATAGTCAAGTACTCGACAATCTTTTCATGTTTAGAGAGTCTGAAAGGGGCTTAAAAGAGAACTCCATGGTTTCTCTTTTTCTGTGAGTTTTAGCGAGTTCGAGAAAGTGATAAAAATGTACTCATATGGTGTTGCTTTTTCTATAAGTTTTAACGAGTTCGAAAAAGTGACAAAAAGCATACTCATTGCCAAAATGATTATTTCACCTGAAAATCCTGTATTTTGTACAAAAACCCAAAAAAATTAAACATACCTAATTTAGATAAGTAAAAATTATTTGAAAAACAACCTTTCAAAGTGGAAAATAAATAAAATATTATTTTATTTATTCAAAAAATCTTATAAAAAGTAGTTCAACCAATTCATTTTTACCATTTGCATCCAGAGTGAAAGTTAAGAGCTTTTGGTAGAAAAAGTTCCGAAGGAGATATCAGAAAAACCGATCGTTCGAATCCAAAACCGTCGAATCCAGGTAATCCACAACACATTTGTCTTCATTTTTATCCGTTTACATTCGCTTTTTAGGCTTTAAAATAATTTTTTAAGAGAAAATAAGGTTCAAAAAATTTCTCTCGGGGTACCGCA
Organism: Pinus albicaulis; assembly: GCA_034641835.2. NCBI lineage: Eukaryota > Viridiplantae > Streptophyta > Pinopsida > Pinales > Pinaceae > Pinus > Pinus albicaulis. The sequence goes on from CM076574.1 coordinate 1,340,077,470, forward strand.
GGTAATACACACCGTACCCATGGACCCCGATAATTTTCCAAAGGAAAATTATCGAGGTCCCGCACTTTTCATGTATAACGCGTGCGGTAGCTCACATTGTCTTAGTGCAAACAATGCGGAGGCACTGTGAACAAAACAAAAATATGATTTCTCTCAAATTAAGCCAAAATTTTCCATTCTAATTGGATCTAATCTTTCAATGTGTCTATTGCAGAGTATCCACAATGATTGAATGGAGAGAACGTGAACATGAGGCAGTAGATGAGGCAGCCATCAGAAGTTTACCCACATTGTGTGTGTTAAAAAACTGTGCATTATACAAATATTGGGCAATGCAGGGCATGACGGCTCAAGTAGAGCTCTTGAAATGGTTGGTGAACAGGTGGGATGTTCAAGAATAGTGTTTCATTATCGGTGATCATCGGCTCGAAATTGAGCTGGAGGATATATACTTCCTTACAGATTTTTCCAAAAGAGGAGAACCTATTTCCTTGTTTGGGGCTAGGCAAGGTGGCCAGTATATAGCTAGCTATCAACAAGAAATTTTTAATGAAGAGACTGATCCAAAAGACAACCACATTGATATAAAAACCATTATCCATCTTGAACTCAAAGTAGTTGCGTTCACAGTGGCTAGATTGTGTGGGAGTGCAGCTCCACACGTGGTTACTAAAGCCCAGATGCAGGCAACAGTTGAATGATATAGAGGCACCATCTTCAACTAGTGTGAAGGAGTATTGGCTAATGTAAAAGACAAATTGACCAGAGCTAAGAATGCAAAGTTGAAAAACTTTGGATATGGAGCTATCGTAGTTTCGTTTGCTCTGGAGAGGATTCCATCTCTTGCCCCCCAGCTTATCTCGGTTGATGCTTGGATGGCCCGCTGGGTACAAGTGATGGCCCGTCATGGAGAGGGTTTTGAGATAGTTCGATTTACACTCGTATACTTTCATTGGCTACAGAACCAGATCTTCGCCATTGAATATTTCTGTATGCCGGGATAGATTTCTACGGTGACCTTGATATGCCTCTTCCTCCAGGAACACAATGGGATGAGTCAGGTAAATGAATCATTTTGATGTGTTTTTAACTATATTTTTTGTTTTTTTGTTTTGTTTTCTATCGTCTAGTATTGATGAAAAAAATTTAAATGCAAATGTTGGTCCACGAAGACTAGCCAATCTCCGCCGCTTCGAGACAAAGCGAACAGATGTTATTGCACCGCAAGAGAACCAGGTAGTAGAGATTCTCACTGATTTAGAGCAGAACCTAGAGAGGTTGACCAAAGACATACCAGAGACTAGTATGAACGATATTCCTCTATGCCTCCAGAGGCATGTTGCTGGTGTTCCTGGCCAGTTTCAGAGATATCTGCATAGAGTGGCACAAGCGATAGTGTATTATCATGATCATCACCATGGATAGTGGATGATTATCATAGACCATTGTATATTTTCTTTTTGTATCACTACCTTTCGGATCATAAGGTGTTTTAAACCTATGATCCTAGACGATGTAATATTTTTTGAACACAAACTCTATCTATGATATGACTACTTTCGATGGCTATCTTGTTCAACACTTATCGAATGTTGTTTTAACTTACCATTTTAATGTCGCAAATGTCTATTTATAGCATTATTAGCTAATGCATCAGCCAATTTATTTAAATTTATCGGAATGTGTTGATATTAAATGTAATCAAACTGTCTTTCCAAGAGACGAACCTTAAAGAATAATCTCATTAACACTGGATTTTTAATTGCGTATACTCTGTTTAAGTGTAATACAATGAGTTTTTAATCTAACCTAATGATCAAACATTGAATTCCAAATGAAATGGCATCAGATAATAACTCATCACTGCGATATATTCTGCAACTTTATTGGTTGTTTGACCAAGGCTTACCCCATGCATAGAAACTAACTCATCGGTGGGTGAATAGATAACCTAGGTTGCGGAATAGATATTTCGTGTACTACAACATGCACCATTAGAAAAACCAATGTACACTTGAAGGGACGTCGACATCTGCAATATCAAGTGTAATCAAGATAAGGAGGAATAGTAGTCAACGCAAACTTAAACTAGACACACTCATCTAATCTAAAGCAGCTAATCTAGAAAAATAACTAATCTACAGATAAGATCTTCACACAAAATCAAGCATAATATCTCTTTAGATAAAGTCAATTTCTGGATTTATCTAAAGAGACCCTGTCATAATCAATCAATTCATAAGCCCCTTTTGCAAGCACTCGCTTGACAATATAAGGACCATGCCACATGGGTTCAAATTTTCCAGCTCCTAGTTTATCGTTAGCTTGGTCATATACCAATACTAGGTCACCTTCTGAAAAAACACGAGGTGTAACACTTTGATCGTATTGAGTTTTAACGTGTTTTTTATGAGCTTTGGCTGCCAATGTAGTGGTGCGCCGAGTCTCATCTAATTGTGCTAAGTAAAAAAAGCGTTTTTCCTCCTCAAAAGTAGCTGGTAGTAACTCTATGGCTAATTGGAGTGATGGTATTTCACATTCAATCGCTAACATAACTTATAAACCGTAGACCAGTTGAAAAGGAGTGAACCCTGTTGTAGTTTTTGTTGAGGTTTGGTATGCCCAATGTGCTGAGAAAAACATAGTATGCCAATTCGATTTATGAATTTCGATTATTCGTTTAATCATAGTGGTTAAAACTTTATTGACGGCTTCAACCTGACCATTAGCCTGTGGGTAATATGGTGTAGAGTTATCATGGCACAGACCAAGTTGGTTAGAAATTTTGGTCATCATGATGTTTCGAAAGTGACTCCCATGATCAGTAAAGATAGCTTGGGGTACACCGAATCGAGCAATCACGTGATTGAATACAAATGTAGTTGCATTTTTTCCATCTGCCGCAAATGTAGGCATCTCCTCGAACCATTTGGTAAAATAATATACTGCGAGAATAATATACCCATGCCCCTCGGCCGAGTGAGGGTTACATGTAATGAAATCAATGCCCATTTTTCGAAAGGACCGACAACAATTATGGGGTGAAGAGGAGCTGGTGGTGCACACATTTTCTGATAAAAAAATTGACAATTGTGGCATTTTTGAACCACAAGAATGAAATATTTAAATAACGAAGGCCAAAAATAACCAGTGCACAATATCTTTTGGGCTGTGGCATACCGAGACATATGACTACCACATGCTCTAGAATGGCAGTCATTCAAAACTCGTTCAACCTCTTCATGGGTCAAACAACGTCGAAATACAGAATCCGCACCACGACGATAAAGTGTGTCTCCAACAATATTGTATTGATGGGATTGGTAACAGAGATTTCGTCGATGTGAACATGAAATTTTAGGCCGAAAATTTTGGGTTTGGAGATAAATGATGATATCCCCATACCAAGGATCTAACACACTGATAAGAAACAGAGATTCCTCAGCGATCGGATGCTCTACCACAATTTCTGTCTCAGTATTCCGAAAGTCACACATAAGTTCGGCGAACACCAGTGATTTCTTTGATTTGGATTTTTCAAATTCTAAATCAAACTCCTGAAGGATAACTATCCATTTAGAGTATTTTACCTTGAGAAATTGTTTAGTCAAAATGTACATCATTGGGTTACAGTTAGAAATCACAGTTGTTTTTCGTAACAAAATGTAATAACAAAAACGTTGGACATCTTGAACTGCTGCCAAGGCCAATTTCTCCACATGCGAGTATTTAATCTCTATGCGATTGAGATTCTGAATGAGATAGTAAATCACATGTTCGTTGTGGAATTCATCTTCCTGAACTAATACCATTCCAATAGTGGAATCAGAGGCTGCTAAGTGAAAAATTAATCCTGGCTATAATTTGGTGGATGCAGTAACGGTGCATGGGTCAACACGTGTTTTAAAGGCATCAAAATATTGATCAATGATCTCATCCCAAACAAAAGGAATATTCTGTTTCAAAAGCCTGGTAAAACCTTTGGTTAACTCAGCATAGTTATGAATAAATCTATGCAGAAAGTTTGCTTTCCCCTGCAAACTTTGGAGTTGGCGGAGTGAGGAAGGAGGAGGTAAATTAATAATGGCCTCAACCTTCAAAGGGTCGACACGAATTCCTTCTTTCGATATGAAAAATACTAGTAACCTACCATATTGTACACAGAAAACACACTTGTGTGGATTCAAGAGAATCTTATAATACCTACATCTCATAAAAATCGCTCGTAAGTGAGTTGGATGATCTTCTCTGCGTAATTAATGAGCAGGTAAATCATCGAGATAAGGTTTCACAATGTGTTTAATGTCATGAAAAGCATAGGAAACTTCCCTTTGAAAAGTTTCCCCATCATTCTTTAATCTGAAAGGTAATTTACAGTAAGAAAACGTTCCCCAAGGACAAATGAATGCTGTTTTTGGTTGATCGGCAGGGAGTATGTTTATTTGATTGTATCCGGAAAATCCATCCATAAATGAGTACATTTCATTTCCAGCACAATCATCAATAATTTGGTTGATGTAAGGAGTTGGATAATTGTCTTTAGGACAAGCTTTGTTAATATCCCTATAGTCAACACATACTCTTATGGTTCCTTGTTTTTTCGTAACAGGAACGATATTAGATACCCAATCCGTTAACGGGATCAGATAAATAAAACCTACTTTCAGTAATTTCTCAACTTCGGCTTTAATGGAAACAACTTTTTGTGGATGTATCGGACGTAATCGTTGTCTGACAGGTTTAACATCTGTGTAAGTCTTTATTTCATGAATGACAATGTTGGGATCGATTCCTGGAATTTCTTCATAAGACCAGGAAAATATGTCGCAGAATTTTTGAAATAGGGCTTTATATGTAGAAATTTCATCTGATGTACATGAAGCACCTATATGAATGTTTTCAATAATTTTGGGTTTCACTGATATGTCAATAAGAATGGTAGAAGAAGTCTTTTCCAAATTTAATTCAGAATCCAATTTTGTGGTCGAGATTAGACTCTGAGGTTCCTCGACATAGTCAGCTGTAAAAATAGAGGAAAAAATATTTTCGAACTTATCAAGCTCAGATAAAAATGATGATCTATGATGGAGATCATCCCATGGTAATTCATCTATAGACAAGAATTCACGAATGCTTTCATCAGTATGAAACACTTGTTGAAAAGGATTAGGAACTGATGTTGTAGCCGAGCTTGATGTTGAAAATGATTCTTCGTTGATCACATTCATTGGATCATCATCAGTTGATAAAGGATCGAAAAATGAATGTACTTCTTGATATGCTATCTCAAAAGGACTCAAAGGCATCATGCCATTGAATGAATCCATTTCTGATTCTAAAGGCACTATCCAAGGATCAACAAATGGAATAATTCTTGATGTAATCATATTGATATTAGAAATATTATGCGGTATGTTAGGTGGAGGCATAGAAAAAGTTCCCATTAAAGCGGAATCTTTGATTAAACCTACTCCTACATCCTCATAAGGGATAGTTGTTTTTCCAACATGCTGAATACTATCAGTAGAATTTGGGTCAGACGAATAATATGAGAGCTGATCGAATTTCACAATCTTTCCTTGATGAGGAAACATAATTATTCGAAAGACATATGACATGGCAGCAGTCATAGCATAAGACCAACTTCGACCTAGAAGAAGGTTTCAATCTAGAGGGGCATCAACTATTTCCACATCTAAATTATCGGTTTTTCCTTCGACTTCTATAGGTAGATCCTGTAAAATTCCTAATGGATGGAATCCTCTTTCGTCAAAAGCTTTGAGGATTGTCGGTGATTGGTTAAGGGTTGGAGAACCAAGTGATTTCCAATAGTTTAATGACATGATACACGTAGATGATCCTTCATCAATAATAGTACGAAAGTAACGTCTATTTTTGACTAGTACTGGGATCTGAAAAACCATTTGATGAGGGAGACGAGGTGTAAAATTTTCTAAATTGAAGACCATGAGGTTTGAATCCTGAAGATCTACAGCTCCAATTTCTGATAAGATTAATTTCTTTGTGCTGGACATGATTGCAGCACTTCCAAGACTGACATTGCTGAAGGAGATATTGCTAAATCCTCCACAATGTTGTAATTCTGAGTAGCTCTCGCATGTGGATTGAAAGCTGATTTATGAAGTACACCTTTTTAGCACGCAGTTTGATTACTAAATTAGGATTCGGCTTCTCGATATGCAATGGATCAGAAACTGAAGGAGATGTAGCTGGTGCAGAACTAGAATTTTCTACTTCTTTACTAGCAATAGGGTTTTTACTACCATAATCTTGCGATCGAGTCGCAACCATCAAAATATCTATTGATGCATTAGAGGAAGATCCAATCATTTTTCTATCTTGAACATGAAAAGGATCCTTCAAAACAGCAAGGGTGGATGAACCTTTGATGAATTTAGATACCTTGGCCCTAGGCGGACATTCCTTGGTGAAATGATCCTCGTCACAGATAAGACAAGGATAAATAGGTTTCCATTTATCATCAGTTGATTCATTTTTATCAGTTTTTTCCTTGGGAGATGAAGTTTGTTTATTCTTTTTCTTCCCTTTCTTCTTGTTACCGGATTTCGACTTCGTAGTAGATGAATCTACAGTGTGAATATCGGCAGAAGTCTCTAAGGAAGATTCTCCTTTTGGTGAATCAGGCAAAGTTATAATAGGGGAAGTAACCTTCGAAGATTTATTCTTACTCTTAGTTGTACTAACTAAATCGATTACACCATCAATGACATGAGACCCTGAAGGAGTCGTTGTTATCTGACCAGGACACGGTAAATCATGAATTTTCTCGTACAAAGTTCCGGACTGGGTATATACCAAGTCTAGATACTGAGCTTGAGAAATAACTTGTTCTTCGGTGACAACTCCTGCATTGGCTACATCTTCAGTGATTTTAGGTAGCAATGATTTGAAAAACCATTATGCCAATATTTGATCCGGGATAAAAACTTTTACCAAATGTCTTCTACATCTCCATTCATGTATATGATCTAATATGTATGTAGACGTAGATTGTTTTAGTGAAGTTAATAATTATGTGCCATTGTCGTATCTCACTGGCAACTGAAAACGAGTTAAGAAAGCATTTGCTAGGGCGTTGAAATTGTTAAATGAGCCTCGTGGCAGTTCAGTGTACCACTTAGCAGCTAATCCTATTAACGTTCTCTGAAAAAGTCAAATTCGAATGGAATCATCGATTAATGAGTTGGATGCACACCAAAGGTGGTAAGTCATGACATGGTTAGAAGGATCCTCTCCTGATTTTCCTTCAAACTTAGGGGTATCACTGGGAAACTTATGCGGCATAGGCAGCCAATATGGATGATAATAGATAGGATCATTTGTAAGGCAAGATAAATCCGGTAAATCCAAAGTTGCTATGAATGGTAATCGATGAGTAGGGTCTTGTGGATAACCTTGTGAAACTAAACCAGTCCCAGGAGGAGGATATCCAGGATAACCTGGAATAGGTTGTGCATTTGGAATTGGAGTACCCCCTGGATAACCCGAAATAACCAGACCATATTGGGGTTGAACATGTGTCTGATATGTATACCCAGGGTACGGTTGTTGCGGGTAGACCGGAGTTTGTGAAACATGTCCATATTGGTACGACCCCTTATACGGTTGATAAGTAAACTGAGGTTGACTTTTTATAACTGTAATTGTACCTGGTTGTCCTGCGGGCATCTGAACTGTAGTCTGAATTGTAGGTCCAGACTGCGGAATAGAAACCTGAGGAATATGTAATGATGTTTGAGGGGTAGATATGATAGGAGCTGTAGACACTCCAAGAATAGGTGTGGTAGGTTGAACAAAAGTCTGAGCAGTAGTTTGGGGTAGAGTCGTAGGTGTACTCGGACCAGGATGTTGAATAGGACCAGATGCAGGTGTTTGAATGATAGGTTGGATAGGTCGTTGGGATTGATTATAACTAACTTATTGTCCGGCTTGATAATAAGGTACTTGCATATTTGGTTGTAAATTCTATTAGAATTGAGATGGATCCCACACCATTCCATGATATGAAGGTCCCAATAAAGGTTGTACATAAGACAGTCCGTAACTAGGTTGAACATATGGCTGATAATTGACTGGATAATTTCCACCTCCTTGTAACATTTGTTGTTTTGTATAGAATTTTTTTCCTAAAGGAGGTTGCAATCCTTGAGTTGGATACTGCCCTTGAGGTTGATATTGACCTTGAGGCACATACTGACCTTGAGGCATATACTATCCCTGAGGCTGACCTTGGGGTATGTACTGTCCTTGAGGTTGATACTGACCCTGAGGTATGTACTATCCTTGAGGTTTCCCCCCAACCTGTATTTGAATATTTTGAGGTTTCCCCTCAGGCGATAAATTACTACCTTGAGAACTGGGGTTTGGGATATTTCTAGACATCATACAAATTTTCTCATTGTTCAAAGTTCCAGTATTTGATTCATTCATGCCAGATGATGATGTTGGTTTGTTAGGAAGAGGAGATGCTCCTAAGAATTTACCAGAGAGCGACTGATAGCCTATAGGAACAGACGGATCACCATACAAAAATGTTTTTGGCGATTCAGTAAACATAGATGACTCACTAGACATGTTTAGCGGAGGTCTGTAACCTATTGGTGTAGGGAAAAAAGGCATTCAGGGTGGCGAGTACTGAAGACCTACGTTTTGTATAAAATCTGTCAATGAAGAATACCAAGCATATTGTCTAAAAGGACTATAAAAAATTGATTCACGTTCTTGAAGTTCTAAAGTTTCCTGAGTTGAAGGAAGAACAATCTCTTCCTCTATATCGGAGATTTCTTCAATACTAATGAGACTAGGAGGAAGATATTTTGTAATCCGATTCCTTACTCTGGGTGAATAAGGATAATTGGAAGTTTGAGTAGTGAATTCTAAAGTAGGTTTTGATGTAACAGGTTCAGTTTCTGGTTCAAAATTTTTAGGTTCTTCAGGTGATAATTCACTTGTTGCAGAAGCAACTTCGGTTAATTCAGAAATTGAAACTGTCTGTGGAGTATGTTTTTCTATTTGCGGTTGATCTACTTCAGAATCATAATGAATAACTATGGATGATTCTCCTTGTGCCGTTAATATATTTCTACCAATAACATTTGGTATCAGAGATTTAAGTCTTTCTAGTTGGCTTGGTGTGTACTTAGGGGGTTTCCCCTGAGTTCTACGTGATCGTCTCGGTAATTCAGCCATGATTAAAACTTGTAACACACGCAAACAAAGAAAAAATTCAAACAAACCCTAAAGTCGCTAAGGAAACAATCAAATGAATCACATTCCTATAAAAATATAGGAGATCAATCCACACACAAACAATAGATCCCCGCACTAAAAACACTAGTTGGTGATGAAATCCAACATCGTATAATTTTAATGCAGAAATGGTGGTTGGAACAGTTACCCCGAAAACTTGCTTAATGAAACATACCAGTGAAATTTTCTCCACTTAAACCATCTCGAGTGAATATAACCATCCGGAGAGTCCAAGTGAGTCTACCCAACGTCTGCTCCAGGTATAGTGGGACCTCCCCTCCACCGTCACCTTGGGAAAGAATCCTAAAGTTTATGGCTAATAAGGTCACCATCGAGAACACATATACTTGGGGGAAAATTCTACGGTCCGATATGTTATCACGCAGATTTTCCTTGAAGTTGTGGAAAAGGAAAGTAAATCCGAGGTAACCACAAACCAACCTTCAGATACAGAATCTAGCCAATCTGTATCCATGAAGGGCTCTCTCTTTAAAAATTTAGCTTTGTTCTTAGAAAATATTAGGCTAGTTATAAGTCCAAGAGTTTTGTTTGAATTTAAATGGTGGAATCCGCCAACTAAGGGCACGATTGAGTATTTCAGGCCATTGGGCTATGGAGTCGAAAGGATGGCTTTACTGGATTAAGTTTTTACACAAAAGATGGCTTTGCAGGGCAAGATAGCCAAACAGAGAGCACTTTTGGATATTAAAGTGAATGGAATGGATTTTTAAAGAGATGAAAGGCAATTAAGAATCTTTCAACATGTTTAAACGAGGGAAAGTGAGGGATTACCAATAAAGAGTAATTAAGAATTATTTACTAAGTAATTAAATGATTAAACCAGAAAAACAAGAGCAATTAAGAATTCATTGTTTATAACCGGTTTAGAAGAAAACATTTAGAATAATAACAATTGAAATCAGAGTACACTTAAGCAATTTCTGATTTAATCCTTTTTTGTTAATTATTCAGAAATGAAACACAGTGATATAGTAAACATATATAAAACTTAAAACACAGGATAGAAATGACTTATTGAACTGTAGTCTGACACATGAATCCTGCAAAAAGTCTTGAGCTTCAATTCATCATCTAGCAAGCCACGAAGAAATTTCTCCAAAAAACACTTTATTCCAAAAGTCAATGTTACAGCAAAGTAGAATAATCCACCATCAATAATCCGTCTGAGGGCTTATTTATACAAAAAAATCATACAAATATCTCTTATCAAAACGAGATATAATCTAAGGTGACTCACAAATAAGTTACAATAAAAATAGAGACAGATGGTCTCATGGATAAGACAAGAAGGAACCGATGTTGTGCTGTTCCCTCCTTTTGAGAGTGTGCTGGAGGCAGGTGCTATATTGTGGCTCATCGTTATCTCCTTAAGTAATTTTGTTCTAACTGTCTTGCTTCACTGATACTCTTTGTTTTTACTGATACACTTTTAACTGAACTGATACTCTTTAACCTTCGTTTATCCTTTATCCTTTTTACTGTGGTAAATAAACAAAATTTCATATAAGGATAAATTTTATAAAAGTTCCAGCATATCTTCCCACCATTTCTCTTCTTCTATTCTTGTCCGTTGAAGCTTACTTAATGTTTCATCAACCTCGGTATATCTGAAGAAATTAGGCTGGTTAGGAAACAAATGCCTTACTTCATGTTCCAAATAAAACAAATTCTCTAATCTGTCATGAAGATTCCTTCCTGTAGGTAATGTTGCTTGTGATGAACTAGCTGAGGAATTGGCTAGATTGTGAGCATTTATGTCCAATTTCCTAACATAAGTTTCCAGGTCCATTATTTTATCTTCTAGAATTATAGGACTAGGCAACCCTTTACTAAATAAAACATTAAACCTTTCTCTGAAAGCAATTATTTCTGCTTGCATGTCAAAGCACCTTCGTTCCAAATTTTGCATAAGAGTTCTTTTGGTAAAAACTCTTTTTATTTCTAAGATTGTTGCAGTTCTATCCTGAATACCCACTTCTTCAAGCTGCTGTCTGGTTTGGGTGTTTAAAAACTGTATAAGCTGATTAGCTTCTTCAGGCCTATTTCTTAATTCTGCTCGTGTGTTTTCAACTTCATCCAGAGCTGCTCTAACCAAATCATTATGCTCATACATTATATGAATTGAAGGCCATATGTCTTTTACTGATTGGATAATATTATCCTAAAGAATTTCATTTATTTCTCTCAAAGGCTTCTCCAATGTGAGATCCTTTCCTAATGCTTTAACCAATTTTTCCAACCTCTTGATTTCTCTTGATTTGTCAGCAACACTCATTTTTGAAAGATCATATCTCTGTTCTAAATTGATAAGCTGTAACTTTGTGTGCTGAAGTTCAGTTACTTGAAGTTTCAAGTCATTCATTTGTTTTACTAATTGTTCTGAACTCAAATTTGAAGTATCTACCTGTGATGACTCTGCTGGCTGACCTGTTGGCTGTGTACCTGTAATTGTGTCTGTTGTAGATGTTGGAAGAGAAGATTGTTTGTCTTTCAATGCTTGCTCCAACTCTTTTTCTGTTTCAGTCAGTTTCTCATTCATTTTTAAGAGCAACTCCATCATTTCTTCTTCATAATTCTTCTTTATTATTTCCTCAGTTTGAGGATGTCTTGAAGCAGGCAATTTCAACTGCTTTCTCAAAGCTGCAATGTCTTCATCTTTTTTCTTTATTAATGCTTCTATACCTTTGACATCCTTTGGATTGTGACCTAATCCAATTATTACTTCCTCCAAAGTTTTTATCCTGTTATCTTTGGCTTGAGAGGAAGCCTTTTCAAGCTGCAATTGTGTGTTTGTGTTTTCTAAAGAATCCTGTAACTTATGAGCTGCCATTGCCTTATCAGTCAGTGTAGAATAGATCATTTCACCAGTCTGCTTATGCAACTCAATCTGATCTAAAGGATGGATGTCCTTTGCTAGGACTTCAAAGTTTGTTCTAATATAATCAGCAGCTGTTTGGGGTTGTTGCACCTTGGGTTTGAAATGGCTCATTAACATTTTTCCCTGTTGGATGTCAAAAGCTGACATCAATATTTCTTGATTCTTTGGAGCCATTTTCAAATATTGATTATATACTTGCATTTTCAGTGGATCATTCCTGGCCTTGATATTGATAAATGTCTTCTTTATATCTCCTGTATCTTTGACTGGTGTTTTGAAAGAAGATATTTCAAGACTCTGTTGCTTATGTAGCTCTTTCCTTTGTGAAGTAGTGGATGCTCCATTGACTGTACCTGTTTGTTGACTGTCTTCTCTTGCTTGGCTGTCAGAGATTTCTTGAAATGATTCAACTTCTGGAAGAGGATTCAATCTCTGCCTTTTAGTATCTTGCTGCTCTGTAGATCTATCACCAGGGGTGGATGTTTCAACTTCTCTCGTTTTCCCTTTTTCCATATTAAGAGGAGTTTGAAGATTGGCCATTTCTGTCTCATTGATCTGAACTGGAGGGATTTGTACCTGACATTGTTCTTTAGATGTTTTTGGTAGCTCTGTCATTGTGAATTTTTCAACTATTTGTATGTCCGGTTCCTTTTCTTTCCCTTTTGACTCTGTTGCCACTGTATTGATCTCCTGCAAATGTTGTTGTGAAGTTCCTGCTGAAGAAGGTCCTGCTGTCTGTACCTGCCCAATAGAGTCCAGGTCAAGTATATTTTCAAGATCTTTCATTATATTATCAATATTGACTTGTTCACTATCTTGCTCTACCAAAGTTCCTTCCACCCATTCATCTGTATTTGCATATTGTTCAATTTCTGGCATCCTAAAATGGATGTATGGAGATAATTTGTTTTTCATTCTTCTGTCACAAATAAAGCTATATGGATCATAGGGTGCCCAGTAGAAACTCTTTTGTAGTTTGAGGTAATCTTCTAAAATCCTTTCGGCCTCTTTCCCAGCTTCCCTAGAATTACAGACAAAGGGACCTAATTGGCTCTTTATTCTGAGTTGCGCCTTCTTCTTGGCATTACAGAAATGAACTATATCTGAATTGTTCATCTGTCTGAAATACTCAAGTGAAAAAAGTCTCATTGGAACATATCTAGGCAACTTGAATGGACACAATTCACATCCATAAATCCTAAATTCAGTATAATTCTAATATAAATACCAATCTCCTGCCTTATATTGTTTTGAGAGTTGTAGGATTCTCTTGATTTCATTACTGATTCTGGGAGGAGAAATTCCAGTTAACAAAGTGGTTGCTGGATGTACAAATAGATCAATAAACTCGTTATAGGAGTAAGGAGAATCATAAGAATGAGGGGTGATAGCAGACCAAAAGATAACTGATCTAGGGTTTCCTTTAGCATCAAGTTTCTGAATATGGAAAGGAAAACTTTCTGACTGATAGTATATCATGAGATGATATATGAATGAAGAATATTTGAATACTCTCTCATTTCCAAATCTCATGAATTGATCATGGATTTTGTCAGCAATAAAAGATGCAAAATCATATCTAACAGCAGGAGGCTGTCCAGGGGAAAAAATAGACAATAGCCCTAGGGTTAATTGGTCAACAAACTCACTAGTGTTAAAACCCATTATTGAGGATATCATGTTTAAAATGAGTCTGCCTTCATCAGTAAAATAGGTGTGGCCATAAGGGGGAGGTCCTTTAGGCTGATGCTGTGGCAGCATGAAAGTCTGACAAAGACGGTTTAATTCTTCATGGGACAATTGTGTAGACTTCTCAAGTAATTTAGCCATGTGCAAAGGGGTGAGGGCTTGACTAGGCTGGAAATGTAGCATCTCATTTATGGATTGAGCAGTTATTGGGAAGAGGATATCTTGATTTTGGGATAAGACTGCTCTTTGGTTAAGATCATAGTTGGCATGGAAAAGATGGATGATTTCAGGGAAAATACGGACTGTTGGTAGAAGGCACATGGGCATATTGGACTCCCAGAGTCCAATTACGTCAGAACCATTCAAATAATTATCTCTGCAGCGACAAAATATTCGAAGGGGATTCTCACTGATACCCAGGTCTTTAATTTGAAAGTCCATATCGGCTAAAGGTAAATAATCCAATTCTTTGTGAGGGGCATTCAACGGTGCTATGTTTAAAGCTACAGGAACTTTCATTTTTGGTTCTTGTGGATTCAAAAATGGAAATTCGAGTTTTGACGGGAAAAACAGGTACAATTGCAAATTTTGGGAATATAATTTCTTTCTCGGGTTTTTAGAAATGAACTAACAATCAAGTCTGAACCTGCTTTAGTGAAATAGTACGAAAATCAGGTTTATTACAAAGTTCAGTGGGATTTTCTAGGGTAAATACCTGGTTTTTCTGAGGATGAAACTGGTTCAAACAGGTACTGGATAGGCGAATGATTTCTTGAATGCTTGACTGCAATTTCCTTCAAAAAAACAAAGGTTGGCGGACTTCAGCTTTTGAAATTCGAATTTTTGTGTGGAGAGTGCATTCGTTTGCAGCGTACGAAATGATGAAAAAGACGTGAAATTTTTGTTTTATTGGCAAAGTAAATGGGTGGCGGAATTTTTTATTATTTTATTGGATGATATCAACATGGTACAGTGGTAATGTCACGAACAGAAAGGTGGTAAGTGGTTTTTATCGCACCACTTATGAGGGAAGGCGGTTTTAGGCAGAAGGGCAGCGATGCGATACAACGGCTGACACGTAGCGCGACACTATTTGAAAACCACTTGGCCATCGCGCGTTATCTTTCGTACGCGGATGGCCAGCAAAATGGATGAGGACCGTTGATCTCGGAGCAGGTAATCGGACGGTCGACGGGACAGGGATATGGCGGAGTTTTAATGGTGTGGACCCAACGTAATTAATTATTAATTAAACTCATCGGGCGGAGTTTGATTGGCGGGTTGGATTATTAATTAATCTTGGGGATTAATTATTCTCTTTGTATGGTCGGAGATGAAAAATGCACGGGGATGGACTATTTTCAAAGTTTGGTTTTAATTAAACTTTGGACTTATTTTTGGTTTTAAACATATATACATATGTTTAAACGTTTTTCATATATATATATTTTTATTATACGATAATTGAATTAAATTAATCCAATTACCATAGGGGCGGGAATAGAACTAAAGATATATATTTTTAGCCAAAAGGGGGTATATTGTGGGTTTTTGATTTGAGTAAATAGGAATTAAATACTTTTGGCTAAAAAATCATAATATAAGGGTTTTGGGGATATTATTATAAAAGGATTTATATATAATAGGAAAAGGTGATTTTCATAGGGAGTTAGTATATAAATTAGAGTTAATATGACAAAGGGAAGAATGTAAACTCAAAACACTTAAATATAACCAAGAAAGTGAAGATTCAAAAGTAAATGGCATTTTTATACTTTCATCACTTAGACTTAGAATAAAAGTGATTTTGAGGGCTTTTCATGAAATATTGAAGGATTTTCCTAAGTAAAATGGAATTTTACTTAGAAAAAGATTTTTGAGAGGTGAATGAATGTGATAATGGATGACTTCAAGTACTTAGGTCTTTTCAATTATTGGGCCGAGGGTCCGGTCCCTCCAAAAGTCAAGGAAATGCCTTGAGCCCCTTTAATCTTCAAATACCTTAGTGCTTAGGGAAATTAGTGAAATCTTTAATGGAAAATGAAGGGGAAGTTAATAATCTTGACTTTGCTTTGTTGTGAACTTTTCCAATGTAGTATCTGCCTTTGCACTTGTGATGAAAGTAAAATTGAACACCTTTAGAACCATCATTCATCACATGTAATTCTGCAACAACATCTACCTACCCTACTTACTTACTCTACCATTTTCTCTTCTTTATTAGGGTGCACTTAGACTGGCAAACCCTTATCAATCTTCTTTTCTTTTACATGACAAACCTATCTAAGTCTACACTTATTACATCCAAGGGCTCAGATTAAACTGTTGAGCACCTTTTATTAACTCTACCTATCCACTTATCTGCCAAGATTAAACTGTTTGGTCAGATGTTTATTCTCTATTCTACAACATGAAATTGAAAAATGAATGAGTCAAGTTTAAACAGTTTGACTCTTCATAAATTGTGGCAAAAGTTTAACAAGCTGCACACAATTTTGTTTATTACAAAAAATGAAATGGTAGTGGCATTTAGACTTGCACACTTTCCTGGTCTATTTTTGTTTGGGGTTCATTTCTTTCACTTTTTTGACCATTTTATTCTTTTCACCCTTTGATTTTCTTTTAGGGTATACCCTCTTTACATTTTTTTATTTTTTTTATTTTTTGACTTTTTAAGAATATGGAACACCTTTGCACAAGAAAAAGGTTTGAACATATTACATAATTCACGAAGTCGATCATGAAAAATGACACCTATTGGTATAGGAGTCTAACACGATATACATGCAAGGATAGAGTAACAAGCTCAATCCCCTTGAAGGCTCCTTGACATAATCCAAGGTTTACCGACAAGTGACCCCAGGCTCCTCGACAATGGTCTATTTGAGGTTTACCATTTTTAATACGTGCACGTCTTTTATATTTACCAATGAGATAGGTATGATTACCTCACTGGTTCGGATATGATCTCGTGCTTGACTCCTTTAGAAGGAGCTTCCCATAGCATACATGCTACAATTGGATTTTCCTACCGCAAGATCGACTACTTGTTTGTTTTTACTATCTTGGAGAGTTAACTAAAATTTATTCCAAGACACTAGCCTAAGCTATGTTGGTGGAAAAGAGCCCTAGAAAATATAAAATTTCTAGATTGATTTTAATTAAGCGTTACTTTTAATTGGCAGTTTCTTAGGACAATAGGTATGGAAATGAAACTTTGATGATGTTTTAATGACCAGACTCAAAATTCACTATAATGCATCTATATGATAAACAACTCATTTATTTTCAATGAAATATAACTAGAGGAAAGAGTTGAGATATTTTTCAGAAACTTTCAAAGATTTCAATTCCAAAAAGATCTTTTGCTCAAAATGAAATTCCCTATATCATTTAGATCAGAAACAAAAACAAACTTCTTCCAAAAGAAAATCTTTAAAACTACAAAATTCAAAACTAAAAGAAAACTCTAATCTCGAATTCTATCTAAAAATTGGAGGATGTTTAAGCCTGGTTTGTAATCTAACCAAGAATTTTTTGCTTATTCCAGCGAGAAATCAAAGCATCAAAAAATAGTTTTGAAATGAAATTCAGACCTTATCAATCTAAAGGTTTTACAAGTTTGAAAATGAAAATAAAATCAAATTTTCATAAGAATAACAATTGCATCAAGTTCAATGGCTCAACAGAAAAGCAATGAAATATCAAGTAGCTTAGTGTTTGGTCAATTTAGTGTGTCCTAAATTGCTACATTAATTTGTCAATCCGGGATTCGTAAGCTGACGAAGTGTGGCGCACTATATGTGCAAGATAACCTATCTCTTACTTTTTGTCGTTTTTGGGTTTTTATCTTGGTTGGTTTCCTAATGTGAGATGGAAATTCTAAAAGACAAGTATGGATATAAATGTTCAAGGCAATGATGTCCTTTATAATGATTTCCCAAACTTCAAACTTCAAAAGGGTTTTAAAACATGCAATGAAAAAATTAATTCCTAAAAGAAAATGAAAATGTGCCACTATACTAGTCAAACAAACATTGAACTATTGATCATGAAACCCATTACCCTTGCTGCTGTCTAAATACAAAAGAAACTGTGCTCAAAGAAATCCAAGAATTGCAAGCAAAGTAAAGCTAAAATCAAATTACATCGACTCATATTCTGACCCCTCACCATTAGTCTCGCTATGGCTTTCGGAGGTAATCATAAACAACTTGAGCAATCTGATATCTAATTTGCAGAAAAATAAACTAATATCAAATTACACACTCATACTTTAATCCCTCACCATTAGTCTCGCTATGGGTTTCGGAGGTAACCGATAATGACATGAGCAATTTAATATCTAACTTGCAGAAAAATAAACTAATATCAAACTACACACTCATACTTCAATCCCTCACCATTAGTCTCGCTATGGCTTTCGGAGGTAACTGATAATGACATGAGTAATTTAATATCTAACTTGCAGAAAAATAAACTAATATCAAACTACACACTCATACTTCAATCCCTCACCATTAGTCTCGCTATGGCTTTCGGAGGTAACTGATAATGACATGAGAAATTTAATATCTAACTTGCAGAAAAATAAATTAATATCAAACTACACACTCATACTTCAATCCCTCACCATTAGTCTCGCTATGGCTTTCGGAGGTAACTGATAATGACATGAGTAATTTAATATCTAATCTAACTAATAAAGCAAATGTACAAAACTGAAATAAATAAAACAGTTTTGGAATTAAAAGCTAAGAAAAATAAATCAGTAGAAGGACAAGACTGATTCCATGTCATTAGTCATTGTAAAATTATGTGCAAATGCGCTATGATTTCAGAAAGCAATCTAAGTAAGGAAATATGACAAAACAGAATTGAAAGCAACTTATCTAGAAAACATGAAAAACCTCCTTGAATAGCAGGGGCCCTCTACTACCAATTTGGTGTAATCCTTCTTCAGCTCCTTAAAATTGTAATCAAAACACCATCAAGGAACTTCTTTATTGAAAAACTTCACAAATCTACATCCCATTCCATCTTAAGCTTTGTTATAAAAGACTTCTCTATTCCTACTTTTTCATTACTTCCTCATTACCTATGATAGGAGAAAGCTTCTCCTATTTATAAAAAATATGAGGAGTCATCTCATTAATGGGAGTCCATGAATCTCTCCCTCCATCTCTAGAGTTACAATCAAAATAGGAAATGATAAGACACATGTCTTTCTAGAGTTTTAACACAACTGAGAAATGAGACACATATCCTCTTAGAGTTTCAATACAACAAGGAAGTGAGACACCTATCCTCTTGATCCCATAATCTTCTCCAACCAAATTCGAATTTGGCCTTAGAGTGCCACATAAGGGTCTTCTAGAAGTCTCCTTTTGACCTACACATGTCACAAAACTCATAACACATATATAGATATATGAAACTATGTTAATTTTCTAGTTTCTAATCATAAATTCACTTTAAATACATAAAATAAATAAATTTGGAAAACAAGGATCCTAACCCATATATTTATGAAAATGGTTACTTGATGTAGGGTTTTAGGTCAGATGGCTATGAAATAAGACCTAATGGTTATGAAATAATGGAAATATGTATGAATATGGAAAACACTTTTGAGACTCAACACTTAGGTATACAAAAGTTTCTGATTCAGAGAAATGGGAGGAATAGGCAAATTGTTTACTCACAATATGCAAACTAACTTAATATATCACTTAATCACAGAAATTGCTGAAAGAAACCTTGACAGAAGTCTTTGACAGTCAAGAAAAATTGGGTAAAGAACAAAAATCAAGTAATGGGATGCCAGAAAACATACTTTCTACTTTTTCTAAAATTTTCCAGAGGTCTGCAGTTTTTAATGGAATAAAGTGTGGTACTGCACTGTATTCTACTAAACATTGTGGAGTATACTGCTCTGTTTTAAAGAAAAAAGTACGGAAGGTGGGAAAAGTAGAGAAAAAATAAAAATACATATTTACAATCAGGGATCCTATTGAGTTTTCCACCCAATCAAGTTTTGAGCTAATCAAAGTCAAAGAAATCTCAAAGAAATAAAAAATCAAACTAAAAATAAAAGAAAGCTAAGTTCAAATTATTTCCCAGTGGAGTCGCCAATTTGTTATACAGGCGAATCCCACTTGTGGACAAGAGCGATCTCCCTAGTATCCTAAGGATATCTAGAAACAAACAGACAGACGTAGACCATTTTCTCTAGACTATTTTTCTTAAGAATTACTCATTAAATACGGATAGATACTCCTACCTGAAGTCCAACGCTTGCTCAGTCTTTAATCTAGTCGCTCCAGAAGTTATCAATCCAGCATACAAGATCTGCAATCAAAGACAGGAAAACCAGATCAAAAACATCTGCAAAATATGATAATTCAAAAGCAATAATCTATCTTAGTGATCAAGGAGTCAAATAATTAAATTATTCAAAAGATAGATGAACAACTCAATGAGAAAATAGAATCCATTTGTATGAACTTTGAATAAAATAAGAAACCTTACAACCTTAACACCTTGATGTTTGTACAGGTTCTTCCGGGGTCCCGAACAGACGTTTTCCTCAGTTTGAAAAGACTCCAACTCTCTGAATCAACATAATAATATGGTCATGATCATGTAATCTCTCTCATGCCAATGATTCAAAATGTGGAGAGTATAATTTCTTCAGCAATTTTTTTCTACAAGCTAAGAAGTAAGTACTAAGTACCAAGTACGCTTGAGACTGAAACTTGGTCTCAATTTATAGCATAAGAGAGGTATTTTTAGCTTCAAAAAGGAAGGGATAAAGCCCTCTCATCATGGGATTTTAGCTCCAAAAACCAAGGGATTAATCCATTTATGAAGGGATAAAGGTTCATGAATGGAAGGGACGAAGCTCAACTAGATAGCATTTCTAGAAGGCCCCAACTGGGAGAATATTCGACCAGTTGGGCTTCTAGAACTTACTTTTCTCTTTATTTTACCTTTTATGGGGGTCCGTAGTTTTAATGAGCTTTACGTGTGGGATGTACCGCAATTTTTCTAGCAATTAGCCGCGATACCGCAGGGAGTGACTAGGAAAAGTGCGGAGTTAGGCTTTTTAGGATTTTTAAGAGATTTTCTCCAGTTCCAAGACTTGGTTCAGGAACTTTATGTTTTTAGACTTATAAGTAAGCAATAAATAGGTAATGATGAACCCATACACATAGCTCAATGTCATGGGGACAAATTTTAGTGTAACATCTACAGACAAAGCTTCCTTCATGTTTTCTGCTAAAGTAGCTAACTTCGCTTTATCAACAAAAATGGCTATATTAAAGGGAAGATAAGAGATATACCACTCAATTTGAAATTCAGCACCAAGAACTGATGTAGCAGGGATTTTATTGAGTAATTTATTTAATCTATAATTTAAGTCTTTGATTTTCTCTCCTATTTTAGCCTTGAGATTTGATAAGTCATTAATGAGTGATGTAGTGGTTCTGTAATCTCCAAAATTAGCTAGGAATTGTTCTCCAAACATATTCCAGCTAGTTATAGAGCGAGTAGGTAATGAAAAATACCAGGATCCTGTAGATCCTATAAAAGTATATGGAAATAATATGACTACAAAGTCTTCTTCAGTTATCGTATTAAAATTGACGGCGAACATAAAATTGTGGAGATGTTCCTCAGCTGGGAGGCCATCATCTAGATTAAATTTAGGTAACTATCTTTCAGGGTACTTAGGAGGAGGGTGAAGAGGAGCAGGAATTTTTATAGCACCTGGATTATTCCATGGTTGGCCTGCCATTGGACCTTGGGTGGAGATGACGAGTGGGGTTTGAGTGAAGAAGAGGTAGGCCGAGTGTTTGAACTAGTTGAAGGAGAAGTAGATTGAGTACTGGAACTAGTTGAACTAACATGGATGGTTGGAATAGAAGTTGTTCAAATGAGTGGAGGGAATGAAGTTGAGTGAGGTGGATTATTTGAAAATACCTCGCTGGTGGATGAATTTGACTCAGTCTTATTTTTTTTTCTTTAAAAAGTGCCAATAGGAAATTCAAAAGGAGGAATTATTGTCTTCTACATTTCTGATCGAGTTAATATTCATCTTGGCTGCAAAGAGGATGAAACACTTGTTTCAGATTATTGAGAAGGTTCAGGCTTTTCAACAGAAATATATACTCTCTTTAACTTTTCAATCAAAGACTGAACTTCTGGGGAGTTAGAGTGATAATATGAAGATAGTATTGGCTGAGTTTCACTAGGAGACTTAGGAGAAGGATCTTGAACTTCAGATATTAAGGATATAGATGTAGATAGTGATCTGGAAGTTGAAGGGGATCTAGAGGGAGAATGACTCTTAGCTTGGATTTTAGATTTATTAAACCTATTTTCCATTCTTGATGGCCCTCCTTCTAGCACCAAAATGTTGAGGCCTTAGAACTCCATTGCAACAACATGGGGGAAACCACCCGGTCCGGACCTTAAGGCAACTCATTTTTCGTTTGGTGTAGTGACTCCGACTGGGGATAAAGGGACCAGTTTCCCAATAAAAATAATGAGGGTGTGTTTGTTTATAATATGCAAATGGAGGAATGATTTAATATACTTATGCAAGTAACTAAATATATATTCTATTATATACTTGCGGGTGTTCATTCATCAATGAGATATAAAAGGATATCTTTCAAAAATTGGTAATAAAGATCATTCAATTGTTGAAAGAGATGAAAATTATAAAAAATGATTATTTTGATTTAAATAGTTAATCAAAACAATTATGAGAGATGTATCACATTCATATTTTTGATCATATATAAAATAAGGAATCATAGAGAAACATCAGTACAAAAGTGCATTTAACATCCATCTATAATAACAGATCTCATATATAATACAGATAAAAAGATTGTTGTTAATTCAAGAAATAAAATTCAACATATGTGTAGAAATACCATATATGCGATGTTTTACTCATTAAATCAACAATAGTGTCTGCTCCTCTTCAAGTCAAAGAAATTCAATGAGTACAAAAGTGCAACTTCAGTTTAACAAGTTCAATATCAAGAGAAATAAGACTTTGTTCCATTAACTTATCAAAACATTCACAAAAATACAAAAGTGCAGTCTTTTGCAAATGTTTCTTGATAATTTTCTGGACCCTTCTCTAAATGCATGAGAAGGGTTTGTAGAAATTTGAATAACTGAGATATTATTCACCGAGATTCTCCTGATCACACACTATTTTAGCTTCATGCATAATACAAAATCTCTTCTACCATTGATCATCACATGCGGAAATAAAATCAATTGCATGCATACATTAAAACCAAAAACAATCACACATATGAACACAATATTTAATGGGAAAGCTTAAAGCTGAAAACCTCAACTATCTGTATATTATATGTCATGGAGATCATGTAACAATCATATTACAAAAGCTCCTCACAAGCTCTCATGCACACCCTCAATTGCTACACACTATCAAGCTAGATCTAGCAAAACACATGCTCCAATATTTTGCCACTTGATAGCCAGCCTCTATTGCGTTATCAATGCTATGGGATGGCTTCATTAAATAGATAAACCACCTGGCTTGAACTGCGCAATCCTCATGGGCTACTCTACCTATCTGTGTGTTGCAAATAGCAACAGTATAGTCACAACTGATAGTTAACCTGCTCTTTCACCTATCTCTGCACTGGTCTCCACTGAAATTGTCCATGCACTGAAGTTAACTGATGTATTCTTTAGTTGATTAATGAGTTTATAATTAGTGAATTAATTAATAATTAATTCAAACCACTCTCACTAATTGTATCAATTAGTTAAACTGAATACAAATAGCTCAACTATGTTTAGATTAGTTAAACTGAATACAACTCCACTAACTTCCTCAATCAACTCCACCAAACTCTGTCACATGAGTTCTAACTGAAGTCTTCATGCAATAGCTCCACTTAACCCTCAGGAATAACGTAATTCCTTCTATCAGCTCCTGTGCCACATCTGTGCACTTAACTGAAGTGCTCCAATAGAATAAGATAATGTTTAGAGTCCAAATATTATTAAGAGCTAATAATATTCGACATATCTATTTTTAGACTGGCAATCTAAAAATAGATTCTGCCCAATATGTCTAAAAATAAAAGTCCATCTATTTTTTCCAACTTGACCAACCATCCACAAATAGCATCCTGCAACTCATAGAATATGATCGACATGTCTAAAAATAGACTTTGCGCCAAAAATAGCCTGCGGGCCCACTTAGTGAAGGCGACTTCTTTCCACTAAGCTCATCATCTTGTTGCGATCTCAACACTCCCTCTCACAAATATAGGGATTATCTGCCACCCTGATCCTGCCTCTGTGGTATTCGAATTTTCTCCTGGTGAGTGCCTTCGTCAAGATATCAGCATCCTGATCCTCCGTAGGAATGTATGAAAGTAACATGATCTTCCGCTGCACACAATCTCTGATATGATGATACCGGATGTCAATGTGTTTAGATCTATCATGAAATACTGGATTAACCGAGAGTTTGATGCAACTATGATTATCACAATAAATCATAGTAGGCTCTAAGTGTGAACCGAACAACCCGACCAGGATCTTCCTCATCCATATAGCCTCGCATGCAGCCAAGCTTGTTGCCATATAGGCCTCTCGGGCGAGTGCCATGGATCTGCAGCTACTATTTGTACCAAGCTAGCATTGGCACGATACTGAAAATCCCTCCGGATATGCTCTTTTACGCTCGGGTGGGCTCCACCTTGTCTGCATACGTGAAGCCACATAAACTTTCACCTCATCCATTGTCTGTGCCACGATCCATATCTCGATGTGCCTGCGAGATGTCTCAATACATGCTTCCCCGCCTTCCAGAAGAGCTTGGTAGGCTTAACCGTAGCTTGTGAAAGCTGGTTAACAGCATAGCATATATCGGGTCGTGTATTGACCAGATACATAAGCGACCCCACCAACTGTCGATAGACAGTGGCATCCACTACCTCCGCTGAAGTAGCATCCTCCTTCCTCCAACCACCAGGAAGAGGAGTGTCAACAGGCTTGCGGCCATGCATGTTGAACCTCTCTAGAATCTCCCAGGCATACTTGCCCTGAGAAACAAACAGTCCTCCACTTCTTGTTGCCATATTTCCAATGCCGAAATAATAGAGGAGGCCCAAGTCCTACATCTTAAACTCCCTTTGCAAAGATCAACCTTGCATGGGTGTATACGACGACTCATCACTGTCAAAATCAAATCATCTACATAAAGTACAATGATCGACAACTTACCCTCCACCACAATACGAAGTATAGGTTAGGATCCGCCTCACTCTTGGAGAATCCAAGTCTGGTGAAATAACTGTCTATCTGTGTGTACCAAGCACGAGGTGCTTGTTTCAACCCATACAACGCTCTCTTGAGCCTGCACACATGCGACTCGCTGCCGAAGATCTCGAAACCTTCGGGCTGCTCTATGTACACCTCCTCCTTAATGACTTCGTTGAGGAACACAGTCTTCACATCCATCTGATGAATGTGCCACCCCATCTGCGCTAAGAGAGGAAGAATCGTTCGTATGGAAGAATACCTTGCGACAGGTGCAAAGGTCTCCTCATAATCGATCCCCTCTATCTATGAAAAGCCTCGGGAAAAAAATCTTGCCTTGTACTTCTCCACACTCCCGTCAGCTGCCTGCTTCACTTTGTAGATCCATCTCGAACCCACCACTGATTTCCACTCTGGTCTCGGGACAATCTCCCATGCACTGTTTCTAACAATCGAATCATACTCTTCCACCATGGCATCTACCCATGCGGGGTCCTCCACAGCTTCCTCGAAAAAGGATGGCTCTGTCACGATACACTTGCTCATAAGAGCCATGTATCCAGTATACCGATCAGGTGACTGTCTCTGTCTGCGCTGTGATGTAGGTGCTCCTACAACCTTCTTTGCATCTTGAGCCAGTCGCTCAACTTCTGTAGTGCGCTTCTGCCCTCTAATGGTTGGCGTTGCATGAGTGGTCTCTTCCACTCCATGAAACTCATCTTGTGGCTAATCCACATCCTAAGACTCATCCTTAAAAACTAATAGCTCCTCCTTTGCATGCAAGTGTGGCTCCCTCTCAAGCGAACACTTCATGGCTTTCTCCTCCTAAAATTTGATATCCCATCGCACAACAGTCTTGCGACTGTCTGGAAAATACACACGATATTTGTGGGGTGTTTCAATGTACCCCACAAATATCCCAACCTCTGTGGTCGACTCCAGCTTCTTCCTAGCATCCTTCATCACATGAATGTAAACAGGTGAACCAAAAATCCTCAAATGGGAAATATCAGGCCTCTTATCAGAAAATGCCTCCTCGAGTGTACTCATGCCAAGTATCCTGTGAGGACAACGGTTCTGCACATATACTGTAGTATTGCATGCCTCCGCCCACAAGTGAATGGGTAGGCCCTGATCATGCAACATCGCCCGTGCAGCACCCACGATCGTTCTGTTCTTCCGCTCAGCAACCCCGTTCTGCTGTGGGTTATGAGGTGCTATGAGCTCTCTTCAAATTCCTTCTGCGCTGCAAAAGTCCTTGAATTCGCTAGAGATGAATTCACCACCATTGTCGCTCCTTAGAGCCTTCACCTGCTTCCCCGATTCTTTCTCAACCAGTGCCTTGAACTCACAGAACTTTGAGTATGTCTCGCTCTTCTTCTGCATGAAGAAGATCCAACACTTACGAGAAAAATCATCAACAAATATCACATAATACTCGTGCTTTGCTGTCGAAGCTACCGAGAAAGGTCCACACACGTCTGTGTGAATTCTCTCAAGGATCGTTGTGGTGTGACTATCATTCTCGTGAAAGGTGGCTTTCACAAATTTTCCCAAGGTACAACCCTTGCACTGATCTGACTGCGTAAGAGTGCCTTTAGGAAGCCCAGTAGAAATCTGCTACAATATCTTCAAAGCTCCATGGTGAAGGTGGACCAATCTTCGGTGCCACAACTCGCCATCATCTCGGCTCACCACTCCTTTTGCCTTGCCTGCCATTGCTGCACAGCCATCTACCTGCAATTGATAAAGGTTCTTAACTCGAACCCCTATCCTCCGGGTCTCACCAGTTGCCTTACTGCGCAGGAAAGCCTTTCCCTTACTAAAGACAACATCATATCCCTTGTCTTCTAACATCGCCACAGAGATAAGATTCTTCTTCAATCCTGGAACATGCATCACTTCCTTCAATACGAAGGGTTTACCAAAATCCCTCTCAAAGGAAATGGTACCGATACTGGTTGCACTGTATCTACCATCATCGCCCATCTCGATGTGCACTCCAAGATATTTCTCATCCAGATCAGTAAACAAATCTCGATCTCCTGTCATGTGAAAAGACGCACCACTGTCAAGAAACCACACTGAACCCGTCAAACTTGAAACCAAGCATGCGATCAACGAAAATCCAGCTCAAAATGCAAGGCTAAGGCCTCTCCAGCTGTAGTCCCAGCAGCCTTTTTATTTTTCTTCTTCTGTGGACAATTTGTGGCATAATGTCCGTGTTGGTGACAGTGAAAGCACTTCACCTTGGACATGTCCTGCTTCTTGCCTTTCACACTGGATTGAGAAGCTTTCTTGCTCTTCCCCTTCTTTTCTTTGGAAGCCAAAGTGAAATTCTCTTCATCAGAGTTCTTTGATGAAGATTTGTCTCTGGTACTTCGCCTTATCTCCTCTTGCACAAGATTCGACCAAAGTCGCTCCCATTTTGGCAATTTCTCCCGACCATTGATAGAGTCCCGATAGGAATGCCAACTCTTCGGAAGCCCAAGGAGAACCAAGCTCACCAAGTCCTCATCATCAACAGTCACCCCCACACTTCCCAGCTCATCCCTGCATTGGGTGAACTTTGTGAGGTACTTGGGCATACTGTCACCTTTCTCCATCTTTATGTTTCTGAGTTTATCCTTGAGCGCCAACTTCCTCTGGTCACTCTTGCTTTCGAATAAATCTGTCAAGGCTTTCCACATCAAGAATGGAGAAGCCTTACCATGAAGGCTGGACACTATGTGATCCTTCACGCCCTCCAACAGAATCCTTCGACACTTTTCTATCTTCTTTTTCCATGCGTCAAGTACGGTAGCATCACTAGAAGTAGGCTTTGGAATTTCTGCATCTATGAACTCCTTCAACCCATTATCATCCAACACCGCCTCCATCCTGTCCTTCCATGCAATATAATTCGAGTTTCCCTCAAGTGCATACTCCAATCACAATCCGTTGAAAGACATCTCGACTTCGACACCAAGAAAAACACTGTTGCAAATTCGAATTCCACCAGCAAAAAACTCAACCGCTTCAATGTTTTGCAATTGCTCCAATGATAAATATCGCTCTGATACCATGTAGAAATTTGAATAACTGAGATATTATTCACCGAGATTCTCTTGATCACACACTATTTTAGCTTCATGCATAATACAAAATCTCTTCTACCATTGATCATCACATGCAGAAATAAAATCAATTGCATGCATACATTAAAACCACAAACAATCACACATGTGAACACAATATTTAATGGGAAAGCTTAAAGCTGAAAACCCCAACTATCTGTATATTATATGTCATGGAGATCATGTAACAATCATAGTACAAAATCTCCTCACAAGCTCTCATGCACACCCTCAATTGCTACACACTATCAAGTTAGATCTAGCAAAACACATGCTCCAATATTTTGCCACTTGATAGCTAGCCTCTATTGTGTTTTCAATGCTATGGGATGGCTTCATTAAATAGATAAACCACCTGGCTTGTATTGTGCAATCCTCATGGGCTTCTCCACCTATCTGTGTGTTGCAAATAGCAACAATATAGTCACAAATGATAGTTAACTTGCTCTTTCACCTATTTCTGCACTGGTCTCCACTGAAACTGTCCATGCACTGAAGTTAACTGATGCATTCTTTAGTTGATTAATGAGTTTATAATTAGTGAATTAATTAATAATTAATTCACACCACTTTCACTAATTGTATCAATTAGTTAAACTGAATACAAATAGCTCGACTATGTTTAGATTAGTTAAACTAAATACAACTCCACTAACTTCCTCAATCAACTCCACCAAACTCTGTCACATGAGTTCTAACTGAAGTATCCATGCAATAGCTCCACATAACCCTCAGGAATAGCGTAATTCCTTCTGTCAGCTCCTGTGCCACATCTGTGCACTTAACTGAAGTGCTCCAAGAGAATAAGATACTGTTTAGAGTCTAAATATTATTAAGAGCTAATAATATTCGACATATCTATTTTTAGACTGGCAATCTAAAAATAGATTCCGCCCAGTATGTATAAAAATAAAAGTCCATCTATTTTTTCGACTTGACCAACCATCCACAAATAGCATCCTGCAACTCATAGAACATGATCCATATGTCTAAAAATAGACATAGTCTAAAAATAGACTTTGCGCCAAAAATAGCCTCCGGGCCCACTTAGTGAAGGCGACTCCTTTCCACTAAGCTCATCATCTTGTTGCAATCTCAACAGGGTTTAAATAGTATCTAATATGGCTAAAATAGATTATAAAAAAATTATTTGAGGAGGTTTCAAACAACCTTCCTCGTAATGAGTAACCTAAATCTAAAAATATATGAAATCTAATGAATTGATATTATTTAGAAGCTTTCTCGTTTTCCAGCTGGGCTTGAAGGTTGCAAATATTGGTCATTGGTTTCACTTGTGGTGGTGTGTCGACTCCTGTTCTGATCTGTCCTCCAAATATGGCTTCGGTGAGAGGTGGCAACATATTCTCTGTTGAATTTGTTAGACAATTCAACGTCATGGTTTGACTATGTGGTTTAACAAGATACCGCCAGTATGCCTCCCAATCCATCTTTCAAATCTCTTTGAACTTGATTTTTTTCGTTCCAAGTTTCACTCAATTCTTTCATATCTGGTAGTGTGTCTGAGTCACCTTCTTTGATCAAGTTGGTAGTATGAAGTGTATGGATTACTGTCTCTATAATATTCCTTGCTGCTCTTGTTATTTCTTGCTCTGCTTGTTTGATTTGTACATCCTAGTCTGTGAATAGGATGTCTTTAAGAGTTTCTTCAATTTCAGGAAGATTTGCATTTCTCCCTTTGTATGTTTCTTGCCATGTAATATGATATGAGATTTTAGTATTTAGTTCTTCAAATTCGGTCCTTTGTTCAATTACTTGATTTTTCAACTATTCGCTAGTCTCTAAATAAGGACTAATAATAAACATCTTTTGGCAAAATAGACTTTGTTGTATGGAAAATTTAGAATTTAGCTCCAAAGCTTCCTTGATAAATTCATCCTTAATTGGTATATCCTTGTATCTGGTAATCAATTCCTACATTTCACAAATTTGCAGATCCTTTGCAGTGATATCTGCTTCATACTTTATTTTCATTACTTCCATATCCTTTTGCAATTGTGACAACTGAATCTCAGCTTGTTTGATAACATTCAGTTTTTCAATCCCTAGTTGTTGCTCTAACTGTGATATTATTTCTTCCTTTTCTTTTAATAAAACTGAGACCTCAACTGCTTTATCAGTTGTGGCTGTGGCGTAAGCTCCTGAAAATTGTGACAACTTAGTAAGATTTCCTTTTGGGTCGGTGGTAGTGTCTTTCCAGACTACTTCCATTGACTCATTTCCTGGTAACACTTTAGTAGAAGTTTCCAATATTCTTCTCTTTCTCTGTCGCCTTACAAGAGCCTTATGCTCAAGACTGTAGAAAAAATCTAGAGGAGGAATTTCCTCTATTTTTAGGGTGATTTTAGATGTAAGGAATGCAGGTATAAGCTCTACTTCCCGCGAGCTTGTTTCTTGATTATCTCATGTTTCTAGATTTGATTTCCTTTGAGTTTGCTGAGGTGTATGCAATTATGAAGTTTCTTGCACATTTGTTATCTTTTTCCTATTCTGGATACTTTTACTAAATTCATCCCATTGTTGTTCCATATCATTTCCTTTTTCTTTATGACTAGTGCTTTGACTTGGATCAATTTCCATCTGTTGTTCTATCTAGTCTCGGTCGTGGCTTCTGTTTCCTTTAGTTGCTTTTGAGATTGTTCTGTGTTGTGAATTGAGTTCTTTTCTGATTCTGCTTCTGAATTGTGCTCATTAGTATTAATTCTAACACTGGGTGTAGCTTTATGTTGGGTGCTTAACAAATTTAACAGAATTTGTTCAAGGCTTTGGCTTTTGAATTCTTGGAATTTGTGAAAATCAATTGGATCCAACTTTACCTTTTCCCAATTTATAGCTTTCTCAAAAGATTGAGTGGATTCCAATGAATCTTCAAATTTATCATTTCCATGAATAAATTCCTTAACTTTGACTGATATAGTGAAATTGTAAGCTACCTTATCTGGATCATATTGCCTGCTTGGAATGGTGGCTAGCTTTAGAATTTGTATGTTTTGAATTTGTTTTATTGCATGACCAAAATAATTTAGTGTAAAAGCACCAAATTGTACTGGGAAAAATGGCCATAAATCTTTCTTTGAATATTTTAGGCTCTTTGCGAGGCCGTATCTTGCTGTTTGGTGTGAAATTTCCCTTGCTAGTAGTTTATCAAGGATGTATAGAGGAAGAACATGAGGTTTTGCAACACTCCTGAAAGCTCTGATATAGGTAAACAATTGTTTAGTAAAATAATTCCAAATTGGGAGAAAGTCTATACTTTCTTCTTCAAAAAACCTTGGGGATTTCTTGTCAAAAATAAGTTGGTGCATGGGAAACATAACACCAAGACAAATATTGTAGAAATGATATGTGAAATAGGAATGCCATAAATCTTTATGACTGAGGTGAATATGGCTTGGGTCTTGACTGGTCCATTTCCAACCCATGATTATAAATTTAGTGCAAAAATAGATAGCATCCATAATGTATGCGCTCATATAGAATGGGGGAAAAATTCTCATGGAAGTATTTCTTTTACGACGATATTCGAAGATAGCAATAGCTAGGTTATCAGATAGGATGGTGGCCCAATTCATTATAATGAAATTGACGCATGCATCTATTAAGGGTACCCATTGTATTGAAAACTTGGTACAATTTGGTTTTCCATATAACCTACATAACATAACGCCCACATAGTTATGGGGGGTTGATAAAGGATCAATAGGGCATATGCCAATTTTTTCTTGTTTGAATTTGTTGCCCCCGAACCTCCAACTCTGAATCATTTTGAACGGTTCATCATTCTCTTTGGCGAATTGCGATAGGAATGCTAAATCATAATTTTTTTGAGGTTCTGGAAGATGGTACATTTGCCTTAGGTCTTCAGCTGTGAAATATCCCATGAGTTCCATGTTTGAATTTCTAAACTGTCTGTCTGCAATGTTCATGTTGTCGATTACCCATTTAACCATATCTGTGTATGGTAAAATTTTAGGTCTTGTTGCTATCATATGAAGGAAAGTGCAGGCTACATCACTCATTTGAGCTGCTGATGGCATTGGGGAATCCGTTGTTGGTTTGATATCAGTAATTCTGGGTTGTTCATCTTCAAGGAGATTATAAATAATCTCCCATGTCGTTTCTCCTGCATATTTTTTACATGTGATATCTGAGAACAAGGTTAGAATTTCTATAGACTCAGTCTCTAAAGTGATTTGTTTCTTGTTCTTATGCATCATTTTCCTTAGAGACATTTCCTTGGAAGCTTTCCTGAATTCAAAGAAGTGAGGGCAAAGTGAAAAATACAGAGCAGCTGAAACAAGAGAATTTCAAATCAACTAATGATAATGAACTATTTTCAAAGATATTGGATATTAATTCATCATAAGTGAAAACAATTATTTCTTTTCTCGAGCCACTAAAAACAGTTAAATGCCTTAAAATTTTGATTGATGTTTCATTTAAGACTATTAATTCTACATTCTTCACGTCTAATCATAATATTAAATCACAAAAATCAAGATGTGAAAAATAGTTCTGTTAAGCATTCATGCGATAATGCGATTACGAAATCGAAATATCGCATCTCGGGATTTCGCTCAGCAATTTCGTTTCAAAGGTTAATATCAAAATCTTTATCGTGGTATCAGGCTTTAAATTTTGCAAGAGAAATTATTTCGATTCATTACATTTTGCATTATTGAATGGGT
Organism: Pinus albicaulis; assembly: GCA_034641835.2. Lineage (NCBI taxonomy): Eukaryota > Viridiplantae > Streptophyta > Pinopsida > Pinales > Pinaceae > Pinus > Pinus albicaulis. The sequence goes on from CM076574.1 coordinate 1,340,110,502, forward strand.
AATAGTTACAAGAACTTTCATTACTTGCGATTTGCGATATGCGGTAGCCTATAGCGCTTTTTACTTAACTTAAAGGTTGTTTAATATATTCTTAGCTTTTGGGAATTTTCAGACTTTAAACGATAATTGAGAAATTATTTATAATGATTTTAGGTCCGAGACATATCGAAAAGTGTTTATGTTTAGATTTTGAGAATTTTTTTAATTATATTGTGTTTTTTTATCTATCCTTATAACTAAGGTTTTGTAAGATGGATTATTTAAACTTTATGAAAGGGGTTCGCATATCGGAGCTCTTTCATGATATTTAAGCATTTGTTCCAAAGGGTTTGTGATATGTGATTTGTGTAATTTCCCAAGTGGAAAGTGCATTAAACTAGTATTTCAATATTTTTGAGTTTATGATGAATTTTTAGAGTTAGCACTCATTCTTTAAAGGAAAGAAAATTTAAATAGGGTCCCCATATATCAGTATAAATGGGGGGGGGGGGGGTGTTGTATAGTACAATACATCCCTATGTCAGTTGTACTTCATCGCTTCATGAATTCATCCATACATCACATCATCCTGTTCTCTTCCATGTCGATTGATGGGGGATACATTAAGGCACTCCTTTGACGGATCTTCTCCTGTCGACTCCAACTCATTATCCAGGAGCTTGATCTAGGAACCGATAGTACCTTGGAGGTTGTAGTCGTCAGTGGTAGGATTCCTCGCGATCGACAGTGGGTTTACATCATTGGCTCTTGATTGGTAGAGCTCACTGGTGTTCGACATCAACTCATTCATTCACGCTTAGTGGAATGTACTAGGTACCTTGGGGTCCATCTTCTTCATTGGTGGATTACCTCGCATATTTTACTGGTTTACCTCATTGGCTGGTAATCAGGAAATTTATACCATTGCTCGACTTCAACCCATCTATTCACATGATTAGATTTGTACAATCACGGTTATGTCAAAGACCCTGGGTTAGGACCATCCCACTCTTATATGCCACCCTTCCTAGGATGTGTTGGAGTTATGTATCATTTATATACTTTGAGGGATATCTAGGACGCTCTCTGTCTGTCATGTGTCCATAGTCCCACTGATGTATACTGTGACATAGACCCACGATTGTTTTTAGTGGCTATGCTCTTTCCATTGAGTCACATGGATCCACTATGTATGTCTGTTGTGGCCATGTATTAGTCCTTTATATCATGGATCCGCAGTGGATATTTGGCTGCCATGTTCAGTGTTTTCTTATGACCGAGCATGGGTATGCCCACCTCGGGGATGTTATCTTCAGAGGTGAGACCTCTACTCTAGTGTTTTTCAATCCATAATCCTGGCTATGTTTTCCCATTACCACTGAGACCTCCGATTTTGCTTATAATGTATTTCGGCCATCAGCTACTCATTTTGACCTCATAGATTAGGGGGCATATGTTATAAACCTATTTTCCACTCCATTATAGTGACAAAAACCCAATATCAAATTACCTCAATTGTTTGGCTAAAATGCATCCCTTTTCACTTTTTCTTTTACTTATGTGAGACTTATCCCATGATAAAAGGGTGAAATTACATAATTGAGAAATTTATCATAATTATTTTTCCAAAATATTATAATTATGAGATAATAATTATTCCATAATTGAGATAATTGAGAAAAATCTCATAATTGTGAAAAATATCTTTAGAGTTTCTCATTCCCTAGGAGATCACCTTGATTACTCCCTAATTCGAGTTTTCCAAGACTCATCCATTAGAATTTCCTCTAACTTCACATCGTCCTAAGCTTCTACATTCATCCTCTCAAGTCTTGTCATTCACCTATTTATATTGGATCATTTGAGAGGGTCAGGCTGGTCACATTATTTCTGGTCACCAGAGTCATAATTTTAGTTCCAGAGAGAGCCAAGCTGCTGCTGATATCTTGAAACCCTATTGCTATCTTTCCATTATCTTGAGAGCTTGTGAGGTCTCATGCTATAGGAGAGTGCTCTTCATACTCTTATCTAGTGGGGAAACTCTGCCGAATTGCGGAGAGGAGAAGCTGGAAGTAAGGTATCGAAGAGGAATTTTATATATTAATGAAGATCTATGTTCCCTTCCTGTATATGATTGTATGTTAAGATCTTGCAATTGTTTTATGATATCGTTCATATAATGATATTTCGAGGAAGATCACTTGTTGTCTTTATATGGTTGTGACTGTATGTAGGTGTTGATATCGTAGGTAGATAAGATATATTGCTCGTGTGGAGCGCAACAGATCAGCATTGAACTCAAGATCCATCCCCGAACTACGAGGAGGAAAGGTAGCTTCTTCTTCCTCATAACATTAAATGATTGCATGACTACTTGCGGATCATAATGGATTTGGAATCTAGGATGTATTCTTGACTGTCCTTGTCTTTTTTGGTGATCTAATGGACACTAGGTCACAGAGCAACAAATCCTTGCAGTTTTGCTCGCAACACTTTCATTCTTCCATCTGAGTCTTCATATCTTTCCTTCAGATATCATAGTCAAATGCTTTAGTTCTCGGATGTTGATTGCCTTCATAGTTTCACATTCCATGATCTCTTCCTTTCTTTCTTCATGCATTTTATTCTAGGAAAATTTTCTCATAGTTCCTCCAATTTCTGTCAACCACGTCATATTTCATACGAGGACATATTATGTTGATTTCATCTAGTAAATGTGTGACCCATGCCTTTTTGCATCTTCTCAGTGGAGGATATCCTTTCTCTTGTTCATGCTCTCGAAGTAGAGCATTCATCCATATTGTTTGCAACCATATGACATGACTGAAAGAACTTCCATGATTGAAAGAACTTTAATCCCTTGACCTACTTATTGACATCATACCATCCTCTCATGAATTCCTCCAAGTAGGAATTCTTGATGACACACTTGCTCCTTATTTATTGGTAATCCTTATGATGAAGATTATAATAGAGGATCTTAAGTATCCTCATCCATCAGATGCTTCTTCTTAATTGATGTATGATGAGTTTTAGACCAGATGAATTTTTCTTTTTCTCTTTTCCCATAACTCTACTTATGCTTCTAATGAGGTTACCAAGAGCTATATCCTTCCATGGAACTAATTCAGCTACCATTCATGCTTCCCTATGATGATGTCACAATCTCTTTCTTCTAATGCTTATATGACGCCATGATGCATTCTATCATGCTCTTATAATGATTCTTATCATGATAGTTATACTTTTCAATAGAAAATATTGAAAATAGGAACTTGAAAAGCACTAGGCGAGGATGATTATCTCAGTCATAGTAGATATCTTTTACTTCTTTTCAGCTTCCTCCACATCCTTGGTGATATGGACTTCTTCTATTCCTCTTTTTTATTGTCCTTCTTGAGCTTAGGAAAATATCTTATATAGTGTCCTTATTCTTAAAACCCATATTATTGAATATTATCCATGTTCTTCTTCCTTTTGAGAGGACCAAACTTTCCAAATTTTCCCTTTATTTTTGTCATTGTAGCATATAACTGATTTTTCTCACCTGATCCCACATTAGATTTTTTTTTTTTAGCCTGGATTCTTCAATCTTGCATAATGACCACAGTTCATGGAATGGTGTAGCTTCTTTCTTCCCATAAACACTTGAAGTAAAGTTACCCCACTCCTCCGATTGTGCATATAGTAATGTTGTAGTCATTTCCTTGTTAGACATTACTTCTCCTAGATCTTGAAGTTGATCCATGATTTTAGATATCCTCATAAAGTATGAGGCCATTCATTCTTCTTTAGACATCTTCAATCTGTAGAGTTCTTTCCTTAGAAAGATAACTTCCCATGCAGTGCTTACATAATACAACTTTACCAGTTTGTCATATATTTCTTATGAAGTTTAAAGTTTTGATACATATGGGATGAGAGGATCCTTGATGGATTCAATGAGAATCCTTTGAACCATAACTTCCCCCTTCATAAAATTTGCAAGTTCTTGAGCATCTTATTTCGCTGGTTTGGTGATAAATCCTTTGACACGATCCATGACGTCATTTTCAATGAGATTCAAATTTTTCCTTTTCTTCCATGCAAGATAGTTTGAAGCCCCAACTAATTTGTTGCTTTCCTTGCAAAAATAATTTTTGATAGATTCAGATGTGGACATATACTTTCTTATTCATATGCTTCTTCCACTTGTTACTTCCTTGAATTTGATGATGACATAGATGATAGAAACCTTCTCCTTGCTTGCTTGTCTAATTTTTAATAGGGTTAGTCATTAAACCTAGGGAGATTGCCTATGTTCAAATTGGAAATTCGTCTTCCATAAAAAAATTGGCAACTTCACTAGGGAACGTCTCGTTCTTCATCATCTCCTTTTTTGGTCTTTCGAACCTTGTTTGATAGCTTTGTTTGAGTATCTGCAAGATAGTGATATTTTGGATTTCGTGATTTGTTTGCTTGAATTTTTATTTTTCCTTAAACTTTCTTGACCTGTGCAGTATATATTTAGCAACAAAGCATAGATTTGTGCATTTTCCCCTTATAAACAGTGCATATGTGCACTAAAGTATACTATCTACCTACGCACATGCCTGGAATTTTTGAAAAATCGAGTTTTTGTTTCATTAAAGTTTGAAATTTTGATTTTTAATGCTTCATTATATTTGTTAATACCTTTAGATAGTCTCTGTGAGTTTGATTGAGTGTTGTGAAGATTTCTTCTTGAGAATTCATTGTTTTCATGAATTAGGGTAAGGGTTTTTTTTTTTTTTTTTTTAATCCTTGATGGATTCAATGAGAATCCTTTGAACCCTAACTTCCCCCTTCATAAAATTTGCAAGTTCTTGAGCATCTTATTTCGCTGGTTTGGTGATAAATCCTTTGACACGATCCATGACCTCATTTTCAATGAGATTCAAATTTTTCCTTTTCTTCCATGCAAGATAGTTTGAAGCCCCAACTAATTTGTTGCTTTCCTTGCAAAAATAAATTTTGATAGATTCAGATGTGGACATATACTTTCTTATTCATATGCTTCTTCCACTTGTTGCTTCCTTGAATTTGATGATGACATAGATGATAGAAATCTTCTCCTTGCTTGCTTGTCTAATTTTTAATAGGGTTAGTCATTAAACCTAGGGAGATTGCCTATGTTCAAATTGGAAATTCGTCTTCCATAAAAAAATTGGCGACTCACTAGGGAACGTCTTGTTCTTCATCATCTCCTTTTTTGGTCTTTCGAACCTTGTTTGATAGCTTTGTTTGAGTATCTGCAAGATAGTGATATTTTGGATTTTGTGATTTGTTTGCTTGAATTTTTATTTTTCCTTAAACTTTCTTGACCTGTGCAGTATATATATTTAGCAACAGAGCATAGATTTGTGCATTTTCCCCTTATAAACAGTGCGTATGCGCACTAAACTATATTATCTACGTACGCACATGCCTGGAATTTTTGAAAAATCGAGTTTTTGTTTCATTAAAGTTTGAAATTTTGATTTTTTATGCTTCATTATATTTGTTAATACCTTTAGATAGTCTCTGTGAGTTTGATTGAGTGTTGTGAAGAGTTCTTCTCGAGAATTCATTGTTTTCATGAATTAGGGTAAGGTTTTTTTTTTTTTTTTTTGATCCTTGATGGATTCAATGAGAATCCTTTGAACCCTAACTTCCCCCTTCATAAAATTTGCAAGTTCTTGAGCATCTTATTTCGCTGGTTTGGTGATAAATCCTTTGACACGATCCATGACCTCATTTTCAATGAGATTCAAATTTTTCCTTTTCTTCCATGCAAGATAGTTTGAAGCCCCAACTAATTTGTTGCTTTCCTTGCAAAAATAAATTTTATAGATTCAGATGTGGACATATAATTTCTTATTCATATGCTTCTTCCACTTGTTGCTTCCTTGAATTTGATGATGACATAGATGATAGAAACCTTCTCCTTGCTTGCTTGTCTAATTTTTAATAGGGTTAGTCATTAAACCTAGGGAGATTGCCTATGTTCAAGTTGGAAATTCGTCTTCCATAAAAAATTGGCGACTTCGCTAGGGAATGTCTCGTTCTTCATCATCTCCTTTTTTGGTCTTTCGAACCTTGTTTGATAGCTTTGTTTGAGTATCTGCAAGATAGTGATATTTTGGATTTTGTGATTTGTTTGCTTGAATTTTTATTTTTTCTTAAACTTTCTTGACCTGTGCAGTATATATTTAGCAACAAAGCATATATTTGCGCATTTTCCCCTTAGAAACAGTGCTTATGCGCACTAAACTATACTATCTACCTACGCACATGCCTAGAATTTTTGAAAAATCGAGTTTTTGTTTCATTAAAGTCTGAAATTTTGATTTTTTATGCTTCATTATATTTGTTAATACCTTTAGATAGTCTCTGTGAGTTTTATTGAGTGTTGTGAAGAGTTCTTCTTGAGAATTCATTGTTTTCATGAATTAGGGTAAGGGTGTTCCTTTTTTTTTTCCTAATTGCTCGTGGATCCATCAAAAGAAAGATCGGTTGATTTAGATTCAATATATTCCTGTCTTTTTTAAGTCAAACACATCAGATTAAGTGATTATTTTATTCGTTTTTGAAATATCTTTTCGTTTAGTGAAAACTAGGGTTTGTCAAGAATTAGTGTTTTGGTGAGATGTGCTTCCTTTGCTGAACTTAGAAATGAAAGTCATTTTTATTTCAGTATTGAATTTATTTCTAGAATTACACTTTAGACATTATTGATTTCATAACATTCATCTGAGCAAATTCATTTTTAGGGATTTGATTGGTTTCTTATGCATTTTGGAAAATTTTGAATGCTTCTTCGTCAAAGGAAAGTTTAATGGTTTTTGAGTTGTTGAACATATTGAAATTTGATTTTCTATATTTGGCTCATTGCAAAGTGATTTGAGAAAAGAGTTATAGTGAAATTAAGAGTTGTTCCATTTTATTAGAAAAAATGAAAAAACTCTTTCTATCCCGTAATTAGGAATTCATTGAAATTAAAATATCACAATATCATGTTCGATTGCATTAGAGTTTTGAGTCAGGTCATAATATCATTAGTTTCACATCCGTTTACCCATTGAGTAAATAACCACTTTAAAGCACAACGCTAATCAAATCAATTTATAATTTATAATTTATTTTTAGGGTTCTCTTCCACCTATATTAGATCAGGTTGTAGAGCTTTGGAATAGGGAAGTGAATTAACTTTCCAAAGCTACTAACAAACATTAGAATCTTGTGATAGGGACTAAATCTAGTTATTACAGTTTGGCTCTAGGAAGCTCCTTTAATAAGGGAGTTAAGCATGAGATCATATCGGACCCAGTGGAGTGATCGAGCCCACTCCATTGGTTACGGTAGAGTGATTTTCACGCATTACAAATGGTGCCGAAAGGTACTTGGGAGTTACTTGAAAGTAAACCTCACATTAACCATATTGAGGAAATTTCAAGGGGATTGAGCTTTGTTGTTATGCCCTTGTGTATACGTCTGATATGTGATTGTCTCCCCATGTTAAATTTGTTGTAAGTGGTAATATTAGAGACCATTATCTTTAGGCCATTACCCGAGGTGACGGTGGAGAGGAAGTCTCTGCTATTCCTAAAACATACATTGACTAGCCTCACTTGGACCTTTTTGGAGGGTATTCTTCACTAGATATGGCATAAATGGAGTTACTTGCACCAGATTGTGTTCATTAAGCAGGTTGTCAGGGTAACTGGTTCCACCCACTCTATATTTATTTCATTTTTCACATTGATCCCTGCGACATTGGATTTGTTCACCAACTAGTGACTTTGCTATGAAAAATTGTTTGCATGGATTGAAGCTTCCTTAGAATTACTAGCGCGTGTTTATTGTTTGTTTTTAATTTTTAGAGACTTTAGGTATGAATTGATAATATTATTTGATATTTTACAAAACATCCATCGTGGCTGATTTACTGAGGCATTCGCATGGAATGCATGAATCATCCCCTAAATATACACCGAGTCAGTTGGAAAAGATTAAAGATGAGAAGTCAAAATCATCGGGATCTGGGACCTCATATCAACCTGAAACATATGCCATTGTAGAATCTGAGACAATAGAAACTGGAGTGGTTCAACCTCAAGAAGTAGAATCAGGCTTAGATCCATTTGGTCCAATAATTATCGAACTTTCTCATCAAGAATATGATACCAGTGAGGTTTTAGATAAATAATACACTGAACCAGAAATTGAAGAACCTAAATCATATATCTGTGAACATGAATCACCTTCAGCTGCTATATCCCCTACTCATGTGCCAACTTAACCACGAAGGAAACTCATAGTTACAACTGAAATACCTCTTGGTCTCCTTAGTATTGAATATATTACCAGAGAAGAGGAGGAGGAATCACCACATACTCATGTTTGTACCAATGAAACAACAATTTTTCCTTGACTTCCTTTTGATACTTTCCGACTCGATCCTTGATCTTTCACACCTTCGAACTATTTAGGTCAAGGTCTTCCACATATCCAAACTCCTTTTTACTTTTCACTGAGATGAAATATGCCAGTAATGGATTCTCATAGTATACTTACTAATACTTCTATGTTTTCAAGGTCTTTAGAGTCATTATTGTATGGTGGTCCATCAGTTCCTGCTCGGTACCAATCGCTTTATGGAAATTTTTCAGGAGCTTATCCTTCACCTAAAAATTCTACTTTTTCATCTGGTCTATCTACATGTACTATCCAAGGAATGACTTCCACGCCTCAAATACCTTTGGTATCAGACCAATATATTAACATGATATCTAGAAATTTAGGTAATCCTCAAATAAACCCAAGTGGTGTTTACTATCCACCTAGGCGGAAACAACCTTATCCTCCACCTGTAGGACAACCTTTTGTTGGGTCATGTCCTATGGCTGGAGGACAACCCTTTTCCAGAAATTATGAAAACTATGGTCAAATACCTCAGGTAGGTCTAGGTCAACCTGTTGTGTCTCAACCCTTAATTGGTGCTCCTTACCCAGGGATGAATACTATTTGGAACCATAATTTTGTTCAAAAACATATTCAAGTTGCTCCACAAGTGCCAATTTACCAACCTATTCATCCTATTGGAAAATATATTCCACAAATATCTATTCAAGGTATTCCAATACAAGCCCAACAACCTATCGAGGGGATTCTGCAAACACTTTTCAAAGGAACTCAACAAACACCTGTTCAAAAACCTATCCAGGGTAGTCCTCAAACTCCCATTTAGGTCAAAAAACTACTCATGCTATTCCTCAAGCATATTCTTATCAAACTTGACCCACTTACCAGTTTACCACACAAATTCCCATGGGACAACCTACTATAGGAATTATGTAGACACCGTATCAAGATAAAAATTTTCAAAGCAAAACTTTTTAGAGTCAATTTGTTCAAGGTTAGCCTTTAAAAATTCAACCTATACATGGGAAATATCATTTGGGCCAAATGGGTCAAAGTCCACCTTATCAAAGTCAGCCATATCTGGGTCATACATTCTAAATTCCATTTCAACCGCAACTTGGCATGACTCATCTTGGTTACCTTGGAGGAATGAAAATCCCAACTACACTAGGTATTCCAGGATATCATGGGTACCCTCCTCCAGGTACTGGACTTAACCCTTAGGTTTACCAACATTCACAAGTAGACCCCAACCGACAGTCACCGTTTATCACAACTTTCGATTTTCTAGATTTTTCTTGGCTAACAAATGATCCTATTTATTGTTATCCATTTTGGTCGCCAATTCCCACTAACTTTCCCGATGACATTCCGAAGTTTGAAGGTAAATTAGGAGAGGATCCATCAAACCATGTTATTATATATCATCTTTGGTGTGCATCGAATTCACTGATTGATGATTCTATAAGATTACTTCTTTTCCAACGGACTTTAACTAGTTTGACAACAAAATGGTACATTGAGCTACCACGAGCCTCTTTCCATAACTTCAACTCCTTAGTTTCATATATTATATGATAATGGTACTTAACTTTTGACTTCCTTGAAACAATTGAAATCTACCTACATTTTCGATCATATACATGAATGGAGGCATAAGTGTTGTCTGGTCAAAGTTTTTATTCCAGATCAAATTTTGGATGAGTGGATTAAAAAGTCATTACTTCTCGTCATTACGAAAGATATGGATAAAGGAGGTGTTGTAACTAAAGAGCAGGTAATTTCTCGTGCCCAATACCTAGACCTTGTTTATATACGATCTCACACTTTGCATGAGAAATTTTCAAATCTACCTTGCCCAGATAAACCAGACTCAACCCCTACAAGATCTCACACCACTAATGGTGTGATTGGTACTGTTAGCCATAAATCTAAGGGTAAAATGAAGAATTATAAAAACACTATGTTATCACCAGGCTAGAACAATTTGGGTTGTGCTAACCATCAACCTAGCATAATTATTTCAAACCAACTTTAAACTAGAAGTTAGCCCTTCCAGTTAGAGAGGGCTCTCTCAAGGAAAACAATGAAATATTCTAGATGAAGTTCAATTTGTAGATGAATAACTCTAATACTATTTTATGTGAGTTTTTGTAGGTGGAAGAGTGTAATGACAACTACAATTGGGCATGGATTCAACTAAAGAAATTCAATTACAAACAAATTGTATCCATGGAAACTGAGGCAAATTGGCTTAAAAATAACTCTTACAACAAAAACACAAAAAATGAAGGAAGTTGGAGCATTTAATAATGAATTCCAAGTGATCATATTTCCATGAAACTGATAACCATATGTAAAATAAGGAGATAAAAAACACATATAAGCTAAGGAGAATCTCAGGTTTGAAGACAATCTGCTGCAAACTGTATATTAGCTTATAAATAAAATTTACACAAGTAACTCTCTTTTCACATTCATCAACCCCCTCCTCAAAGTAAAAAAGTCCCGCATTTATAGAGTGAGGCCTCTTTACAATAGTCTTCTACCCAGGCTAGACTTGATACCTTAACCAAGAGACCTAATTCTAGTAGGATTGCATCACATAGAGAGTTTATAGGGATATTTTCAGTTTGGCAGAGTTTGCATACAAAAAGGAATCTATGACCATTTAATAACTTTAAAAAAACTCAAATAGACTATGCTAGTCATCCTTATTGAACCCAAATGACTACCGAGGTGTTTGATAGTGTATGCACTAAAATAAACACCTCTTAGGCTTGAGCTGGGTTGATGAGCTGGCATCATAATTTGACTTGATGAGCTGTCAGCTACATGGAGGTTGACCTGTTGAGTTGTCCCGTTGAAAAATGAGATAATGATGTGTATGATATTGACTGGTGTTTTATCCATTTCTTCACTGTTTGACTGCCCAAAAATATCAAAACTCCATAACGATGGAAAAAATAGAGTATAGGCACTTTGGTAGAAAACTTCAGTAGCAAATTCCAAAATCACCCTTCTACATATAATTTGAATTTTCTTACTATTCCAGGGTCTTCTATGAGGTTTATGAGTTAAATACATGCCTTGAGCTCTTATATTTCTGAAATTTTAACTAGTGTTTTCCTCCATTGAAATCTACATCAGTTTCGTAGCAAATTTCTTCCTTCAAGCCTGGGAGTTGCTACGAAAGTGCCTAGTTTCCAAGATTTTGCATTTTCATTATTATTTCATTTCCAAAACACTTCTAAAAGCCTATATAAGCCTGTATGTTACCATTAGCCATAGTATAAGAAAAAAATTATGGTATTACCATATTCATGGAGCATCATCAGTAATAGTAATGAATTTGAGGCCCCTCTTCAAAAGTTCAGCTTGAATAATTTCCATTTGTGTTTTGAAATATTTGACTTGACCCTGCAACCTTCTCCTGTCTGCTTGCATTCATCTATTTATTTTTCATAGATGCTTCATCATTCTGTGTAGAGGCAATGCCATCTTTAACATCTTTCCTGATTTATCTGCAATTTCATTGTAAAAGTCCAGTTGATTTGATATGTCTTTCTTCAATTCCTCAAATTAAATTTTGATTCTATTCCCTTATTCTAAGTATCTCTCAACTGTTCTTGCAACATCTCCACTTCACCTTTCTCTTGAACTCACTCCTTACCTTTCCTCTTTTTCACATGTTCTAATTTTGGTGGAGGCAATTCTGGTATCTCTTCTTTTGATAGCAGCTTCTCCTTTAATGGTTGCTCAGGCATCTTTTCTTTTAGCTGCTGTGATCTTGTGATAGGTTTTCTAGGATTGAAAATAAAACCTGAATCTTCTTGAGCAAAATCCAACTTCGTGGCTTTTTTTTCTTTTCTTTTGATTTTCTGCCTCCTTGATCTCAACAGGCTGCACAATGGGGTTTTCTTCAATTTCAATAGCCTTCGAGATATTTGACAGCTGACCTCTTCCTTCAGTTTGGATTCTAGTGAACCTCCTTGTATAAGTTTTTACTTGGTTGCTTGTAGAAGTTTTATCTGCCACCAAAAGCTTCTTCACATGCTCAACTTCAAGTTCTATAGGATTTGTTATATGCTCCATCTCCACCTCATGATCAATTACAGGCTCTGCTTCAGATTTCTTGTCTTCCCTTTGAGTACTAGATTTGGATTTTGGTGTTTTCCTAGGAGTGACAACATTAACTTCATAGCCACTTAAAAACAAAAAAGTGGGCCAATCTCTTTTCAGTTTATTTAAATCTTTAACCACCGACAACTTAATAAGAGCATGGTGAAAAATTGATGTGTCACTGGTATCAGGTTTAGCCTGAACCTTGTCATCAATCTCTCCCAAGCTTCTAAATAAATAAAAAGGTATATCTAAGGGCTGCTTACATGTGAAGTGAAACAACAATTTGAAATGGTATTAATATACCATGTGGAATCTACCCTCACAAGTGAAGTGTTTCTGGATCAACATCAGAAACTTAGAAAAATAATCTTTAAGGCAAGTTCTAGGAATGCCTGAAGCCATATCAAAGCCTCTGTGTTCTTCTTTTAGGAACTCATCGCAATTCTGCAATTTGAAATTTTGCACCTTGAACCATAATTCTCTTGACCTGGGGATCTCTATGGTCTGAGAAATGGTGTCGGGGGACACTGCAAAATATATTATACCAACTTTATATCCTATTCCTATAAAGTTAATGGCAAAATCCTTTGAAATTTTCCCATGATACCCCTACAATTTTTTACAGAACTGAAGACACCCTATTCTAGAAAATTCTTGGGTGAATGTGGGGTCTTCTTCCAGCAACATCATGTCCATGGTCTCATGCCTCACAACAAACCCTGCTTCATACTATTTCCTTCGAGCTCCCATGGCTCCAACACACAATGAGCAACTTCCTGACACCTGCAAAAGACTTTAGGGACTGCAAAATGACTTTTGACACTAACAGAGCTTACCCTGAGACAACTAAACAGACCACAAGATAATAATACCAATGTTTAGATAGAAATAACAGCTCATAAGAAGGAGATGAGAATGGATTTGTGACAACAAATATGTAAAAAGGCGGAAAATGAATGAGATGAAGGAGCAACTATATGGTGCACATGTTTTGCAAATGATGGATAAATACAATAAGGAGAAATCATGACCCAATAAGCTCTAACCACCTCTGACCATACCCTTTTTTGAATTTATGTATATTTTTCCTACCATTAACAGAGAAAAAAAAAAAAATTTTGTAGCGAAATCTGCGTTGGGGAAGGAAAATTTTCTACAGAAGTGTCAGGAACTTCCGTAGCAAACCCTAACCTGTTTGAACTGGAGTTGATGCGAAAGTTAGATGAAGTGTCAAATTCATAATGATGACTAGATAATGAAGATCATTACACCAAGGAATGCCCACATCGGGCGAGGTTACCAAATTCGTTAAAGGTTCTCCCAATACTGCTATTTTGAAGGATCCTTTCCCTTCTAATGACACTAATATGATTTCACATAATCAATTCTCTCCTTCCACATCAACATATAACATGATGATGTATTCACAAGTGACAGTGGCCACGAGATCTAGGATTACAGATTTAAGGGTACTACAGTAAATGGAAATGATACTAGTCCATCTAGTCAACCTTCCAATTTGATTACTCCTCCTTCTGAACCATTAGAGATTGAAAAACCAAATTCTGACATGGTGATTTGACAGCCTCCTAAAGGTTTTGTTTGAAAATCAACATTTAACCCTCATGCTACAGCTGCTTGGAATTACAACATTGTCGAAAATATGGCGATGTCTCCTTCAGTGATGTTGGCTCTTGAAGTGTTGGAAACATGTCCAACACAAAGGAAATTGATATTGTCAGAGATAGGAGCAACTGACTCGCAGGCTTCTAAACTGATTGTATTTGATATTTAGAGTCACATACCTAGACTCCCCCATTACCCGACATTCCAAATACCAATTTTCGTGAAAACTAAACGAGTTTTTCACAGAGTAGTTGACAAAGGAGCTTCTATGTTTATTATTTATATTGCTTGTTGGAAAGCCTTGAGTTATCCAACCATTAATTAGTCTCCTACCACTCTGGAATCCTTTGATGGAAGTGATTTTCATCCATATGGAATTTTGAATGATCTACCCATAAATTTAGAGGGTAAAACTGTTGCGGTCGATGTTGAAGTTGTTGATTCCTAACTCGATTACAACTTGTTACCTTGTCGAAGCTGGACCTATTCTATGTCTGCAATGGTATCATCACTCTTTCACATGATAATATTTCATCATCAAGGGAAAATAATGAAAGTAAACTAGTTATCCTACTACACTTCAGACCCTAAATCTAATGGTAGTATCCCTTTCAAGGGGAAAATAATTACTAATTATGAATATGTTGGTTTCGGTTTGCTGAAAGATTCATCACTCATGGGAACTTTTGCACTCCATCCACCCAACTTTCCTTCTAACATTTCCCAGGTTAACATGATCACATAAAGCATAATGGAATCTTCTGATCCGTGGGTTGTGCCTTTCAAATTTGAATTGACCTCTTATGGCAATGAGATGCATTTAAGTCCGTTTGAATTAGCTCATAAGGCACTCCAAACATTTTCTGATCCACCACCCTCTCAAATTGATCGTGTGAATGCGATCATTGATGGTTATTCTTAGTTATCTCGGTTATAACCAATTTCATTCCCTGACACCTTCGATAGAATGTTTCCAACAGATCAAAACATCATGGAAATAATGACTTTGGATGAAATTCCATGGGATGATCTTCATTATCATTCATATTTTCTACCTACCCTTGATAAAATCGAGAATGATTTTTCTACCATATTTTCGTCTGAGATTGTAGATAGTCCTGAATGTCCTATGTCCATTCTTCAAACCAAATCTGAAAATAAATTGGGAAGCATATCTATAACCACTCCAATTGAAATCTAAATCAAACCATGAATTATTGAGAATGAGAACATCCACATAGGTGCTTCGTGCTCCCTTGAAGAAATTCAAATGTGCAAAGCCCTATTTCAAGAATTCTGAGACATTTTTTCCTAGTCCTACGAGGAAATTCCAGGAATTGGCCCTATCATGGTTGTTCATGAGATAAAGACTTACTTGGATGCCAAACCTGTTAGACATAGATTACGTCTAGTGCATCCACGAAAGGTTATTGCTATAAAAGCCGAAGTTGAAAAATGACTTAAAGCATGCTTTATTTATCTTGTTCCCTTGAATGTTTGGGTTTCCAATATTATTCCAGTGAAAAAACAGCAAAGGAACATCATAGTACGCATATATTATAGGGATATTAACAAAGTTTGTCCTAAGGACAACTATCCAACTCCGTATATGGATCAAATTGTTGAAAAATGTGCTGACAATGAAATATATTTTTTTCATGGACGAATTTTCTGGCTACAATCAAATTAAAATACTCCCTGTCGATCAACATAAAACTATGTTTATTTTTCCATGGGGTACCTTTGATAATCGTAAACTTCCATTTGGATTAAAAAATTCCAACGCTACCTTTCAATGGGATTTGTCTTACGCTTTTGACATTATAAAGCATATTGTGAAACCATACCTAGACGATCTACCAACTCATTCATTGAAATGGGAAGATCATCTGATGCATCTAAGAGCTATATTAATAAGATTTAGACATTATAATATTCGCTTGAATCACCATAAATTCATTTTTTGTGTACAATCCGGTCAATTTCTGAGATTCGTCGTGTCAAAGGAAGGATTTGTGTCGATCCGCTCAAGGTTGAGGGTATTCTGAATTTGCCTCCTTCTAATCTCTGCCAACTCAAAAATTTGCAAGGGAAAGTAATTTTTTTACGTCAATTCATCCTGAAATATGGCGAGCTAACTAAAAGTTTCACTCAACTATTGAAAAAGGGCATCTCATTTACATGGGACGAGCTTGTTCAAAAATATTTTGATGCACTTAAACACACGTTGACTCATACACTGTATTTAGCTGCCTTTGATGCCACCATTGGCATGGTTTTAGTTTAAGAAGATGAGTTTAACGTTGAACATGTGATATACTATTTGAGTAGGAATCTCATGAAAACTGAGGTTAAATACGCATATGTGGAGAAATTGGCCTAACAACCATTCAAGTTGTCCAACGTTTTCATCACTGTATTCTCTTGCGCAAAATTGCAGTTATTTCTGATTGAAACTCTATGATGTACATTATTATGAGACAGTTATTAGGGGAAAGTATTCTAAATGGATATTTCTCCTATAGGAATTCGATTTAGAGTTTGAAAAATCTAAGTCTAAGAAGTCACTGGTGTTTGCTTAGCTATTATGTGATTTCCCCATACTGAGACAAAAATGTGGTAGAAGATTCTCTTCCAGACGAATCACTCTTTCTTATCTATACTTTATATACCTAGCATGGAGATATTATTATCATATATCTTTAAAACTAAACTTTTTGGTCAGAATTGTCTCGAACTGTTCGTCATCGTATTCGGTACCAATCCCAACAATACACTATTGTTGGAGATATGTTCTATCGTTGTGGTGCTGATTCCATTTTTCAACGATGTTTGACTCACGAGGAAGCCAAAAATACATTGAATGAATGTCATTTTAGAGATTTTTGTGGTCATATGTCAGGGTTTTCCACTACACAAAATATATTGTGTGTTGGATATTTCTGGCCTTCGATGTTCAAAGATTTCATAAATGTGGTCTAGAAGTGCCATAATTTCCAATTTTACCATAAAAAATGTGTGCACCTCCAACTCCTCTTCAATCAATCATAGATTTTGGTCCTTTTTCCAGATGGGGCATCAATTTTGTTACATGTAACCCTCACTCGGTCGGGGGGCATGGGTATTTTATCCTAACGGTAGATTATTTTACAAAATGTGTACGCGATTCCTAAATATAAGGATGATGGTGAAACTGCAACCATTTTCATATTCAACAGTGTGATTTCCAAGTTCGACATTCCACAAGCTATTGTCACAGACCATGGTAGCCATTTTTGAAACTTTATGATGACCGAAATTTTTGCACAGCTAGGCTTCTGTCATGACAATTCTACCCCATATTATTCACGAGAAAATTCCCAAGTAGAACCTGTTAACAAGGTTTTTACCACCATGATCAAACGGATCGTTGAAATTCATAAATGAAATTGGCATACTATGATTTTTTTAGCCTTGTGGGAATACCGTACCTCGACAAAACATCAATTGGCTTTAAAAATTAATAGAATGAATGAAATTTGTCTCTTTTGAATTTTGTACTTAGCATGACTATATGAGACTCGCCGTGACGTTGCACTGGCTAGTGAGGCTCATAAAAAACTGGTTAAGGCACATTTTGACCAAAACGTAAATCCTCGTTCATATTCAGAAGGTGACCTAGTCTTGGTTTATGATCAAGCACATGATAAACTAGGTGTTGGTAAATTTGAGCCCATGTGACATGGTACTTACATTGTAAAACATGTACTAGCTAAAGGGGTCTAAAAATTAGTTGATTATGATGACGTTTCTTTGTGAGAGCCCAGGAATGGTCTTTACTTGAAGAAATATGATGCATGATTCATTTCGTGAAGATTTTGTACATTAATTGTATCATATTTTTATGAGTGTGTGGAGTATTTTTAACATCTTTTTACAATTTCCTACTACTTCTCCTTATCTTGTGTTACATTAGATTTGCAGATGTCAACGCTCCCTCAAACTTACATTATCTTTGTGGATGGTGCTAGTTGTAGTACTTAGAATTTGTCTTCCGCATCTTGGGCTATTTATTTTCCCACTGATGAGATAGTTTCTATTCATGGTATATGCCTTGGCCGAACAACTAAAAACATCGCAGAGTATAGGGCAGTTATTGAACTATTACCTGACACCATTTCATTTTGCATTCGTTGATTGATCATTAGGTTAGATTCTCAACTCATAGTATTAAATTTAAATGATGCCTATTCATTTATAAGTCCAACAATGTTAAGAATGTTTTTGAGGGTTTGTCTCTTAGAGAGACTTTGATTACATCGAATATCAACACATTCCAAGACATTTAAATACATTGGTTGATGCATTAGCTAACTATGTATTAAATCGACATTTGTAACAACTGTAAGAAAACAAATATATTCATTCACATATCGAATAAGATAAACTGAAGCAATAATAGTAGTTTTCATTAATCCAAATGTCTATAAAAATTATGGCTTTACAAATTTCCATCCAAAACATATTAGGTCCTATGGCCTTTATTACAAGAACATGTTGATATGACAAAAAGAAAAATATAGCCCTAGGAATATCTGCTAAGCATGGTACCAGACAATGGCACGAGCTGCTCATCGTAGCAAGCAACTGATCGACCCACTAACTACCATGACGTGCCTCTGGTACTGGAGAGGAAAATCATCAATCCCAGTCTTTGGGATGTCTAGAGTCAACCTCTCAAGGTTGTGCTCCAACTCAGTCAAAGCCTCTGCTGCATTAGGGTTAGGTATCGCGAGAGCTACTGGTTGATCACCTTGTTTGTTAAAAGTACGTAATATTGCTAGTATGACTAGGCCCACATCTGCATGATCATTTCAGATAATTAGTTTTGGATGTTAAAAAACAAAAAAAAATTGAAAATACAAAAACAACCAAAATGTGAAAATTTTCACCTATGTCACCCCATTGCATCCTTGCTGGAAGTGGGATATCTAGGTCACCTGTATAGTTCATGCCTGCACATGGAAAGTATTCAATCATGATGACCTGACATTCCAACCACCCAAGAAAATCAGAAGTGTATTTCATAACTGGTCCATCACCTCCATGGTGTGCCATCAATGAAAGCATATGAGGATCCCGAGGTCCTCTTCCATCTACTAGAGCCTCTTGAGGGGCAAGAAGGGGAATCCTCTCTAGAGAAAAAAATATAAGACTCGCACCATACCCAAAGTTTTTGAGTTTTCCGGTTTTTTCTCTAGTTATTTTTCCTTTCATATTGACAAATACCCCTTCACATCAATTGAATATGGTAGGTTGTGCACACTCCACGGAAATTTTAATTTGAGCCTTAGTCAAAAAGTGAAGCGCTACACTCCCACAAAATTGTGCAACTGTAAAAGCATTAGTTCTCAAGGGAAGCCTCTCTATCGTTTTGTGTCAATTGTCCCATCCTTGAGTTGATCCCATACAATACAATGTTTCCTCAGATAGGTTGACGTTGTTTCTACACCTGACCTGTTCTCATACATTGAGATATCCATCACTCTGCAGGAAAGCCCAATCAAGAAATAGATGTCATATGCATCTACGGTGAGTTGTTGATCTCCTATCACAAAGCATTGATCCTGAACATCCCACGCTCTCACCATCCATGTCAGAAGATATAATTAAGCCTTCATGCCTGGGATCATCCAAAATTTGTATAGGCCATTGTCTCTTAAGGCCTTTAATGTTTCCAGATCATTGATAGCTTTTTCATCTTGTTTCTCATGTTCTCTTTCCCTCCACTCCATATTAACAAATTAAAAAAAAGATTAAAATAACAGTAGAGGAGGATTAAAAAACCATGTGGTAATTTTTTGCAAAATATTAGGGCATTTTGATTGATTTTTCAAAACCCTCAGCGTTGTGCGTGATCGCCTTTGATAAACATAGCACATTTTTGTGGTTTATCGGAATAAAAACCGTGAAAATAATGGTTTTATATATGTAATATAAAGTCGGGTTGCACGATCCCGATGAAAGGTATTCGCGCACCCCCGAGGCCGAATTTTTAATTAAAAAAAATCCCAAAAATGTTGATTTTATTGTGAAAAGATAAATAAAAACCATGAAAATGAAGACAACTGAAAGATCTCTTACCTAGAGAAGATGGTTCGTGATTTCTTCCATAGGCTTGTTCATAATCCACCTTTGAAGTTTTTGGTAAAAATCCTTTTAATTTACTCTCAAATGGCGATTATTTTTTTACTTTTTTGAACTTTAATAGGAATTTTAGGTCATTAAAATATTATTTTAAGCATTTTGACCTTTAAAATTTCAAAATTTTAATATTTTTACTATGTTTTTCGAGAAATTATGATGATTTTTTGAGTTTATTATGCAGAACACAGGTTAAATCATAGAAATGAATCATTTTGGCGACAAGCGAAATTTTATCACTTTTTTGAGTTCTTTAAATTACCAAAAAAGCGAAACCCTAGAGTCCTCTCTTAACCCCTTTTCAAACTCTCTAAACATGAAAAGATCGCTGAGTACTTGACTATTCGAACTCGAAAATGTAAATGAATAGTCGTCTATTCGGTATAAGTTTACCCCTTTTCCGGAATGAACTAGACTATTTACGAAAAATGTATACGTTGATTAATCATGGTCAATAGAGTTCTCTCCTGCATCATTTTACCCTTTTTCGGGATTGAGGAACTAAATTTACAAAGTAGGACATTATGGAGTTTAATTATGTTTTTCCCCTGACTCCCTAAAAATGAAAAACACCAAACTTTAATTTCTCTGGGCACATTAAAATTCCACGTTGAAAGGGTCGAATGAGTTTTCTTTTTGTGTATTTTCAAACTCTTTAAACATGAAAATGACACCGAGTTATCCCTTCACTTGAATTGTAAAACATAAAAAATGAAAGACTCATCAATCATGATAGGACCGAACCACTCCTTCCTAGGGTTCGTTAAAAATAATTCGAAGGATTCATCCGAATGATGAGCTTATAGGACACGCAAATTTTATCCTCCTCAAGCTTAACAAAAATAAATAGGTACTTTCCAGTAATGGTGGGGGGAAACTGGGAAGAAACATTCATTTTTGTATCTCATTAATGGCAGTTTGTGGCTCTTGTAAATGACACTCTGTCACATTTGTGTCCAGGTTTGGAAATCCATTTGTCTCATAGTTAATTGAACCTAAGTTTGAAAGTCTTTAGTTTCTTTTGGGTATTATCATTGAGTCAAATGATGCCAAGTCTAAGTGTCGTGTCACCAATATGTTCAAGATAAGTCTAACCTCAGTCTAAATTACCTTGCAATTGCAATTTGTAGCCTTCAATTACGTCGAAAATCCCTGAGTCAGTCCCGAATCACTCCAAATATTGTTCTTCAACACTTGACATGAGTTTCGTGTCGTAGGCCCTCCTGCGACAGATAAATTCCTATCGACTTCAACTCACTATCGAGGAAGTTGATCTAGAAACCTCTTGAGTGCCTTGGAGCCTGCCTGCCCTAATGGCAGGTTTCTCGCCTTTGATGATATGTTCTCATCATTGACCTTCGATCGAATGATTCTATGAGTTTTCGACTTCAAGAATTCTTTTAACACTTCATAGATTTGTCTGGAAGTACCTTGAGGACCATTGTCATTATTGGTGGTTTTTCTCGTACTTGTTAAAGGTTCACATTATTGAACAGTAATCAAGTAGCTTCTACCATGTTTGAATTTGAGACATTCACTCGCATGGCTAGATTCATACTATGGACCGAGAGATGGAGATCAAGGTCCTGGATCTAGTTTCATCCATCTAGGTTACGTGGAGTTTTTTATTCAGGATTGTGTAGATAGATCTATATTTCATGGTTGCGTCCATACTGTGTCTACTGTTCACATGGACCTTCGTGTATTTCCCTATTGGTTCATCGAGTTATGTTTACTCTGAGTATGGCAATGCCTACCTTAGTGATGAATATATATTTATTTTAACCTTTAATTGATTGTTGCAGGTCTCCAACCATGGTCTCTGATCTAATCTTTGGCATGATAAAGCACTTTAGTCCTCAAATATTATTTCTGACATTGCATTTTAGGGGGCAACCTATTACACGTCTTTTTTTCACCATGGAAAATGACCATCAAACCTGATCTTTCGCTATCCATCAATGTGTTTCAAAGCATTCCCCCGCAAGTCTAAAAATTAAACATCCTGAATAAAATGATAATTCTGGGTAACAAGGTCCACAAACTTACTTTTGGTCACCTGCATACTTTCCTAGCCATTTTTTGCGCATACACAACTCTCACCATTAAAGCTTGCGCAGAAGTGCGCTCTATCTTCCATTATAAACCACGCACTTGACTCAACAAAAAGTAAAAATAAAAAGTGAAATATAGAAGCTTTGTTGGGAGAATATGACCCAACTAAAAGCTTCGAGGTGATGCTTATTCGAGCATAACCCCTCTGATCATGGAGCTAATACCCATTCTTCAAGGAACCCTAATCCCACCTTTAATGGATCTCATCCTTGAGATACAGATCTGAAACCTACTCCTATTGGTCTATAAATCAACCACAAGCTAGAGGGTTTAGGGATATTACTGAAGGTAGAATTATTCTGCTCAAATAAGGTTAGAAGGCTTATCACCCAAGGAGGAGATTGTTGATCATTGGGATGAGCCTCACTTCATCAAGGATGAGGTTGTGTAACTCCTTTATTTCTGATTTTAATACAAATGAGTTTTTCTTCCCACTATATTATCTAATGGAATTGATAAATGTTTTATTTTGCTTCTATTCCATTGAAATGATATTAGATACTAGTCTCCTTGATCACTAGTATGATTTTTATTGAATCATTTATTTTTCATATGCTTTTGATCCCTAGTTGTTTCTATGTATGCAGATATGGTTTCTAATAATTAAGGATTTTCATCAAGCCATAGCGGGATCTTCATCAGGCATTTCGAAAAAGTTATGGATTCCATCTCTTATGATTGTAGTTTATGATTCAGTATAGATAAACTCAGGGAAATATTTGCTTGCTTATTTATTGTTACTAGGGCCAGTCATTGAACCTAGGGAGATTTCCTCTGTCCACATTGGCAATTAGTCCGCCACAACACTAGGGAGACTAGGGTTCCAGCTGCCCCGCTCCCCTAACCTTCCCTGTTGTGTTCAATCTGAGTGATGAAACTCAAGTTCAGTTTCTATGGCCCCTTCTTTATTCTTATATGACCCATAATTTTCCATATCTTAATTGTCTTCCTCAGTTGGGAGGTGTCTTGTTGGTTAGAAATTTGAAATATATTGTCCCACAATTTATCATAGAGGAGCTAAATCACATTAGAACTTTTTAAAACTTTTTCTAGTGTAGTGGCATAATTTTCTAGCCAAGAACTGTCTCAATGATACAACACTCTCATTTACCTCTTAATTATCCAATTGGTATACATTGGGATGTTGCTCGAAACCTAAAAGTTTCAAAATCATTAGTGGTGAGTGCAAACCACAAGATATTTGGTATCAAAATTGGTTAGTGGTAATCTAAAACGACCAAATTCAAAGAGCACTCTAGTCTTGATACTAAAAGTTCACTAATTAGCAGAAAACACCAATTTATTCTAGCTAAACTACTTGGAAAATGATTACATTCTCAAGTAATTAATATATGTTCATACATCGACGAATGTCCACTTCCAAATTTTAGCTCTTTTCCAGTTCATTCGAGATGAACCATCCAACATCCAATTTTGATAATTTTTCAAGAAGATATTTCATTGAAGCTTAGATCAAATGACTCTAAAAGATCAAGTGAATCATATTTTGAAATAGTTTTTATTGCTTGGTCAATATACATATATATACTTGTGATTGAGAGGAGTAAATGTTAGTTTTGTAGGTTTTAACCTTGTACAATGAATTGCTGGAAGCAAATTCTTATTAAAACTAAAAATATGTAACGGAAAATACACACATTGACATAGAGATTTTATCCTCGAAACCCAAAACCGTGAAAATGAGCAAGATTTTTTTAATATATACATTATTTTGTACAATATTACAATAAGAAATATATCTCGTAGAATCCATGAACTGCCAATCCATTTACCATTGATTAGAATACAACCATTGTTTCTTAATTAAAACTACAAAAACATCATACACCATAAAACTACTTTTAGAAAACTATGTGCTAAAAACCGCCAAAAACAAATGCAAAAACCCATCCAATTTTTTTTGGGGGGTGTTGCTACCTCCCTGTGACTCCTTGTTGCGCATAGTGCATTTTTACAATGTATGAAGATAGTCATACAAAGAATGTAGCTCATACCCAACACGTATATAACTTACCTTATGACTTATTAAATCTAATTGTGACATTTGTTTCAATTATTTATTTAGGATATTAGTAATATATCCTTAAGTGATGCTTAATGAGTTAGTTAAAATTACTTATCCTAGTCACCATGCAAGGTGCTAGGATCTAGAGTGAATCTGTCTATGAGGTGGCATCACCTATTGTACTATATATTTGTAGCATTGGTGTGAACAATAATATGACATGGCTTGAGGCATTTTATGTCATATTGTTATTTGTGTGCCATGTTCCATTTATTAATAGGCATTGCATGCCTTACATGGATGTCATAGATAATACCTCAGTTATTTGTGTAGGTTCAAGAGCCTCATTATTTTTGTCCATGACATATAGAATAATCCACCTACTTTTTCATCTCATCATTTTTTAGTCATTACCTATGGCCTTCCATTTTTATATTTGAGTTTCACTTGCATTTTATTATAGTTGCTTATGTTTTTGTGCCTAATGCCTAATTGCAATTTGTTATTTTTTCCTTTGTTGCTCACCATTTCATACACATTTCTTGCATTTTGAAACCTTATCCTTGGATGAGACACAATTATGAGTGTTTACATCTTGTACATCACCTTTTTTCACATTTTCTATATAGGATATTCTACATGCTTGGAATGTAATTTCATTCCCTATAACTTTCATATCATCCACTGTATTTATAATAATCTTTGCTTCCTTTTTAGAGTTTATAAAAAAAAAATCAAATATTTATTTAAAAAAGAGTGAAGAGAGAAATAATCAAAAATTTATTCAAATTGATTATCATAGGTAGTGTTGCCATCAAATAAAGCACTATTTTGAGTCAATTCCTTAATAATTAGATTTTAATGTTTCCTTAGGAAGTCTATTTGATTTAAAGCTTATGATCTTATACTTGGTTACTCTTTTAATCACTACGGAGATTCCATTTGTAGGTTTTAACCCTATACAAAAATGACTTGCAAACAAATTCTTAAAAACATAAAAATAAAAAAATGGTGAGAACATTAAACAAATATACATAGATATTTTCCCTTGGATCCCAAAACCAGGACTACTAGATTGATTTTTCATTATATTCCTTTCAATGTTACAATACATATATATACATGTCGAAGCATTCATAAACCCCAATCCACTAACACTGGATTAGAACATAACCATAGTTCCTTTGATCGGATCTAAAAAATACCATGGGAAGAAAACCATCATGCCCAAAACCATGTGAAAAACCTATGCAAAAAACTATGGGTAGGTCCGCCCACCGCCTATGGGTTCGCATAATTTTTTTTTTCCTGCGACGCTGTCTCAAACCCAGTGGGTTACCGCCCCCCTGCAAACCCCCCGATAGGTGGGATGCCACCCCACCTATGACCCCCCTGTTGTGCCCAACACAACATACAACACATGAGACTAGTCGTGGAAAGAATATAACACACACCCAACATTCTCCCACTTGTTGTTTTCTTTCCACACAGGGGGTCACATGAGAGATTAGTCATTGGGAAAACCCTGCAATGCCTATTGTTTATCTACACCAAGAAAACTTCTTAGTGCTCATAGACTTTGTTAATGCATCTGCAACATTCTTCAAAATGTCCACCTTTACCAACAACACCTTTTTGTCCTCAACCATATCCCTCACAAAGTGATACCGAACATCAATGTGCTTTGTCTTTGAATGATAAGTAGGGTTCTCTGCCAATAAATTTTCACTTTGGTTGTCAAAGTATATCCTTATAGCTAGCTGTACCAACCCCATACTTTAACACAATATTTGCAGCCAAACTGCTTCTTTGCTTGCATGAGTGGCTACCATGTATTCAACCTCTGTATTTGAAAGAGCCACTACAACCTGTCTTTTTCTCATCCAACTGACTGCTCCTCCAAATAGGTTAAAAACATGCCCACTTTTATATATTCTCCAATCTATATCTCCCGCCCATTATGCATCAAAAAATCCACGAATGTTCAAATCTTTGTCCAATCCTGGTCTTCCTTGGTAGCACAGACCATAATCACTAGTGCCATGAAAATACTTGAAAACCCGCTTCATTGATGTCCAATGCTCCTTCCCTGGTTTTGACATAAACCTACTCAATGCACCCACTACATGTGTGATGTCTAGTCTAGTATAGAACATTGCATACATTAGGTGACCGACTGCACTTGCATATGGAACACAAGACATTTCCTCTTCCTCTTCTTATGTCTTGGGACACTGTTCAACATATAACTTTACACCTACATGAATAAGAACCTTCACTGGCTTACTATCTTGCATATTAAACCTCTGAAATTTTGTCTCAACATACTTCCTCTGGTTTAACCATAACTTCCTCTTTTCGCGATCTCGTTTAATTTTCATGTCCAAAATATAGTTTGCAACACCACGATCCTTCATGTCGAATTTAGAGGACAATTGGGTCTTCAAATCCTGGATAATTTCTTTGTCATTTCCAATCAACAATGTATCATCCACATACAAAACCAAATAAATAATATGATCACCAATTAATTTAAAATACACACAGTGATTTGCTTTTCTTCTTGTGAATCCAAGTCCCTGTATATAAGTACCAAATTTTTGTTACCACATCCTTGGTGACTATTTTCACCCATACACATACTTTTTTAACCTGCATACCATTTCTTTCTTACCCTTCACCATAAATCCTTCTGGTTTCTTCATGTAGATCACTTCTTCCATATCCTTGTGAAGAAATTTTGTCTTCACATCCATTTGTTCTACCTCAAAATCAAAAGCAACAAAAACATATACAAGTAATCTAATAGATGCTAACTTGGAAACAAGAGAAAAAATATCACTGAAATGAATTCTCGTCACCTGGGAATAACCTTTTTCTACCAACTGAGCTTTTTATTTCTTCACCTCACCTTCTACATTCATATTTTTCTTAAACACCAATTTGCTTCCAATGGGTTTCTTTCTAGCTGAAAACTCCACCAAATCCCAAGCCTCATTTTTGTCCCAAGATGCCATTTCATCAACCATGACCTATTTTCAGATTTTTCCATCCTCTGAATCAACTGCCCTCCTGACAGTTCTGGGATCATCATCAGCAATAGATAAAGCAAAATTTGAATAGAAAGAAGATGGAATATACCTCTCTAGTTTCCTTCTCTCATGAGCTGATCTTCTCTAATTTGAAGGATGCGTCTCTTCTTCTTCTTATTCTTTTGTTGTTGTAGAGTTTGACTCTTCCCGCTTTAGTTCAAACTCTATCTTTTTAGGTTCTTTTGGTAGGAATTATTGTTTAATAACATCCTTCAACTCTATAAGCACCACATCTCGACTGTACACAACCTTCCTTGCTTCTGGGTTCCAAAGCTTATAACCTTTTAAACCATCCTTATATCCAATAAAAATGCACCTTTCAAATTTATTATCCAACTTGGTTCTTTTCTCCTTTGGAATGTGTACATATGCATCACAGCGAAATACCCTTAGATGTGAAAGAGAGGGTTTATTACCAGTTCTTACCTCATGTGGAGTCTTATCCTCCAACGTTGATGAAGGTGATTGGTTAACTAGGTAACATGCAATATCTACTGCCTATGCCCATAATTCCTATCCTAACCCAACACCACTAAGTACGATTCTTTCCTTTTCCATCATCGACCTATTCATTCTTCTCGCAACTCCATTTTCTAAGGCACGTATGGAGCAATCTTATGCCATGCTATACCACACTTCTTACATAACTCTTCAAATTACTTCTTGCAGAACTATTCACCATTATCTTTCCTCAACACCTTTATCTTCTTCTTTGCCTGATTTTCCACGAGAGCCTTAAATTATTTAAACCTGTCAAAGACTTCAAATTTCTTCTTGAGGAAATATATCCATTTATTCCTTGAGACGTCATCTATAAATGAGACATAGTACATATATTTACCCAGTGATGGAACCGACATAGGTCCAAACACATCACTGTGCACAAGCTCTAATATACCATTTGCCCTCTTAGCACCAGGGGGAAACTCACTCAATTCTACTTCCCATATACACAATGTTCATAGAAATTGAAATCCATAGAGAAATTAGACATACCTTCTACCATACCATTACCATGCAGTGTTCAAAGACCCTTCTCTCCAATATGTCTAGGCCTTTGATGCCATAACATGGTCTTTCATCCAGAGACCACTAGGGTTTTTCTCCACTTTCAGGAACCACATAACTATTGCACCCATCAATAACAATGCTACCCAGAAGCTTGCACAAAGTTCCAATCTCAACTCCCTGCATCAATACTAGTGCTCCTCGAACTATCTTGCATGGATTTTTTTCAAACACTATTTTTACACATGCATCATCCATCTTGCTTACAGAAATCATATTTATTGCCAATGCAAGAATATGCAAAACACTAGGAAGTGCTCCAATCCTTCCACCTTGCAACTTCAGCTTGAATTTTTTGTATCTGATAATTATGGACTTCCTATCATCCTCTAAGAAGACATCACCACCATCATATTTCATGTACGCGCATAACCACTCTTTATGGGGAGTGAAATGAAAGGATGTACCTAAGTCAATCAACCATGCCTCATGATCTACATGTGTACTTGAAGAAGAATAAAAGTACGCATCCCCACCTTCATCTGAGGTGGTTTTCGCTTCTGTAGAAGGAGCATCATCAAATCCTTTTCCTTTCTCAGGTGCTTTAGATCTATAGTATTTTTTATAGTGCCCTTCCTTTTCGCATTCACAACACACTTTTACAGGTTTCCCTGGAGATTTAGATCTCCCACTCGAGGACTTTTCTGTTCTGGGACCTTCCTCGTATAGACAAGGCATCTCCATTCTGGGTCTCCATATATTTCCGTCTCATCTCCTCCGACAATAAGAATGAGACTATTTCATCAAAATTCAAGGTAGTTGTATTGCTACCTATTGCAACAGCTAGACTATCCCACGAATATGGTAAAGAACATAGAAAATTGATGCACTTATCTTTGTCTGAAATTTTTATATCAACAAATTAAAATTGGCTTACCACAGTATTAAAGGCGTTTAGATGCTCTATCACTGAGTCTCTATCTGTCATCCACAGGTTATAAAACTTTTTCTGCAGGAACAATTTGCTCACTACAGACTTAGATTGGTACAAAGTCCCTAACTTGACCCACAAATCCTTTACGGGAGCTTCCCCTAATACATTCAACAATATTGAATCTGAGATACACAACTGTATTTTTCTCTTTGCCTTTTAATCCAACTTCACTTAGTCTTCTGCTGACATTTTCATTGGTTTAGTACCCAAATCTACCATGATTCAATGATCTTTATCCACCAACAGATCATCCATCTTGAACATCCATAACTCAAAACTTTTTCCATTGAATTTCTCGATCTCTATCTTTCCACTATTCACCATCTTCTTTCACTGCAAGAATCGATCCCACAGAGCACCCACCGAACGAGGTCTACCAGAAGCCCGAGAAAAAATATTTAGTAGAAAAGGAGTCCTCTTGATGATGAAACAAATCTGATAGAAAATGTAGGTTTTAACCTTGTACATAAATTACATGCAAACGAATTCTTAAAAACAAAAAAAAATGAACAATGACGAGAACATAAAACAAATATACACAGATTTTCCCCTGGATCCCAAAACTGGGACTACCAGATTGATTTTTCATTATATTTCTTTCAATGTTACAATACACATATATACATGATGAAACATTCATAAACCCCAATACCCTAGATTAGAACATAACCATAGTTCCCTTGACCATATCTACAATATACCATGGGAAAAAAACCATTATGCCCAAAACCATGAGAAAAACCCATGCAAAAAACCATGGATAGGTTTGTCCACCGTCTTTGGGTCTCCCCCCATCCTTGGGTCTATTGCGCCCAACCCAACATACAACGCATGTGACTAGTCGTGGAAAGAATATAACACACACCCAACACCATTACTACTACCAATATTGATGGGTGGTATAATTGGTATTTGTGGTCTAAAATATTTCCCGTCTTTAAATGGTTGTGCTTATGTTGAAGGCAAACCAATGTGAGTCATTAATTCCCATTATCGACCTTCCTTCTGTCAAGTTGCCTCAATACATCATCATATACAATTTTCTTTAACTTGTGTTGATGTAGAATGATTCTTTATTACTTCTCATTAGCAGGTCGTCCCTATTGACCATGACACATTACTTTGGAAGATAAACTTAGTGTTAGAAGCACCTTGGTTTTTTTTTCATCATTGGCATACTAGCTTGAATTCAAGAAATGCCATTTAATCTTTGGTATCTCACTAAGTGGTTTCCCATGTGGTCAACAACCATATCTCTATTCACATATTGAGATTCTTACTATACCTTGGACTTCATTTTAACAATTGATGGATTTATTCACCTATGTCTATTGTAGTAATTGTTGTTTGTTGATTAGAGGGATTTCTCTATGTGTTATTCTCATTCTATTTCTCTTAAGATATTGTCCAAGGCCTTTCAACACAAATTTGTTACAGAATATTAATTCCCTTGTGTTAATTGATGGAGATGCCCTAATTCCCTCATTATAGAAAATCTCTTCACATCGATGAATGATCATTATGACACTTTTGGGACTTGTTTTGATTAATGGTGTAGGTTCCCTTGCTTTCAACAATGGGTATTCATTAATGAAATCTACTCAATGTAATCTTAAATGCATCTATTTGCATTGCTAGAATGTACTAAATATGTTGGTGCACATCATCATCATCGATGGGTTACCTCACATTTAGCAATAGGGTCCATTAATTCCAAGCGAGTAAATGGTTTCTCCCATGTTTGAGTTTATAACACTCACTCACATTAAAATTATCATACAACAAGATGGATTTGGATTGAAAAACTTGGGAAAAATTGCAATTTTCACAAATGCTCCACCTTGCATATTATATAGTACCACTACCACATTACAACAAATGTAGTAAATAGTACCATGGAGAACCAAACCAATGTGTACTTTACACATTTGAAAATTTTCTCATTGTATACATTGAGATGGATCCACAGTGTATTTTTTTCATGACTATGATCTATTTGATTCATAACTTTAACTATCATTGTCACATACATTCTTCATGAATATAGTGTATTTGATTTGGTAGCCATGCTTATTTTACCTCCGAGCATGGATATACCTTCCTCAATGAAGGGAGTATCTAATATAATGATTTGTGTTTTTTACAATTTCGAATGCTTAGAACTTTTTCTCTTGTTCATATAACAAATCCTCTTATAGTGCCCTTCCTTTTCGCATTTACAACACACTTTTACAGGTTTCCCTGGAGATTTAGATCTCCCACTCGAGGAATTTTCTGTTATGGGACCATCCTCGTATAGACAAGGCATCTCCATTCTAGCTCTCCATATATTTCCCGTCTCATCTCCTCTGACAACAAGGATGAGACTATTTCATCAAACTTCAAGGTAGTTGTATTGCTACCTGTTGCAACAGCTAGAATATCCCACGAATATGGTAAAGAACATAGAAAAATGATGCACTTATCTCCGTTTGAAATTTTTATATCAACAAATAAAAATTGGCTTACCATAGTATTAAAGGCATTTAGATGCTCTATCACTGAGTTTCCATCCGTCATTCGCAGGTTATAAAACTTTTTCCGCAGGAACAATTTGCTCACTACAAACTTAGATTGGTACAAAGTCCTTAACTTGACCCACAAATCCTTTGCGAGAGCTTCCCCTAATACATTCAACAATATTGAATCTGAGATACACAACTGTATTTTTCTCTTGGCCTTTTAATCCAACTTCACTTAGTCTTTTGCTGACATTTTCATTGGTTTAGTACCCAAATCTACCGCGATTCAATGATATTTATCCACCAACAGATCCTCCATCTTGAACTTCCATAACTCAAAACTTTTTCCGTTGAATTTCTCGTTCTCTATCTTTCCACTATTCACCATCTTCTTTCACCGCAAGAATCGATCCCACAGAGCACCCACCGAACGGGGTCTACCAGAAGCCCAAGAAAAACTCTTTAGTAGCAAAGGAGTCCCCTTGACGCTGAAACAACTCTGATAGAAAATGTAGGTTTTAACCCTGTACATAAATTACATGCAAATGAATTCTTAAAAACAAAAAAATGAACAATGACGAGAACATAAAACATATACACTGATTTTCCCCTAGATGCCAAAACTGGCACTGTCAGATTGATTTTTCATTATATTCCTTTCAATTTTACAA
Source organism: Pinus albicaulis (assembly GCA_034641835.2). NCBI lineage: Eukaryota > Viridiplantae > Streptophyta > Pinopsida > Pinales > Pinaceae > Pinus > Pinus albicaulis. The sequence goes on from CM076574.1 coordinate 1,340,143,243, forward strand.
TACACATATATACATTATGAAACATTCATAAACCCCAATACCCTAGATTAGAACATAACCATATTTCCCTTGACCATATCTAAAAAATACCATGGGAAAAAAACCATTATGCCCAAAACCATGAGCAAAACCCATGCAAAAAACCATGGATAGGTTTGTCCACCGTCTTTGGGTCTTCCCCCCATCCTTGGGTCTGTTGCGCCCAACCCAACATACAACGCATGTGACTAGTCGCTCTTTACTACGCATGCGTTCAAGAATATCAAGACACCTAATCTTGTGCCCTAATCGCTCTTTTTTTACACCATATAAAATGAAATACTTGAATGGGGTAAAGTTTAACTTAGACTTTGAACCTTGAATTTACAACCATGGATTATTTTTGGAATTAATGGAGAAATCTGTAGTTAGGTTGTTGTTATGATAACGATAGGATTGAAATTCTAATCATAGATCTCATATCCTGATATCGAGGGAGTGGTTGAAACCATTCCGTTAGTGTAAAAGCCTATATAATTTAGGCTCATCTGATTCAATGGTCAAAGAGTGTGTGTATGTGTGTATACACTCTCCAGGTTCTCACCTGGAGAGCTATTTGATCAATAGTTTGCATATTGAAGTTTTATCATGGTATCGGAGCATAGGATCAGAGGCCTTTGTGTTGTTTTATCTCAGGGGAGCTGTAAGGATCTGCGAGTAAACTGAGTTGAGTGCGAGAGGTTGGACGTTGTTGGTAGAGTGAAAATGCAGAGGAGAAAAGAGAGTCGTGGCCTGTCATTCTCGTTGCTGGTGTGTCGAAGGTGGTGGACGTGTTGCCTATTGTGATCGAGGTGGACAATGTTGCGTGGATAACAGAACCCGATAGTAGGAGCGCGTGAACCCAACGTGATTAGTCAACAGTGCGCAGGACTGGCGGTTTTGTGAGCCAACGAATTGAGCATTGAGTTGTTTTTTTTTTTTTTGAAAAACTCTCCTGTGCTGTTACCTGCAATGACCTGTTGCAATCAACCGACATTCGACGACAAAGTTGCACTGCATAAATTGAAATCCGCTTGTAGTTCCTTGAACAACAGAACCACAGAGGGAAGCCCGAGGGGTAGAGCTCGAATCATGGATTGAGGATTTGCTGCGTCATCGCAGTCATCTCATTATAAGGTTTGAAAAGTGAACGCTGGTTTGTCGTTGACCGCACTTCTACGTTGTTGCATCCTTTGTTTGCCATCGAAAGGCCGAGCCTGAAGATTTTATTATTCACTGCTTCATGTCGCTGTGCCTACTGGGGTATCTGCCAATCGTTATTTCTTTGAATTTGTGGCACTTTCATTTTCTGTGCTTTAATCTGAGGCAAATCTGTGGCGATTGGTAACAAGTAAGTGGCCACTCTGCGTGGAGTGTGAACAGTAGGAGCGCTGCCACTACTGCCAAGAGACGGCTCGACTTAGGTTCCCTTGCCACGTTAGCGCGATGTTCTGCTCCTTCCGGGCAGGCATCCTTGTCTAGGTAACCCCAAGAATCTGGTGACTAGAGAGGTGTAGAATAGTGTCTTACAATTTGTGGATTTGAGATTGAAATGACCGTGTGTGAATAGTTTTATTGTTGAGACCGGTTATTATGTGCAATCCTTTTCTTGAATTCATTTTTTTTTAAAAGGAATTTTGAAAGGCATTTGGTGCGTTCTTTTCTGAGGGCGTGGAGAGAGCATTTAGATAGCATCGATCCGGTGCTGTTGTCAGTCTTATCTAGCAGATTTGTCCTCGAAATTTCATTGTTTGAAAAATCATAGAAGTTGCAGGTTGTGGAGATCCCAAAATCGATTGGGTAAATTTTCATCTAATTTATTATATGCCACAATGAAAATGTGAAAGTTTTTTTTGCTGAGTTGAACCCATCTTCAGAAATATGTGCAATTAGAAATTGCTAATCACATGCATTAGAATTGGATGTCGATAGTGTTTCCAACATGTTGAGAGGTCATTTGTTGCTCGTTGCAAGATCCGAGAGCATTGAGACCTGCGTGGCATAGAAGCCACATTCTACAAGGTTCTACTATTGAAGAGCTGCCAAAGGGAGGATTCCCGCCTGCATGGTAACAGGGTTGTTGGAGCTCGTAAGAGGACCGAGGGGAGTCAAAATCTGGAAGCAAGATAAAACCAGATAAGCTGGACCTTTTAACAACATGTCTATATTTTTAGATATTTTTGATTCTGATGACGATGATGATGATATTTTCATGTGGGCATTTGTAGGCGTTAGCCTGGGTAGCATGGGTAGCATTTTTTCAGAAAAACAATGTGGTTCTGTTGATGACCACAAGAAACAAGAGGCACAATCTGTTGTGCAAGATCTTGATATTAAAGAGTCACGAGTTGATCTTCAAGAAGGATGTAAATAGGAACAAAGTGTTGAAGATCAATTCGACGAGCCACATGAAGTTGATTGTGGAGACTTGGCAGAAGAAGACAGAGTTGGAGAGAATTTAAAATGTGATAATCTCATGAATATTTGTGTGTGCAGATGACAACATTGCTGAAATTTACATGCGTAACACCAGAAATGGTGAGAGAAAACAATTTCCTATTAAGCCTGTCATAACTTTCAAAAGGGCGAGGATAAGCGTTCAAGCTTTCTATCACTTGGGAAGAAATGAGGTGAAAATACATCACTACTTCACGGCGAGGAAAGTGAAGATGAAGCCTCGACATAGAATGAACAAATATGGACTTAGAAGCATAAAGACGAAAATGAAATCCTCTGTTGTCAAGTTTTTTATGTTTTTTTATTGTAATCCTAGCTGAGACTAGACCAACAGGGATATGTTATTGTTTAGTACCCTTTCTCCATTAAGAGGGAGTGTTGGAATTAATGGAGAAATCTATAGTTAGGTTGTTGTTATGATAAAGATAGGATTGAGATTCTAATCATAGATCTCATATCCTGATATTGAGACAGTGGTTGAAACCATCCCATTAGTGTGAAAGCCTATATAATTTAGGCTCATCTAATTCAATGGTCAAAAAGTGTGTGTATGTGTGTATACACTCTCCAGGTTCTCACCTAGAGAGCTATTTGATCAATAGTTTGCATATTGAAGTTTTATCAATTATTAATTATTAAGAGATGAACGTGTTAAGAAGTTCTCAATCTTTGAGTTGAATTATATATTTATGCATTTGATGCATGTTAATTTCCTTGAATTGAATTATTCAATTAATAAAAGCGTTTCAAGAAAGGTTTAATTGTTTTTAGATGTGCATATGTTTTAGGAATTTGATTGTATATAGGGAAATTAGTTGAGATTGTTTAATAAAAAATTCACACATTTAAGTAATAAAATTGTGTCTTAAATGTTGTAAATGTTTTTATATTTTTACATTTGTCTTTCATTTAATTCACATAGAAATTATGGAATATTGCAGTTTTTTTTAAATAATATAAAATATTAATTTTATATTAATTATTTAAAATATTATTTTATAATTTATTATAAATATTAATTTTATACTAATTATTTAAAATATTAATTTTGTAATCTATCATAAAAGAGAAGATATCACAAACAAACCCAACTTTATATTAAAAAAAAAAAAATTTAATTAAAAATAATTAATTATATCACATTAACTGTGATATAGAAAATTAAACCTAAATTTATTATTTATCAAACACCCATCATCTAAATAAATCAAATTTCTTACTACATAATGTTTTTCATCCTGCATTAATACATAACATTAAATTAAATAATTAAAAAAATTACACATAAAAGAAAATGATCTCTCTTTAATTTCAAAACACAAACATTAAATATATCCATCACAATAATAAATAATGTTCTTGGCATCCACAACGTCTGTCGAACATTTTTAATCTTATCCTTTCCCCTTTAAGCTTTCTTCGAATGATACGTCCCTCTTTAGCATCCACAACGTTTGTCCTTCAACATCTTTAAAATTAACCTGCCTGTACAACTATTTAATGAGAACGACTTTAATCTGAAATAATAATTACAGGAGATGGCCATCAAAATTGGTATGGATAACGACTGCTCCCATTACTGAAATAAAAAGGACTGCTCCCATTACTGAAATAAAAATTATTAGATATTAAATAGCATTAACTGTATGTTTTAAATGTTTTGACATATTTGCCACTGAATATTTATGTAAAGCTCAAATTTTAAATTTAAATAGCATTAACTGTATGTTTTAAATGTTTTGACATATTTGCCACTGAATATTTATGTAAAACTCAAATTTGAAATTTAGTTTATTTTTAGGTGAAAATTTGTTTTTTTCTGTTTTTTTTGGTTTTTTGTTTTTTAATATTAATTTTTTAATTATTATATAAAAATGGATAAATTAATTAAGAATCATGAAAATTTGATAAGAAATTATATATATTTTTAAATGTTATATTTTTAAATTAATATACAAAAATTTAGATAAATTTAATGATAATAATTTTTTTATATTATATAAAAAATTTATAATTTAATTTGATTTTAATTTTTTTTCTCAAAATACATCATAAAACTCAAATGAGAAAGAAAAATGACAAAGACATATATACTGCTTGAGTGGGCCTAATGGTTAAGAGCATGTGTTTCCTCCTAAGAGGTCAAAGGGTCAAAACTAGAGGGAAGTAGAGTATGTATGCCTTTGTAGACTTGGCAGTGAAATTGCTGTGCAGAGAATTGAATTATTATTATATTAGTATCCATAAAAACATATTAAAGTTTAAAAATATTTGAATCAATTTTAATTAAAAGTAGTAGTTAAGTCTTAAGTCATTTGATTTCATTTAAAAGTAACATTAATTAGGTTATAGGTGTTAAGTTGCATCTTATACCTAATAAAAACATATTAAAGTTTAAAAATATTTGAATCAATTTTAATTAAAAGTAGTAGTTAAGTCTTAAGTCATTTGATTTCATTTAAAAGTAACATAAATTAGGTTATAAATGTTAAGTTGCATCTTATACCTAATGTAACAAGCTTATGTGGCAATCCACACTTAATATAACATGTTTGTGGTTGATTGAGAGACTTCTATTTTTTTATGAGATTAATCTTGTTTACATCCATGATCTGTCTTGAAAATTTTTCTATTTTAAAAATGTAATTTAAAAAACACTTATAAAAATTAAAAAAAAAACAAAAAAAACTGATCAATATGATTTAAACTAACATTGAATCCAAACTCATAATTCCACTGCCAATATCCAAACAGATAAAATCACTAAACAATTGTCAAAATGAATAGTCTAAATCCACAAACTATTTATCTGTATTTACAATTCTTTCAACATCATATCATTAAGCTAACCCTCTCTATCTATAAACCAATCACAAAAATATACAACACATAATTTAAATAAATTTTGATATAAAATTTATAATTACGCTGAAAGCGTTCCTTTTATGGGCTTTCCAAATGCAATTTTTCACTCAGCGAATCAAAACGCGTTCTCATCGTTCTTACCACCAGTTAAAATTTGACATTTGCCTTATGCGTGTTCATTAGCGAGAGTACGTTGATGATGAGCTGGTTATTACATTTGGCGGAGTAGAAGAGGAGAAAGAGAAATGGCGAGAACGAAGCAAACAGCTCGAAAATCAACAGGCGGGAAGGCGCCGAGGAAGCAGCTGGCAACTAAGGCGGCACGGAAGTCTGCCCCGGCGACCGGGGGAGTGAAGAAGCCTCACAGATTCAGGCCTGGCACGGTTGCCCTTCGTGAAATTCGAAAGTACCAGAAGAGCACCGAGCTGCTTATAAGGAAGCTGCCGTTCCAGCGCCTGGTGAGGGAGATCGCCCAGGACTTCAAGACGGATTTGAGGTTCCAGTCGTCGGCTGTGGCTGCGTTGCAAGAAGCCGCAGAGGCATATCTGGTTGGTCTCTTTGAGGATACTAATCTTTGCGCTATTCATGCCAAGAGGGTCACTATCATGCCCAAGGACATTCAGCTCGCTCGCCGCATCCGTGGAGAGAGGGCATAAGGGTTCAGTGAGTACCAATGGTGTGTTTTCACACCACCGTATGTCTCTTTAAAATTTGTTCTACTCTTTCCCTTGTTAGGGCTTATTTGTTTGGTCGGGGTTCGGAATTGCAAGCAAAATATGTAGACTGGATGGTTGCGCTATGGTTATAATCAGATTTGTTAGGTCCCCTCAGTTGATCGCTTCTTTGCGTCGGTGTTAACATTTTGTTGTTCTTCCGACGTCCATCATTCCAAGTAGAAGATGCAGAATTGATGGTTACTATTTTCTTCGGTGCTCTGGTGAGCAATGCTATGAAAGTGTATAGATGAATGCAGTTTTAGGATTTTGTTAAATTATCCATTGAAAGTAATTCCGTGTACCAACTTTCTGTCTAATGACTTTCTTATATATCGCTTCTATTTTGGAATTCTGTTAACTTAATTCTGGGGTTTGTAACGATTTTCTACTCTGGTTTGTCTGTCTTAGGTTACTATATAATGCTGCTTTGTCTGTCACAGGGAGTTATAAATGCTTCAAAAATTGTAAGCCTCCTTGTAGAGGCATGAATGTTCAGTTTCTGTCATCAACGTAGCTACAACTATAAAAAGAAACACAATAAAATATAATAAAATACTGAAAATTTCAAAGAAAAACAATTATCAATCCTGTGGAAAGAAGAATATGGCAGGAGGTGGCAGCAGTAGTGATCGTTCTTTAGCCGAAACTCCTACATGGGCAGTAGCCGTTGTTTGCTTGGTGTTTGTGGTCATCTCCTTATTGCTTGAAAAGGGTATTCACCATGTTAGCAACGTAAGGTTTTGATTCAGTCTCAGCAGTTAGACTGTTTATTTAATTTAATGCATCTTACTTGCCTCTGCACTCATGTTGTTTTGGCTGGTGAGGATTTCTTAAAATTTGGTTTTTTTTTTTGTATTTAGCAACAAACCATACTGGTAAAACCTAATTATAATGGCTCATATGTTAATATGACTAGTGATTAGAAGTAAGAGGTGATAGTTTTTTTTAGGAAGACAAGTTTTGAATACAACATGTATTCTATACTAATAAAGTCTCCTTCTGTCACTATATTTACAGTGGCTAAAGAGAAAAAAGAAGAACGCCCTGTATGAAGCACTTGAAAAACTGAAAGCAGGTAACAGATGTTTCAAACCACTAACATTCCCCATGTGGTTGATGCAGATGTGCTTGTTGTAGTGTATCATGGATGAGATTTCTTGCTAATCATCTTGATTGAGGAAATATATCTGAAAATAGTTTTCTCTATGGAGTTCTGATGTTTTTCCAGAAATTATGTTTCCTGGGTAGAGCTTCCTGATGAATTATCATGAGGTGGTCACATGAGCTTACAATATATGTCTGAAATTATCTGTTTTGATTGTATTGGTAGATTGTTCTGACATTTTTTAGTTGAATTTCAGACTAATGTTTCCTGTAAACACATTGATTTCTTTTAGCTTAGCATTTGTGAGTGAGATTTCTGGTGCTCTGGGAAAATGCTTCTGAAATTTGTCATTTCGGGTTGCAGAATTGATGCTTCTTGGTTTCATCTCACTTTTACTGACAGTTGGAGCAGAGCCCATTTCTATGATTTGTATATCCAAAAAAGTAGTTGATACTATGCTTCCGTGTAAGAAAAATGATACTGTTGTTGAAAGCATGAAAGTAGATAATGGGGAGGAGCAAGGCCAAAAACGTTTATGGGAGTCCATGTCCTCTGAACAGTAGGTCCCATGGAGGCGTGTCTTCGCTGGTGCTGTTGGGGATAGCAACCATTGTAGCTCCGTACATGTAAATACCACACCCTACTCTTAGTCTTACTGCACATGGCATAACTATCCAGGCCCTGTTATTCTCTGAGTGATTTTTTTCATGCAGTTAGGGTTACTTAGACCATTTTGAAATAGGATTTCAATACAAATTTCAAATATTTATCCTAAGTTGGACTTATTTAATAATTTGTCATTCTTTGTTTGAAGGGTAAGTATCCTCTTGTCTCCCCGACTGGCATAAACCAGCTCCACATCTTCATCTTTTTGTTGGCAGTTCTCCATGTTTTATATAGTGTCTTAACTGTCGGCCTACCAAGAGCAAAAGTAAGTGGAAGGGGAGATAAATTGTTTTCTCCATATATCATTTGGTTTAATTCATGCAGTAGATCTTACTGTTTTGATATCTGCATGCTTTCAAATTCTCTGTTAACACTGAGATCTGTAAATCCTATTGATACCTAGATGAAGCGTTGGAAAGCATGGGAACAGGAGACACAAACATTGGAGTATGAGTTTTCACAGGGTGAGTTCTATTGGTTCTTCTAACTGGGTTAGTCTAGAAGAGTATTTATTCCAGCATCTGGATACTTTCAGGTTGAAAAGTAATAACTCAAGCCCAGTTTGGCAACTGTGCAAATTCTAATTGGGAGATACTGTGTTAAAGGTTGATTGGGTAAAGTTCTCGATTTCAAAACTAAAATATTAAGAGGGCACGACATGAATCTTGGACGATTGGATAAGCTTTTGAGGGATTTGTTTGCTTTTTGGTCCAAACAGATCCTGCCAGATTCAGATTAACCCATGAAACTTCATTTGTAAAGCGCCATATGAGTTTTTGGAGCCAAACACTGATTCTTAAATGGATTGTAAGTTATTCACAATTCCAAATCTTCAAGGAATATATGTTTGTTTCCTATTTGCATTGATTGAGAAATATCAATATCCGATTTAACATTAGCTTTCCTTAGATTTGCAGGTATGTTTTTTTCGTCAATTCTGTCAGTCTGTAACTAAAATTGATTACCTGACCTTGCGCCATGGCTTCATCGTTGTAAGTTTTGATCACTTTAAATCGTCTTTTCCTTCTCATGTTGTTTATGTCAAACCCCACTTCATTCATGTAAGGCATCTGATTTGTTCTAAAATATTAATTTCTTTGAAATGTACAGGCTCACTTTGCTCCAAATAGCAAGTTTGATTTTCAGAAATATATCAAGAGATCTTTGGATGATGACTTCAAGAGCGTGGTTGGAATCAGGTTAGTAACATTTTCTGTGTTCACAACAGCTTTGGTCTTAGAGAGAATTCTGACCTTCCTTTGTCATCCTCCTGTTTTTTTCGAAAATCTGTTCCTGACTTTTAACTAACACACACCCTTGATGCATTATCTGCAGTCCTCCTTCGTGGGCTTTTGCTATAATCTTTTTGCTTCTTAATGTGAATGGACTTTTAGCTAACACACACCCTTGATGCATTATGTGCAGTCCTCCTTTGTGGGCTTTTGCTATAATCTTTTTGCTTCTTAATGTGAATGGTAAATCTTCAGTACTCTACCCTGCTTCCAAAGTCTTCATTCTACATGTCCACAATTGTTTAAACTAACATTCTCCTTCTGATTGGTTGTATTCCTCTGAGCAGGGTGGTATGCATTCTTTTGGATCTCGCTTGTTCAATTAATTGTAAGTGCACAAAAATATTAGATTTAGATGACAGGGTACCATTGATCATGTGAGCCAATGATCTTGGACGTTTTCTGATTGAATTCTTCAAACTTATTGCCATTTGATCTTCCAAAATGTGCAGATAGTTTTGTTGGTTGGAACAAAGCTACAAGTTATAATAACAGAGATGGCATTAGAAATTCAAGATAGGCTTTATGTAGTGAAAGGAACTCCGATAGTGCAGCCAACGAATGAACTATTTTGGTTTGGTCGCCCTCAACTTGTCCTTTTCTTGATCCATTTCACTCTCTCCCAGGTATCAAATGATGTGCATGCTAAATTCTCATTGACATATTATATTTCAGAATTCTCTAAATATTCATGGGAAAAACAATGGATTGATTGTTACTTCTGTTCCGCAGAATGCTTTCCAGCTTGCATTCTTTTTTTGGATATGGGTAAGCAATATGCTCATTCAGTAAAGAATAAATTCTTATGTGTAGAGTCAATGGGTTTACTATGCTAATGATGGTAACATTTTGCAGTCTTGAGTTTGTCGTGCTGTGGTTTAGTGGTTGAGACAGGGCATCACAATGTTAATGACCCAGAGTCAAACTTAGAGATCAAAGCCCTGAATGATAAGTTGGCATAATTTGATGATATTTACATGCAATATTAATTCAATAATTAACAAAAAATATAGTCTAAGCACCCTGAATCAATTTCAGTTTATACAGGTGCACTTGTTAAAATCCAGTTAGATATGCCTTCCATTTTGATCACACAATGCCAGGGAAAAGTAAACCAAATAATCAAACTTTATAATTTGAATTTTAAATATTTATATTTATTTTAATAAAAATATTAATTTTTAATTTTAATATTATTAATTTTTTATTTATGTAATTTTATTTTTATTTCATTTTATTTATTTGTTTATTTACTTATTTATTAATATTTATTTTATTTTATTTCTATTTATTTATTTATTTAATTAATTTTTATTTTTATTTTTCTTATTTTTTTTATTGGTTTTGAAATCTTTTCTTATCATAGCATGTAATTATTAAAAATAAAATAAATATATAAATTCAAACTTTAAATATTGTTTAATTACTTTTAACATTTAATTTATTCGATAATAATAAAAACAATTGAATATCCTTTAAATAATGCACAGAGACTATCTCTCTATTTTATAAAGTGCTTGAATATTAATAGAAATCCTCCCCTTGTAAACTGTATTAAAAGGCAATATCCTCTCATTATATTTTGATGTTCGAACTTCTTAGACCATAACCCCGAGCAATAACAAGTATACGCCCTCCCGAAAGGTACATTCCATTGCTATGTTACCAGAGACGTCATGATAGTGCATTCGGTTGATTTCAGTCCCTGGAGGCCATTTATTCTTCTTCCTCTGTTCTCCTAGGAGGAGTTGGAGAAGAATTAACTCAACATCTACCTGTTTTGCCCCCCTTACATCATTGGAAGGTTTCCTTTCAGCGTTCCTTTGCACCTCCCGGTGCAATTGCTAGTTTAAATTTGTTTCATTAATTAAGATTTCAAAATTTTTCTTAATATCAAAGCCACTTAAAAATACAATAAAAAACAAATAAAATATGATGTTTAAACCTCAAGTTCCAAGCATATTAACAACCCTGTACATTTAATCATAAGTATACTGATAAAGTTGAAAATGAATTATAAAAAAAAATTATATAAGTTATATATAGCATGAGAATAAAAATGTATGGAAACATTTCTATACTAAGAAGCAAGTATATTATTGGACCAATATTGTAATAAGAGAGCAATATTCTATTAAGAAAGTTGAAAATAAATTAGAAAACAAAAATTCATGAGTTACATATAGGATTAGAATAAATTATGTCATACGAACATTATTATATTTTCGTATTATATTAAGAAGAGACTAATACTAGAGTAAGAAGGTTAATTAAGAGACGAGTGTTTTTTTATATCTATACACATAGCCACACTCTGGTTCTGGGGAGTTGATTATGATCTTCACGTAGTTTCCCAATGAATGCATACAGAGCTCCACAAGGGCTTTTGAATTTCAATGCACAATAAGCTTTCTTTTCAGTTGGTCCAAAAAACCAGCTGGAAAATTATCTTGAGTCATAGATATTATACCTGCATTGCCCTCTTCCCTGGAATTTGATTTTGTGATCTACTTTACTACTTTTGGTTTCCAAATAATTTAGTAGTTGTTGAAGTTGTTTCTCGCTGTAACTGTCAAGAGAAGGATCCCATAAGGGAAAATCCTCTCCCTTCTTTGGATCTTGGATTCCAGGGGTATTGACTGCCAATCTAAGTCAAACTCACAGTTCAGCAAGTCGGATTCTCGATTCCTGTTTCACTGAACCTAGACTTTGGTAATGGTGTTATCTTTGTAATGACATCACATTACAAACAATATTGTGCTCCAGAAAGAAGAGATGAATCCCTTAGACTTGTAGATGAAAATAAAAAATGAGTATAATTTCTGCAAATGATTCTGTTCTCCCCAAATTGTAGAAAAGTTATAAAAGCAACTTACCAACTGGGCTACCACAAAAGAGCACATTAGGAGAGTGCCAGGTATTTCCATAAGTGACCAGCTTTGAGAATGTGTGACAAATATAAGGGCTTGGCTAACTATGCTCACTTGCAAGTAAATAGCAGTAGTGACCTCTTCAACATTGCTACTATTTGATCTCACATGGAAATGTGTCTGTAACAAACAGAAATTGGGAGATCGATTAGAAGTACATAGATATATGCCAATTATCAAGAATAAAGTGCGCAGTTAATAGATGGTTCCTCGGATTTTTAAAGAATCAAACTGCATATGAGATAAGAAAGAAATAACACCTCAAAGAATGTTGTGCTAATTATAGTCCAGTAAAATAGTACAATGATCAAGGTAAGGTAAGTGTCAATAACAATCCCTGTTTCAAATATTTCATTGAGCGTCCAACTATCAGGCCCAGGTAATGGTTTTATTCTATCTTCCGAGATGGTCATAATAGTACCTGTCAAAGGTAAGTGCCATAACTTAAGCCACAAGAGAGTCTATTCGAACACCCTAGAACAAGAAATATCTTTTGTGTAGATGAATTTAGATTGATATACAAGAATTCAGTCACATGTTTCTAAAGGGGAAACTATAAAAACCATCATTAAGCATAGCTATGATCCAGGCGGAAGTAGGAGCGTTGAATAGACAGTGGTGAAAATGTGTTTGAGATTGGTGTGATAGGCAGCGTTATCAGTGGCGTCTTCCATGCTGTAAATGAGAACGCCCTTCAAACCGAGTACCTACATTCTCTTCAACGTTATGGACACCTCTTCAACGGTCTCTCCCGCCCAGAAATGAGAAAACACTCTCCGCTTGATGGCCCAGAAAAGGGGCACTCTGTAAGCTGCATAATCCATGAGAGGCAATCTGAGCGCCTTGGTGCCCATTTCCACAATGGGTTCGCAGGAAATGAGATATAGATTGAAGTACAAAGTGATTAGCTCCTTTGTGGTTAACCCCAGGTATAATCCTTCTGCACCTTCGAATTTGGGGACGGCAATAGCATTACTTGCTGAGGTGATTGTTTCTTGCTGTAGAATTTTAGGAGTGACAGAAACATCGTGCAGGGGTCTCGAAGATGAGTTCAAGCTACTGGTGATGATTTGGACCGGTGGAGAAAGTGATCCCTTTTCTAATGAGAAGAGCTGAATTAAACCCCGGAATGCTTGCTACAGGATTTCAGGACATTCAACGTATCAAGAAAGTTATTTAACCTCAATTAATATTTTTGCATTTTTATTTAACGAACTAATAATGGTTATGAACATCTTGTCATTGCTGCTGGAAAACGCTGCTAAGGTCGAAGCATCATATTCCCATATTAAAGCCAGAAGCATGAAACCAAGCTGCAATAAAACATTGAATTAACACCAATGATTTCTAAACTTCCTGGTTGCAGTCATCTTCTGCAGAACCTAATAAAATTTAACAAACTTAAACTTAAATATCCACCAAAAAACCAGCTGGAAAATTATCTTGAGTCATAGACATAAGTTATGCAGGGATTTCAACCCATTGTATCCCACAAAATCTCCTAAAACATCCACCAATAAAAGCCAGAGTGAAAGACCAAACACCAAAAGTAACCAGAGGGAAAAATCGAACATAAAAGAGATCAAATTCACCAAATTAACACTTAAAACCCTACTTCACCATTCATTTCAGGGTCTTTTTTAGTATCCGGAGCTGATATTTTTAAGGCCAACACCATAAGTTATGCAGAGTCTTCGACCCACTGTATCCTACAAAATCCCCTTCAACATCCACCAACAGAAGCCAAAGCGAAAGATCAAACACCAATTGAAGCCAGAGGGAAAAAACAAACATAAAATGGGTCAAATCCACCAAATTAACACTTACAACCCCTACTTCACCGGCGACAGGATGTCCTAATATTTGCGATTTAAAGAAGATGGGGACTCCGGGGACTCCTTGCCAGAGGTTCTCAAGTATCGAGTTCGAACCGCAATGGCTCACCGTGTGCACCAGCGACAAGAACCCAACCCAAAACAACCAAAGCCCTACACGCAGAGTGATCGCCGGAGATATGGCTGCCGAAAACTTCTTCATCATAATATAAATTATAAAGTTAAATAAACCTCTTCTCCATCATAAACTTCATGTAGCACAACCATGAGAAAAATGAATGGGAATATGACGGAACCATAACAATTTTGAACCCTTAATAAAACTTTTATAATTACAATCCTTGGAATTTTTATAACACAATACTTGAAATCCAGTCTGTACATACACATATATTACATAGAAAGAAAGAAAGAAAGAATGAATTTTTAATGTCCACGAGGCTAAAAATAGCCTATGGGACAGATTGCTTTTCTATCCGACTCTTGTATCTTTTTCTGTGAAGAAAGAGTATGTATTTTTTGCATACATATATAGTCACACAAGTTAAAAACACCCATAATAAGTTTTTTCTGCAACACTCTGCATATATTTGGAACAACTGTAAAAGGAAATGTGCTGGTGAGCATACTGGCAACTAAATTTATATCTAAAGACACTTGAAAAAGTCCATGACCTTCTTGAAGATACCGAGAATCGACAACTGAGAATTGTCATCAGTTGCAGAATTTGAATACCGAGCATGGCTGCCTGTATTAGACGAACCAGGCCGAGATGCTCCCTGAGATGGCCATGAAGAATTGTAATCCGTTGCACAATTTGAATACCGAGCATAGCTACCTGTATTAGACGAACCAGACCGAGATACTCCCTGAGATGGCCATGAACCCGCTGAAGAAGAAGAAAAATTAACAGGAACAGGATGATGGGTGTTCCAGGTGGATGTGTTGCAGGTAGATTCGTGACCCAAGAGAGATTTATAAGGGGAAGGTGGTGAAAAAGTAGTGGAGACCCTAGGAGTATTAAATATGCTACTTCTAACCCTCCCTCTCACGCGAGGGTAATAAAGAGGGCTGCAATAGGCTCGCTGGGCATCCAAATTCTTGAAAAACATTTGAGATCTCTCTGAGTAACGAGCACTTACAATGTTCACTGTAACTTGCTGGACTTGAGCTCTCCTGAATACCCAGAGACGCCTGTTGTCTAAGCTCCAGAGGGTACCATTGTGTCTCACAACGTTCATGGGTTTAAACTCGTTGGCTGCAAGGAGTCCCTTCTGTAATTGTTCCACTGCATCATCTATTTTCAGATAGTCATATGGGTGTCTGAACTTGATGGCTATGGAGTCCTGAGTAAATCTCAGATCATCTGGGCTTACAATGAGCGTCGACATTCTTCCAACTTCCAAGTCTTCCTCAATACAAGGGTCCAAACCTCTCATTTTGTAGGCCTCTTCCTGCTGTTACTGATCCCAAAGAGTCGAGGGGAAGAATGGTATCGTTCCCCATCAAATCAACTTATACTTTATAGTATTCGGACCGTACCATTTTGTATATGAAATTATGTACATTTGCAAAAGTTAGAAGATAAAAACATAGGTACATTTTGCAGAATTCTTTAATTCTGTCATTTCAATCCAAGAATTCGACAACTGTAAAACAAAAGTGTCTCTATGATATTTCCGTGATTACTGAATACTACCTTCGGGTAAACTTCTCTATGACTAAAGGTACTGGACACTGCTTCATAATTAAAGTGTGTTTAGGTGGTATCGGAAAGAATTGCGTGTTTTGACATGGGCTTGAAATTTCAAATTTATCCGGTTTGTTAAGTGGAAATTTGATGATGGGTATTCTAAATAATAATTGGGAGTCCCACGTAGGTCCGAAATTCCAAATTTTTTTGGGAAATTTGATAATGGTCATTTGTTTTCAAATCTGTCATGTTCTCAAATGTTTATTTTATTAATGTTTTGTTTGATAATGGTCATTTTATTAAATGTATGTCATAATCATTTCTCAATATTCCTCTGGTCTCTAAATCTCATTTGTAGTCAATCAACAACAGAATGGTAACTTAAATATATAGATCAAATTGATCGTTTCAAAATATTTTTACCAATAAAAAACTGTGCAACTTAAATATTTAGATCAAATTGATGGTTTAAAAATATTTTTACTATAGAAAGATTAAAATTAAGTTTCTAAATTTTGTATTTATGTCAAATATTTTATTTTAGACTTTTGCGATCCCATATTGTTATTAAATTGTCTTTGAGATTTTGGTATGTAGTTTATTCTCAGTATAAAAGTGATAAATATTTAGATCAAATTGATGGTTTCAAAATATTTTTACTATTGAAAAATTAAAATTAAGTTTCGAAATTTTCTATTCATGTCAAATATTTTATTTTAGACTTTTGTGATCTATATTGTTACGAAATTGTATTTGAGATTTTGATATGTAGTTTATTCTCAGTACAAAAGTGATTAATAAATATAGACTTAATGCTATAATTAATTAGAAAGACAAATCTCAAAATCATCTCAAATATGTTTAAAAATAGAAAACATATTCTATCATTCCAAATTCCAAGTTTCCACGGGCATATCGAAGTAATGTGCATTTACAGGCTGTTAAAAGCCGGCCTTGCTTCGTTATGGCAACCCTTATTCCTAAGCTATATAGCCTACCCACAATTAAATTTAAATTCATTTAAATTTAATGATGAACAGTATATGTCCAACAACATTTAATAACGTATAACCCTGACACATATCATCCAAGGGATTTCGAGATTGGTGCTCATGTTTTAGGGCTTCCTTGGATTTGTCGAAAGCAGGACACCTGATTCCATACTTTTTGAGATTGGTGTTCATGTCGTATGGCTTCGATTCTAATGTTACATTGAATTGATGCAACCGTCCGCTTTCTTTTCCAAAAAGCAATCGTGGTAACAATACCATGGTGTTTATGCTGTTTGCTAATGGTTTTATGGGGTTGTCTAGCTATACAATTGGGATAAGGATGTGATATTTGGTGATTTAAATTACATTTTTTATTATATAAACTGTTTTTAGTAACTTTTGACATAATGAAGATGTCTCTGGGACTCCTGATTTAAATTGTATTTTTTATTATATAAATGATTTTAGTAATTTTTGAGATAATGAATTTTGGATAAATATTATTAAGATTTGGTTGAAGTTTTAAATTATTTAATGTGGTTCATTTTTATAACAATGGTGAAAAAATCAATTTACCTATAACTTTAAATAGTGAAATTTATTGAGGTCTAGAATTAGCACATGGGGAATTAGCTCTTAAGAATAAGTTATTAAACACAAAATTCATATTATTTAGGTATTAAAATAGATTAAATTGAATAAATCAAAATAAATAAAATTAATATTTAATTATAAATTAATAATTAGCCTTTATGAAATTGTTGTTAGAACAATTGAAATATTAATTAATTAATTTTATTTATTATTGTTTTTCTTAAATTAAATTAGATTAGACTAAATTAAATTGAATAAAAATATTTTTTAATTGTAAAATACGAATAAATATAATTATATAAGTATATCGGTTACAAAATGATTAATATTATTAAATAATTTTAAATAGCATTAACTGTATGTTTTAAATGTTTTGACATATTTGCCAGTAAAACTCAAATTTGAAATTTATTTTATTTTTGTGAAAATTTGATGTTTTTTTTTTTTTTCTATTTTTTTTGTTTTTTAATATTAATTTTTTAATTATTATATAAAAATGGATAAATTAATTAAGAATCATGAAAATTTGATAAGAAATTATATATATTTTTAAATGTTATATTTTTAAATTAATATACAAAAATTTAGATAAATTTAATAATAATAATTTTTTTATATTATATAAAAAAATTTATAATTTAATTAATAATAACTACAATTTTGTAATAGAAATAATTTGATTTTAATTTTTTTTCTCAAAATATATCATAAAACTCAAATGAGAAAGAAAAATGACAAAGACATATATTCTGCTTGAGTGGACCTAATGGTTAAGAGCATGTGTTTCCTCCTAAGAGGTCAAAGGGTCAAAACTGGAGGGGGGTAGAATATGTATGCCTTTGTAGACTTGGCAGTGAAATTGCTGCGCAGAGTTATATTAGTATCCATAAAAACATATTAAAGTTTTAACATGTTTGTGGTTGATTTGAAATACTTCTATTTTTTATGAGATTTCTCTTGTTTACATCCATGATCTGTCTTGAAAATTTTTCTATTTTAAGAATGTAACTTAAAAAACACTAATAAAAATTAAAAAAAAACAAAAAAAACTGATCAATATGATTTAAACTAACATTGAATCCAAACTCATAATTCCACTGCCAATATCCAAACAGATAAAATCACTAAACAATTGTCAAAATGAATAGTCTAAATCCACAAACTATTTATCTATATCTACAATTCTTTCAACATCATATCATTAAGTTAACCCTCTCTATCTATAAACCAATCACAAAAATATACAACACATAATTTAAATAAATTTTGATATAAAATTTATAATTTAAATTTGTTTCATTAATTAAGATTTCAAATTTTTTCATAATATCAAAGCCATTTAAAAATACAATAAAAAACAAATAAAATATGATGTTTAAACCTCAAGTTCCAAGCATATTAACAACAGTGTACATTTAATCATACATAAAGAATACCAAGAGTTATTCTGGAAAATCCTAACTCTCAGAAAAACCAGTGTAGTAGAATTTTATTAGATCTCTGAAAACCTTGACTAAGATTATTGAGGAGCCCTGCTCAATCCTTGGTCCCATAAATTGATGAGGGAGACCCTGCTTTACCCTTGGCCCCTCAGAGTGGCAGGGGAGACCCTGCTCAACCCTTGGGACCTTGGTACTTGGGGCCTTTACAATGGAGACAAATCAGTCTATTTATAGGCTTCTTTCCAACAAGATACAATTAAGATAATAATAGAGATCACAAAACCATGTGCCTGAAACTACTAGCTGTAGACTCTCATTCCAAAGTAAAGGTTAATCTTAACAAAAGTACTTAAAATTACCTAGCCCGCTCCAATACTAAAATGCTTAAGAATGAAAAACTCTCTTAAATTTCCTTACTTATACCATACTAAGAATATTTAAAATAAAATACACTTTAAAAAGAGAATCCATACAGGTGAAATAGATTATAGAAGAGAGGAATAACCTGTTTCTGAGTTTTTTCTGGGTTATTAAAAAACTCAGAAACAGGTTATTTCTCTTTTCTATAAAATACAATTTATATTAAATTGCCCTGCATCAAAAAGGTTGATAATAAAAACATTTTCTCTTAAATTCTTATTGTATACTGACATTCCATCACACTACGAACTTACTTAATCTTGAGTATATTAAGAAAACACTTCTTTCTCTCACTTTGTATAAAATAAAGTTTAATTTTTTTTTTTTTTTTTTTTAAATTAATCTCTTAGCTTCAAAGCAATGTTATAAATTATAAAGTTAAATAAACCTCCTCCTTCATCATAATATAAATTATAAAGTTAAATAAACCTTCTTCTTCATCATAAACTTCATGTAGCACAACCATGAGAAAAAATTTAAATGAATGGAAATATTACAGAATCATAACAATTTTGAACCCTTAATAAAACTTTTATAATTACAATACTTGGAACTTTTATAACACAATACTTGAAATCCAATCCATACATACGCATATATTACATATATAGTCACACAAGTTAAAAACACCCATAGTAAGTTTTTCTGCAATACTCTGCATACATTTGGAACAACTGTAAAAGGAAATGTGCTGGTGAGCAGACTTGCAACTAAATTTATATCTAAAGACTCTTGAAAAAGTCCATGACCTTCTTGAAGATACCGAGAATCGACAATTGAGAATTGTCATCAGTTGCAGAATTTGAATACCGAGCATGGCTGCCTGTATTAGACGAACCAGGCCGAGATGCTCCCTGAGATGGCCATGAAGAATTGTAATCCGTTGCAGAATTTGAATACCGAGCATGGCTACCTGTATTAGATGAACCAGAACGAGATACTCCCTGAGATGGCCATGAACCCGCTGAAGAAGAAGAAAAATTAACAGGAACAGGATGATGGGTGTTCCAGGAGGATGTGTTGCAGGTAGATTCGTGACCCAAGAAAGATTTATAAGGGGAAGGTGGTGAAACAGTAGTGGAGACCCTAGGAGTATTAAATATGCTACTTCTCACCCTCCCTCTCACGCGAGGGTAATAAAGAGGGCTGCAATAGGCTCGCTGGGCATCCAAATTCTTGAAAAACATTTGAGATCTCTCTGAGTTACTAGCACTTACAATGTTCACTGTAACTTGCTGGACTTGAGCTCTCCTGAATACCCAGAGACGCCTGTTGTCTAAGCTCCAGAGGGTACCATTGTGTCTCACAACGTTCATGGGGCTAAACTCAGTGGCTGCAAGGAGTCCCTTCTGTAATTGTTCCACTGCATCATCTATTTTCAGATAGTCATATGGGTGTTTGAACTTGATGGCTATGGAGTCCTGAGTAAATCTCAGTTCATCTGGGCTTACAATGAGCGTCGACATTCTTCCAACTTCCGAGTCTTCCTCAATACAAGGGTCCAAACCTCTCATTTTGTAGGCCTCCTCCTGCTGTTACTGATCCAAAAGAGTCGAGGGGAAGCATGGTATCGTTCCCCATCAAATCAACTTATACTTTATCGGATTCGAACCGTACCATTTTGTTTTGAATTGACAAGTTTTTATATGAAATTATGTACATTTGCAAAAGTTTGAATATAAAAACATAGGTACATTTTGCAGAATTCTTTAATTCTGTCATTTCAATCCAAGAATTCGACAACTGTAAAACAAAAGTGTCTCTGTGATATTTCCGTGATTACTGAATACTACCTTCGGGTAAACTTCTCTATGACTAAAGGTACTGGACACTGCTTCATAATTAAAGTGTGTTTAGGTGGTATTGGAAAGAATTGCGTGTTTTGACATGGGCTTGAAATTTCAAATTTATCCGGTTTGTTAAGTGGAAATTTGATGATGGGTATTCTAAATAATAATTGGGAGTCCCACATAGGTCTGAAATTCCAATTTTTTTTGGGAAATTTGATAATGGTCATTTGACAAATCTGTCATGTTCTCAAATATCGAACTCCCTATTTGGTTGTTGATTGAATGTTTCGTCGGATCGATTTTTATAATCTCTTCTCCCTTCCCTAGACAGAAAGAGATATAGATCCTGAAGTAAGTCCATTCCGAGCCGAATTACGGACAACCTATTTTCTCTGTTTAGACGAAATTGATACACAAATAAAATACGTGATTCTTTTACGATGTACTAAATATTCTTATATGAATATTTAGTACATTTTACTTTGGTGATTACAACGGTGAGAAACGGATCGAAATGAAGATGTGAAAAGAGAAAACAAAGGGGAAAAAGAAGGTTTTCCCCTCCCCTTTTGGACCACAATGGTTAAATATATAACTTCTTGCTATATAAGGAGAATAACTTTGGAGTAATTTCATTTAAGGAAATAAGTTTTAATATAATTATTTTAAAAAAAAACACACACACAATAATTTATTATTTTATTAAATGTATGTCAACAATATCTATGTAATCATTTCTCAATATTCCTTTTGTCTCTGAATTTCATTTGCAGTCAATCAACAACAGAATGGTAACTTAAATATATAGATCAAATTGATCATTTCAAAATATTTTTACCAATAAAAAACTATGCAACTTAAATATTTAGATCAAATTGATGGTTTAAAAATATTTTTACTATAGAAAGATTAAAATTAAGTTTTTAAATTTTTTATTTATGTCAAATATTTTATTTTAGACTTTTGTGATCCATATTGTTACTAAATTGTTTTTGAGATTTTGGTATGTAGTTTATTCTTAGTATAAAAGTGATAAATATTTAGATCAAATTAATGGTTTCAAAATATTTTTACTATTGAAAAATTAAAATTAAGTTTCGAAATTTTCTATTCATGTCAAATATTTTATTTTAGACTTTTGTGATTCATATTGCTACGAAATTGTCTTTTGGTATATAGTTTATTCTCAGTACAAAAGTGATTAATAAATATAGACTTAATGCTATAATTAATTAGAAAGACAAATCTCAAAATCATCCCAAATATGTTTAAAAATAGAAAACATATTCTACTATTCCAAATTCTAAGTTTCCATGGGCATATCGAAGTAATGTGCATTTATAAGTTGTTAAAGCCAGCCTTGCTTCGTTATGGCAATCCTTATTTCTTGAGCTATACATTATTAAATGCGGTTGGACATATCCTACCCACAGTTAAATTTAAATTCATTTAAATTTAATGATGAACCCCATATATCCAACAACATTTAATAACGTATAACCCTGACACATGTCATCCAAGGAATTTCGAGATTGGTGCTCATGTTTTAGGGCTTCCTTGGATTTGTCGAAAGCAGGACACCTGATTCCATATGTTTTGAGACTGGCGTTCATGTCGGCTGGCTTCGATTCTAATGTTACATTGAATTGATGCAACCGTCCGCTTTCTTTTCCAAAAAGCAAGCTTACTATCGTGTTTATCCTGTTTTCTAATGGTTTTATGGGGTTGTCTAGCTATACAATTGGGATAAGGATGTGATATTTGGTGATTTAAATTATATTTTTTATTATATAAATCGTTTTAGTAACTTTTGACATAATGAAGATGTTTTTGGGATTGGTGATTTAA
This sequence comes from Pinus albicaulis, assembly GCA_034641835.2. NCBI lineage: Eukaryota > Viridiplantae > Streptophyta > Pinopsida > Pinales > Pinaceae > Pinus > Pinus albicaulis. Next base: position 1,340,165,906 of record CM076574.1, read on the forward strand.
ATTGTATTTTTTATTATATAAATGATTTTAGTAATTTTTGAGATAATGAATTTTGGATAAATTATTATTAAAATTTGGTTGAAGTTTTAAATTGTTTAATGTGGTTCATCTTTATAGTAATGGTGAAAAAATCAATTTACTCATAACTTTAAATAGCGAAGATGTATCCGAGGTTTAGAATTAGCACATGGGAATTAGCGGTTAAGAATAAGTTATTAAACATAAAATTAATATTATTTAGGTGTTAAAATAGATTAAATTGAATAAATCAAAATAAATAAAATTAATATTTAATTATAAATTAATAATTAGCCTTTATGAAATTGTTGTTAGAATAATTGAAATATTAATTAATTAATTTTATTTATTATTGTTTTTATTAAATTAAATTAGATTAGAATAAATTAAATTGAATAAAATTAATATTTAATTGTAAAATAGGAATAAATATAATTATATAAGTATATTGGTTACAAAATGATTAATATTATTAAATAATTTTTAGAATTAAAAAAAAGGGGGGTGACACAATCAAGAAGAGAGGGCATGAACCCAGCTCTTGCTTAATTTCCAACCATCATCCCTATTGTGATTAATTGCATGTTTCTCAATCTCAATGGAAGTGATCAACCCTTGCGATGACTCGTGAATCCTCAATGCAGATACGATGCTTAGATTTCTCCACATGTTCTACCAAAGTTGAGGAGTAAGAATTATTGTGCTTAATGTTTGTTGCATGTTCTTGGATTTTTTGGCTAATAAAGTGACCGATTTCCCCAATGTAGGGAATCCCACAGGAACAAGGGATACAATAGACCCCTTTCATGTCTTTAGGGTTCACATGGTCTTTAACAGATCTAAGAGTATTTCTAATGGTATTAAGGGGTTTGAAGGTAGCAAAAACTTTATTCTTTTTAAGAATTTGAGCAATCATATTAGTGGTTCCCTCGATAAACTAAATCTACACATTGAAGGTAACATCATCACGAGCAGGTTTCACCCTGGATTCTTGACTGGCTCTTTGAAAAGCTTTAAGGCCTTGATGCTCATTATAGCCAATATTTTCAAAAACTTTCAAAAGATGAGGATTTTCTTCTTCCAAGTGATTCTCATCAGAAATCCTCATAGCACGGGTGGAAAGATTGTTGAGAAATCTGAATTTCTGTGCCGGAAAATGATGAAACTGGCATGAAAATATTGTTTTGTGTGATTTTTTTGTGATAAACTTGGTGAGAAACATAACCATAAATCATTCTAGAGAAGAGAATATCAAGGAAAGGAAGACACCCATTTACCTCGACCTCCATCGTGAATTTCATGGAGTCTGATCAAGAACTAAGATGGTTTAGAAACTAATCTAATTTCTCACGATCATGGGTACCCTTGATAGGATTGCTCATATTCTTAAAAAGAATAAATTTTCTACTATATTCAAACCCCTTAATACCATTAGAAATTCTCTTAGATATGTTAAAGACCCTGTGAACCCTAAAGACATGAAATGGGTCTACTTTATCGATTGTTCATGTGGGATTCCTTACATTGGGGAAATTGGTCGCTCTATTAGCCAAATAATCCAAGAACATGCAACATACATTAAGGACAATTGTTCTCTCTCCTCAGCCTCTCCTCAACTTTGGCTGAACATGCAAAGAAATATAAGCACCATGTCTGCATTGAGGATTCTCGGGTCATCGCAAAGGTTGATCACTTCCATCATAAGAAGCTAAGAGAAGCCATTGAGATTGAGAAACATGTAATCAATCTCAATAGAGACGATGGTTGGAAATTAAGCAGGAGTTGGGTTCCTAATTTATTCAATTTAATATATTTTAATACCTAAATAATATTTTTGTTGTTCTACTAACTAATTCTTAACGACTAATTCCCAATGAGTAACTCTGGACCATATGCATTTCTGCAATTTAAACTTATAGGTAGATTGATTTTTTCACCATTGTCGTGAGGATGAACCACATTAGATGGTTCAAAACGTCGACCAAATATTAATGATGTGATTAGTCTAAAATACATCTTCTTTATCAATATGGATCACAAAAATCTAAGATATAACCTTTGAGATAATAAAAAATGGTGTTAGTAACCTTTGAGATATATAATTTATGCAAATTACACAACTGTTAAACATGAAAGAGTAAGATTATAGTGAATAGTACAATTTCATTTTATGTTTTCATGTATAAAATTTAAATTTTGAAAAAATCATCTTACATATTCTTTTTTAATATAATTTTGAATTTTTACTTAAATAGTATTTATTTTATGTTTTTGATATATTTTTAAATTTTAAAAAGTGATAAAAATTTATTGATATAACAAATTTATTTATTATTGTTATTGTTTTTTTTCAATTTTCAATTAATAATATTGAAAATTACATTCTATATGTGCATCTCATGCACTCTCAAAAACTAACCAACCAAGAAAGCCACTTGAGATCCGTCAAAACTTGGACTATTAGTCCTAATAAAATAAAAATATTGTTTTTGTTTGTCATATGAGTCTGTCATATCAAAGTTCATCTATACTATAACAAAAGTGAAACTGTAGCATCCACTTCTCATTTAACACCATGTTAATAAAAAAAAAATTGTCTACTGGATATATCTCTTATGGTAATTTTTATTTATTTAATTGCAATGAAGTTAAGACTACTTTTCATCCTATCTAAGGTAGTCACATAGTATTAATAACTATGAACATTAATACATATACTATTCAACGATGTTTTCATATTTAATCATCATGTGCATGCATCACTATAACTTAAACTTGGGAATGTATTATGATAAGTCTCATGTACTATTTATTATATAACTTGTTTCCCTCTTTAATGGTCATATGATCTACGGGTTAATGAACAAACTTTAGGATAAACATGGAATTATTTCAAAGGCCATTTGTCTCGCATGACCAGTCTCATACTCCACTGACATCTAACACTTTGTAAGATCTACATGACCGGTCTCGTATGCCATTGGCATTTGACACTTGGTAAGATCTACATTGTTGGGTAATTAGGGTTATAATCCAATGATCATCATGCAAGCGATGTGGTTAAGGGGTAACCGCCTCTTCCTACCTTGACCTCATTGTTGTCACTCTCATCCTTGCCTTTGTCAATGGGGCTCTGCAAAAACCCTAGGAATTCTCCTGGTTGATGGATTCTACCAAACGAGAGAAAGTATGGAGAATGGCTTACTCCACTTTTTCCATGTCTTTCTCTCCGGTTGATAAACATTCTAGTTAACTCTCTTTCTGTAGTTTTCCACAGGGTTGATGGATAGACTGGAAAAATGCAGAATTTGTTTATCTTACAGGGTTTCGACACTTGTTTTTCCAGGTGAGGGTTTGTGAATTTTCTTTATTTCCTATTACTCTAATAGGTTCCTAGATTCAAGGTTTAATTTATAACCATTATTTTCAAGGAGACGAATACAAGATTGCAAGGGTTTACTTTCCAGGTAAGAAATTCTCCCTCAGTCATGATATTATTATTTTCTGAACCCTAGGTTTTATATTAACTTGAAATGTATTTTATGAATGCGGGTCAGAGTCTATGGCCTTGAATCAATATTTGGTGCCTTCAAGTTGGGACTTTTTAAGGTTATAGTGGTTTAATAATTGACATTTTGATATGGTTTCTCATGGACAGGTTCTATCGACCACGTTTACCCTTTGTTTGGTTGAAACTCTTCGTAAAGTTAGATATATGTAGTAAGAGTTACCGACTTCTCATAGAATTAGTAAATTGCTGAAAAAAATTGAAGGCCACAACCTGCATGTAACTATTTGAATCATATAGTTTGTCGATCATGTCAACATTCTGTTAAATTCCGTTAAATTTTGACAAACAATCCCCTTTAAACCCCCTCTGTTTGGCCTAAAAAAATTGTTTTTCTGCCTATCGTTCCCCTTTTCTAAACTCAAAATAGCATTAAAAAGGGAAAAAACCCACACTTGAAAATATATATGGTCTGGCACCTTTCGGCCCTAGCCCCTTAGTCTTTTTCCCCACGTAACCTAGGTGTTAGACCAAGCCGCAATCTGAAAGGTGCTTATCAAATGAATATCGATCGCGTTCATAACCGTCGATCTGTACAGATCGGACGACGTTCGTTCATCTCTGTCGCGCCTGTAGCCTACCTGCATACCGTCTGATCAAACCGTAAAATCAACGACCTAGAGTCTATCTGTCCCGGTGGTCCCCTCCCCGCGTCCACTGTTCAAAATTGCTCGGTATCTATCGCACTGCCTTTCGTAGGCGGGTGGTATTTCTCAATTCGAAGCGATTCCATACATCGCGCAACATGTGGCTCCGTCACTATTCCAAAACCGCTACCTCATCGCGCATTATCGTTCGACTGAGGATACAGAGCGATATGCATTATAGCCGTCCGATCTGGGGGTCTCCATCCAACGGTCATCGCACTACGGAGATGCACGGGTGTTAATCCAAGTGTACAGTGCCCCTGGCCCACAGTCCATCGCCCTCCGACGCAGTTTCAGCCGTTGATCTTGTCTTGAGACCGAACGGTCCAAATCATTTGCATGCTCTGTCGTTGACTCGGTCTTCCTCCACGTCACCCGTTCCACGTGTGTGTCACATGTTTCCTCCTCCCGTTATATATTCCAGTCATAAGTCAAATTTTCATTGTTTTACGTTAAAAATCTCTGCCCAGTCCGTCCGCCATAGTTCCACTGCATTTTTCGTCGCCACCTCGCATTCTTCCGCCATTTCATCATGCTGCGTTGCTACACAGTCATCCCCACGCATGGTTTTTCTTAACAAGTTTGCGGGTTTTGCAGGGTTTCAGCGACGAAAGACTGTTGTGATTTACAGTCTTGATTTCAGTAGCAGAGCACATCAAAGGACGATTTTTCAGAGACTGTAATTATGGAGAAAGGCCTGAGAAGGTAAATCGACAAGACTTCCATTAAAGAAGCAGGGTTCAAATCTGTCAAACCCTGCAGAGCCATTCAAAGCACAGATTGAGCAGATGAAAACATTAATGGAGCAGCAGAGAAATATCAGCAAATGATTGAGGAATTCAACGTTCAACATTGAAGATCTTAAACCGTAATTCAAGGTTTAGAAGGCAGAGGGTACCATTCACAGAAAAAATACCTTAAAGCTTTCTTTTCAACACCATTTTCTTTCAGGAAAGGACATAATTCTTATGTGATTTTACTTTTTTCCGTGTTCCTGAAGAGTTTTCTACCCAGTGCATTTATTTCAAAAAGACGTTCATAGAGTACATACAGCACTACAGAGTCATCCCGCAGTATGGGCGTGCACGTTTCCTCCATCTTGCCTTAATGAGGAAAATTAAATGTTCATCACCTACTCCCTTTTCGAGCTTTCTTGTTCTCCTATAAAGCTCCCAAAGAACAAATGATTTCAGGTTCCAGATTTTATCAGAAAATCATGCAGTGAAAGGCTTTTTGTATAGATTTTGTAGAACTCTAGTATGAAGGCTCAGAGCCCATAGGGTCTCAGTGAGGAGGAGTTCCATTTGTTAAAGAGGATTCTAGTCTTTGGTATTTCACAGTGTGTAACTTTCTCTCTTATGTGTTATTTTAATATATCATTTCATTTCATCCATCTTTCCTGTATCATGTTTTGGAATGCAAGTGGCTCACTGATTTTTGGTATGGATTTATCCTAGTTGATACCCATGCTCGAATTAGTCAAGTGCTTTAAATATGGCTCATGTATGATATTCTGTTCCACTATTCATCTAAACCATATTTCTGCTATATTAGTTTCTTTGGGAGGGTGTTTTTAAAACGCTATTGTCATGTATGGATTCTTAGATTGGTAAGCCCATGCATGGTGGTATTGTGTATCTAGATATCAACTCAATGATAACTAACATCTTCTCAGTATTTCATTCACTACATACACCTTCTGATCATTTATTTATGTGAGGTATTTCTGAATTAGCCCTCTTTGCAGTAAGTTGTCTCTGAATTGTCTGTTGCTTTTATATTGGAGTTTTGCATATGGTCTCTGCAGTATTCCTATCTTTGTATCAGTTTCTGAAGGTCTTGGTCCCATTAAGATTAGTATTCCTTGTTTTACAAGAGATAGCATGAGAGCTTTTTATTGATAACTTCCTCTGTTATACCATTTGCTCCTTGCTATATAAGATGTCCTAGGCAGTGGTCTATCACAACTCTAGGCTGTCTCTAGGAGCTACAACATAGTCGAGACCCAATTGTATAAATATTCTTTTTGAAAGAAAGTCTGTTTTCCCCAAGCAAGGTTTCCAATTGTTAAGACTTTCAGTTTTTTAACTTTATGTTTCTATCATTGCATTAATATATGATTTTTGGTCTCTCTTATATATATATATAGATATATATTATTTTCGTTGGTTGGTAATAATGTTTCTGCATGGTCTATGTCTTTATTTCCTTGCCATTTATCTCACATACAAGTATCAAGTTAATACCCCGGACCCTAGGGTTTCCTGGCATTCTCCTTAGGTTCAATTTGATGTCTTCCATGATTTTCGTTTTCGGCATAAATCCTTTTAGTTAATTACCATTGTTGTCTCCTGAATAGAGGCTTATTATCATAAGAAATTACTTCTCTAGTTATAACAACACATTTTATACAACTCTATATTTCTTAAGGCTTCTTTATTTTAACGATTTCTACCAGTGTTGCGAAGGTTAGGCTAGAACTAGTATCCTGTTGGGACTTGTTGTTTCCTTCCAACAATTCTTAGGTATAACTATAAACAAAAACAAGTAGTGATCTTGGTTAGACTTCTGGTCTAGTGGTAGAGATCTAACCCGTTTCTACATCATTTTTGTTATTAATAATATCATTTTAACAGACTTGAACTGTAATATCAAGAATTTTTTTTTACATTATTTTCACACATAAAAGTTCTACTGAAATAATATCAGAGTCTCACATATTTCCATTCCATTATCTTACAAGAACTTTTAGAAAGCATTCATACTAAGTCATTACTTACAATTAAGTTTTCATATACTTTCATCATCTGCAATAACAATTCTTCTCTGAGAAGAACATAAATATCATAGAGTACTTATCTGTTAAAGTTAGAATGTCAGGGAATTCACAAATGAGTAAGACCACTCCTCCCAACCAATGAGAATGGAAATTACTTGCAATCCCCCCCCAACCAATTCTCCACTCCCAGGATAGTTGCTTGACAATGACCTATCAAGGTCTCTCTAAAGGCACCAAGACTTACCAGTCCAACCCAAGAACCCAGGCTCACAAGTTTGTTCTTGAGATTCCACTAGACACTTTCCAACTCAAGATTACCCTAACTAGCAACGTCCTACCTTACCTTAACAACATCATGTTCAAGGTAACAATTTTCTTTACTTCCTCTTAGTTTCCTCAAGTGTTCTCTCTCTTACCTTCCTTGGCTTCTTTTATCAACTAAGATGATTTATCTCTAGGGAAGGAAGTAAATGTCTTCTAACTGTTTGGTGAGTGAAAAAATTTTCATTCAATGTATTTTCCCAGTGAATTTGAAGACTTAACATAACCTTTTAAAATAAATAAAAATAATAATTTAAACATTAATTTTTTCTACTAGGCTTTCCACTTAGCCCAAGAGTTACCATGCATGTGCAGTAAAAGTAAATAAAACAAAATATTTACAATGACTAGGGGTGTTACATTCCCCGCCCCACTTGTGTGAAACACTACCCCTGGTATTCACTCTTGCCCTTGGAATGGGCTAGGATATGCCTCTTGCATAAATCTTTCATCCTCCTAGGTGGCCTCTTTCGGGCTAAAGTTCTTCCACTGCACTTTAACCTAGGTGATAGGTCACCTCCATAACATTATTTCTCTCTAATCAAGAGTATGTTGAGGCTCTACCAGGGATTCTTAGTCTGGTTCGATCTGCACATGTTTCTAGTTAATGATATGTTTAGGATCATATACGTATTTCTTTAACAATGAAATGTGAAACACACTATGGACTCATATGTGACTAGGAAGTGCTAGCTAGTATGCTACATGTCCAATTATTTCCAAGATTTGAAAAGCGCCACAAAATCAGGGAGCTATATTTGCACAACCACCCCATCTCAAGGTGCTTTTCTTGGGTTTAACTTGTACATATACATGATCCCCAACTCAGAATTATCTATATGTCCTCTTCTTGTATGCATAAGCCTTATGTCTTTCTTGAGCAACCCTTATGTTATGTTCAACTTTTCTCACGGTATGCTCCAATTCTGGTAACATATCAGGTCCTAATATCAACTTATCTTCATGGATGTTCCAATTAGTAGGTGTCCTACATTTCCTTCCATATAACACTTCAAAAGGACTCATCTTCAATGATTCATGTAACTATTTTTATATGCGAATTCGAATAGGTGGAGATAGTCTTCCCACTTGGTTGGTTGTTGCATAACATACATCCTTAACATGTTTTCCAATACCTAGTTACCTTGTTCAGTTTTCTCGTCTATCTACGGATGGTATGCAATATTGAATTGGACTTGGGTACCTAATCCAGTAAAAGGAGCTTTCGAAAATGCATAAGTGAACTTCACGTCTCTATCTGAAATCACCACTTTATTTATACCATGTAACCGAAAGATTTCTTTCATGAATATATCTGCAATTTGGATAGTTTTATAAGTATACTGCACATGTATGAAATGTGCATATTTACTTAGTTTTTCCACCACAACCATAATCGAATCATTGTGCTTCTTTGATCTAGATAAAATCTTATGAAGTCTAATGTAATAGAGTACCATTTCCACTTAGGAATGGGTAATGGGTGAAGTAGACCAACTCGTTGCTGGTGTTCAACTTTAACTTGCTGACACCCTAGACACTTGGCCAAGTATTTTGCAATGATTTTTCTCATACCCGACTAAAAATAATTATTCTTTATTGTAGAAAATAATTTTTGATAGCCCTAATGGGCACATTAGGGGCTCCTATGAAATTCATCCAACATTAGTTGTCTAACAACCTGCTGATTAAGAACATATATTCTTCCCCTATATGTTAATAGATTATCTTTATTAATGCCATATTCAAGCTGATTTTAGGGTTGTTTGCTTGTTTAGATTGTTGCCATAAGAATCCATATTCCAGATCTTTCAGGGAATCCTCTTTAATCTGATTTGAAAAATTAAATTCTATTTGACTATAGTAAATTTCATATATGCAATGTAGCTTCCTACTTAATGCATTAACCACTCGATTTTCTTTCCCTTTTAGTTGTTTAATGCCAAAATTGAATTCACTAAGAAAATCAGTCCACCTAGATTGATGTGCATTAAAGCCGGGTTGTCTAAAGAAACTAGTTAAAATTCTCTAATCAGTCATTAATATAAAAATTTTACCCAACAAATAATGTCTCCATACTTTCATGGCATGAACTACAACAATAAAATTTGAGTCATAAGCATAATATCTCTACTCATGATCCTTTAATTTCCAAGATTCATAAGATATTATTTTTCCCTCCTACATTAGTACCCCCCCCACTCCTTCTTGACACACATGTGTGCAAACTACAAGTTCTTTTTCTGGGTCTACAACTTTTAGTACTGGGGCTATAGTCAATAAATGTTTCAGCTGTTCAAAACTGCATTAACAATCTGTTGTCCACTTAAAGGATTTTCCCTTTTTCTGCAAAGAAGTTATTGGGTAAGCAATTATAGATAATACTTCTATAAAATGACATCAGTACCCAGCTAGACCCATAAAAGACCGAATGTCAGCAACATTGTTAGGGAAAAACCACTCCATACTAGTTTTGATTTTCTCAGGGTCCACAACTATTCTTTCTGTTGAGGTTATATGCCCCAAATATTTTATTTGATTCATATAAAGATCACACTTACTATACTTCACATATAGTTGATGTTATTGCAGGGTCTGTATTACTATCCAAAAATGTTCCTTGTGCTCCTCTAGACTCATTGAATAAATATGAATGTCGTCAATAAATACTAGGATAAATTTATCAAGGTAAGAATGTAAAATGCCATTCATAAGACTCATAAATGTTATTGGGGAATTAGTAATCTTAAATGACAAGAAAACAAAGTCATAGTGACCATAACGCGTCCTAAATAGTGTCTTGCATATTTCCTCTTCTTTTATTCTTATTTGGTGGTATCCTGACCACAAATCAATCTTAAAGAACATTGTATCGCCTTTGACTTAATCAAACGGGACATCGATCCTAGGTTATGGATATTTATTTTTAATAGCCAACTTGTTTAGTTTCCTATAGTCAATACAAAGTCTTATAGTTCCATCCTTCTTTCTCACAAACAACACAAGGGCTCCTAAAGGTGACACACTTGGGCGAATATATCCCTTATCAAGCAACTCTTGTACCTGCATCTTTAATTTAGTTAACTCAAGTATGCTCATGCAGTAAGGGGATATGAATATTGGGGTATATCCCGGGATTAATTCTATAGTGAAATCAATATCCCGCTTAGTAGGGAGCCCCAAAATTTCCTCCAGAAACACATAAGAAAAATATTGAATGATTGGTATATTATCTAAGGTGTCTGTCCTGTCTTTGGAGTTAGTGTATCATACTTGGAAAACATATATTTGACAACCATTCCTAATGCATTTGCCTAAAAGAAATTTATATAAGTTATATTTAACATTAAAATAAAAAAATGGACCAATATTATAATAAAAGAGCAATACTATATTAAGAAAATTGAAAATTAGAAAAAAAAATTCATATAAGTTACATATAGCATTAAAATAAAATATGTCATGGGAGCGTTATTATACTAAGAAGGAAGCACATTATGGGACCAATACTATAGTAAGAAAGTTAAGCATGAAAAGTGTTAGGTTTAAAATGTAAGGAAGTTAAGCATGAAAAGTGTTAGGTTTAAAATGTAAGGAAAAATTAAACATTAATAAAAAAACATATATATAAGCAATCACACAAATAATACCAAGAATTATTCGGGAAAACCCCAACTCTCAGAAAAACCTAGTCTAATAGAATTATATTAGATTTCGGTGAAAACCTTGGCCAAGCTTGTTGAGGAGCCCTGCTCAATCCTTGGTCCCATACATTGACCAGGGAGACCTTGCTCTACCGTCCCTCACACTAGGTGGGGAGACCCTGCTCAACCCTTGACACTTAGTGCTTGGGGCCTTTACAATGGAGACAAATCATCCTATTTATAGGATTCTTTCCAACAAAATACAACTGGCATAATAACACAAACCACAAAACCAAGTCTCTGAAACCACTAGCTATAGACTCTCATTCACCAATAAAAGTTAATCGTAACAAAAAGTACTTTCTCTTAAATTGCCTTGCCTAGCCCACTGCAATACTAAGAAGGTTAAGAATGAAGAACACTTTCTCTCAATTTGCCTTGTTCAATAATATTTAGGATGAAATGCACTTTATATTACATTTCCCTACCTTTACAATAATAAGAAGATTGGCCATAAAAACACTTTCTCGTAGATTCTTCATCTTATACTCACATTCCATCACACTACCAATTCACTTAATCTTCTAAATCAACAAAATAATAATGTTATGAGAACACTTCTTTTTCTCACTATATAAAAAAATAAAATTAAGATTTTAAATAATTTTAATTAATCTCTTAGCTTCAAACCAATATTATAAACTATAAAGTTCAATAACCCTTCTTCATCATAAACTTCATGTAGCACAACCATGAAAAAATATTACAGAACAAAACAATAACAATTTTGAACCCTTAATAAAACTTTTAAATTGAATAACCCTTCTTCTTCATGATAAACTTCATGAGGCACAACCATGAGAAAAACATTAAATGAATGGGAATATTACAGAACCATAACAATTTTGAACACTTAATAAAACTTTTATAATTACAATACTGAGAACTTTTATAATACAATACTTGAAATCCAGTCCATACATAAGCACATATTACATATATAGTCACACAACTCAAAAACACCCATAGTAAGTTTTTCTGCAATACTCTGCATACATTTTGAACAACTATAAAAGGAAATGTGCTGATTAGCATACTTGCAACTAAATCTATATCTAAAGTCCCTTGAGAAAGTCCATGGCCTCCATGGCCTCCTTGATCATATCGAGAATCGACACTTCAGAATTGTCATCCGTTGCAGAATTTGAATCCCGAGCATAGCTGCCTGTATTAGACGAACCAGGCCGAGATAGTCTCCTGTGATGGCCATGAACCCGCTGAAGAAGAAGAAAAATGAACAGGAACAGGATGAGTGGAGACCCTAGCAGTATTAAATATGCTACTTCTCACCCTCCCAGCTCTCACGCGAGGGTAATAGAGAGGGCTGCAATAGTCTCCCTCCATTTGGTCATTCAAATTCTCGAAAAATATTCGAGACCTCTCTGAGTAACTAGCACTTACAATGTTCACTGTAACTTGCTGGACTTGAGCTGTCCTGAATACCCAGAGACGCCTGTTGTCTAAGCTCCAGAGGGTACCATTGTGTCTCACAACGTTCATGGGGCTAAACTCAGTGGCTGCAAGGAGTCCCTTCTGTAATTGTTCCACTGCATCATCTATTTTCAGATAGTCATATGGGTGTCTGAACTTGTTGGCTATGGAGTCCTGAGTAAATCTCAGATCATCTGGGCTTACAGTGAGCGCCGACATCCTTCCAACTTCCAAGTCTTCCTCAATACCAGGGGGTCCAAACCTCTCATTTTGTAGGCCTCGTCCTGCTGTTACTGATCCCAAAGAGTCGAGGGGAAGCATGGTATCGTTCCCTATCAAATCAACTTATACTTTACTGGATTCCAACCGTCCCATTTTGTTTTGAATTGACAAGTTTTTATATGAAATTATGTACATTTGCAAAAGTTTTGAAGATAAAAACCTGGGATTTCACATCGGTACATTTTGCAGAATTCTTTAAGTCTGTCATTTCAATTCAAGAATTTGACAACTGTAAAACAAAAGTATGTCTGTGATATTTCCGTGATTACTGAACACTATCTTGGGAGAAACTTTACTATGACGCTTCGTAAAGGTACTTGACACTGATTCATAAAGAAGCTGTGTGTGTTTAGGTGGTATTTAAAATAATTGGGTGTTTTGAAATAGGAGTTGTCCACTAAGGAAGGTGGAGGAAGGTGGAGGTAGAGGTAGATGGTTAAAATTGGTTAGAATTTGAGTAATTTGTTTTTTAAGAAATTTTGTAAAAATAATGTTTGAATCATGTTTTTGATGATGGAAATGGATTCAGTAATATCAAAAACTTTTAGGGCATACAAAATATTGAAGTTTAATAGCTATAATCTGGATTTACAAAAATCCCTGTCAGATTTTTTAAAATTCTTACCAGAATTTCCATGATTTTCCTGGCAAAAAATCAGTGTATTTAGACTACATCTTTGACATAGCTTTGAAATTTCAAATTTATCTTGTTTGTTAAGCCGAAATTTGATGATAGGTATTGGAAAATAATTGAGAGCAAGATATAAGTCTTGAAATTTTAAATTTATCCAGATGGTTAAGTGAAAATTTGATGATAGTCATTTGTTTTTCATGTCTATCATGTTCTCAAGTTTCAAATGTTTATTTGTTATGATATGTAATTTTTTTATCACCATAGGGAGATAGGTTTTAATGTAGTTCCTTTTAGGAAAAAAAAAAAACACAGGATAACTCACTATTTTATTAAATGTATGTCAACAATATCCAAGTAATTTTTTGTCAATATTCCTTTTTTTATGTTTGAATCTCATTTGCCCTCAATCAACAACAGAATGGTAACTTATATATCTTGATCAAAATGATAGTTTCAAAATATTTTTACTAGTGAAAAATTAAAATTAGGTTTCAAAATTTTATGTTATTGTAAAATATTTTATTTTAAAATTTTGTAATCCATATTATCATGAGATTGTCTTTCAAAATTTGATAGAGTTTCGAACCATGTAATGTGGTTCATTCTCAATACAAAAATAATTTGAAACATAAACCAAAACTTAATGATATAATTAATCCAAATACGATCTCATAATCATCTCAAATATGTTTAAAAATGAAAAACGTGTTATATCATTCTAAATTCTAGGTCTCCATAAAGAAGTAATGTGCATTTACAAGTTGTTAAAGCCGCCTTAATTTGCTGTCTATTGGCCATTTAATACAATGTGCAGATATATTACCCATTGTTAGATTCAAAGTGGTTTAAATCTAACTATGAGCAATATATCTACCACCACATTAAATGGCGAATAGCCAAAGATATAAGATTTTCCGCCTTGCTTCGTTAAAATCTTCATTGTCTCAGCGGATATTGGATTTAAAGATTAGGTTTGAAATTTCAAATTTATCTTGCGGGTTAAGTGGAAATTTGATGACGGTTATTTGTTTTTTTTAAATGTCTAGAGTATTCTCAAGTTTCAAATGTTTATTTGTTATGATATGTAATTTTTAAAAGGTTTTAATATAGTTATGTTTAGAAAAAAAACACAATAACTCACTATTTTATTAAATGTATGTCAACCATATTCAAGTAAGCTCTTTCTCAATATTCCTTTTGTGTCTGAATCTCATTTGCTGTCAATCAACAACATAATGGTAACTTAAATATTTAGATCAAATTGATGGTTTCAAAATATTTTTACCAAAAACTGTGCAATATAAATATCTACATCAAATTAATGGTTTCAAAATATTTTTACCATTAAAAAATTAAAATTAAGTTTAGAAATTTTCTATTCATGTTAAATATTTTATTTTAGACTTTTGTGATCCATATTATCATGTGATTGTTTTTCTGATTTTTAATAGAATTTCAAACTATGTAATGTGGTTCATTCTAGTACAAAAGTGATTTGAAACATATACTAAAACTTAATGATATAATTAATCCCAAAAACAATCTCATAATCATCTCAAATATTTTATAAATATTTTATAGATGGATGCATTTACATGCTGTTAAAGCCTGCCTTGTTTTGTTAAAATCTTCATTGTCTCTAGCTAAACAATTGGGATAAGGATGTGATAAATTACATTTTTTATTATATAAATGGTTTTAGTATTTTTTGACATAATGAAGATGTATGTGGGATTGGTGATTTAAATTGTATTTTTTATTATATAAATGATTCTAGTAACTTTTGAGATAATGAATTTTGGATTAATCACTATTAAGATTTGGTTGACATTTCAAATCATCTAATGTGGTTCATTTTCATGGCAATGGTGAAAAAATCAATTTACCTATAACTTTAAATAGTGAAGATGCATCCGAGGTCTAGAATTAGCAAAATCATCTAATGTGGTTCATCTTCATGGCAATGGTGAAAAAATAAATTTACCCATAACTTTAAATAGCGAAGATGCATCCGAGGTCTAGAATTAGCACATGGGAATTAGCTGTTATGAATAAGTTATTAAACACAAAATTAATATTATTTAGGTATTAAAATAGATTAAATTGAATAAATCAAAATAAATAAAACTGCTATTTAATTATAAATTAATAATTAGCCCTTATGAAATTGTTGCTAGAACAATTGAAATATTAATTAATTAATTTTATTTATTATTGTTCTTTTTAAATTAAATTAGATTAGACTAAATTAAATTGAATAAAATTAATATTTAATTGTAGAATACGAATAAATATAATTATATAAGTATATTGGTTATAAAATGATTAATATTATTAAATCATTTTTAGAATTAAAAAAAAGGGGGTGGCACAATCAAGAAGAGAAGAGAGGGCAGGAACCCAACTCATGCTTAATTTCCAACCATCATCCCTATTGAGATTGATTGCATGTTTCTCAATCTCAATCAAGTGATCAACCTTCGCGATGACTCGTGAATCCCCAATGCAGAAATGGTGCTTAAATTTCTTCGCATGTTCAACCAAAGTTGAGGAGCAGGAACTATTGTGCTTAATATTTGCTGGATGTGCTTGGATTTTTTGGCTAACAGAGTGATTGATTTCCCTAATATAGGGAATCCCACAGGAACATGGGATATAGTAGACCCCTTTCATGTCTTTAGGGTTTGCATGGTCTTTAACAAATCTAAGAGTGTTTCTAATGGTATTAAGGGGTTTGAAGGTAGCTAAAACTTTATTCTTTTTAGAATATGAGCAATCCTATTAGTGGTTCCCTAGATAAACGAAATCTGCACAATGGAGATAACATCACCATGAGCAGGTTTAACCCTGGATTCTTTACTGGCTCTTTGAAAAGCTCCGAGGCCTTGATGCTTTCTATAGCCAATATTTTCAAAAAATTTCAGAAGAAGAGGATTTTCTTCTTCCAAGTGATTCTCATAAGAAATCCTTAGAGCGCGGGTGGCAAGAGTGCTGAGAACTCTGAATTTCTGTGTCAGAAAATGATGAGAATTGGCGTGAATATATTTTTCTGTGTGATTTTTTAGAGTAAACTTGGTGAGAAACATAACCATCAGTCATTCTAGAGAGGAGAATATCAAGGAAAGGAAGACACCCATTTATCTCGACCTCCATCATGAATTTGATGGAGTCTGATCGAGAATTAAGATGGTTTAGAAACTAATATAATTTCTCACGACCATGGGTACCTCTGGTAGGATTGCTCATATTCTTAAAAAGAATAAATTTTCTGCTATATTCAAACCCCTTAATACCATTAGAAATTATCTTAGATATGTTAAAGACCCCGTGAACCCTAAAGACATGAAAGGGGTATACTTTATCCCTTATTCTTGTGGGATTCCCTACATTGGGGAAATTGGTCACTCTATTAGCCAAAGAATCCAAGAACATGCAACATACATTAAGGATAATCATTCCCACTCAGATTTGGTTGAACATGCGGAGAAATCTAAGCACCATGTGTGCATTGAGGATTCCCGGGTCATCGCAAGGGTTGATCACTTCATTCATAGTAAGCTAAGAGAAGCCATTGAGATTGAGAAACATGTAATCAATCTCAATAGGGATGATGGTTGGAAATTAAGCAGGAGTTGGGTTCCTGCCCTCTCTTCTTGATTCCCCCTCCATCCCTCTTTTTTAATTAAATATTAATTTCATTCAATTTAATTTAGTCTAATCTAATTTAATTTAAAAAGAAAATTAATTAATAAATAAATAAATAATTATTTCAATTGTTCTAACAACTAATTTCTAACAGCTAACTCCTAACAACTATTTCATAACGGCTAATTATTAATTTGTAATTAATTATTAATTTTATTTATTTTAATTTATTCAATTTAATATATTTTAATACCTAAATAATATTACTGTGTTCTAATAGCTAATTTTTATGACTAATTCCTAATGAGTAACTCTGGATCGTATGCATTTCCGCTATTTAAACTTATAGGTAGTTTTATTTTTTCACCATTGTCCTGAGGATGAACCACATTAGATGGTTCGAAACATCGACCAAATCTTAATGATGTGATTAGTTCGAAAGACATCTTCTTTATCCATATGGATCACAAAGGTCTAAGATCTAACCTTTAAGATCGTAAAAAATGGTGTTACTAACCTCTGAGATATGTAGTTTACACAAATTATGCAACTTTTAAACATGAAAGAGTAGGATTATAGTTAATAGTACAATTTCATTTTATGTTTTTGAATGTGTTATAATCAATAACATTCAGTTTGGTTAGGAAAGTCATTTTGTATAGGTTTTAGTGTGTTGATGAATTAATTAATGAAAATTGATGAAATTTCATGATTTGGTTATAGGGTGAAAATGTGAAGTTGGGTTACACTTTTTGCCCTTTTTTGAGAAAAACTTTCATTTTTTTTGGTTCTTTAACTTTATGCAAGCTAAAACAATTTTTCTGTTTAGAATTTCATTTTGCGATAAAAATAAAAGTTGTCAGAAATTTTGTTAGCTTTCTATTACTTATTTTTTGGAATTTTTTTTATACTCATTTGATATGTCAACTCAGCTTTTATTTGAGTGTGTATTTTTTAACAATCAAATGATTCATAAGAAGTCATGTTAATACACAATGTTGTATTCTTTGAAAATTTGTGTTTTTGAGAAACAAAATATGTTACAACAATCTAGACAGAGTCTACTTCGGGTTCGTTATATTTAGAAAGCCAATGGATGCATATCATAATTACTAGAATTTTTTGAACTGGTCCAATATGAAAAAGCTACATATTTTGAATATGTTTCACGACGCAAGAAATTTCTTAACATATAAGTTATAAACTAAAAATCTAAAAGCTACCCATTAGAGACGACATACCAATGTAATGCACCATAATTTTTTCAAATTTTTTTATAATGTATTTTGGAAGATAAAGAATTATGATTTCACTGAATCATAATGACCTTCAAAAATTGTTTGCACCCATTTTATTACAAAATTAATTAAAATTAGTAAATATTTATGAAATTCCATAAAAGTTATATTTCCTGAAAGTAGATTCAATTCTGAAAATGCTTGTCTTGGTTTTGAAAGTTAATTCAGAATGTTTCATGGAGTTTAATCAGTCCAAAGTTGCAGATACGTATTCAGAGCTTGGCTTTGTGTAATTGCTGATGCGTTAGTTTGGCCGAACTCTTAAAAAAAGTTCGGCCGAATTATGTTTGCGTCGACGACCCGTCAAGTCTAACGACATAAAAGTTCGGCCAATCTTTTACCTGACTTCACATCGGCTGGAAAATACCGCGGAGCCCCTCCAAAAAAACATTTCGCGACAATATAAATTGCTGCGAAATCATTCATTATTTTCGCATATTTTCACAGATTTGGTCTGATTTTACAAAGGTCTTGGGTCTTGGTCTGATTTTGCAAAGAATTGCTTTGGGTTTTAGGACTTTTCTTGGGGTTACATTCATATACCATTGGGTTTAAGGACTTTTCTTGGAGAAACATTCAAATGAAATTTCTTGGAGGTATGTGATACATTTTTTGGATGTTTTTTGAGCTTCATTTTTTTTGAAAGTATGGATTTGGGCTTAATTTTCATGGAGGTATGTGATACATTTTTTGGATGTTTTTTTAGCATCATTTTTTTTTGAAGGTATGGATTTGAGCTTAATTTCGAAAGGACTCTTTTTAGGCTTAATATTCAAAGGACATTTTTTGGACATTTTTTGGAAGTATTTTTTAAAGTGATATTTTTTTAGAGGCTTTTTTGAAGTATTTTTTAAAGTGGCATTTTTTAAGAAGTTGGAATTAATTTTCAATAGACATTTTTTGGAGGCATTTTTGAAGTGACATTTTTTTAGAGTATGTGTTTTGGGTTGAAGTAAATCTTTGAAAATGATTTTTTAAAATGAGTTTTTGTCTAACTTTTTAAATGAAATATTTTTGTAGGACTCGAAGGAAATATTTGGAGCTTCGTTTCATTTTTATCAGCCATTTTTTTCTCGGATTTTTTGAAGTAAGTGTTTTGGATTGAAGTATGTAGTTTTTCCAAAATTTTTAAAATGAATTTTTTTAAAATTAAATCTTTTGTGATGTTTTTTTTAATTGAGTTTTTGTCTAAATTTTTGAAGGAAATGTTTTGAACTTCATACTCTATTATCATGGGAAATCGAAGGAATTGTACGAGAAAATATGATCGAAAAAGAGACCCTGAGGAATGTAGAGAAGAGACGAGACAATCTCGCAAAAGAAAGATAGAAGCACTCTTAAATATTGAACGGGAAAATCAACCTCAACTAGAAGTTGAAGCAGGTATGTAATTGTAAATATTATGAGTTTGATATATTTAAAATTTTCCTAGTGTAAAATGTGAAGCTTAATTTTTATTTGATGAACTAATTTGAAAAATATTTTGCAATGTAAACAGATAGAGATATTCCTCAAAACATTGATGATGAGATACCAAATTTTGAAAGAGAAAGTGAAAGAGATATTGAACCAATGATTGAAGATGTTGAAAATGTTGAAAGAAATTCAACTGAAGAAATTGAATCACAAGGTATGTGTGTGTGTGTGTGTGTTTTGAACACATGCACGTATTATTGAAATTATACATATATTTATTAATTTAGTTATTTATTGAATATGTAAACTTATTATATGTACTATTCATTCGAATATGTACAGATGAAATCAATGTCGACGATGAGATGTTAGAAAATGTTGACACTCACACATATGGAGATAAAAAAGCTGACCATTATATACGATATCGTGTTAACCGCATTTTTAATACATACTTCATAAAGGAAAATGTGACATTTCAAGCCTAAATGTTGAAAGGTCTCCTATCATTAAGGAAATTAAAAGAAGCTATGACTTTTATTGGGTATTCGAAAATTAACCAAAGATGAAAAAATGAAGGAAAATGTGATACAAAATATAAATAGTGCTATAAATTCAATTAGAAGATCTAGACAGAAAAATGTTTTAGTTGTACGTAGAGCAATACATATGGCAGTGGTTTCATTAAGTACTAAAGAGAATCGCTTGGTAAAATCTATGGCACGAGCATTAGGAACCTCACGAAAAAATTTGCACAAACATCGGAAATTTCGGTTGCAAATAGATGTAAATGATGAACTCGCTTGTTGGAGAGCTATTTGTAGGCAACCATACAAAGATAGACTTGGAGAAAATGTTAAAAAATAATATATGAATATTGGAAGAAAAATTCACGTGTTTCACCAAATGCAAGGGATGTGATGTGAAGAAGAATAACACGAAATCAGTACGAAGAACATGGAAAACATTTCTTGGAAACCACTCAGATAGAGTTTTTCAACAAGTTCAAAGAAGAGAATCGTGAAATTCATGTGTCAATCAGTGATTTTGTTCAACAAAAACCATAGTATGTAAAACCTATCACCGTATGTGACACTTGTTGTTGTTGTTATCATGTGAAATTTGAGTTATATTATGACACATTCCTTAATTTTGGTAGAAAAGAAATGTGTTGGTGGTAAGGATGATTGTGGAAATTTGACTAAATTTCAAAACAAATATCGTATTGATATAAATGATCAATCATTATCCAACATGAAAGTGAAATGGAAGAGATATGAATATATCCATACATCGATTCAAGGTGCAAATAGTGCTAAAAGAATTGAATTACGAGAAGAAAATTTTTTTGTGATAGAATTTTTGAGAAAGTTTGAGGCAGAAATTTATAAATGCACCAAGCATCCCCATAGAGCTCGATGGAAATACTTGCAATTCAAAAAATCCCGTGAATTTTTTCCACCAAGGACCATTTTTTCAGTAATTGATTTTGCAGAAAACTACACATTTGTTCCACAAAAATAAATTTAGAGTGAATACTATCATTCTGACCAAGTCTCCATGCTCGTCCCTATTCTATATAGAAATTCTGAACAAAACGTCGATCATATAGAAAGCACCAGTGAAAATCGACATGTTATTAAATAATATCACTTTTATATCATTTATGATCATACACATGATACATATTTTGTACAATATTGTTTTGGAAATATTTATGATTCCTTGAAAATTCAGGGAATAACATTCAATAAACATTGGATATGGTAAAATGGATGCGCAATTCAATTCAAATATGCACGATCATTCTTTTGGTTGTGTTGTCTTCATAAGAAAACCTGCATTAAACATTGTTGGAATTTCTTCGAGACTACTCATGGAAAAGGAGAACATGACGGTGTAGGGGCATGCATAAAATGAGCACTTCAAAGATATCAAATGAATCCCTCTGCAAGTCGACTTGTGGACGCTAAAGAAGTTGTTCAATGGTGCACTGCTGCTCTAAGCCATGAGACTAACCGAGCAAGGGAAGTGCGAAGGTACATTCATTTTATTTTTTATTGGATATCTAATTTTAAACAATGTACATTTATTACAATTTGATTATCTCTGATTGATTATCTTTGATTGTATTTTGATATCATATTTACATTCTTCTTTAAATTTTCCATATAAAGGTTTTTTTGGCATATTGGGATCAAAGAAGTAGATAGATTAATTGGAAATGATGTTGAAACAATAAAAGGGACTCGAAAATTGCATTCAATTAAAACGAAGTTGTCCACAAATGTGTTTGCATTGGATAAAAGAGAATATTCTTGTTTTTGTCATGTTTGCATAGACAACACAAAATCCAATGACGTTTGTGAAAACAAAATGTATGTAAAAGATTGGAAACATACAGAGCTAAATGCAAAGGGAAAAATGTCCATTACAGAGCTATATATATGTTCTAGAATGAAATTAATTTTTCAAGTAGTTTTCCCATGTGCATTGATGAAAAATGTTTCACGTACTGAATATATATGTTCTAGAATGCAATTAACTGAATGTCATAAATTTACAATTATAAATCAACAAGGCTACCTAGTTGAGTGCATTAATGACACTGACCCCAATTCAACAAAAATATATCTACTTCTTATATTTCCAATCAAAATTAAAGGGATTTATATGGGAAAGAGGCAGAACATATAGCCCATCAACTACTTTTTAGAGGTCAATGAAGGTATCATCATGTGGGAAAATGTTTGAAACACTTGATTGTACTTGAAAGTAATATTAAGATTGTATTTTATCTCTACATAATTTTCATTAATAATTACATCAATTGAGCTCTATTTGAAAAAAAAATTAAAAAAACCAAACATCCTTGGTTGTTATTTTTTATTGGAATAGCTAAATCATATTAAGGATTCTCTTCATTGAAATTGTTTTTGGATGGAGAATCCTTAATATGATTTAGCTATTCCAATAAAAAATGACAACCACGAATGTTATTTTGCTAGCATGTTTTGTTGGCATGTTAGCTTTTCTTTACTCTTTTTTCAAATAGAGCTCAATTGATATGGTTAGTTGGATTGAAAAGTTATGTTCTTCCCATTGGAGATTTTTTCACTCAAACAAGAGTATGTAGAGATTGAAAGAAATCTTAAGATTACTTGAGTATAATCAAGTGTTCCAAACATTTTCCCACATGATGAAAACTCGTATTGGTTGAGCCTTCTCTGACCTTTTCCTTTTCACTAGATACCTTCATTGACCTCTAAAAAGTAGTTGATGGGATATATGTTCTGTCTCTCTTTCCCATATAAATCCCTTTAATTTTGATTGGAAAGATAAGAAGTACATATATGTTTGTTGAATTGGGGTCAATGTCATTAATGCACTCAACTCGGAAGCCTTGTTGATTTATAAATTGGTAAATTGACAACATTAGTAATCACCTAAATCTACACTTTGGATGAGTGACTTTGTCAGAAGAAGATTGCCTTCAGTTATTATATGGAGAAGAAATTTAACCTTTCTATCCTGTGAATAAGATGAACTATTTCAGATTTTTCCTTTTTGAATTTTATTCAGCTAGTGAAATTCTTATGCAATATTTAACATTTCTATCTCTTTGAATATGATATGATTTTCCTTTTTAAATTTTATTCAATTGGTGAAACTACTATGCACTAATTGATGTGTGAAACTCACAACATTACTTCACATGCCAAATGTACTTCTACCATCCAAAACTTGAGTTTTAAATTTTTTTTGATTATATCACAACATTAATTCACTTTCCATGCCAATTTTAGTTCAACTATCCAATAAAAACATTTAACATTATATCACATGCCAAATGTAGATCAATCATCCAAAACTTAAAAGTTTTAATTTAACAAAAAATTATAGATCATAACATTACTTCACATGCCAAATGTACTTCAACTATCCAAAACTTGAGTTTTAAAAACTTTTTGATTATAAAAAAACATTACTTCACATGTCATGCCAATTGTAGTTCAACTATCCAATAAAAACATTTAACATTATATCACATGCCAAATGTAGATCAACCATCCAAAACTTAACTTCTAATTTAACAAAAAGTTATAGATCACAACATTACTTCACATGCCAAAAGTACTTCAACCATCCAAAACTTGAGTTTTAAAAACTTTTTGATTATATCAAAACAATACTTCACATGTCATGCCAATTGTAGTTCAACTATCCAATAAAAACATTTAACATTATATCACATGCCAAATGTAGATCAACCATCCAAAACTTAACTTTTAATTTAACAAAAAATTATAGATCACAACATTACTTCACATGCCAAATGTACTTCAACCATTCAAAACTTGAGTTTTGAAAACTTTTTGATTATATCAAAAAATTACTTCACATGTCATGCCAGTTGTAGTTCAACTATTCAATAAAAACATTTAACATTATATCAGATGCCAAATGTAGATCAACCATCCAAAACTTAACTTTTAATTTAACAAAAAATTATAGATCACAACATTACTTCACATGCCAAATGTACTTCAACCATTCAAAACTTAAGTTTTAGAAACAAAACAAATTATAACACAACATTACTTCACATGCCAAATGTAGTTCAAAAGCAAAACATTAATTTATAGATCACAACATTACTAGTAGTTCAACTATCCAAAACTTAAGTTTTAAAAACAAACAAATTATAACAAAACATTACTTCACATTCACATGCCAAAAGTACTTCAACCATACAAAACTTAACTTTTAAAAACAAAACAAATTATATTAACACAATAAAATATGTCCAAAAATCATAGATCTCACAAGTATCAAGTATCAAGTTATATGTGTGTGTGTGTGTGTGACTGCATGTAGATAATATATAAAGAAGTAAATTCAAGACTAGAAATCTCAATCAAATCTAGAAATCATCCATCAAATACAGATGGATGTAGTGTCTTTCCTAGCAGAGTCTCAATCCGCGAGCTATCTTGCGAAGCATGGGGAACCTGTACACAATGCACGTACAAACATTACAATTTCATGTTTTAAAAAATGAGTGAGAATATATAGAACTTCATGTAAAAAACAAAATATAAAAAAAATCATGCAATACCTCATGAGGTTCCCTCTCCATTTGTTGCTCGTCACCTACAACTTCCCCCATGGGGACATCTCCAACAGTAAACTATACAATATACATGTACAGTTATATATATATATATATATATATATATATATATATATATATATATTTAAAAAAATCAATTTAAAATGCATATATATATATATATATATATATAAACTTATTTTCAATAATATTAAAAAAAAAAAATAGACAACTTGTTCAAATGGTTGAAATGTTGTGGATGTTCCTATCTCCATCGCTAGAGTTCGTGGAGAAAAGAAATCCTCTATAGAAACCTAAAATTAAAAACTCTAATTTAATTATATTTAAAATAACTCAAGATCAAGATCTCAGTTTATAATAAAAAATTTAAACTTCAATTTATAAATTATAAATTAAAAACATATGTATTTAAAAGTGAAAAATTGAATACTTTTGCAGGTGGATTTGGCACATTTGGAACATCTCCTAAGAGAGGCTCCAAAATAAAATCTCCAAAAACCTAAAATTCAAAAAATTTAAAATAACTCAAGATATAGATATATCTCATTTTTTAATGGAACTTTTTGAGGTGGAATATATATAACTTAAAAACATATAAATTTTAAAAGTGAAAAATTGTCCATACTTGTTGTGAAACTGGCACATCTCATAAGGAAGTAGAAGGTACATCTCCTAAGGAAGAAGAAGGTAGCACCATCCCAAAAACATCGGACGATATCAAAATCTATTAAAACATTTTATTATATATACATGAAAATGTACATGTGTGCACAATTATTTATTTTAAAAATATCAAGTTTAAAAAACACTAACATTTTCTAACATATCTTGATGGTGAGACCCATCTTGATTGTTTGAACCTGAGGCTCCGAACGTGATATTAACATTTTCTTCATTTATCAAGCGTGGCAACTGGAAATGGTGTTAACATATAATAATACATTTTTTAAGATTAATGTACATAAAAATAAATGTATGTATGTATGTATTTATTACAAATTGTATGTATGTGTTAAAATAATTGAATCCTAACCATTAACACATATCGTTCCCATGCCCTCTTCCTCATGAACAATTAGGTCATGCCAACCATTGTGACAATTCTTTTTATATGTTTTTAGATCTTCAACACTCATGTTGTCAATCTCTTCATCTTTATAATACACAAAAGTGGTGCGTGCATTCTCACGTGCTCTTTGTCGATTTAGACGAACATCAACTCCACCCAATCCACTGTGAACATTGTCGATGATGGCATCCATTGCTTCTTGAATAATTTGAGAAGTGGCTTCCATCTCTGACCACAAAGTTTCGACACGAACAGGTCAACTCACCAATGATGGTTGAGGACGAGGCAACTCAGCATCACACCTAGCACCCCTACGGTCACACAATCGACCTTTCCCAGGACCAAAAATTCAGAGGGAAGGTCATTGTAATTGGGTTTCATTTGAAAAAATAATTCCAGATAAAATAATTTTGCAAAATAAAGTGGAACCTTGTCGTTCCATGGGAGTCTTCCATAAGCTGCAAAGTGTCTATCATACAAATAGTGAGCTATATCAAGGTGCTTGAAATATTGCACCTTCAGCATCTTTCTTTTCGGCCCTTCATTGAAATTAAACATAGACTTTGTCATTGTTTTTGTAACTCTTTCTTTAACAACCTCCCATTTATCGGGACCCATCACTGTTTCCTTTCTTTTTCTCATGACACCCACAAAAGTATTTGTGGTTGGCCCAATATTTTGGTACACATTTACTAGTTGGCCTAAAGAATTTGTAACTATTTCCAAGCCTTGTCAACCATCAACAGGTAGATTCAAAGGCACGATATCTCTCTGCAATTTTGCATGAATTTTTTGACACCTTTTTAAGGTGCATTGCTGCATGTTTCTTTCCCAGGTATATTGAAAATGTCGGTTGGAAATGTCGTGGTGGGTGGACAACCTTCTTCTTGAATGAAGCGTTCTGCCCTACGTCTATTTCAACCAACATTTGGAGCATTTTCAGCCTCTGCATCAATATATAAAAAAATTTATATTAGAAAAAACACATGTAAACAAATTTGTACAAATTGAATGAAAAAAATATTCAAATTGATGGCAAACTCGATGTGGTTGGCTAGCATCTTCCCCACCCTAAAACTATTGAGAACCAAAAAGACCCTACTGAGAACCAACACCGCCAGCCATTGATTCGCCTCCAAGGGAATAAATATCACCACCTTCACGCAACCTGCTAGTACTTATTGATGGCCCTCTAAGGGGATTTGAACCACCACCAACCTCTCGAGACGAGAGATAAGCTTCATAAACAAATACAAATTTATAATCAATTGAAAAATACATTCATACATATAAATACACGTACATATTCATTGATTAAATTGCCTGAACCATACCACAACTGGGTGAACCATGGGCATGCTCCATGGATGGAGTAGAGTCCCTTCTCCTCTTAGCTCCTAAAAAATAAAAAATAAAACTTATTAACAACTAATTTAGCTCACAAAGTCGATAAAAAATCAATTCCATATGTACACACATGTATGGAGATTTAAGATTATATTTAAATACTATGAACATCCCTCGATCCCTAATCCCCCCCTCTCGTAGAGATATGAGATTATGTTGATCTTTGTCATTCATGCTCCATGATATATATCTACGGTGGACATTTACAATTATTATTTTAAATGACTAATTTAAAATAAATTTCAGAAAATTAATGTAATTTACTGTACACAAATTATGTAAAACACAACTTTCAAAGCACTAATTGATGTGTGAAACTCAATTTAAGCAAAAAAAATTATAAAAATGATAATTTCACCAAATTGCGCTTTACATAGTGGGAGTGCACTTGGTATAAAATTGAAAAAAACACATTGTCATTAAAAAAGAAGTGAAACTCCATTTAAACAAAAATTTGTTGAAGTCCCCGCATTTTAATTTTATAAAAATGTGAAGTTCACCACTTGTTGCAAATGTGAAGTTCACCAAGTTGCGCTTTACATGGTGTGGTGGGAGCACACTTGGTATATAATTGAAAAAACACATGGTCATTAAAAAAGACGCATTTATAAGTACAAAACACACACATATCCAAGATATGTTACAATGTCCATCAATAAATTTTGAAGGAGAGAGTCTCAACAATAATTCATCTTTGAGAGATGAATCTTGAATTTTTGAAGAAGAGCGTCTCAAAACTAATTCATCTTTGAGAGATGAATCTTGAATTTTTGAAGAAGAGCGTCTCAAAACTAATTCGTCTTTGAGAGATGAATCTTGCATTGGCATTGCCTCGTATACTTCTAATTCATCTATTAATTCGTCTTTGGTAGATGAATCCTGAATTGGCATTGCCCCACGCACTAGATTAGCAAACATCTTATTCACATTTGAACAATGTCTTATATTAAAAAATAGAAATTGGCTAACAATGTTGTTTGCTATTCCATGCAGTTCTTTTAGCCTCTCATTCTTAACTTGGTACATGCCATTCATCTGGTTGCACACAAGTTCAAAATTGGTGAAAACTACAATTCCATTTGATCCATACTCCATATCTGTTCCCAAGCCTTCTATCAATCCAATATAATATGCCTCGTTGTTTGTTGTTCTTCCCGGTATATTCATTTTCCTTTGGACGAATTTGCTAGTCGCAATATTGGAAAGCACATATGTAATCACTGCTTTCCCTGGATTGGGATAGTAAGAAACTTCTATGCATAATTTCCATTTTTCAACCATATTTAATGGTTTTCTTATCCCTGAAAAAAAAAATCAATAAAAATATATATTAAATTGACATTTATTGCAAATGCATGGGAGAAATGACACAAGATCATGAGATAAATGAAGAACTTCTATTTAGATCTATTCTAGAGATTGACTGTAGGGGCATCTACTAGATATGTCACCTTTCATAAAAGATGAGATTTAGACGCTACCCGACCCTTTACAGACTCTGCCTATAGAACTTGTAGAAGTTAACACTACTTGTCCCAATTATACCCTATGAAGGGTGTAGAGGACCCGTGGAATCACTCACACTACTTTACGTAGACATAAGGGTTTATAAGAATGCATTTGTTTTACATTGAATATTTTTCATTTTAAATTAAGAATCTATTTGAAACAATTACCTATATAAGGTTAAAATCTATATGTTTTGTAACAAGTCACTTTTGGTTTCAATGGGAACCTTTTATGGCTAATGTGTTTTTCTCGAAATGTGATACAACCCATTAAAATGGGAGATGTATCGAAATGATTCCTATGTTGTAATAAAATATAGATACATAAATTCAATGCGCATAGTTTTGACATATAAAAGTCCAAAATGGAAGAGATTTTCGTGAACAAATATCAATGCCACTATGGATATATATCTGCTTCATTAAAAGGGATTTTTCTAGAATGATGTCCACTAAGTTGGAAAGAAGGGAAAGTATCACAATTATATGTTAATGTGCATGTGTTTTACATTGAATATTTTTCATTTCATTAAAAATCTATTTGAAACATTAACTATATATTAAGGTTAAAACCTATGTTTTGTATCAAATAACTTTTGGTTTCAATGGGAAACTTTTATGGCTAATGTGTTTTTCTCGAAATGTGAAACACCCCATTAAAATGGGAGACATATCGAAATGATTCCTATGGTGTAATAAAATATAGATGCATAAATTCAATGAGCATAGTTTTGAGAAATATAAGTCCAAAATGGAAAAGTTGTTTGTGAACAAATATCAATGCCACTATGGATATATATCTGCGTCATTAAAAGGGAATTTTCTAGAATGATGTCCACTAAGTTGGAAAGAAGGGAAAGTATCACAATTATATGTTAATGTGCATGTGTTTTACATTGAATATTTTTCATTTCATTAAAAATCTATTTGAAACATTAACTATATATTAAGGTTAAAACCTATGTTTTGTATCAAATTACTTTTGGTTTCAATGGGAAACTTTTATGGCTAATGTGTTTTTCTCGAAATGTGATACACCCCATTAAAATGGGAGACATATCAAAATTATTCCTATGGTGTAATAAAATATGGATGCATAAATTCGATGAGCATAGTTTTGAGATATAAAAGTCGAAAATGGAAGAGTTGTTTGTGAACAAATATCAATGCTACTATGGATATACATATTCTTCATTAAAAGGGATTTTTCTAGAATGATGTCCACTAAGTTGGAAAGAAGGGAAAGTATCACAATTATATGTTAATGTGCATGTGTTTTACATTGAATATTTTTCATTTAATTAAAAATCTATTTGAAACATTAACTAATTAAGGTTAAAACCTATGTTTTGTATCAAATTACTTTTGGTTTCAATGGGAAAATTTTATGGCTAATGTGTTTTTCTCGAAATGTGATACACCCCATTAAAATGGGAGACATATCGAAATGATTCCTATGGTGTAATAAAATATAGATTTGCATAAATTCAATGAACATAGTTTTGAGATATAAAAGTCCAAAATGGAAGAGTTGTTTGTGAACAAATATCAATGCCACTATGGATCTATATCTGCTTCATTAAAAGGGATTCTTCTAGAATGATGTCCACTAAGTTGGAATGAAGGGAAAGTATCACAATTATTGTTAATGTGCATGTGTTTTACATTGAATATTTTTCATTTCATTAAAAATATATTTGAAACGTTAACTATATAAGGTTAAAGCCTATGTTTTTTATCAAATTACTTTTGGTTTCAATGGGAAACTTTTATGGCTAATGTGTTTTTCTCGAAATGTGATACACCCCATTAAAATGGGAGACATATCGAAATGAATCCTATGGTGTAATAAATTAGTTTCAATTAGTTTAAAAATATAGATGCATAAATTCAATGAGCATAGTTTTGCGATATAAAAGTCCAAAATGGAATAGTTGTCTGTGAACAAATATCAGTGGATCACTATGGATATATTTTCTTCATTAAAAAAGATTTTTCTAAAAGGATGTCCACTAAGTTTGGAAGAAGGGAAAGTATCACAATTATATAGGTTAATGCATGTGTTTTACATTGAATATTTTTCATTTTAAATTAAGAATCTATTTGAAACAATTACCTATATAAGGTTAAAACCTATGTTTTGTATCAAATTGAACTTTTGGTTTCAATGGGAAAATTTTATGGCTAATGTGTATTTTCTCGAAATGTGATATACCACATTAAAATGGGAGACATATCAAAATGATTCTTATGGTGAAATAAAATAGTTTAAAGTAGTTTAAAGATATAGATGCATAAATTCAATGAGCATAGTTTTGAGGTATATAAGTCCAAAATGGAATAGTTGTTGGTGAACAAATATCAGTGGATCACTATCGATATATTTGCTTCATTAAAAGGGATATTTCTAGAAGGATGGACTAAATTGGAAAGAAGGGAAAATATCACAATTATATGTTAAAGTGCATGTGTTTTACATTGAATATTTTCATTTTGTTAAGAATCCATTTTCAAAAGAATTAGCTATATACTTGGTTAAAACCTATGTTTTGTATCAAATTACTTTTTGTTTCTAAATGTACTATGTTTTTTACATTGAATATTTTTCATTTTATTAAAAATCTATTTGAAACAATTAAACTATATAAGGTTAAAACCTATATGTTTTGTATCAAATCACTTTTGGTTTCAATGGGAAAATTTTATGGCTAATTTGTGTTTTTCTCCAAATGTGATACACCCCATTAAAATGGGAGATATATGGGAATGATTCCTATGGTGTAATAAAATAGTTTCAAGTAAGTTGGAAAGAAGGGAAAATATCACAATTATATGTTAATGCATGTGTTTTACATTGAATATAAAAGGTTTTTTCTCTCTCTCATTGTTTGAGACCATGGATATAAAAATGAAAAACTTCTATTTAGATCTATTCCAGAGATTGGCTGTAGGGGCATTTACTGGATATGTCAACTTTCATAAAAGATGAGATCGAGAGGCTACCTGGCCCTTTACAGACTCTGCCTATAAAACTTGTAGAAGTTAACACTACCCGTCCCAATTATACCCTATGAAGGGTGTAGAGGACCCGTGGAATCACTCAAACTACTTTACGTAGACATAAGGGTGTATAAGAATGCATGTGTTTTACATTGAATATTTTTAAATTAAGAATCTATTTGAAACAATTACCTATCTAAGGTTAAGACCTATGTTTTGTATCAAATCACTTTTGGTTTCAATGGGAAACTTTTATGGCTAATGTGTTTTTCTCGAAATGTGATACACAACATTAAAATGGGGGACATATCGAAATGATTCCTATGGTGTAATAAAATAGTTTTAAGTAGTTTAAAAATATAGATGCATAAATTCAATGAGCATAGTTTTGAGATATAATAGTCCAAAATGGAATAGTTGTTTGTGAACAAATATATGTGGATCACTATGGATATATCTGCTTCATTAAAAGGGATTTTTCTAAAAGGATGTCCACTAAGTTTGGAAGAAGGAAAAGTATTGCAATTATATGTTAATGCATGTGTTTTACATTGAATATTTTTCATTTTAAATTAAGAATATATTTGAAACAATTACCTATATAAGGTTAAAACCTATGTTTTTTATCAAATTGAACTTTTGGTTTCAATGGGAAGCTTTTATCGCTAATGTGTTTTTTCTCGAAACGTGATACACCCCTTAAAATGGGAGATATATCGAAATGATTCCTATGGTGAAATAAAATAGTTTCAAGTAGTTTAAAGATATAGATGCATAAATTCAATGAGCATAGTTCTGAGGTATATATGTCCAAAATGGAATAGTTGTTGGTGAACAAATATCAGTGGATCACTATGGATATATTTGCTTCATTAAAAGGGATATTTCTAGAAGGATGGACTAAATTGGAAAGAAGGGAAAATATCACAATTATATGTTAATGTGCATGTGTTTTACATTGAATATTTTCATTTTGTTAAGAATCTATTTTCAAAAGAATTAACTATATACTTGGTTAAAACCTATGTTTTGTACCAAATTACTTTTTGTTTCTAAATGTACTATGTTTTACATTGAATATTTTTCATTTTATTAAAAATATATTTGAAACAATTAAAATATATAAGGTTAAAACCTATATGTTTTGTATCAAATCACTTTTGGTTTCAATGGGAAACTTTTATGGCTAATTTGTGTTTTTCTCGAAATGTGATACACCCCATTAAAATGGGAGATATATGGGAATGATTCCTATGGCGTAATAAAATAGTTTCAAGTAAGCTGGAAAGAAGGGAAAATATCACAATTATATGTTAATGCATATGTTTTACATTGAATATAAAAGGTTTTTTCTCTCTCTCATTGTTTGAGACCATGGATATGAAAATGAAAAACTTCTATTTAGATCTATTCCAGAGATTGGCTGTAGGGGCATTTACTGGATATGTCACCTTTCATAAAAGATGAGATCCAAAGGCTACCTGGCCCTTTATAGACTCTGGCTATAAAACTTATAGAAGTTAACACTACCTGTCCCAATTAAGGGTGTAGAGGACCCGTGGAATCACTCAAACTACTTTACATAGACATATGGGTGTATAAGAATGCATGTGTTTTACATTGAATATTTTTCATTTTAAATTAAGAATCTATATGAAACAATTACCTATATAAGGTTAAACCTATGTTTTGTATCAAATCACTTTTGGTTTCAATGGGAAACTTTTATGGCTAATGTGTTTTTCTCAAAATGTGATACACCCCATTAAAATGGGAGATATTTCGAAATGATTCCTATGGTATAATAAAATAGTTTCAAGTAGTTTAAAAATATAGATGCATAAATTCAATGAGCATAGTTTTGAGATATAATAGTCCAAAATGGAATAGTTGTTTGTGAACAAATATCAATGGATCACTATGGATATATCTGCTTCATTAAAAGGGATTTTTGTAAAAGGATGTCCACTAAGTTTGGAAGAAGGAAAAGTATCACAATGATATGTTAATGCATGTGTTTTACATTGAATATTTTTCATTTTAAATTAAAAATCTATTTGAAACAATTACCTATATAAGGTTAAAACCTATGTTTTGTATCAAATTGAAATTTTGGTTTCAATGGGAAACTTTTATGGCTAATGTGTTTTTTCTCAAAATGTGATACACCCCATTAAAATGGGAGACATATCAAAATGATTCCTATGGTGAAATAAAATAGTTTCAAGTATTTTAAAGATATAGATGCATAAATTCAAAGAGCATAGTTTTGAGATATATAAGTCTAAAATGGAATAGTTGTTGGTAAAAAATATCAGTGGATCACTATGGATATATTTGCTTCATTAAAAGGGATATTTCTAGAAGGATGAACTAGTTGGAAAGAAGGGAACATATTACAATTATATGTTAATGTGCAAATGTTTTACATTGAATATTATTCATTTTATTAAGAATCTATTTTAAAAACAATTAACTATATAAGGTTAAAACCTATGTTTTGTATCAAATTACTTTTGTTTCTAAATACTATGTGTTTTAGATTGAATATTTTTCATTTTATTAAAAATCTATTTGAAACAATTAAACTATATAAGGTTAAAACCTATGTTTTGTATCAAATCACTTTTGGTTTCAATGGGAAAATTTTATAGCTAATGTGTTTTTCTCGAAATGTGATACACCCCATTAAAATGGGAGATATATCGAAATGATTCCTATGGTGTAATAAAATAGTTTCAAATAGTTTAAAAATATAGATGCATAAATTCAATGAGCATAGTTTTGAGATGTTTCAAGACAAGCCAAAGCTTTCTTCAATAATGCTTTTGTGATGTTTCAAGACAAGCCAAAACTTTCTTCAATAGGTTGTTCCATTAGGTATTCAACTATGTCTTCTAGATCTTTAATCATAGCACACAAGGAATGATTACTACTAACTCATGCTAAGTAGATACTATGATCAAACTAGCTTAGAGAACCAAGGACTTTGGAATGTAATTGATTAGGGAAAATTGTACATATCAGTTACTCTCTATGGAAACCTTTGTCTTTAGTGTTGGAACAGGGTCTCCTGCAATCTGCAAAACTGGTCCATTTTGTATATTTTTTATTATATTTAGTCTAACGCAGGGGTTTTGGGGTGGGTCAAAGCCCCTAATGCATTGTAAATGGGTCAAGGTAGACCAAGAGTCCACAAACCACGATTTGCGGACCATTGGATGAATAGGCTAAAATAGTATAAGTAGTTGAACCTTTTTGAATTGTAAGACAGACTGAGAATAAAGATTGATCCTAAGTGAGAACTAATAGATATGGTTAGGGTTGTTGGGGAAGGACTCCTGCTGCTGTGTGCGCGGAGATTCTCTGTCCTGCTGTGTGTGGACCCTGTTGTTGTGTGCTCAGGCTAGGTTTTGGGGTATTGTAAGAAGGATCTGAGGATTAATGAATGTGGAAGTATTTTTAAATATTCGAATCTATTGGAATTATCATTAATGCAAGTCTGTCATATTTGATTAGTTGATGCATAATGCTATGTTGATGATTCACGCTACTAAAGCAACTGTGTTATCTGTTTATGCTGCGACCTGAATCTGTTATGTTCTAATTTATGCAAGAATCACTAAAATAGCTGCATTAGTGTTCTATGCGTACATGATCTGTTTATCGCCGTGAATATCATTGCTATTGCGCACGTGGATGCGAAGGAAATCTGTAGATCTAGGCTCTGTGATATAAGATGTGGTCAGTATAAGATTGAACGTAGCTCTGCTTGACTTACCTACCCTCTCCCAAAGTGTGGAAACCTGGTTCCAACACCCACCCATACTACTTTGGGTGAGACTTTGGCTTGCACAAGCAGGTCAGTGCTAAAAGGGCCAGTAGTATAGGGGTTTGTTGGCAAACCTTGAACCTCCGGACCTGGGTCAGGACCCCTCAAGCCAAAAAATGGTTTTGTTGCCAAGACATGGAACATTTTGAGAAAGGGATCGAGTAATTCCAAGGCCATACTAGAAACATAAAAGCGAAGAAATTGATGAATGGTTCGAACATCAAGTTCAGGAATTTGTAGTGAAAAAGAACCGTAGTAAGAGGTTGACCACCGAGGAGTGGAAAAATAAGTATATTTTCATGGAGATCTACCAGATCTTCTTTGTAGAAATTGTGATCGAGCTCCAGGAGTGGCTCGCGAGGTTGGTCAAATTTCAAAAGTGTTGGAAGGACAAATGGGTCATGCAGTGGACCCCCGAATTGATCCAACAGTTAGAGAAGATTGATAACACCATCACTTGCACGGTGGACCAATGGGTGGACAGTGTGCTAGGAGGGTTCGTGACAGAATTTGCCATCGATCATTTCGTATCCTACTCTGAAGCAGAGTGAAGGTTCTTCAAGGGTTTCCGAGGTAATTTTCTGAAGACCTTGCCATTGCTGATTAAGATATTACTATGCGAAAAAAGTATCTTATGTAGTCACACCAAGTGAATGATCGCTGATACAGATGGAAGTACGATGCGAAGCGGCAAATACTATCGAACCAACCTAGAAGGAGATAGATCTGTCTACAACCTGGTAAGAGAAGTAGCTGCACCGAATCCTCCTGGCACACCATTTTCGAACCAGCATAGGAGTAAGAAGTCGCCTACGCCTCCACCATCACCAAAAGACGACATGGCTACGCACATGAAGCTGCTGACTTTTAAGGGTGTGGGGGATGAAGACATGGATCAGTTCTGGTTTGTCGCAGGATTGGTATGGACTGCGTAGAATGTACCTAGTGATGCGGTGAAGCGGGCATGGCTATCCCTTGCCTTTGAAGGAAGAGTGTTGGACTGGTACATGGGATACATCGACCAGCATGCGAACGCAACCATTGAGGAGATTAAGAACGCTTTGAAGCAACAATTCGAGAAGCCTAAGTCCTACTCTCAAATAGTGGTTGATCTAAAATATTTCAAGCAAGGGCCTTCTGAGTCTATGTGGGAGGCTAATCAACGACTGAAGAAGGTGATCAGAGAAGGAGGATTTCAATATGATGACAGACAACATACAGAATGGTTCATTACAATGATGCTACCTCACCTACGTGTACCTATGGGCCATCAAACGTTCGAATCACAGGAGAAAGCCTTGGAGGGTGCTATGAAGTTAGAATTTGCGCCTCAAGATGAGACCCAACAGGGCGTCCAACAGATCCAAGGATAGTTAGAAGAAATGCACATGGAGATCCAAAACCTGCGAAAAGAGTGAGGAGCAGAGGCTAGCCCGAAAAGTTGGTGCATACGGTGGAGGGTGAATGGGCACACTAAGGATAAATGCCCTATGTTATCAGATTATATGCAGGCCGAGGGACCTAGCCTACCTCCGGAAATCAAGGATGTGCAAAAAATATACAGATATAAGAAACAAACTAGTAGGGAGATGAGGTTGACTGCACATATTGGTGATTATGAGATGAATCAGGTTATTTTGGACCTGGGGTCAGATGCGAATGTATTACCTAAACATACTTGGAAACAAATGGGAGAACCTAAGTTGGAATGGTCCATTATCCAGCTGTGCATGGATAATCAAAAAAATATTATACCCTTGGGAAGAGTATCGAAAATCGTGGTGGATATCACGGGAGTAAAGGCCCAGGCGGACTTTGAGGTAATTGAGATTGTAGAATATGCGGACCCCTATCCTGCGCTCCTAGGCTTGGATTGGGCCATCAATATGGGAGGTATCATTAACTTGAAGAAGAGAAGCATGGTGTTTGAGAATAACGGTACAAGCCGGTGAATGATACACTGAGCCGGTGTGCAACGAAGAGGATGTGGATCATATTTATATGCTAACTACGTAGGTCAAATATTGGATCAACCCCACAGCTGATGGTGTACTCTGCTAGGAAAAGGACTGTGAATGTTTCTCCGACTCCGACGGGGAGATAGAGAACTGGAAAAATCGGTTACATGATGTCTCTGCACTGTGATGCCTTCCGGTCACAAAGGACTTCCAATGCATTTCCTCAGAGGTAAGAGACCTACCCTATTTCAATGGTTCTGGTGATATTAAGGAATTTTTATGAGCATTCGAAGCTGAGGTTCCAAGAGGACAAAGGCTAGGGGCCCTTAATCTCACCAAGCATAAGACACGTGCATGGTGGTGGGACACACATAAGGAAGCATTCCAGGACTGGGAAAAGTGTCGGGATTCGATGGTCCTGCGATTCGAACAACCTGATCACATGCGTGTCCAAA
Organism: Pinus albicaulis; assembly: GCA_034641835.2. NCBI lineage: Eukaryota > Viridiplantae > Streptophyta > Pinopsida > Pinales > Pinaceae > Pinus > Pinus albicaulis. The sequence continues at coordinate 1,340,204,012 of CM076574.1, forward strand.
CATACATCGGCCCCGAAGACTTGCGCAGGTATCTGTTCGCATGGATGGAGAAATGGTGTGACAAGACTACAAAAGAATGGGTTCATCTATTTATTCATGCCTTGGGACCACTTCCCACCCCATGGTATTTAGATGCGGAGCTACACCAGCGTACCCACCACTAGGAGACATTGTAGGATGAATTTCTGGGGACATTTGGATTAGTAGGTGGCATGGAGGTGCTCCACGCAGCTCTACAAGACATTGACACTATAGCATGGGGGGAATCACACCTGTATGTTGCACCTGAAGGGCCCACATGGGAAACACAGGTAGCAAGCATGGTCCCCTAAAGCAAGTAAGGATGATCCACAAGCTACTTCTGACTCAGAGTTGGACGAGATGCGTACAGCTACCAGACCACTCAAGCTGCGAATGGGTAGCATTACGACACACCCTACATTGACTAAGAGTGGGGATGTGGATACAAGAGACGAAGTTATCATGACTCCTACAATGAGGGAACAACTGCGGTCAGTCCTCGGTCATGTAGATTACAATAGGGAGTTCGTTCGAAAATATGCACTGATCACAACACCTAGGCGGATCTTGCTTATAAAAGATGTCTGGTTCTGTTGGGATGATGCATGTCAGGCGAGCATGTCTCAAGTTTTGAAGAACTTAGGGAACGAGCTTGTGTTGGGGGAGGATGTGTCACAGGAAACACAGGTGTTTAACCTAAGTATAGCAAAGGTGCGAAAACTAGCCATTGCTAAAATAACGTCTGGTAAAAAGAAAAAGTTATCGTTGAAAGGAGCGGGCCGCTGGAATTTAATAGGGAAAATCTTGGGGATTTTTTACCGTTTGCCTGCTGGGAAGTTCCAGGTGAAGTATACCCTACCATTAGATGACTATAGGCACTATAAAAAGGGCAGAATAGCTTAGACAAGGGTTACATCTTACTTGCATAGCTTTCACTTATCGTCTTTACCTAGAACGAACTTAAGCTGTGAGATTTTTTGGGTCTGCACTATCCCTTTCATGTTTGATCAACCCCCTCCATCTGACAATAGCTACCCAGAGTTGGGATTCATTTTCCGCGCTAGGATGATAGCCCCGAACCCTGCTGAACCTTCGACACTAGAAATTGAGGAGGTAATGGAGATTGGGTATGAGGAGGAAGAAGTGCTTTCTACGTTGATGACAAGGAAGGGGAAAGAGAAAGCACAAGGTTCAGGGAAGCCCGTGAAAGCTGCAAAATGGGCTGTGGGGAAGCCTAGGACTTCCCTGAGGCATGCCAAGTCCCCGCACACAACACCTCAGGCTCAAGATGCATAGGAGGAAGCCCTGCCCGCCAACCCGATCAATTGGTTACCTCCCTTCATCCAACCACGCAGGCCCTCAACGCACACGCCAAAAAAATTGGATGGCTTGATCACATATCTGAAAATGCCGCTAACCCTGGGAGAAGTTCCTGTCCTCAGTGATCCGTGTGGAAGGCTCCATGCGGTCAAATTTGATGATCACGACTTGGCGAATTATGAAGCCTTCCCTTAGTTGAATCCCGAATTTTACTTAGGCACATTTTATGAGAACGATGGGGTCACAGTTATTCCTCAACAATGGGTCTCTGGGCTGGCCGGATCTGGACTCTTGAACCTACTGTGGATGCCCTATTTTGGCCATTACAACGTCACGGACCGACTTGCCCAACAGTCGCTTGCCTTAATTCACGATGGATGCTTATGGATTCAGGATAGAGTCCCCATTGACACTGCATTGATTCACAAAATTACGGGCCTTCCCATGAAAGGGCCGCACCCCCTGGAGCAGGTGGGAAAGAAATACGAAGGAGACACTACGGAATATGTGCGCAAAAAGTACCATGTGGAGCGAAATTCTCACAGATTCATCATCAAATCCATTAGTGACCCTGCTACGTAGATGGGTACTATAATGATAGCATGCAAGCTAATGCGAAAGTGATAGGTCGCAACTGTCCCTACTTATGTCATTCGGTTAGCAGGTAAGTGTTCAAAGGGGGTCTACCTCAATTAGGCCCAATAATTATGTGATAAGTTCTTGACCAACATCCGCGAGTCGTAGGAGCAGGGAAAAGCCTTCTGCTATGCCTGGATACTGTTCCTTATAGCCCTAGTCGCCTGGGAGGCCCTCGCGGAGTCGGTCCTTCTCGAGCTCACCCTAGACATGTGCGAAGGGGCTCAGTATGCCCATCTGTAGGATTGTAGGGACGCGCAACACATAGAGGATAACCAAGTCTTCAGGGTCCTCTTCCAGAGTAGCGTGGCAGCGGCCATCAACTCTCAACCTAGGTTGTCCCTGACAGTATATGAGAAATACAAAAGCATTGAAACGTTCCAGGTTACAATGCACCACGTTCAGATCAGAGCCCACAAAGGTAAAACTTGGACCTTGCTCCCTTACATGGTGATAGACGAAGAGATTGACAATATCATTGCGCTCTGGCCCCCTGCTTGGAAGATAGGCTTCAAAACCACCACCAAGGAGACTGCAGGACCAAGAAATAAAGGCTCAGACACAGCCATGGAAAAGGAAAAGCAACCAAAGAAGACCACCAAGAAGGACATCGAGACTGAAACTAAGGTCGAGTCGCAACAGGATTTGGGCATGGGCGGATTGGATGTCAGAGGTACCATCTCCCCCCAGGGCGCGAAATGAACAGGTGATCCTGTCAAAGGACCGTGCAAGAAGCAGCGATCTCAGCAAGGGGAACGCGATGAGACGATCACATTGACTGAGGGAGACCTCAAACAAATTGCGGATGCGGTCACCCTAGCCATAGAGGAGAAATGGGTCGCCTTAGAAGCATGACAGAAGGCTGCGGTCGATACAATCTAGGCCAAGCTACGCACCCTGCAAACCAGTGTGATTCAGGTACATACTCCCTTGGCAACCACCAGTACGACAACAGTTATAGTGGAGAGCCATCTCTTCTCCCTCCCTGGCGCCGCCCTTGTCGAAATGCAGCCCCAAGCTAGTGTAGAGGTGCAGTTGAATTTGGCCAGGCTGTCCCATGAGGCATTGTAAGGTCTCAACACTGCCGTGTTCCAAGAGGTTCACCACTGGGACCAACAAGTGCACCAAAAACTCAGTACGACCAAGCAGACCATTGCAGCATAGAGCGGAAAAGTATCCCTCGCTGTGGTGCAGCAAGTGGAGCTTGAAACATTGATCCACCAGCTTTGCACAGAGGTTACTGAAGAGATCCCAGCCACAGCCACCCCCCGGGCTAAATTTGAAGGATTAGCCGCAGCGTTGAAGGTGTCCAGGACGGAGATGCAGGTCATGAAGATGCAGCTCGAGCAGCAAATCACCGACTTACAGGCCAAATTGCAGCCCGAAACACCTCCGGATGTATGAGCCTAGCGCGCTGCGCTAGTGACTGAGGCTACCAACACCATTACAGGACAGATTTCTTAGGGCGCCCGATTACTTGAGGGTGCCATGTAGCTTTAGACGAAGATCCAACGTGATCTAGTCCTCCAGAGAATCAATCAAGAATTGCGGCAGAAGGAAGAAGCTTTCGATCAGGTCGAGGCTACATTGCCCTCTTTAGTTCCTGCACAACATCTGGCATGTTTGAAGACCAGAAACGCTCTCCAAGATGAGATTAAGGAACTCCGGCGCAAGAAGCATGCCATTGGGGAACAATTGAATCCTTGGGCTGTCGCAACCCTCCAACTATCACAGGATATTGATGTTGTCGTCAAGCGACTAAATCATACACTGGAGAGTGTCATTGTGGTGACAGAAGGACCGACATCCCAGAAGCTCGTGGATATTGCGCAGAGCGCTGCTGCTCAGAGTAGAGAAGTGCTGCCCCCGCTGATCGCCGCCATCAATGCACTGCATGCACAGGTGGAGACCCCACCACTGCAGTGACTCGGGACGAGTCACAAGATTATGTTGGGGGACTATTGGAAGAGGGTCTCCTGCAAGCTACAAAACTGGTCCATTTTGTATATTTTTGATTATATTTAGTCTAATGCAAGGGTTTTGGGGTGGGTCAAAGCCCCTAATGCATTGTAAATGGGTCAAGGGTAGACCAAGAGTCCGCAAACCGCGGTTTGCGGACCATTGGATGTGTAGGCTAAAATAGTATAAGTAGTTGAACCTTTTTGAGTTGTAAGCCAGATTGGGAATAGAGATTGATGCTAAGTGCGAACTGATAGATCTGGTTAGGGTTGTTGGGGAAGGACTCCTGTTGCTGTGTGCGTGAAGATTCTCTATCCTGATGTGTGCGGACCTTTCTGCTGTGTGCACAGGTTGGGTTTTGGGGTATTGTAAGAAGGATCTGAGGATTAATGAATGTGGGAATATTGTTGAATATCTGAATCTGTTGGAATTATTGTTAACGTAAGTCTGTCATATCTGATTAGTTGATGCATACTGCTATGTTGATGATTCACGCTACGAAGGCAACTGTGTTATCTGTTTATGCTGCGATCTGAATCTATTCTATTCTACTTTATGCAAGAATCACTAAAATAGCTATGTTAGTGTTCTATGCGTACATGATATGTTGATTGCCGTGAATATCATTGCTGTTGCGCATGTGGATGCGAAGGAAATCTATAGATATATGCTCTATGATATAAGATCTGGTCAGTATAATATTGAACACAGCTCTGCTTGACTTACCTACCCTCTCCCAGGGTGCGGAAACCTGGTTCTAGCACCCACCGATACTACTTCGGGCGAGAATTTGGCTTGCGCAAGCAGGTCACTGCCGAAAGGGCCAGTAGTATAGGGGTTTGTTGGCAAACCTTGAACCTCTGAACCTGGGTCAGGACCCCTCGAGCTAACATTTAGCTAGATATGGGCTTACATCTAATGAAGATAGGCTATGTGTTCAAAGCTATCAATACCTTATCAAGAGCTCGTTATGATGCTTACTTATTATGGAAACATATATCCAATCTGTGTGAAATATGTATCCCAGTAATTAGTTATGTTCAACAAAGCTGGATACATGATTTTTTATGGAATATGATACTGATATGAGTGAATCTCACTGATATGTAAGCTTAATATGATCTAAGTGATTAGGGAAAACTGAAAACCTTTTTCATTGCTATATAGGTAATGTTCAATCTTATGTAGAAGTGTGATGAGTACATGTAACTGATTATGGAAACAACGTATACAACTAGTGCTACAACAGAACCAGTAAGCTTAAGCTTAATCATACAGGAAACATAGAACCATTACCATTGTTACTTAGATTAGGTGAATAGCTCATATTACACAAAGGTATAAGCTTAGTTGATATATGTCTCATGTATTGAATATTAGAACACTGGTGATTAATGTACACAATAGATATGGGTTAGTAAGCTGTAAGTAAGTCATGTTTTATTAGAGTTACAACCTTAGATTGTCATAACAGGAACAAAACATTAATGTACAAGCTCATAAACATCGTATTACCACATATTATATAATACATCACTTACCATATTAGATCAAATACCATTGATATGACTTATACTAGTATCAATATCACCGTATTACACTATGTTGATCACTATTTCAATATGGATCTCTTTTATTAGTAAGCATAGGATCTGATAGTTATGAGTGAATGCAGGAAGCATATAGGTTGTATAAGCTTAAACCCGTATGTTATGAAAATAGTGATACTATACTGATATGCACATATTACTGGTATTCTCTATACCAATAAAGCATGTTTTTAGTTATAACTATGCAAGCTATTTTATAAGTTAATGAAACTAGTATGAACAAGTACAAGCATTACTATCTGCATACCGTAATTGAGAAAATATGGTAAGTACTTGGAGTAATTACAATGTAACAGTTAGGCTAATTGCTATCTTTCTCTCTGACCTTGCTGATCTGGTCGGTTGAAATAATGGTTACTTTTATAATTTTGCAGAGAACAGAGATTCGATGGATAACAGAGGGAAGACTCGAGCAGTAGAGGACCCTAAATCTAATCACATTTGACATCTACTCTCTTCGGATCGAATCCTTTATAGTTTTTTTGACCAAGTAGCTAGTCTTGGTATTCTTAGCAGGAGGGAAAGATATCCTTCTTCAGAGATTGCAGGTAAAAAGACATTTTTATGTATAAAATGTAGAGGTTTTGGGACAGTTTAGGGAGGCATTTTTCGGTAAAGTAATGTTGGCTGCATTTTTTAAACTGTAATTTGAATGTAATTTGATTGAGTCTTAAGGCATGTTCACTATGAAACATGCATTTAGTTTGGATAATCTTTATAGTCATTAAACTGGACAGAATATTCACCTAATAAATCACATTTAAACTAAATGCATACAGGGTAAAGTAAGCGAAACAATAGATCAGTAATACATACCTGTGAATACAAATAACTCTAACCAATAATTAGACTCTATATTACCCACTAGAAGGAAAAATGGTGGATTACTTACCTGGAAATTCGCTTAACGTCGTCACGGCGCAACTCTAGAGCACCAACAGAGTAGCAATTCAAAAAAATGAGAATGAGCAGCAGCAACGCAACAGAGCAGCAGTGCCACAGAAAAATGAGAACAACAACACGCAAAAAAGAGCGCCACAGAAACGCACGAAAGAGTTTTCAAACTCTTTCACGATATATTTATAAAATATGAGTTTGGCCGAACTATTTTCCAAGTTCGACCAAACTTTTGTTGCCGGTTTTCCCATCTCCGGCCAAAAATCTGTTTGCCCATGCCGTCAGTATGCCATCAATCTAAACGACAGAACGAGTTCAGCAGAACTTTCTCAAAAGTTCGGCCGAACTATTGCAGAAATTTTTTTTCCGCCCCTGATTCTCACAAAAGTGTAACCCAACTTCACATTTTCACCCTATAGTCCTATGTCTTTAGAGTACCTACATGTCATCTCATTAAAGTCATGTCGATAAAAATCTGTAAAAAAATACACATGCATTGGTTCAAATTAAGTTTTAAGCCACTTGTCCACTTTTTCCTGAGTCTGCAGCGAATTCTGTGGAAAAAAATTTGTTTTTGCTACGGACTCACCTGACAGTTCTAGAGAATCTGCCAAACTCATAATAGAAAATGCTACGAACTCGTGTTTTTCTGCACTGACAAGGTAATGGATGAGGTGTCAATTTGTAAATGGATAGAGGTCAGTCTGAGGTCATGTGCTGAGTTGTTTGGAGTCATGGTTCATCTTTAATCATCATTATCATCCCATCATTCCATTTTGCGTTCCTTATTTGGCCTCCTTAAAAACTGAAAGAACTGATGGTGGCGGTTCAAATGGAATAGGTGGGCGGCCACCAATATCCACCTGGAACATTAAGGCCCCAAAAAAGCTCTGGGAGTGGAGGACCTGAAAACCTGCTAAAAATAGTAAGTTGTACTAAATGTGAAAAGCTGCAAGAATTGATGGTGCTGGTCCAATTGGAATAGGTGGGTGGCCACCGATATCCACCTGGATCATTCCTCCCTCATTAGGAAGCAATGGTCCCCATTGCATTGAGATCCTCCGCGAGATGAGGAAAATTATGTTGAACTGGGTATTAGATTTGTTGAAGATGTCATGGACCTGCGGGTGGACATGTTGGATGTGTTTAGTAAATTGTGTTTCTTTATCAGGCTTAGACAATACATGTTTGGATTCTGTATGTGTAGTTGTAGGATGTAGAGGAACCTCTGTGAGTGAGGAGAAAATGTCCTCGTATTCCTCCATGACTTTGTCCATCTGCTGTAGCCGTGCAAGGGAGCCCTATTTCGAGGTTGTGGCCACAATATTCTTCTTTTCCTGTGAACGAGTTGTAAGGAAAATGAATTTCCTGGTTTGGGAAACAATCTTACTGCGTTGTTTTGCAGTAGTAAAAGAGATGACATGGGGCGATACTACCTCCGGTATCTTGTACAAGTTATTTCCAAAAGTAATAACAACAACACGAGGCCTAGACTCATACACAACATGTCACCTCCACAAGTATGGTTCGCCCAATAATATATCAACTACATCAAGAGCAACAACATCGCACAATACCTCATTCGTGAATGGCTTGATACTGTACAGAAGGCGGCACTGCTGGCAGATGCGGAGATTTCTCCGTGGGTGGAGCCACCTGATGGTGTACAACTATCAGTGTGCTATGATCGGTAGGCCGAGCCGCTTCACGACCTCTTCTGAAATGAGGTTCTTTTGGCTTCCGCTATCGACGAGAAATTGCAGTGGAGAACCCTTCACCCACATCTGCGAATGGAAGAGACGCTCCCCCTCCTCTAGATCCTCTGGACCCTCCTTCTAGATCTTGGTGGTGGCAACAATGGCACTGGGATCCGCATCAATGATCTGCTTCCCTTTGTCATTGCCTTTGTCTGGTTTTGACTCAAGATCAGAAAATGCATCTGATTCGAGTGCATTTAGTTTGGCCACCAATGACTGTTTGGCCCGACACTCGTTTGTGTTGTGAATGGGGCTGTTATGAAATTCACACCACTTCCATGTGTCCTTCTTTGGATTTGTGGTGTTTTTTTGAGTCGCACCACTTTGGCCTTTCCCCTTGTTCTTCGGTTCAGGGGTACCTTTCGGATTCACAGATCCAAAGTCTCATTTCTTCTGCTTAAATTTATGCTCGATCTTGGCGGCATAGCGATATGCCGTGCCAAGCGATGTAATGTCGAGGAAATCCATTTCCTCCTGAATGTGTTTGTGTAGACAACTACGGTACTTGAGCACCAAATGTCTCTCTGAATCTTTAATACCCAAATTTATGTGTAGGGTATGGAACAGATTCGTCATTTGTGCACATCTTGATCCCTTTGTTGCCGCAACGTGGTCCATTGGATGTATTTGTCCTCATAGCTCCCCATGGGGTAATATTGTTCCTTGATTCCATCTCAGAACGAATTCCAAGTGGGTGTGGCTGAGAATAGAGAGGGTTCCCCTTCATCCTCTCGAATACAATAGGTTTTCGACCAGTCTTTGACATGGGGGGCGGCTTTGAGGAGTGCAAAAATAATCTTTTCTCGGTCAGAGAAATCATGGACCGAGAAATACCCTTCTAGAAAATTTAACCATCTATCTACGATGTCTGTATCTATTTGGCCTTTAAATATATGAATGTAAAAGTTTACCTATACCTTGAAGGGAGTGGCACCTCCAGAGTGGCTGTTGGATGCAAATGTGTCGTAGGTGGACAGGCGTTGAAGGATCTGAGAAAAGTTATCCATCATCGCATTCCTTTGTTTCTCGAGGGCCTCCTCGAGCAATATTTTGATAGGATCTCCTGCTCCCTCGTCTTTCTTTTCTTCCACCATGGGAGGTCGTTGGGGTTTGTGAGGCTTATCTTGCAAGGGTTCAACCAGATCAAGCCCTAACTCCTTATACCTTGATCGCGTTGGGGACATGCAAAGAAAAACAAAGAAAGAGCAGAGCTCTCTGATACCACTGATCTGGATTTATGCAGGAACACAAAAGAATACATAAATAACCATGAACATAGAGATTCAACAGAAATAATGCTTCATTTCATTAATATCATATAGCAGAAATATGCTTACAAACATAATGGAAATAAAATAGCTAGGGTACTGGTAGCGAATCTCTGAGAATAGATGTGGTGGCTACAGACCTTTGAACTATGTTACAATGAGGCTCAAGGGCCTATTTATTATTGAGAAACAATGGAGAACTCTAAACGTCCAAAAACCTAACCCTAGGAGATGAGGCGCCAAAACTATGGGCCCTGTTTGGGTAAATTGGTGGTTCAACTTCCCGGGGACGTAACTTTGGCATCCGATCTCCGTTTGAAGCACTTAATAGCTAGTTAGAAAGATCTGTACGAGGAGTAAAGATTTTGGTGTGAGAAACATCAATCCAAGGACCCATGTTACTCCCGGTTTTCCCAAAAAACTTTGTTTGGGGCCTCAAAACGACTCCGGAAGTTTAGGACCCGAGAAACTGCTAAAAATAGTAAGTTTTGTGGAAACTTAAAAACTGAAAGAACTGATGGTGGGGGCTCAAATGGAATAGGTGGGCAGCCACAAATATCCACCTGGATCATTAAGGCCCCAAAACGGCTCCAGGAGTGGAGGACCTGAAAACCTGCTAAAAATATTAAGTTTTGCTGAATGTGAAAAGCTGCAAGAATTGATGGTGCTGGTCCAAATGGAATAGGTGGGTGCCCACCGATATCCACCTGGATCAAGGAAGGTCTAGCCTATGTATGCAAGCTGCTTGCTGTGCGTAATTGTATTTTGCAGGTGTCACATTGATAAGGAGGCCAACGCTGTTTTGAAAAGAATGGCCACGTATAAGAGGACCAATAAAGGAGGTTCAGTGGTCAGGTATAAGCTGATGGAATTGAAAATTGGTCAATGAAGATCCAAGTTTTCCAGCAACCTTCACCAGTGCAGGCTGCATGAGGTTTTGTCAGAAGTTGCAGGGGTATCATGCCCAAGTTTCTAAGGATTTTGCAGTTAATTTCGTTGGCACCACATCAAAGGTGGGTGTACTAAATTTCATGGTTTCTCCTGAAACTATTGTCCAAGCCATAGAAATTCCAAGGACAGGGGAAGAGTGGTTTAAAGCCATCAAATTCAAATTGTAGAATTGTGATGAGTTCCTAAAGCCTAAGAACTTAGGAGTGGACATGACCTCAGGGATACCAAGAAGTTGTTTCAGAGAAAATTACTCCAAACTCTTGCTGGTGATTATGAAGTATTTCACATGTGAAGGGAGGTTTCACATGATATATCAGTATCACTTTAGACTTTTTCTCCATTTCACTGGTAAGTAGCTTTTGGAACTTCCATTTTTATATTCAAAAGACTAGGAAAAATGTCAAATAAAGTAACATCTAGGACTGAGAATAGTGAAACCTCTATCTTCCATCATGGATTAATTAAGTTGCAGGTTATGGAAGAGTTGAAAAAATTAAATAGGGACTGGGTCGTATTTCTGTTTTTAAGTGGTTATGAAGTGGATGTGTTGACTCCTATGAAAACACATAAATCAAAGACCAACCCTTCTAGTAAGAATGATGAACCTATAGCTGAAGCAGAAGGTGGACAGGAAGGAGAAATGAAACCAATTACAAATCCCATGGAGGTTGAAATGGAACATTTGCAGAAAATGGAGATACCTCAGCCCACACCTTCAAGCAGCAAGCCTAAACCTAGTAAAATGAGTCATAGAAGAATCACTAGGAGCCAGACAGTGGGAAAAGGTAATCTTGATGATATTTTACAAGCCATAGATATAGAAGAAACCCCTGTGGTTAAATCTGTGGAGGTCAAATGAGGTAAGAAGAAGAAGAAATGCCTCACTGCCAAGAAACTTGACTTTTCCAGTGAATATGTAGGTTTTGTCTTTAAACCAAGAAAATCTCTCACTAGGTTGCAGCTTGCCAAAGGTATCAAGGCTGACAAGAATCCTGAAGAGACAAAAAATGTCAAACAACCTATCGTAGAAGAAATCATCAACCTAACCCCAACAAAAGAAGAAATTATTAAGCAGAGGAAAGGCAAGGTGTTATGGGAAAAACTACCCTAAGGCCTTGGGTTGAGGGACCTAACAGAGCGGATGGCATGTCATCACAAGAAGGAATCTAATTACTATTTTTTATGCTTTAAAATAGAAAATGAGGACTGTGGACCTTACCCATTTATCCTTCGTTTGAGGTCGATCCCGTAGGGTGCATACCATCTGCCACTCCTCATGCTCCAGAACCTGCAAATTAGTCAAGAAAAAGCACGCAACCTAGTTGTACAACATATATGTCCTAGATGTCAGCATATTAGCATATATAATCTCATAAAGATAACATGAAATACACTATTCAAGATTATTAAGCATGTATAAGAGACACATAACACATGAACATCGGGAACAAGATGGTACTTATTTTATTGATAACTTGTACAAAAAATAGTGGATAAATCACCTGAGATCTGCCACGACCTTGAACAAAATCGTCCTCCAGATTCGTCCAGCCCTAGCCTCACAAAGCTTCTTCCATAAATGGTGCACAAAGGATGTCGCATAGAATAAGGGTGATCATCACAAGGAAACAAGGTTTTCTTGAACCTGGGAAGTGCGGAACGCACATGGGAAATATTAGACTTGATCAGGGCTATAACAGGTTGTAATATCAATAACATTCTCTCTCTCCTCCCTTAGTCCATTCCCTTGAGGTGCATTTATACTTCCTCAAATTAGTTTTTATTTTATTTTTTATTTTTTATTTATTTATTTATTTTAGTTGGGGAACAGTTAGACCAAAGGCCGGGGTAGTTAAGTTACAGGAAAAAAATGTAAACCACGCCTTATTAATAGTGAATTATACATTTTTTAATATTTTAAATAGCATATGCAGGCCAGCTATGGATGGGCTTGCGTGTGCACGTGGAAAAACCGGGCAGAGTCGCGTATGGATTTTAAAATATTATTTTTTGAGAAGTGTGACCAAGTCTGAATGGAAGGGTTGCCTAAGGCCAATGCACAAGTCATAAAGTATATAGAGGTGATAAATGATGCTATAACAGATGCCCCCTAATATATGGGGTCAGAGGGGGTACATGATGACCGAAATGTATTATGTGCATAGAAAGAATCTTGCGAGGACTAGAGAGGACTTTGCTAGATTTCAACCTGCCAAAAACCAGTGATAGAAATCAGAAAGATAGTTCATGTCTGAGGCAGGAATACCCATGCTCAGTGAAATAAAAGCATGTCTACATATCAAGTATGGAGCGGATCCAATATGTATACAAGTATAGCTGAAATGTAAAGTACATAGTGAATCATCTGATCACTGTCCGGAAGGATAAGTCAAAATCATGTCCAAGTATCACATATAGAAGACTGATCAATGATACTGCATAGATATCTGATCACTAAAGTCAGAACTAAATCTCAAAGTACCAAATAATAAGTGGTGGAACAAATGGTACAACATGCAACTCGGGTGCCCACATATAGAATGCTGCTGTGATGAACTACAACATATAAGGGTGGATGGTGTCACTGACAAAAAACTAAAGGAGTTGTCAAAGTGAACCAAAACTTGAGAGAATCTAGCAATCAAGAGACATTGATGTATTCTCAATGTCGATAGTGAAGGAATCTGCCACTGATGACTGCAAACCCTAAGGTACTGACAAGAGGACTCTAGACCTTATTCCCAGAGCAATGAGTCGGAGTCGATGGGAAAATATCTGCTGGAAGGAAGGAATTAAGGCATCCCACAAAAATCCAGTGCAAGTGTAACTTGCAGGCCAATATTTGGAAGGAATCGGACAGAGAAAAGTGAAGTAACCAACCCGAAGTACGTTTCCGACATGCACAAATTGTAGCTAGTGCACGGAAAAAACCCTCTAAGCCAACCAATAATGAAAGCTCACAAAGAGGCGAGATATCCACCGATAGGGTCAAATGGAAATCAAGGTACTGCACGAATCCGAGGTGTGATAATGTAAGCTTAAGTCGAACACAAGGGAAACCACTCAGGAAAAGACCCATGATGTTGTTCAAATGCTGAGCACAAGGTCACCTATCAATGATGTAAATAGGGCCAGGGTGCAGTTCTAGGTTTATTCTTAGAGCAATATGTCGAAGTCGATAACAGACAAACCTGCTAGCAAGAAGTCAATGGAGACCTTCTCAAACCAGCATGAGCAAAGGACCAAATAACTGAAGTGATAGAACAAGATACTAACAGACCGGGATGGACGAATGAAAAATGAGTCAAGAGACACTGTAGAAAGGCCGACTCAGGTTAACTTCCCTTGAACAAAAACACGTCTCATTTTGACTATGGCAGAAAATGATAACTTTGTATAAGTTTTTAATGAAGGAAGCATAAACAAACCGTCCATATGATTGGAAGAGATAACCAACCGGGGGAGTACTAACTCTATAACAAGGTTATGGTTTCTTGATCCGATCACAGGTCAAGTATTACCCAACCATCTCGCGTACGATATTGAGATCTTTTTAAATGACTATGGCTTATACAGGTTTAAATGAGCATGTTAGTCTGCATACACATAATAAAATGAATTGTACATAATCAAGAAGCAAAAAACACATAAGAGAAAGACAACCAAATTGGTAACGGAGTTCACCCCTCCATCTCACTGGGGATACATCTCTGGATCTACTTCAATTGGAATGCAGATCCTCTATATTTCATCTTCAAATTAAGCTTCCATGTATTCAATCTCTATGGCTGAGCATTAGCCAAGCACTATGGCTCTAAATGGCTAAGTTTTCTGTCCTTTCTTCTCCACCCTTCAAAGGATCACATCATGAGTTTATGCAGTTTTTCCCCATAACTCCTCAATCCACAATAGTAGGATCTCAAGACATTTTAAGGAAAGACAAGCTCCATGATTCTAGGATCTTAAAACTTACTCAAGGAAAAAACGGGAAAATCCAACTTCAAGGATCTCAACCATGCCAAGAAAGCTCAACCTCTCAATGAGAAATAGTAAATTAGTTGTGAGGTCAATTCTCACATAAAACCAATTTCTCAAATGGAAAATAAGTAAATATTTTGGTGAGTCATTTTCCACTCACTTAGAACATTATCCACTTCATAATTTTTAAATGAAATAATGCATTAATATTATTCCTTACTTTGTCACCTATCATAAAATGTCTTCATGGTGCACAAAGTAAACTTCTTCATTGGTGGAGATCATCCTGGATCAAAACTCCCCAAAAAGAAAACTTTTGGTCTCCAAAAGTATTAGCTTCAGTCAACTCAACTGTATGCAAATGTCTCTGAAAGGCACATTCCATCATGACTCCTTCACCTACTGTTCTTCGAAATCAGAACATAATGCCAACACCTGCAACTGTTGCAACACAAATGCCTGAAAAGGCACATTCTTGCAAGATTCCTTCACCGCGGTCCTTCAAAATCGGAATGCAAAAGCCTGCATCTGCCGAAAGCTGCAACCTGTAGCTGATCATACCTGCTTACAACACTTGCCAAGAGTTCTGCATTGGTCAAGTTTACATGCCAAAATGGCTTAGGAAAATTTCCTTATTCAACCTGATTACGAAGAATCCAACAAGGCTTAATGCATAAAATACGCCTCTCACTCTCCCTCACATAAGAGTGGCTGAAACAAGCCTTTTACAATGCTTCATAATCAAATTTACATCATGAATTTCATGATGGAAACTATGGCCTATTACATGATGGAAACTATGGCCTGTTACATGGCATTTGACAACTTACATGCCAAATTTCTGATGCCAAAATATGATGGCAACTGCAAGTAATTTAATGTGGCCAATATGTGCTCAAAGGAAAAATTATAAAGTTTTACATCCCCTCTCCATAATGGGTTGCATAATGGGTGCATAAAAAGAAGCACTAATGGTGAAAAAAATAAAAATTCCACCCTTTTCAAAATATATTTACTTGGAATGTGATAATGATTTAGATCCCCCATTAAACAAAAAGTGCATCAACGGACTATGGGTAAGGAAATAAAATAGAACCCATCTCAAACCTTCATAATTTAATAAAATGGAATAGAATTAATAAACAGGACGGAATTAAGGGCTAATCCTTCCAATTGTGGTCTAATTTTACGTTTCTTGCAAATGAAACCATCTGGCCTTGGAGGATTTGTAAGTATAATAATTCTGCAACCTGCAAGCTGTTGAAGGTAGCACTGTTGTTCCACCTGGCACATAAAGACCCACCTGGTGCACAATGTATTGTCCTCTCTGTTGCCCTGTGAATAGCATGGCCGAAAAACTCGATTGTAGTCCAAGATGGGTTTTCCGCGGACATTGGGCTCACCTAAACTCGGGGTAAAAAGCGCCTGCTACATGTGGCACTCGATGGCGAGCCCTATTCCGCCCACCAGATTATCATCCCTTTTCCATGTGGCTAACCTCGGGAGTAGGCTCTCCTCGCTGGACTTGCTCACCATAGCCAACACCCTGGGCCGTTGCTACACCTCTTGTGAGACGCCCATCCGAGAATACTGCTGCTAACATCCATCTATACCGTGGGCGCGTAATGATAATCTTGGAAAATCATGGAATAACCTCCGATGACCTATTCGAGGTGCTTGGCCCATTCCTCTTTGTTCACATATGGCCAAGCAAAGATCTGGGCAAACGAGTCAGCCCAAATATTACACAGTCCCTCTTCAAAGACTTGACCTCACAACACACAGGCCACAAACAACCAATTCACCGCAGCTACAGAGCACCAAAAGATCAGATCAACTTGCGACATGATCCAAATGATCCAATTACGCTACGGATTTTCCCAACCATGAATTGGTGGTTTCCACTCCGCCTTTCATGGGATTTGCCATATCCATTGAAAATTTACATGGATTGCATTTATATGTAGCAATATACACTTCCATATGCCCGTGCCTTTGAAAATGGACTTGCCATAAGTCCGTTGAACACGAACTTTGAAAAAAATTACACCAGATCGAACTGAGAAATTAAAAATAATTGAAATTCTGTGAACCGATGGGATCTCAGAGCTTATTGTTGTGGATTCCTCGAAAAATATGATCGATTAGACAAATAAATTCCATGATTTCATCCCCAGCACGCAGATTTTGTGGCACCGAATCTGCTGCACAATCTCTGCTATTTGGAAATATTTAATCTTGTCTAATCGATAATCTAAAGGATAACATAAGAGCCAATATTTCTCGAAACCGTTTTGTGAATATGCACTAACCAATTGCGATCATTCTGGTGGAGAGTATTTGGAATCATTGTAAGGATGTCGAGGATCCAGCTAGGCATGCGTGATGGATTCGGATTATCCATAAGTGATGGATGCCAATAATAAATTCCATGATATGTGTATTGTCTCCGTTTTCGATGTTTCAAATGGTGGAATGCCATAGAAAAACTCATAACAGAGTACTCCCAAGCTCCAATGTCAACTGCAGTGTCGTGTTCCCTGTTTTCAACCATTTATAGGGGTAAATAATCCACGGTGCCACACATGGTACGCCTCCTACTAAAGGTAGACCATCCAAAATCTGCAATTTTCAGTTCACCCTTAATAACAATCAAAAAATTATCTGGCCTGATGTCCCTATGTATCACATGCTTTTCATGGCAGCAAAGTGGAGCCCGTGCCAGTGATGTCGTGCCAGCGATGCAATGTACTGTAGCTGCACGTTTTTCATTGAAGCACTTACAACGTTGTAGCTCTTTATATAGCTCATCTCTTGGAGCATATTCAAGAATGAAATAGACACGGTTCTGATCGTAAAAGTATCCCAAATGATCCTTCAAGCGCTGTAACCAGAGATCAATGTGAAAATACGTTGCCCACCTTGTCTGCAGTTACCATCTATTTCCTCCATTACCCACAACCACAACAAATATCAGTTGGAAATCCATAAGATGGAATGGAACAATATTTATTTTGAGTCAATTTTGAACAACTGAAAATATCTATCTTCACGTCTCATATATCCACCTTTTATACCTGCCAATGGCTCGAAAACGATGCTCTCTAGTTTTCACATTCTTGATCTCTAATGTCTCCATCACCTCGGCATCAACACACATCCATTTTTTGTGGGTGCAATGTTACATGTTTCAAGGGGTGCTCTCATTGGAGGAAGGATGGCAGAGAGGTTTCCTGTAATCTTAGTTTTCGATACAGATGCTAGATTTTGGGTTCATAGAAATGGAGTTGTTTCATTTACTTAGACAAACAAATCTCACACAAAATTTGATTCATCCTTGAATCTTCTAAAATGTTGTCGTTAACACAGCTGTTTGCTGCGACCTGGTTGGTTGATATTGCCTATAACCTTCCCGATCTTGTTATCATCAGTGGTTGGATCTGCATTGATCTCCAGGGGTCGACCAACAACCCCTTTTTTTTCTTTGTTTTGACAAAGCTTCAGGTTGCAATAAATTTTCCATCTGGAGGCCGTTTGATGCAATTCAAGCGTCGTCAGATTCCTCTTGTCGAGATCTTCACGATGGTGCCGTTATTTTTTGATTCCGAGTCAGACGAATTTTGAGCATTTTCTATCAAAAGATGGATACCTGCTCCCATAAAACTCAAATTTTGCAAAAGAGTAGAAATATAACTTGCAAAAACATCATGAACTGCTTACGAAACCAACATCAAGCACTTTATTCTTGTAAGCGTGTTTTTCGAATGGTGGATGGAGCCTTCTTCACGAGGTCTTTCACCATATGTTTTCTTGACTTGTGGCAAATTTCGGGGTGCAACTTCTAGCACTTCTTCTCCCAATGGCCACTGATTTTGCAGAAACTGTAGACATTACGTTGTTTCCTGTTCAACCGTGTCTTCATGATAGGAGGATTCAGAAGGTTCTCATTCTTCTTGGTCTCCCTTCTTGTGGGCACATCTGTCTTCTTAACCCACTCTTTCTTTGTATGATGCTTAACTACATCATGGTTAGCAAATCTATGAAATAAATCACTTCTCTTATATGCAAAAACATAATTTGAATGATTGTCATACCTTCTTGGCCTGTCCTTGAACTGATGGGGACTAGGTGGCTTGATTCCTTTCTTGGAATTAGGTGATGAAGAGATGGATTTTGCTTCAGCTACCTTCGAGCATTCTCCTTCTTCTTGTCCATAACCCAAACCTACAAATGGTTGTCTTGGTACAACCTCCAATGGTTGGGTGATTCCTTGGCCATTTATGCCAAGTCCACCTCTGCTATACCCCATCTTCACGAGGATTTTCATGCCAACATTAGTTTCATATTGAGAGAGAACAAAACTTGAAGTGACATCATATACCTCGGTTTGAGATGTAGCCTCCGTCATCTCAACCTTCTGTAATTTAGACAATATCTCCTCTTTAGCTCATAGCATCTCCTGAAGCTCCTACTTATCGAGCAATAATCTTCACAATTTTGCATTTTCGGCTTGAAGGATTTCGTTTATCTCTTGCAACTCTTGCAGTCTTTCAACGTGCTTCACTCCTTTTCCCATCCTGCAAAGTAGTCACCTGCTCCGATACCACTTTATCCGATCATAGGTCGAGTATTACCC
Source organism: Pinus albicaulis (assembly GCA_034641835.2). Classification (NCBI taxonomy): domain Eukaryota; kingdom Viridiplantae; phylum Streptophyta; class Pinopsida; order Pinales; family Pinaceae; genus Pinus; species Pinus albicaulis. The sequence continues at coordinate 1,340,223,045 of CM076574.1, forward strand.
AACCATCTCGTGTACGGTATTCAGATATTTTTAAATGACTATGGCTTATACAGGTTTAAATGAGCATGTTAGTCCACATACACATAATAAAATTAATTGTACATAATCAAGAAGCACAAAACACATAAGAGAAAGACAACCAAATTGGTAATGGAGTTCACCCCTCCATCTCACTGGGGCTACATCTTCGAATCTGCTTCAATTGGAATGTAGATCCTCTATATTTCATCTTCAAATTAAGCTTCCATACATTCAAGCTCTATGGTTGAGCATTAACCAAGAACTATGGCTCTAAATGGCTAAGTTTTCTATCCTTTCTTCTCCACCCTTCAAAGGCTCACATCACGAGTTTATGTAGTTTTTCCCCATAACTCCTCAATCCAAAATAGTAGGATCTCAAGACATTTTAAGGAAAGACAAGCTCCATGATTCTAGGATCTTAAAACTTACTCAAGGCAAAAATGGGAAAATCCAACTTCAAGGATCCCAACCATGCCAAGAAAGCTCAACCTCTCAATGAGAAATAGTAAATTAGTTGTGAGGTCAATTCTCACATAAAACTAATTTCTCAAATGGAAAATAAGTAAATATTTTGGTGAGTCATTTCCACTCACTTGGAACATTATCCACTTCATAATTTTTAAATGAAATAATGCATTAATCTTATTACTTACTTTGTCACCTATCATAAAATGTCTTCATGGTGCACAAAGTAAACTTCTTCATTGGTGGAAATCCTCCTGGATCACTTCTCCTAAGTCAAAAACTAAAACCATCCCAAATGGAGAAAAGACTTAGATTTTTGTGCTTTATTCAAGGGTGACACAACTGACTCTATAATTGCCATCAAGTATGGAAGTATTGTCTCGTTCCCGCTCTTTTTCAATTTTTTTTTTTATTTTTTTTTTGTCTTTTTCATATTTCAAAGCCTAAAAAATAATAAAAGAATTCCTATAGTAAAATGGATAGAACAAGCATCGGGAAAAAGATGCACTAGTTCCTAGGATAGGAACAATCCTATCCTCAATGCAATGTGGCGAAAATTGGTAAGTGACACTCAAAGGGATGTTCCATCCATGGGTAAAGGTGTCAAGTTGCGAAGGCTAAGTGATTGCGTGGTTAACTCTGCAGAAAGACATGGTCAAAATAGGGCTTAAACATGAGTCCAAATGAAGGCGGCTAAAGGCCAAGATAAACAAGTGGTCAATATGCAATGTAACAATACAACTTGAGAACAAGATGGCAGCCTCTAAGGTATATAGCCAAAATAAAAATAGCGAAGAAGAAGAATAATGAAGATTCCACGCATAAGTCACGACGGGACTAAAGAGGTCTCCCGAGCCTACACAGATTGCAACATGGGCGACAAATTCTAGCAAGGAACTAACTAGGAAGCCCATGTAAAGGATGGCTCTACCATCATATCATGATTTAAAAATTGGTGAGTGAAATTGGTTAAATAGTCATAATATGATGTGGTCAACCCTATGACAAGTGTTCAGAATGGAGGCTAGTATGCATAAATGTAACGAAAAGTGAATTCCCTAACCTATATGCCAGTTCAGAATCAAATACTTGCCATGATAGGTCAACAGTCATGGATCCGAAGAAAAATTGGAAATATATTAAAATCACTAGAATGGACATGAAAATGAATATTCGCAACACTTACAAGCCAAAAGGTTAAACAACCTTAAACAAATTCGAAAAATGGACACAAATGAAATTTTCAAAAAATATTCAAATTTTGGGCATAAATAAGCTTTTTGGACTACATTTGGTCATTTGCGTTGTGAAGAAGTGGAGAAAGAACTCTCGAGAAAAAAACCCCCTTCTTGCAAACGAAGGAACTATCCACTGAATCGATCCAAATCAGTCAGGTAAGCCTCATACTCAGCTTGTTTGTCATTTTTATTGTCATTTCAAGAAAATTTTGGGATTTTTGACCATAGGAATATACGTTTTTTCTGAAACCCTTTGCATATACACAGGTTCATCATGAGGAACTCGCGTATAAACGCGACTGTGTCTGAATCAAGTCATGTATGCACAGAGTGGAATTCAAAAATTAATTTATAATTGGTCAATTATGAAATGATTCAAGATGACAATCAGCTGGAGGGAAAGAGAGCATAGTGCCATAGATAATGAGGTCATGTAGGACCAACAATCATTGGATATCCTTCGAGGATGCGTATTGTTAAATTTTTTCAAATGCCAAATATGAAAACTAACACTCGATTGCTCGAGATGTTGGTTAGTTATTGTGATCCTGATGAAGTCTGCTTCATGATTGTCTAGCTGCCTTTAAGAATTGAACTGGAAGAAATATATTTTATAACTGGACTTTCCTGGAGGGCAGAACTAGTTGATTTTCATGGTAAGCCCACATGAGGGCTTAATGTAGATGACTATGCCCAGGTTTACTGTGTTGATGGTGCAAAGAAGGTGGGGACACAGATCCCAATCAAATATGTACGAGACTTGTACATGAAAATCCTCCTTTTTAATATTAGTAAAGTAGAAGGATCAACATCCCTTCACCAGGCATCACGAACCCACATGAGTCTAGCAGTAGATTTCTTGACCAAACTCTAGGATTGGTGCACAGCCTTATTGGAAAATCTGAAGAAACAACTGAGTTCTATCTGGCAAGCCAAAACAAAACATTTTGGATATGGTACCATTCTGTTGACATTCTTCTTTGAGAGAGTCCCAGGGCTTCGTTCCAAGATCATCTCAACCATCAGTAGCCCTCATGATCCACGGATAGCTAGATGGGCAGACTTGATGAAGATACTGGGGGAGGTGAGGTCCCCCGAACTACATGGGATGATGAGTTCTTCCAATGGTGGGGAGAACATGTCATCTTAGTAGATGATTATCCCTATGCTGGGATGGATTTTAGAGAAAATATGGATTTGGTTCTTCCACCCGGTGCAACATGGGGTGAAATTGGTAAGATTGCACAACGATTTTTTGATTATATGATTTTTTTTTTTTCAAATTATACAAAAATGAAAAATGTTTTTGATAGGACAATATGACTTAAAAAATTTTAATGATCATGATGTAGACATGGGACTGGTGAGACCTGAGGGTTTCCCAAGACATAGGCAATGTAGAAGAGAGGTATATGATGTTGAAGACCCAGGAAGAACCCTCCATGCCATCCAGAGAAACTTTGAGAGTCTGAATCACCAAGTACCCATGGCAACCATAGAGGATCTTCCAGAGGCTATCCAGAGGTAAGTGGTTGGAGTACCACGGGACTGGGTGCGGTTATTCTGCCACGTAGCTACTACCATTGTGTTCTTCTAGAACACCTATCCTGGGTAGGGCCCTCAGGGATATATTTTATATTTGATCGGATGACTATATTATTTATGATGATGGACATGATCGGGAATAAGCCCTAATTTTGTAGGACATGATGGTCTAATTTTTGTGTATTTTGAACACACTCTAATCTAAATATATATATATATATATATATATATATATATATATATATATATATATATATATATAAGTAGCGATTTTATGTGATGTGATTGTCCCAAATGTACAATGATGAATGATGTTTTTGATATTTTTAAATTATTGAATGATTAATGTGCCAATCAAGTGTTTGATTAACTAATGAGTTTGCTAACCAATTATCTGCTAACTAATTGAAATGAACGTTGTAATAGATGCACTCTAAAAAATAATCGATGCAAAAATGGGTCTCTGACATGATAGGTGTTGTTTAATTGCGAAACCACCAGTTATGAATCCAAGTAAACTACTAACGAATCAACACCAAGATATATTGCCTCCGAGAGTAGGTTGACCACAACAGTGTATTCTACCACATTGTTCATAACAGGACCAATGCATACACCCCTTGAGACTAAAAACTGACCGGATAGAGAATTACCCAAGCCGCGGAAGCAAGGTTCTGGTATGTTTACTAGCACCATTGGCAAAACCAAAATGACTCATCTCATCCAATAATACCTACCAAAGTAGATAGAAAATCATCAAAGTCACACAAAAAACTGATAAATAGACATGTAAAAAAATACAAAATATACAACAAAGAAAATGCTTGGTCGAAGCCTAGGCATAATACTTCTTCAGATAGAGCCCATTTCTGGGCTCCACCATCTCGTTTCCATTAGAATCAACCAAGGCATAAGCTCCCTTTTTCAGGACCTTCTTGACAATAAAGGGGCCATACCACATGGATTTGAACTTGCATGCCCCCAAGGAATCCTTCTCTTGGGCATAAACCAATACAAGGTCATCTTCAGAGAAAACCCTAGGCTTGAATGCCTTATCGTACTGAACCTTCACTCATTTCTTATGAGCCTCATTCATCATAGCTTCATCTCGACGCTTCTTATCGAGATGTTCTAGATGGACAAGGCATTCTTTGAGACTAGAAGTGTCAGGAAGAAGCTCAATTGCCAGCTTAAGGGAGGAATTTTGCATTCAATAGGAAAAATAGATTCCAGCCCATAAAATAGTTAAAACAAAGTGGAACTGGTTATAGTCTTCACAGACATCTAGTATGCCCAAATTGCAGGGTATAACATGACAAGTCAATTGGATCTGGCTTTATCAATTGTTCGTTGAAGGATAGTCTTCAAGGATTTTTTTACGACTTCAACCTGCCCATTAGCCTGAGGATAATACAGAGATGAATGCTCCTGCTGAAAACCCAATTTGAGAGCCAATTCAGCCATCATACTGTTTTGAAAATGATTGCCATGGTCAGTGACAATATCTTTGGGGATACCAAAGTGAGAAATGATTTGGTTGAATAGAAACAGGGCTGTTGTCTCACCATTATTCTCAAAATTAGGCATGGCCTCAACCCACTTTGTAAAGTAGTCTACTGCTACAATAATGTACTTATGACCCTTTGCCGAAGGCGAGTTACAAGTAGTGTTGTGCCTCAATCTAGTCTCCTAAACTGAGTTCATTTAATTGTCAACCAGGATTTGTAAACTGCTGAAGTGAAATGTACCATATGTACCTAGGTGCTTGTTTCCTAGTGCGTTGTGTGTAGTGTTTTGTGATGTTTTGGTCTTTTATGTTGATTTATGATGTTTTTGGTCTTTTGAAGTTTTATGTTTACAATGAAAATGCCTAGAAAATTAATGAAAAGAAATTGGTGGTCAAGAACACAGTTGAGCCTAATGTATGGAATGGCAAATGTAATCAAAAACACTGAAGCAACATCTAAACTATGACTGAATAGAAACAAGAGCTTAATGATGACTTCTTAAACAAATGACACAAACTAGACTTTGAGAAATGATCACTTAAATATGAAAGTTTTCTAACTAGACAATTAGACACTAATCATGATGCAACATTCTATTCTAAACTCATCTATTCCATGACTAATTCCTAGTTCTATTCTGCAATTTTCAATTGAAGGTTAGAGTCTATTCTCCAAGAGTTATTGGTTTCTTTTCAGGGTAGTTCTGTTGAGGAAGAGCTCTGTTTATAGTGAGGAATTTGCAGAGATATTTCAGACCTTGTAATGATGTTATCTTCTGTTCTTAAAGTTATGGATCACTGATGGTTTTCATAACAAAAAGATATTTGTAAATAATGAAGGCTGTCTTAGGAATCCTATCAACTAAAGTGATCTACTGTGCAAAGGGTGACAGTGTGACTATGAGATATGAGTGCTATGAATTGATTTAAACATGAGCTTAAGATGCTTCTAAACTAGAACAATGTTAAACCATAAGCCATCATCAAACTTTGAAATGAAGTAGCTGGACATGAATTAAATGCAAAATGAAACTCCGAAGCATTCTAATTAACATGCACTATTCTAGGAAGTTACACAATCGATTTGTTCATCATGAGGGATATTTTGGAAGAGTTCCTTCTTGTGGAAGGGTAGAACAATTTTGACTGTGGACTTGTATGCAATTGAAAGCAAATGAACTGAAAGCAAATGAAACTAAGTTGTCACATCACAGACATATCTTGAACTTCTTAAGGATGTCTTGGAAGAATTTCTTCTTGTGGAAGAGTGGTTAGGACAAGTGCAACTATGATAGTGAAGACTAAAAACTACAACTAATTCCTATGACACTATAGCTATTCATCATTCATTGTTAAGATTTATTGGAAGAATGTCTTCTTGTGAAAGAACTATGATGAATATAACTACAGTTTCTAGTTAAAAGCAAATACAACTCCTATCCTACAGTACCATAGTCATTAATCATTCATCGTTTTAATTTATTGGCAAAGTGTCTTCTTGTGGAAGAACTGGAACGAATTATGGCTACAGTAGCTAGTTAAGAACAAATACAAATCCTATCCTACAGTACCATAGTCATTAAACATTCATCGTTTTGATTTATTGGCAAAGTGTCTTCTTGTGGAAGAACTGGAACGAATTAAGGCTACAGTAGCTGGTTAAAACAAATACAAATCCTATCCTACAGTACCATAGTCATTAAACATTCATCGTTTTGATTTATTGGCAAAGTGTCTTCTTGTGGAAGAACTGGAACGAGTACGACCACAGTATATAAAACACAACAACTACTAATTTAATATGCAGAACGTAAAGACAGCTAGGAAAAACTTATCTAGTTTACGCTAAGGAAATCCGTTCAAGGGGCAGGGGCCCTCTACCACTTGACGGCATTCGACTTCACAATTAAATCACGCCTTCAAGATAATTTTTTCTGCTCCATTAACGATGCAATAGTTTGAACATAATGCTCTGTGTCTTAAAAGACGTAACACAAAGTTTACACCAAAATCTAGCAGCAAATCTACACAAAATTTCTAACTAAGCTCTCGGCCTACTCAAGAGTTTTTAAAGTAAATGCAAGTAACAATAATTACAATAATTTAGGAATGATGTCTTCCTAATCCAAATCATCTTAGGAGTCTTTAAGGTGGCTGCGTAAAAGAGAAAAGACACCTGGACTGTAACAGTCCTAGTAGGAGTCTTCTTTCACAAATGTGTTCCCACGTGCATAACCGTACACAGAATTCATTTCCTCTTCCATGATGAGCAACACACCATGTAGGCACGACGTGGATCATGCCCATATGTGTTTTTCCTCAAGAGGCCACCTGGAACATGCTCAAACATAAAGGTAGCTGCAGAATCGCCGGTTAGCTACAGAATGCCTGCATTCTGCAGCTAATTCCGGTCAAAATGCTTAACAATGGCGACAATCAAAAAATTCAACAAGTCAGTCATATAAACCATTCTAGAAGTAATTTTAACTATTTTTATTGATCAATTGGGTTTAAAATGGAAATGGACAAGGGAAAAATGAGGTAAAATGAGGTGAAGGAAAGCACAAATTTGAGGCTCAACATACCCCCACTGCTGTCTCTTTGCATGTCCTCATGCAAATTATCCTATGAATTCCGAGGCTTCTGCAAGGACATCTAATCCCCTTCTTCTCCTTTGTCTGAAAGCTAGAGGCCTTCTGGGTTTCCTGATCACAAGTTTGAACCTGAGGTTTGTGAGTGCCCTGACCAACTTTTTGTTCCTTGTCTTCATCTTCTCATTGGTTCTCTCCACTTTGTCTATATGCAGGGATAAGGTTGAGTTCATGTCAGTCTTGAGCTTGATTTGATCTTTGAGAATTTCATTCTCATTTTTGATGTGTCTATTTAACACTTCCAACTCATACTTATCCCTCCTCAATATATCAATTTCAGTTAGTGGAGGACTGGGGGTTCTCTCTTCTCTTTCTGAAGCTGTTCTCTCTAGAGTTTCCACATAATCATAGATTTCATGTTGAGCAGGATCAATCTCAGGGGTGCCTTCATAAAAATCTTCATCATCATACTCTTCCATAGATGTTTCTTCATCTTCAATATTGATTACCCCTATTTGTTTGATTGATGTTTTCTTCAGTTTTCCTTTTAATCTGTGGCTTCTCCTAAGTTGAGAGGAACCCTCCCCTTTTTCTATAACAGATTCCTTGATTACCTTCTCTACCTTGAGTTGACTCTTGATTCTAGTCAACTTCTCCAAAATGACTTCTTCACTGCTTTCTTGAACCAGTTTGTCAATTTTACCTTTTGGAGTCCTCCATCTCCTACTTCTCTTTGTGGCCTGTGGTTCAGGTGATAGTTCTTTTGCTTCCTCAAAATGATTTCTTATTAATAAATCATCCCATGTATCATTTGATTTAGATAGATGATGCTCAATTAAAATTTTTACTAACCCATGATGATACAGGGTTGTTTCCAAAAACTGAACTCTTCTCTGAACACAGGAAGCCATTTTCTTCAGACTTTGATACAAGAAATATGGTAAATTCAAATCTTCTCCTAGAAAATGCAACATTAGTCTCATATGGTAGACATAAAATGTCCCATATCTACCCTCACATGTAACAAATTTTTGTAAAAGAAGTAATATATTCCTCCATTTGCTCTTCAATGCTGTACTGGGAATTTCCTTCTTGAACACACTAACATCCATGTTTGGTGATTTTAAGATTTGTTTCCATGAGTCATTATGGAATTCCCTATTTTTAAACCATCTTTCCCCAGCTCTGGATAATCCTATAGCCTCTGCTATAAAAACTTCATTAACAGTAAACTTAACATCTCCTATTTCAACCTCAGTGCCTTGGAATGATCTAGCAAATGTTTTGGTAACTTCCTTATGGCAACCATTAAACTTTTCCAAGAATTGGAGCCATCCTATTTGTTGTAGCATCTCTTTGCATTGTGGATAACCTTCTAAATATTTTGATCCTATAGGCTCAATCCTTATGATGAAACCCATGATTTTTCACTATCAATTAACACTCTTCTCTATCCACAAAACAATGGATTTTACTTTCGGATTAAAATGGCTTCAAGCTCTAAATAAAAATGGCTTCAATTTTGGAAGAACATACCTTTGAAATAGCTACAGTCTTAAAAATCTCTGGTTTGTATGCCTCTGTTTGAAAAATGCCTTCGAATCCTTGGACTGATGTACTTTTGTTGAACTTTGGAATGATATGGAAGCAATTTCAATTTTCGAGCTAATGTGTCTCTGATAGACAGTGGTAGATGATTTCAAATTTATTTTTGTGCAATACCTCCGTCTTTGGTAACAGAAGACTTCAAACTCAATCACTGAAAAACGCTTCTGTTTCTAGTAACACCAAACTTCAAACTCAACCTCTGTCTCTGATAACAAATGGTATGCTTCAAATTCAACACTACAGCCTCTCTGTCTCGGGTAACAACAACTTCAAAACCAGTCACTACCACACCTCTGTCTTTGGTAATAACAGACTTCAAACTTCAATTACTACCACACCTTTGTCTTTGGTAGCAAAGTCTTCAATTTTAGCACCTCTGTCTTCTGGTAGCAACAGGCTTTAAACTCTACACGACCACAATTCTGTGTTGACAGTGCAATGCTCCAAACTTTGTTCTCAGTGATATGCTCTCTGTTCAGTGAGTTCTCACACCGTTATGCTTCCAATGTACCTCTTCTGTTCTGCTCCTGATGATAATAATGCTTCTGCCTTCGGAAGGAAATACTGGCTACGGAATGACGTTATGGAAAATGGTCACGGCATAGAGTGGTGAAGTGAGGTGGAGGATTGCATTAATGATTTGAGGAGACGGCGGAGGATTTACGACGGCAGGAAAAATCTTCATCATTAAAGAACTTGGTTAAGAGTCGTGGGAATTTCAAATGATTTGGCCGTTCCACCGCTCAAATGCTATTGGACAGAAAATTTGAATTGGAAGTTTTAATACAAAGTCTATAGAGGGTTTTGTTTGGTGTTTGATCAATAAAATAATTAAAACAACTCTTTGAATAATTTCACAACTAAACTATGCTAAATTTTCATGAATTTCCATCGTAATTGAAATTTGTTACCTCTGCCCTTGATGTTTTCGTAGCCTTTCTCTTCTTTGCTCATTTTTGGAGGAATCTTTCACTATTTTCTTGATGTCTTTGATTCATGAATTCACTGGATCAGTTTGTTGTAACTCTGATGTTTGCTGGTTGATGCCTTCAGGGTTTGTAGCTGCCAAAAAGACTGTCGGGCTGCAGAAAAGGTGATCAACTGCAGAATGTCCACCGAGCTACAGAATGTTCCTGTAGAACACTTTAATCATGAAAAATGAAATGTTTTTGGAAGATGGGTGAAATGTTTATGAAAATGGATGAAATGGATGATGGATTATTAAGTGGATAATGGAATAAGAATGGATTCAGTTCATGGAATGAAGGAACATAAGGGCTGTACTGCAATTCATGGCATATTTTTATTCACTTGCAGCAAGATATCAAATTCTATGTTTTGACATGAGAATGAAGTGAATGGAAGATGGAGTGAAATGAATGAAATGGAATGGAGTGAAATGAATGAAATGGAATGGAGTGAAATGAATGAAATGGAATGGAGTGAGATGTGAATGATGGATGAGATGAAGTATGGATGGATAGTGAATGGAATGAGATGAAATGAATCATAAGTACTATGGCACTGAACTTATGATTTTTATAACAGCTGCTTAGAAACAAAAATGGGAAAAGTTAGAGTGTCAGAGAGACTCTGATTTTCACCCTATCTTTTCTGTATAAACATGCCAATCAGTGATTGGTTTTCATGTTTATACCTTTTTTTTTTTTTTCAAAAGAGAAATGCTTCAGAAAATTTAATCAAGTTGATGAAGAAGAGAGACTCTTCTTCATTAACTTCACATCATTGTCTCCTTGGAACTTCTTGACAAACTCTTCTCTTGAGAGAGGCTTGTGGTATAGCTTCAGTCTATGGCCATTCACAAGAAAAGTGACCTCCTCTTCATCTATAGTTCTGATTTTTACTGCCCCATTATCAAAAATTCGAACAACTTCATATGGCCCAAGCCAATGTGTCTGAAATTTCCCTTGAAAATCCTTGAATTTTGAATCAAACAAGAGAGCCCAATCACCCTCTTTAAATTTCTTCTCTTTGATGTACTTGTCATGCCATCTAGCCCTTTGCTGTTGGACTAGACTCGTTTTTTGAACTGCATCTTGTCTGATCTCATCCAATTCATTAATTTGCTCCAGTCTATGCTTTTGTGCCTCCGTTAGATCAAGTCCTAGCTGAACTGCCATCTTGAATGTTTGGATTTGGAACTCTATAGGAAACAAAACTTGCTTTCCAGAAACAAGCTCATAAGGAGTATGGCCTGTTGTGTTTCTCCATGTAGTTCTATAGGCCCACAAGGCTTCAGGAAGCCTATCTACCCAATCTCTTCTATGTAGATGAACAGTCTTTGTTAGGATTCCTTCAATGACTTTATTAGTGGATTCCACTTGACCGTTTGCTTGTGGATGATAAGGAGTAGATGTTCTATGTCTGATTTTGTAATTCTCCATCATTTGCTCCACTAGCCTTGATGTAAATTGAGCTCCTTGATCTGTAACAATTTCCCTTGGGACACCAAAACGAGTAAAAATATCCTCAAAAAGAAAAGTAATTACAGATGATTCATTAGCAACAAGTAATGGTTTAGCTTCTACCCACTTAATAACATAATCAGTGCAAACTAATATGTATTTCTTTTGTCTTGATGGAGGACTAATAGGTCCTACAAAATCCAAAGCCCATTTTTCAAAAGGTTCAATGTGTACCTGAGGTTGTAATGGCATCTCACCCGAAGGAGAAGGTTTCCCTACCCTTTGGCAACTGTCACACCTTTTTACATACTCCCTTGCATCTTTAAATAAAGATGGCCAATAATATCCTAAATTAAGGATCTTATAGGCTGTCCTCTTGTCTGCAAAGTGTCCGCCACAAGGTTCATCATGACATGCCTTGAGAATTTCAGGCATCTCATCTTCACGAACACACCTTCTAATGATCAAATCTGGACCTGTCTTGTACAACCCATTAGCGACCCATGAATATCTTGCACTATCATTAATGATTTTTATTTTATCCCTTGCATTCATAATTGAAGGAAATTTTCCTGAAACTAAATAATTGGCAATATCAGCAAACCATGGAGTTTGAGTAGAGATTGCAAAAAGATATTCATCAGGAAATTGATCTTCAACCAGAGTGTCATCTTTGATATTTTGGATTCTAGATAGGAAATCAGCCACAGTGTTTTGTTTTCCAGGCCTATCTAGAATAGTAATGTTGAATTCTTGCAATAATAACAACCATCTTATAACTCTACCATTAGTGATTGATTTATTCATTAAATATCTAATGGCAGAATGATCAGTGTGAATAAAAGTTTCATAGCCTGTTATATAGTGTCTAAATTTGTTAATGGCATGAACAACAACTAAAAACTATTTTTCAGTTACAGTATAGTTTAACTCTGCAGGAGTCAAATTTTTACTGATATAATAGATGGCATAGGGAATTAAATCTTTCTGTCCCAATACTGCTCCCAGAGCTGTATCGGAAGCATCTGTCGAGATATGAAAAGGTAACTTCCAGTTAGGTCCCCTTAATATAGGTGCTTCATAAATTTTGGTTTTCAGGGTTTCAAAAGCTAACTGGCAATCAGAAGTCCACTTAAATTCACAATCTTTGGTGAGTAATTTGAAGAGAGGAGATGCTATTTTGGTGAAGTTTTCTATAAATCTCCGATAGTACCCCGTAAATCCTAGAAACTTCTTACATCTCTTTGACAACTTGGAATGGATAGGTTAGAAATAACTTCAACTTTCTCTTCATCAACTCTAATCCCATCCCCTGAAATGTGGTGCCCTAAAACAATACCTTCAGTGAACATCATAAAACATTTTTCATGACTAAGAGAAAGGTTTGCTTCTTGAAATCTTTTTAAGACCTTTTCTAAGTTTTCTAAAGCCTCTTCAAATGTATCCCCATAAACTGTAAAATCATCCATGTACACCTCTACACAGTCATGTATCAGATCAGAAAAAATTCCTAATACTGCCCTTTGGAATGTTGCAGGTGCATTGCAAAATCCAAATGGCAATACTCGGTAGGCATAGGTACCCCAAGGACAAGTAAATGTGGTTTTATCTTGGTCTTCAAGTGCTACTTGGATTTGATTGTAACCACTAAATCCATCCAGGAATGAAAAGTACTTTTTACCCGCTAATGTATCTAATACTTGATCTATGAAAGGTAAGGGAAAATGGTCTTTAAGAGTAGCTTTATTCAGTTCTCGGTAGTCAACACACACCCTCCACTTTCCATTTTTCTTAGGTACAATTACTAAAGGGGAAACCCACTGACTATCTGAAATAGGATAGATGAAGTTAACATTTAACAATTTTTGTAATTCTTCCTTGACAATTTCCCTAAGATTTGGATTCATCCGTCTTTGAGGCTGTCTGATTGGTTTGCAATTTGCCTCTATATGGATGTGATGAGTACAAGTCTTGGGACTTATCCCTTTCATGTCAGTGTATTCCCATGCATATGCAGAAGAATGTCTCTGTAATACTTTGACTAGTTCTTCTTGTTGAGATTTTTCCAGATTTTTGTTTATGTTCAAAGTTTTGCCTGGAAAAATTTCACTTGTAGAACTGCCAAATTTGTCCATAGAATGAAGAGACATCTGTCTAGATGACAAGAACTCAATATTGGATTTCTCTTGAAATGATTCTTGTTTGTGCTCTGGAGAAGATTCAAAATTTTCTAGAGTATTCAGAATTTGATTATCTTCACTAATTTCTGAAATTGTGAAGAGTGGTTGCAAATATTCTTCATCCTCTATCCATTGAGTGTCATCTAGATCTGTAATTGTCCTAGCTGGAGGATATAAAGTGAATTTCTTTGTGGAACTTCCATCAGAAATATACATATCACCGGACCTACAACTAATAAAAGCATCAGCTGTAGCCAACCAAGGTCTTCCTAGTATGACAGGATGGCCTCCTAGATTATTCTTGGGTGTCAGGATCATGAAATCCACAAGGTACTCCCAAGAGTCTAGGGACACTGGAATGTCTTCTATTACCCCATCTGGTCTGATCACAGATCTATCTGCTAGTTGTAATAGTGTGGGTGTAAAGAGAAGATTAGGAAGTTTTAGTTTGTCCATGATTTGTCTACTCATGATATTTATTGCTGCTCTTAAGTCAATGAGTGTGTTTTGAATTTCAATTCCATTGATGTGAATTTTGACAACTGGATTTCCTGGGTCAAGGTACTTTGGAATAGTAGTCTTACCCATCATACTGTCTGCTATTTGTCCTACCAGTTGAATTTTCTTGGTTTCTCTTATTCTTTTCTTTGTTGTCTTCATACTCAACTCCTTTATTGTTTTGGCTAAAATTGAGATTTCCTTGATGGCTTGCAATAATGGAATTTTAATGCAAACATTTCTCAATTCATCCAAGAAATCATAATTAGGCACCATTATTTGTTTTTCTACACCTTTGTCAAGTTGTAATCTTTCCGGAAAGGGAGGTATAGAAGTAGATGTGGATGGTTGCTCTAATACTGGAGTTGGGCTTATTGGATCTTTTTGTTTCAGTTTTTCAATGTTTTGGCCTTGACAGGATGTTTCTTCCTCAAGACTTTTATTAACCCGTAGGGAGTCTTCCTCAGAATTATCTTGTTCTTGTATGATCACAGAAGGTTTCCTCTTCTCAAGTATCCTTCCAGACCTAAGTTGAACATCACTAAGGTCTGGAGGAGTAATTAAATAAGTTGGAAATTGTTGTCCTTCTATCATGTATGTATTCTGAGGATTCTTATTATTGGGGTTTGGTATGGGCTGAGCTGGTAATTGATTGGATTTTTGAGGGAATGGTAATGGAAGTGGTTGATTTTGATGAGGTTGGTTCGGATGATGTTGTTGAGGATTTTGTTGAAAATTTTGTTGAAGATTTTGAGGAAAATTTTGTTGAGGATTTTGAGGATAAAAATGTGGATATGGTGGATAGGATGGTGGATACTGATAATATGGAGAGTATTTTCCATAGGGACCTTGTGATCCTTGTGCCCAAGCTTGAGATTGATTTTGAAATTGGGGCCAAGGTTGCTGCCAAGAATTCCAAGGTGGAGGTTGATTATACATTTGATCATGAAATCCCCGTGTCTGAGATCCCTGCCAAGGTCTTCTAGATACAAAGTTAAGAGATTCTGTGGAATCTGTAGGAGTTTCTTCTTGAAAAACAGCCTTGAGACCAGGAAGAGAAGGACAATTCTTGGTCTCATGTTTCTCAGAACAAATAACACAAGTTTCTACAACTTTTACATCCAAAGGGCACTCTCTCAAGGCATGTTTCTTCCTACATTTGGGACAAAAGATTGCCAAGGCATCAGATTCAGCCTTTTGCTTGTTTTGTATCTTGAGGGTGTCTATTTGTTCACTAAGACTCCCTAAGATGTCAGATTTAAAATTATCAAGCATGTGTCCTATTTCTGATCTACTTACTGTCCCAGAAGCAGATTTACTTGCCCTTGCAAGAGCAGGATCTCTTGGACCTTTGACAGTTTTGGATTTCCCTCTGGAAAGGTTGATACATAACTCAGATATTTCAGGTAATGTGAGTTGTGATATATCCCCTTTTCCCATCATGTTAAGGATATCCAACCATTCATCCCTAATGGTTTTCAACAAAAGAGATTTTAAAGTGTCTTGATCTAGGTTTTCCATTTGTGCCCTTTTTATGTTGTATTTAAATCTTTCCAACAAATCTTCTAAGTTTTCATCTTCTTTTTGTAATATCTTGAACACTTCTTCCTTATGATTAACCGGCATACAATAATCCAAGTATCTCTCTAGAAATGCTTGTTTCATGTCTTCCCATGTCCTAATGGAACTACTGCTTAAGCTCATAAACCACTTCAATGATGCTCCTTTCAGAGTTGAAGGAAATAATTCCAATTTTTGGGCATCTTGAAGGTAGTCATAAGTCCTACACAGTACTTCAAATTCGAATAAGAAAGTTTCAGGATCCTCAGTTTTAAGTCCATAGAAGTTCGGAAGGACAGAAGGTGAAATGTTTTTCATGGTTGTATTGGTTTCTCCATCAAGTATGGGGAACCCAAAAGAGCTTCCTATTCTACCTCTTCCTCCATCTGCACCTCTACCTCCTCTTCCTCCTTCTCCTCTACCTCTACCTCTACCTCCTCCAAATAATGTGTTTTCTCCATTAACAACTCCTCCTCCTCCTTCTTCTGCCATGGTTGACTCTCCTGTGGAAGTAGAAAGGTTTGTATCCTCAACAAAAGTTTTTGGATCCTCTTCTATGGCAAGTTCAATGGATGAAGTGGAAGGTTTCTCTAATGGAATAGGTGACCTTAGATCTTCTATAAGTCCAGGATCAGTAAAGGATGGAAGATGGGTTTGAGTTGAAGGTGTACTAATTCTGGATCTAGATGAAACAAGTGGTGTTCTAGATGTCAAACTTCTGCCTCTGCTGCTTATAAATCTTCCTCTTGAATCTCTCTCCCTACGCATAAAATTCTTTTTGGATGCTAAGAAACAAAGGTTACCTAGTTTTCACTTCCCCGGCAACGGCGCCAAAATGTTGTGCCTCAATCTAGTCTCCTAAACTGAGTTCATTTAATTGTCAACCAGGATTTGTAAACTGCTGAAGTGAAATGTACCATATGTACCTAGGTGCTTGTTTCCTAGTGCGTTGTATGTAGTGTTTTGTGATGTTTTGGTCTTTTATGTTGATTTATGATGTTTTTGGTCTTTTGAAGTTTTGTGTTTACAATGGAAATGTCTAGAAAACTAATGAAAAGAAATTGGTGGTCAAGAACACAGTTGAGCCTAATGTATGGAATGGAAAATGTAATCAAAAATACTGAAGCAACATATAAACTATGACTGAATAGAAACAAGAGCTTAATGATGACTTCTTAAACAAATGACACAAACTAGACTTTGAGAAATGATCACTTAAATATGCAAGTTTTCTAACTAGACAATTAGACACTAATCATGATGCAACATTCTATTCTAAACTCATCTATTCCATGACTAATTCCTAGTTCTATTCTGTAATTTCAATTGAAGGTCAGAGTCTATTCTCCAAGAGTTATTGGTTTCTTTTCAGGGTAGTTCTGTTGAGGAAGAGCTCTGTTTGTAGTGAGGAATTTGCAGAGATATTTCAGACCTTGTAATGATGCTATCTTCTGTTCCTAAAGTTATGGATCACTGATGGTTTTCAGAACAAAAAGATATTTGTAAATAATGAAGGCTGTCTTAGGAATCCTATCAACTAAAGTGATCTACTGTGCAAAGGGTGACAGTGTGACTATGAGATATGAGTGCAATGAATTGATTTAAACATGAACTTAAGATGCTTCTAAACTAGAACAATGTTAAACCATAAGCCATCATCAAACTTTGAAATGAAGTAGCTGGACATGAATTAAATGCAAAATGAAACTCCGGAGCATTCTAATTAACATGCACTATTCTAGGAAGTTACACAATCGGTTTGTTCATCATGAGTGATATTTTGGAAGAGTTCCTTCTTGTGGAAGAGTAGAACAATTTTGACTGTGGACTTGTATGCAATTGAAAGAAAATGAACTGAAAGCAAATGAAACTAAGTTGTCACATCACAGTTATATCTTGAACTTCTTAAGGATGTCTTGGAAGAATTTCTTCTTGTGGAAGAGTGGTTAGGACAAGTGCAACTATGATAGTGAAGACTAAAAACTACAACTAATTCCTATGATACTATAGCTATTCATCATTCATTGTTATAATCTGTTGGAAGAATATCTTCTTGTGAAAGAACTAGGATGAATATAACTACAGTCTCTAGTTAAAAACAAATACAACTCCTATCCTACAGTACCATAGTCATTAAACATTCATTGTTTTAATTTATTGGCAAAGTGTCTTCTTATGGAAGAACTGGAACGAATTATGACTACAGTAGCTAGTTAAAACAAATACAACTCCTATCCTACAGTACCATAGTCATTAAACATTCATCGTTTTAATTTATTGGCAAAGTGTCTTCTTGTGGAAGAACTGGAACGAATTATGGCTACAGTAGCTAGTTTAAAACAAATACAAATCTAACTGATATCCTACAATACCATAGTCATCAATCATTCATCATTTTGGTCTGTTGGAAGAATGTCTTCTTATGGAAGAACTGGAATGAGTACGACCACAGTATATAAAACACAAAAACTACTAATTTAATATGCAGAACGTAAAGACAGCTAGGAAAAACTTATCTAGTTTACGCTAAGGAAATCCGTTCAAGGGGCAGGGGCCCTCTACCACTTGACGGCATTCGACTTCACAATTAAATCACGCCTTCAAGATAATTTTGTCTGCTCCATTAACGATGCAATAGTTTGAACATAATGCTCTGTGTCTTAAAAGACGTAACACAGAGTTTACACCAAAATCTAACAACAAATCTACACAAAATTTCTAACTAAGCTCTCGGCCTACTCAAGAGTTTATAAAGTAAATGCAAGTAACAATATTTACAAAAATTTAGGAATGATGTCTTCCTAATCCAAATAATTTTAGGAGTCTTTGAGGTGGCTGCGTAAAAGAGAAAAGACACCTGGACTGTAACAGTCCTAGTAGGAGTCTTCTTTCACAAATGTGTTCCCACGTGCATAACCGTATCCAGAATTCATTTCCTCTGCCATGACGAGAAACACACCATGTAGGCACGACGTGGATCATGCCCATATGCGTTTTTACTCAAGAGGCCACCTGGAACATGCTCAAACATAAAGGTAGCTGCAGAATCGCCGGTTAGCTACAGAATGCCTGCATTCTGCAGCTAGTTCCGGTCAAAATGCTTAACAATGGCAACAATCACAAAATTCAACAAGTCAGTCATGTAAACCATTCTAGAAGTAATTTAACTATTTTTATTGATCAATTGGGTTTAAAATGGAAATGGACAAGGGAAAAATAAGGTAAAATGAGGTGAAGGAAAGCACAAATTTGAGGCTCAACAAGTAGTATAATCAATACCCCACTTTGTGAATGGACCGATAGTGACGACAAGAAAGAGTGGAGCTGGATGAGCGCCATCTTATGAGTATAGAATTGACAAGGATGACACTTTTTGATTGCCTCAATAAAATATTTGAAAATCGAGGGCCAAAAGTATCCTGCACGCAATATTTTTTGGGCTGTAGAAAGCTAGATAAATTACTACCACAAGCTCCGTTGTGACAATCATTCAAGACAACCTCAACTTCCTTGAGAGTTAAGAAGTGTTTAAGGATTGAATCGACCCTGCGATGATATATAGTTTCACTGATAATCAAATAAATTTTAGCCAAGTGCGCACCTTTCGACGCTCATCTTTCGAGAAAGCTAAGGGAAAATTCACAGTCTGGAGATAAACAATGAGATCTCCATACCAAGGATCCTGTGAAGAAATGAGGAAAATATTTTCATCAGGGAACGACTCTTCATAAAAAATCTCATCTACACAGGGAAACTCAGAGATCAACTCCGCAAATACCAAATATTTTTTAGATTTGGTAGACAGGAATTCGAGATCAAACTCTTGCAAAATGACAATCCATCGATTGTGTTTTCCCCCAATCACTCACCTCCTGAGAACAAATTGAAATGGATTAACTTCTGCTAAAACATAAGTTTTGTGGAGAAGGATATAATGCCTGAGCCGCTGGACAACATGGAAAGCTACCAAAGCTAGTTTCTCAATTGGAGAATACCGGAGTTCAGGACCCAACAAGCCTCGACTAAGGTAGAAACCAACATGCTCACAAAGAACATCATCTTCATGAACCAGAACCATACCAATGGTATATTATGCTACAACGAGATATAAGAGGAAATATCTTCTATAATCAGGTGGACTCAGGAATGGAGCAGAGGTCAATGCCTTCTTCAAGGCATCAAATGAGCATTGATAAAAGTCATCCTAGAAGAATGGGACTCCTTTCTTTAACAACCTCATAAATTCCTTTGTAACCTCGGCATAATTCGCGATAAATATCTGTAAGAAATTGGCTTTAACTTGTAGAATTTGAAGTTGACGAATTGAAGACAGGGGATGCAACTAAAGTATTGCCTCAACCTTGAATGGATCTACTCGAATCCCTTCCGTAGACACGATGAATCTCAACAAACGACCAGATGTGATAGCGAAAACACACTTATTAGGGTTCAACCGACTTTTATAATAATGACACTGTTAAAAAAATTGACGAAGGTGTGAAGGATGATCAATTCTCTTACATGAATGTCTAAATCATCCAAATACGTTTCGATAAAATGCTTGATTTCGTGGAAGTAATATGACATATCTCGCTGAAAAGTAGCTCCAACATTTTTAAGGCCAAAAGGCGTCTTTTTGTAAGCAAAAGTACCCCAGGGGAAAATAAAATCAGTTATGCTGATCTTCAGGACGGATAGTAATCTGATTATATCTCGAGAAACCATCCATGAAGGAGAAAATCTCATTCCCTGCACACTCATTAATAATTTGATCTATGAATGGTGTGGGGTAATTGTCTTTAGGACATGCCTTATTCAAATCCTAAAATTGATGTAAATTTGGGTCGTTCCTCATTTCTTGTCCACAGGAACTGGATTTGAAACCCACTCAGTTAATGGAACGGGGTATATTAAACCCACCTTTAGTAGCTTCTCAACCTTGGCCTTGATAGCTGCAGCCTTCCTAGGGTTGACCGGATGAAGCTTTTTCTGAATAGGCTTAGCATTTTCATATATATTGATCTCATGCTGGACAATAGATGGATTTATACCAAGCATTTCCTCATAAGACCAAGCAAACACATCTCGAAATTATTGAAGGAGATCGGTGTAAGTCTGAATCTCTTCAGGGGAACATTAAGCTCCAATGACGACATTCGTAATGATGTTGGGATCTCTAGATATGTTCACCTGGGTAGTAGCAGAAATGACATCCATGTTCCCTTCAGCAAAAACTTGTGCTAGTGCTAAGGGGTTCAAGACTCGGTGAACAAGACCAGAAGACTAAAGGCTAGACAAAATTGTTTCAACTTCTCACAAGTCTGGTAGAAAATAGGACTGATGATGCAAATAATCCCATAGTCTTTCCACACCAGTCATTGCTTCAAGGATGGCCTCTTTAGATAGAAGAGTGGTTTCAAGGCAATCCTGAGAAGAAGATGAAATAAGAGTCCAAGCCAGAGCCACATCTCCATGAAATTCCTCTAGTGAAAGAGAAAATGGAATGGAGTCTGTAGAGTCAACAATAGATTTATAGGCAATCTCAGCTGCAGACATAGGAAATGCCATTCCACCCACTTGAACTTCCTCTAATGTGGAGGTAGGAGAATGCAAGGTCCAAGGGTCTGAAAAATAATGAGTTCGAAAGAACTCTCTTCGAGTAGGTACCCTGGAGGATGAGATAGCATGAATATGAACCGAAGGAGGTGAAAGATCAAAAGTACCCATCAATGATGTATACATCCCAACCCCAAAATTCTCAACAGGTTGCTTGGTATCATTCAC
This sequence comes from Pinus albicaulis, assembly GCA_034641835.2. Taxonomy (NCBI): domain Eukaryota; kingdom Viridiplantae; phylum Streptophyta; class Pinopsida; order Pinales; family Pinaceae; genus Pinus; species Pinus albicaulis. The sequence continues at coordinate 1,340,244,468 of CM076574.1, forward strand.
CAAGGGAACAATCAAGTCAGCAGATGCATTCAGATCTATAGGAGAACAATCCATTTGATCAACAATGACAATCCTCCCTTCTTGGGGAAAACATAAAATGCGAAATAGTGAGGAAGCAATATCATCCATCTCATAAATCGAGTTTCGCCCCAACAGAAGGTTGTAGTCTATATTTGCATCAACTATCTCGACCTCGATATTGAAAGTTTTACCCCCAACACAGATGGGTAAAGCTGGAACAATGCCATACGGCCTGTGAGAATTACCATCAAACGTAGTCATAAGAGTAGCTGAAGGTACAGCTAAAGGAAATCCAATAGCCTTCCAATTTGAGATAAACATCACACATGTGGAAGCACCCTCATCGAATACTATTCGAAATATATTGATATTATGATATGTAGACTTAATCTGAAAAGCCATATGATGAGGAAGTCTCTTTTTGAAAGTTGACATATCAAATGTGATCATAACATAATTTTTTGGATCAACAGCCCCAATGGCAGTGAGCAATGCACTTCTTTGTGTAAGACACGACTGGAGTACCTCTAATGCAGACATGGCACAAGGACTTTGAGCCATATCTTCTACAATCAGTTAGTTATGGGCAGCCTTGGAATTAGTATTGATCGTCGTACGCTTTGTAGACCCTTTCAACATCCGAGGTATAGGCTCAACTAAAGGCCTTTCGATATGGAGCGGCTCAACATTATTAGAAGCACCTTTACCTGTCGAAGACCCAGCTTCACCATAATCACAAGATCTTGTAGTGATATGTGCATGAGCACTCATCATATATATGTTTGATGAATTTTCCCCTTCCTGGTTGCCCCCAGAGGGATCAGCAGTATTCGCATTCGCACCAGAAAGCAGTTGCTGCCCTTGGGGAAAAGGGTTTGTCAGTACAGCCTGGGAACTAGAAAAACCTTGCTGAGATAGCAAGCGCTTAGCATCCTGAATTTTCGGGCAGAGGTGAGTAAGATGGTCTCTGGTGCATAAATTGCATGGAAAATTAGCCTTCTTCTTATTATCCCTCTTACCCTCTCCAACATGATCATTGGATATGTTCGCATTTCCCTTTCCACCCTTGTCTTTCTTCTTATTGTTCCGTCCCTTCTTCTTCCCATCAGATTGTCGATTTCCTTTGGGGTTAGAAGCCTGAACGACATTAATAGTCAAGGGCTAAGAAGGATTTGACACCGATGACATAGCATGACCAGAAGGAGCATATTGTATAGACAACTGTTGCAATTGATTTAGAAGGTTAGCCGTACCACTATCGATCGTATCGATAAGTCTGGTAGCATGAGAACCAGGCTTCTCTTTGGCTAAATCTAGCTTGGAGTGAGGAGCATCCAGAAAAATATTATTAAGGACCCCAGACTGAGAATAGATCATCTCTAACTGCTGAGTCCTAAAGATAGCCTGTTACTCAGAAAATACCCCTAAAAGGGATACATCCTTTGATATTTCTGGCTGCAGAGATTTAAGAAACCATTCGAGAAGAAACTCATTTATAATTTGGGCTTTTATGAGCCTCTTCCTTCTCCTCCATTCCCGAATATGATCAGAAATGTGATTTGCTTTGTTCTGCTGGAAATTGGCCAAGAGATCATTCCCGACATCATAACAGACATGCAACTGAAAATGGTTTGAAAACATAGTAGCCAACTCACCAAAAGTAGCAAAAATTCCCCCTGTCAGCTCAATGTACCATTTTGATGCGTTCCTAGTTAGGGTTCGTTGAAATAACCTCAACCTAATCGAATCATCGATAATGGAGTTCAACGAACACCATAAGTGGAAAATGGTGACATGGCCAGCCAAATCCTCATCGGTCTTCCCTTCAAAATTTGGAATGTTAGAGGGAAGTTTAGTAGGGACCCGAGGCCAACCCAGACTATACCAAATAGGATCCTTCATCAATTTTGATAGATTTGGAAAGTTTAAAGTTTCCAGGAAAGGTAAGTGCAGAGGAGCCTGGGAATTCCATCCCCCATAGGAAGGATTCCCAACATTTTGAAAAGAATACTCTGGATTTGGTGAGGCACCATGTTGACAAAGATTATTCGTAGAAAATGCTGAGCCATAAGAGAAACCTTATGACCTAACATTTAGAGAAGGACCCCCTCCCATCGAAGGGTTACTATAAACAGGGATATTCCCTCCAATCGAAGTGTTAAAAGAGGAAGGAACCCCTTGGTAAGGGTTGAAAGAATTGGAGAATGGAGAAAAACCTTGAGAAGCACCTACTGAAGGGAAATGAACATTCCCTTACTAACCAGAGAAAAATTGACTCCCAGATCCTAACTCTGTAAAATTAGGGTTCCATCCTGAAAAAGCATTAAAACTTTGACCTCCGATGAAAGGATTGAATCCTTGATTTTGAGAGGTGAACGACAAAGATCCTAAGGAAGGGTTCAAATGAGGAATATGCCCACTTCCAAAGGGGAAACCCTGAAATGAAGCTGATCCACTAGCCATAGAAGGAATAGGCGCAGAGACATCTAAAGCAATGGTGAAGGAGACTAAAGGAATCGCACTAGAAGGCATTACAAAAGAAAAGACGCCAAAATGAGAAGCATATGCTTGGGTGCTTCCAATCGCTGACAGAATAGAAGTAGAGCCAAACATAACGACACTAGAAGTAATTTTCAAAATGGAAATAGTACCTCCTCCTTCGAATGAAAGAGGAGTATGCACACTTGTAGTGCTCATAGCTGAAGCTGTGTTCCCAGTCGTGGCCATCGAAAGAAAGTGATAAGAAGGATAGGGGCTAGCTGGTCTCTGAGACTCAGGCCCAACGTATAAAAGAACATCGGGAAAATTGGTAGGAAGAGGAGATGAAGGAGTACCAAGAGGTTTAGGAACCTCTTCTACTTCAAATTCTTTTGCCGGAAAGAAGACTCTAGATATGAGTGGAGTACTCCTCTCTATAATACCACTAGTACTAGGACCACCCACAGAAACAACAACCCCAGATGGAGGTTCACTCTCCATTGTGTTCGAATCTATTGGATGAAAATAACCCACTGAATTTCTCCTACGCCTTCTTTAAGAAGGCTCGACACTCGCAAGAGAAAGCCCATGAAGCCTCCTCGATCGACAAGGCAATCAGTCAACCACTTTTGATAATTATGAGATTAATTAGACTCAAAAAATTAAGAAGCTAGGAAATATAGGAGAAAAGATCACACTATATCAAAATTCCCTAAGATACAGTCAATTAAGCGACCTTCAGGTATTTCCACTCCAGGTGATTAGGAACGGACAACAAAATACAAGAAAGTGAATAAGAGGACCTTCCGAAAATAGCCTTGGATAATTACGCCCCAGGCCTACTAGTGAAGGTAACATAAAAAATTACGCCGACCTCCTAAAAAAAACCTTACCTATGCAATTCCCCGAGGTTCGAAAGGGCACCCTCCAGAAGTACTAATGAAAGTGATGCAACGTCTGCCTTAGGTACCATGGGTATTCCCTCTAGCAGTCGCCTATGTTGTCCCTAGGAAAGGAAACTAAGGGCACCAATCTGTATCGACAAACGGACGGAATGGTCTTAGGTCAATATTCATCAAATAGGATAGGGGGTGTCTCTCTTCTCTGCCTTCACTATCCCTCATGCTTAAATCTCTGGAGGTAGAGCTTTCCTGGTCAACTTAATGGAATTGGATTTCGCTCATTAATCAAATTTATACATTTGACAATTTTGAGCGGCCTTGGAGAGTTAACTCTCCACTCACCTATTCGAAGGCCCTATGACCTAGCTAGTTGGTGTATAATTAATGACAATGCAAAAAATTCTAGATTATTTTAATTAGAGCACTTGATTTTAAATGGTTGTTACTTAAGTCATAGGTAGATGGAGATGAAACTGATGATGTTTTTCGATGCAAAATAAATCAATGAAAACCTACTATATGAATATGAAATAATTTTCTTTCAATGAAAATAGATTTATAAATGGGTTCTACGAAGATAATAATAAACAAAAACTTGTTTTTTCTTTTCAATTATCACTCTTCACACACTTCAGAAAACTATCAAAAAGACTAAAATGCTTCAGTGAAACTAATGCTAAAACTACCAATAATATGACAATTCTAGGATTACTCACTAAGGAAGAAAAAAGAGTTTCTAAATAGGATTGGTTCAATCACTTTGACAGACAATCAAGGCAATTCCCAACAAGAAATTCTTTGCACACAACAAAGAAAAAATACACATGATATAAAAGAGAGAGAAATCGAAACAAGGACTCCTTTTGAGACCAAGAAAATGAACCAAAAAACGAGAAACTAAGACGCTGCTTCAAAATGAATGAAAACCATAAAAATAAAACCAAAGCAAAAGCAACGGAAAACAAAAAATGTTTTTTGGCTTTCCACTTTTAATGAAAACAAGAAAATTTTAATGAGACAAGCACAAAACTACTAAAGGACCAAAATCAAGAAAATGAGCCACAAGGAGACTTCAAAATGCACAAGCCAACTATGCCACTTTCGTAGCGAGACTCAAACAAGCAATAAGAATCAATAGACCCAAGAAACTGATTTAAAATAGTAGCAAAAATTTCTAGCGAATAAAAACTTCAAGAAACCAAGAAAAGGCCACTTCAAAATGCACTAGATGGCTAGTCCCAAGAAACAAGAAAACCAAAGAAGTCATAGAGGGAAAAACCAAAAGTCAAGAAATGCATAAGGAAAGCAGGAGCAAACAAGAAAAGGCTCACTCTTCTGAATGTTCAGAACAACCAAGAACTCCAGGAAGAGGTCTTGGTGCTACAGCCGCATTTGAGAATGTTATCACTCTATAATTTAGAAGATTGACTAGAATAAACTACAAAGCACAACACCAAAACCGCTTGAAGCCTAGGATCTAGCCCTCCTAGACTCAGAGAGGGATCTCTCTATTTGATTTAGATTTGTTTAATTTTACTAATATTAGGATATTTAAATTGATTGCAAAGGTTGTTTGTTTGGTTGTTCTTGGTTGGATAAAAGGGTCCTTTCTTAAACAATTTCCATTGGGCTATGGAGTCAAAATACGCTGGGTGTGCAAATCAAATCCTAGAGCTAAATGAAAGACAAGCTAGATTCAAATACTGGTGTCTATAGCTGAGTGGAGTTATGTGGCAAAGAAAGTGCCTTTAGTAATGGCTTAAGAGCAATTAAGAATTCTTAAATCATACATTAGAATAAAACATTGAAATTGTAAAGACAATAAGAATTAAGGTACTATGAAACATCAAATCTTAATATAACCTTATTGCTTCACAAATAGAATTATAAATGAAACACATGAAGAGATTATAGTTGGAAAACACAAAACATGAATAAGGAAAAACATCACCAGGACAAAAAACACAAGAATCTTATAGAATGATCTCTTTATTGATCCTCCAGCATGGAAAGTACGAATACTTGCAATGAAAAATGCTTACAAGACTAGAGTCCAACCCTTGTTATAGAATGAAAACTTATATTTAAAATATTTACACCGACTTACCATTATTGAAAAGGCAATCAATTTGTTTACTCTAAGAGTAACTGAAAATGGGTTTGTGCGTTTCATGCACGGACGCATGTGACTGTTTCTAGACAGATGTCCGAAGTAGAAGTGGAAGTGTCCCTTCATTGGAATGGCCCTCTGGCAGGTGTCCTATTTCCTTGTGGAGCCGTTATTTGACGCTGTGGCGGTTTGTTGTGCTGGCGGATCTGATACACTGGATGCGCTGATAGTTTGAACTGAGTGTTGTGCTGGTAGATCTATTGTATGAATGCCCTATGCTCTTGCAGTTACAACATAATCTTCTTTTCCACCAAACCTTTGCCCGACTTGACCTGTAGCATTTATTTTCTACCTGAGTCATTTTTGCTGTAAATTAGCTCTTTTTGTAACAAAACAATGCAAAAACACATTTACCCAGACTTGAAATCTTATAGACTTTACTTCTGAATCTGCATCGCATCCGTGCACTTCACAATATTTAGAGTTTAATTTTTAAACAATGTAATCGGAGATGCGATGCGAAGTGAGAGATGAGGTGGAAGGAATGTGGGACCCGAAAAAATCGCAAATCGCAAACTTTAAGTTTTATTTATAAGCACGGAGGTAAACTCTAACAAATGCAAAGTGTGACGCGTGGGGAGGGCGAAGTGACGTGGCAGGTAAGGTGGGACCGGACTACATCCCAAATCGCAAACTTTAAGTTTTATTTATAAGCAACATGGGTAAACTCTAACAAATGCGAAGTGCAAAGTGTGGGGAGGATGGAGTGATGTGGATGAAGGTGGGACTGGGCCACTGCCCACAGATCGCAACCCTTAACACTAAATGATGGAGGTAAACTTTAAAGGATGCGAAGTGCGATGCATGGGGAGGAGGTAAGTAACGTGGTAGGGGAAAGTGGGGGGCGGAGATGCTGTGGTGGGGTTGAATGGTGCATCTCAAATTAAAAGAAATACATTGCGGGTACCTAAATGGTAAGTTTTAATGTTTGAAAAATATGTGGATGGTGAGGGGGAAAGGGGTGACATGTCAAGGGGATTGGCCCACTTTAATCACAATCAGGGAGATGGGAGTAGCAGAGGAGAAATAATTATATAGCGGTGAAAAAGGTAAAGTAGAGAAATGAAGCGGAAAGGTGGAAAAGGTAAGGTTTGATTGATTTTCAAGGGAAATGGAATGAAAGGGAGTGTGGCAGGTGGCTAGGTCCCACCACCATTGCACATCGTGCTTCGGCATCTTTAAATTTTACCCTTTGCGCCTATCTTGTAACTCTTGCGCTTTGTGATTGCGATTTTAATCTCCGCTGTTGACTAATGCTCAGATCAATGGTCTTCACTGCTCCCTTGCTGTGGTTTGCTGCTTTTGGTTCCGTCCGTTCGTTTCTTAGTTATTCATAGAATACTTGCCTCGTGTTCATGACTCGACTCGAACACATGCACGACTTGACCCACACACGTTCACGACTATGCCCTATCATGTTCAAGACTCCGTCGCTTTCTCTTCACTAATGATCTAATGTTCCTTGTTGCCTCTCTGCTACCTGTGTTTCCTTTGATTATTGCTTTGGAATTTTTTTTGAATATTGACATCTATGTACAATATGAAAAATTTGTAAGGAGAAAATAACTAGTCACCTTGTGATACCATAAATTACAGGTTTCCACTAGTACATTTGGGGGAAATTCCGACACTTGGTTCCGACGCTTTTGACCAAATGTCAGAAATTTCCCCAAATTTTTTCAATCTCTCCCGAAACCGTCGCTGTACCGATGTTTAGAGAAAAGTGTCGCAATACCGACACTTAGACAAAGTTTCACAATTGCGACGTTTGGAGGAAGACGTTGCAATTGCGACACTATGCCCCAAAGCGTTGCTATTGCAACGACTGCCTCCAAACGTCGCAAGTGCGACACAATGTCTAAGTGTCGCAATTGCGACGTTTGGAGGCATCCGTCGCAATAGCGACGCTTTGTTCGTCGTCGGTATAATGACACTTATATGCGTGCTACATAAAAATATGACACTTATATGCGCGCTACATAACAATGATTTTATTAAAAACTACATTAACGTCTAATATCACGTGCGCATTCGCCCTCCGCTCTTGCAGAACAACATTCGCCCTCAGCTCTTGCAGAACAAAATTTTCCCTCAGCATTCACCCTCAGCTCTTGTAGAACAGCATTCGCTCTCAACATTCACCCTCAGCTCTTGCAGAATAGCATTCGCCCTCAGCATTCGCCCTCAACTCTTGCAGAACAACATTCGCCCTCAGCTCTTGCAGAACAGCATTCACCCTCAGTATTTGCCCTCAGCTCTTGCGGAACAACATTTTCCCTCAACATTCACCCTCAGCGCTTGCAGAACAACATTCGCCCTCAGCATTCGCCCTGAGCTCTTGCAGAACAACATTCTCCTTGAGCTCTTGCAGAACAACATTTGCCTTGCATTTGCCCTCAGCGTTCACCCTCAGCTCTTGCAGAACAACATTCACCCTCAGCTCTTGCAGAATAGCATTTTCCCTCAGCTCTTGAAAAATGGTAAGTTCTTACTGTAGGCCCTTCCTCCTATAGTAGGGTTGACTCTATTTGGGTTTTTTTGGTCAGTTCCATTGGATTGTGTTAGGCTGTAGGGTTCTCTCTAGATGTCTTCCAATGTTCTTTCGGATGAGTTTCAAAGAGGATGTGTAAGATGTGTTTGTGCTTGCATGAATTTGAATCTCCACTAGTTTCATGAAGTTTAAGCTATGGATTTTAGTTCGACAAACTCATCCATCTCAACACCCAGTAACGAATTTCCCTTGGTCTGATCTATATTGAAGGTGAAGTGCAAAGTGGTAGAGAATGGGAGATCGAAAGTCATCAACTTTATCACAAGGGTAGTACTCCAGATCGAAAGTGATGAGCTTTATTTCTCCATATTTGGGGATTTTCTGATGACATACCAAAGGTCACATCCATACAACCATATCAAGGTCAATGTTAAGATCATTCTCATATAGATATAGGTCACTGATATATAGAGTTAATATCATCATCACTCTCCATGGAAACCGAATGGTTACACAATCTGTGATTGTGGTTGGCTCATTTATAATTATTACCCATTTACAGTAGAGCATAGAAACACTAAATATGGCCCGAGCAGAGCCTTTACAACAGGCAATGGAATTGCAGTTGCTTCATCAATAACCAATAGCTCCACTTGAGAAAAAATTTCATAATCTTGGGGCTGGGTATACTGCAGAGCAAACAATTTTAGTTATCATTCGTGCTCCAATATATTAATATACTTTTTACATTGAACTGAAGAAAGGGAAACAAGAAAATGCTAGCCATCATACAATGCTTTGACATAAGAGTTTTGAGTGACATACTTGAAAAAATAACTCATCGACTGATATTTATAATCATTTGAGTTATTCAAGTTAAACACAATGTCAAGAATCAAGATTCAATACCCTCTATTATCTTCATCACCCAATACACGATTTAAATTTTTCCCAAAGAAACACTTATTAAATTGGCAGCCATTATTTCTCCCTGCTTTAAAAACCCTACATTCAAATGAAAACAAGCATTGCATTTCAACTACAAAAATCTATTAGTGTTCAAATGTACATGTGTGCATCACTTATGTAGGGTATTCCTTTTCCACTTTCACATTATCCAAGAATGTGTGCAGTATAGTTCATATTTTTTGTGATTTAGATTATCTTGAAAAAGGAAAGGTAAATTATTTCCCATGGAAAAAGAAGGTTTTCCCTTTTTACTACTGGAAATGATACAACAAAGTTCCATTTCTACCCGAAAATCCTATGAAACAGGAACCAAATAAATTCCATGTCCTCAATGGACGTCATTTGGGTTTTAAAATGGCCATTGCACCGTGTTGTTTCTTATATTACATCACGATAGTTTCTTAGGTCATTTCTTGTTTCTTGAGATGAAAAACAACCAAAGAAATTGTGAAGATCCTTTCAAGAAATAAATGACCATTTCTCAATCATATCTCAACTATTTTTTATTTTATTCAGTGGTTGCCTACTTTGAGAGAAATTTGACACTTTTATAAGGAATATAACATAAAAACACAAAATGGGAAGGAATTGATGAGGTAGATGACCTTTAGTTGTTGTTAATTAAGAATTGATAATACACGATGCATGTTCTATACTACAAACTAGATTCCTTCCTGGAGTTAGGACACAGAGTATTGAATCAAAGTTGTAGTTTCTAAATTCTTGTATTGGTTCATCAATCTTGAAATTCAGACATTGCATGTCTTCATTGCTTCATGTTTGAATAATTTGCATCATATCGTACAATAGGAAATTAGGAATTATGATTATTATTACTTTATGGATCCGTTAAGTTACTTTTAAGTTTGCATGGTTTAGTGTGAAATTATTCTTGTGTGCCCCTAGGCCCAGGTGAAGGAATGCCAAGGACTGAGAACCATAGTTTTTAAATGGTATTGTTTCTTATACCCAAAAACCCCTCAACATCACTTCTTATTAGTTCTTGAAAATAGTGTTGTAAACAATTTGAGAATTGATATAGCAAAATCTCGCACTTCTCAAGATAAAGTCCTAAAGCTAAAGTGTGATACCATGTGTAATTCAATAGCCCCATTGTCACCTCACCAACCTCTTTTCACTTCAGGCTAGCTCTCCACCAACTCAAGGGGGGTTCTCCCTAGTAGATGTTAAGGATCTAATGGCCTAACCAAACCAAGTCAAGAGCCCCCTAACTCTCTATGTTTACTACTATCAATCAAAATATTGAACAATAGGGTGAGACATGCATCCTGAAGATAAAATTGCCAGGGTATTTTTGGGTAATTTCAAAGGGAAAGTCCCCAAACACATATAATCAAGGAATTATAATGTGATTTCAAACATTAAATATTAACAAAATCATTTAAAGGATATTGAAAGGAAAAAGGTGATGGAAGATAGAAAGTGCCTTACTTAAATGCTCTAAGGATTTTTCAATAGTTGCTCCAAAAGCTTCACTTCAAGGCCCTTCAAGATCGTCTCCAACAATGCTATACCATCAGCCTCAACAATGTTGCTCCAAAAATGTCCTCAAGGTCTTCACAACAAGTTTACTAGAAGTTGCTCCAACAATATATTCAATAAGGTCTTCATTGTCAACTTGTCTCTTGTTTGGGTGCCTTAATGTGCAATGACATGTTTCCAGGACCGAATTCAATGCAAGGCATATTTGAAACTCTAACTCTGTCTTCCGGTGTCTTATTAGAAATTATTTTAGTTTTCATTTTGTGTTTTCAAGTTATATATTGTTTTCAAGTTTTTACATTTATAATTTTATTGCAATGTGGCATACTGATCAAGGCAGTACAGGAACAACCCCGAGACGGGATGATCGTGAGAAGAGGCCAACGGAAGAACATGTAAAGTGCCAGCATTGCTCTATCTTCAGGTATTTTAGTTATTTACATAATTGAAATAATATTAATTTTGTTCAAATATGCAGACACCTAGCCATGGTACGCCTGATGATTCCCTCTATGAGGAAGAGCTTTCTTCATCCCTATCTCTAGCGCTCTTGTTGCGAAAAAAGGCATGAGATGCAAGGTCGGAATTTAATACTTTGATAGACGCGCCTCAAACACCTGAAACAGAAGAGAGGATAAAACAACTTATGACCCAGCTAGAAACATATCAGGTAATAATAAAAAGTCAAAAGGATATTTTTTTTGTTTTGCATGAGATGAATTGTGATAGTTTGATTTTTAATTTTTACATTGACTAAACTAACAAAAATTTCTTTTGTATGTAGTGTTTTCTGGCACTTGCTGAACCCGATGTTGGTGGTAGTGGGAAACAAGGGCAAGATATTGCCCAGAAACCCTCTCATACTCCTACTCCTTTAGGTGCTAGCCAAGAAACACACCCTGCCCAAGCAGACACCCAGCCAACCGCTGAACGTGTTGGCAGTGATGAGGCTGATATGGCCAACTACATTATTGCGTTTCCTGGAGCTACACGTGTCATCTCCACAGGGACCATTAATGGCACGTTGTTGGTGAACGAGGAAGGTGTCCATATAAAGCACGTACAACTCCCAGGTAAATTTTAATATTTTAACTATTTCATGTACTCTATCTAAAACATATTTATCATGATTTTTATTTTTAAATTAATGATAATATTTATTTATTTATTATTATTATTATTATTATTATTATTTTCTGTGTAGGAAACAATGAGTTCTACATGTTTTTGGAGAGCCATGCGTTGGTAAATTTTGGCCCAACCATACACACAGGGTGGAATTCCCAGAATTCCAACCTGAAAAAAGAACTTCGAGATTATCTAGAAGCCCTTTTTGGGGTCGGCACATTTGACAGAATAGCGGTGGCTCGGGTAGCCGACAAATATTTGAAATATACCAGGGACACCTATAGGATGAAATTTCAATTTAACCCTAGATACGAGCATCCCCTCACAGTTCTAGAGAGTGAGTGGAGAGCACTCATCCATGAAGGAAAAGAGAAAAGGGCAAAGAAAGAAGGAAAAATGCCAACTGGACCCGCAAGGTAAATTACAACTTTAATTCAATAGCTTTAATTTTATCTATGTTTAAAATAAAAGTGTGCTATGTCATATTTGACTTCAATATTTTGATGCTAGGTTGCCTGACACCTCAAAGGCAACCAAAGCTAGGATTGAAAAAAAGGGCCATCACAAGCTAGGCCAGGGCGGCTACTTGAAATTAGCCGCAATAATTGTAATTAAGTAGCTAAACATCTTATAATTAATTGTATCGCCTTCCAATGTTTTTGTAATCCTATCAAATATGATTAAAAATACACAATCATATGTAATGTAGGGTGATGACTTCAGAACAGAAACTACAGAGGAAGATAAAAATATCGCTTTCCATTTCGGCTATCAAGCTGTAGTTGAACATCGCAGAAGCTTGGGGCAGGTCCCAAGATCCATAATGCCTGATAAGGTAAAACATTAACCTTTCAATATGTTTGTTTTCGTCCATAAATTTAATGTCTAACAAATTTTTTTAAATCAGGGGAGCAGCACTACCGACGAGGCAAATAACCCAGTTTTAGAGCCAGATGTAGATGATCCTCACGTGCAACCTAATCATTGTAGTGGGGACCAGGCCGAAAATGCTACTATCAGTGAGGGCCGTGACGGTAATTAATTTCCACTTATAATTTTTTCTAATTATACCTTGATGGTTGTCCTTATAACGTTTTTTGTTTAAATGACAGAAAATGTTTCCCTTGAGGATTTTACCACCAGAGAGGAAGACAGGGCAACAGTCCCAACGACAACAACTAGTGCACCAGGTAAATAATCTCATTGCGATTTTTTTATTAATATTACCGAACTAGTTCAATGATATTTAAAAACTGAAAATTAAAATTTAATATTATTTGTTTTTGTAGGCGATGCCCCGTCACTGGATGAGACCAGACATCGTGACTATGCAACTAGGTCAGTAGTGCGGGTCGAAAGGCACGAAACAGGAGCAGAGCATGATGATATTGATGATGTAATTAGGAGCTTTAGAAATAGGAATAAGAAAAAGAAAATTTGATAATGTAAAATATTGTATTATTATAAGACAAACATTACCATACTTGGAATGTTTTTTGCGTTATATAAAAAACTCATTTATCATACTATTTTTATTTCAAGCATTAATTGCAATGTTTCCTTGCGTACTTTTTGTTGAATTGTTTTTTATTAGTTATTGAATATTTTTTTTATGCTCATGAAAGTAAAAAATGAAATATAGATTGGGTATTGGGGAATTGAGAGTGATGTGAGGGGGGGGAGGGGCCATAAGAGCTTCCACCTTCATGTGGTTAGCTCTGTTTAGTAGAGAATAATTTATTGGAGCAATTTAATCTTGGAGAAAACCTCCCTCGATCCAGCGTAGCAACAAAAAAGTCACTATTGACTTAGTTGCTACTCTTTCAGATCATGGGAGGCTTGTTCCAAGTTCATGCGACTCCAATAAATTGTTCTTGAAACGAAGAGGAGCTTATTCAGGTATGTTTTGACATTTTAAACATATGTTCTAACATTATCATAAGAATGCATCTTAGAGTAAAAAATACTACATCAATTACTTGTATTTATTGTATAGATAATGATGAATTTTGATTGACTTCGCAGTGCAGGTACAAATCCTCTTGCATCATGAGCAATACAACTTGTCAACCAGGGTCATGTCCAGGATATTTTTTCTTGTGCACTTGACCAGGTTCGTAATGTCACATTTTGTAAGTTCCTTTACAGTTCATAATGCAATATTAAGCTTGTTCATGATTATTATCTAGGTTTTTTGTATGTGTTTTTTCATCTATTTGATTGTAAGCAACTCTGCATGTTTCCTGTTGTTCACTATGATTTTTCCCATTACCACTCCCAGGATGAATCCGACTTTATTGTTACATAGGTTACTTTATTGTTACTATGATTTCTCCATTTACGATTTCATAGGTTACATCATGTAAAGTTGTCAATCTCAGGTTGGTGATGAGCTTTAGTTCTCCAGATTTGGGGCTTTTCTGATATTTTCTCCCTCATGTCATTCCCGCATCACCTCGTTGTTTGAGCATGCCAATTGTCTACCACTTGTACCAATTGGCACATGTCAATCTCTGAGTGGTGCCACATTTCACCTATTTTCGGCCCACTTGACCACCTGAAAAAATAAAATCCACACACCATGTGTCTTTATCATGGAGTGCCACTTGTCCTAGATATTTAGGCCGATAGGCCTTCTGTTATGAAAGAGATCAAATTTTTTTCATCAACACTTCTTATCTAGGCATGAAACCTGTTACTTGTTTAATCTGATGGTCACAGTCTCTCGGGTTACCTTCTAGGTTTGACATACCACTGGTTTCTGGTATATTTCCATGGAATCGGTCTGAAAATACCAGCAACAATCCACACACCTGCAACCGTTGATAGACTTGCCATTTTAGTACCTGCGTTTCCGCAACTGCCAATACACCTGCCGTTTTAGATGCTGCATTTCGGTAACTGCCAATACACCTGTCGTTTCATTCTCCTAGACTCTGTGTATGCATATTTTTCATATAATTTTTTCATGAAGTTGGCTGCAGTGCTTTGACATGCCTTTGAATATTTTTGCGGGTTAGAAGACATTTCAGGCCAGAGCTATTGAATAGACTTGATGAGATAGTTGTATTTGATCCTCTTTCTCGTGATGAGCTCAGAAAATTTGCTAGACTACATATGAAAGATGTAGCGATTCGTTTTGCAGAGAGAGGTGTTGCTTTAGGGGTTACAAATGCTGCTCGATCTAGATCTTGTTCTTCAGCAAGCCTATGATCCTGTAAGTAATCACTTTGTTTTGCTTTCTTTCTTATTCAGAGTCTATCTTGCCAGGGGATGTGCCCGTTATGGTTTGTTATGAGACCGTTGTCAATTTCATCACCGTCCCTCATAATATGTTTGATTGTGTTTATAAATAGTAAACAATTATTACACCAAACAATAAACAAATAACTGTACTATGAGTAATATGATATCTTGAAATAATTCTCATTATAATTTCATAACCTCTGCTCTCACTTGGTGTTGTCTATATCACTAAGTGTCTCTTCTTTAAAATTATAGTTACAACAGACAATGAACAATCAACTTCACTGTGAGTGATATCTTGTAATAATTCTTATTATAATTTCCTAACCTCTACTCTCACTAGGTGTCTATATCACTAGGTTTATCTATTTTAAAATTATAGTTTCAATGGTAGATAAATTGTTATCTTAAAATTATAGCTTTGATGGTGATACCTTGTGATTGATAATGCAGTTTGAAGCAACTTTGGCTTTGACTAATATAGTCTCAGGAACCTCTGAGAATACAAAGGTTGTGATTGATTACGGGGCACTGCCTATATTTGTGGAACTTCTTACCTCTGGGAATGATAATGTTCGAGAACAGGTAGCACGTTTATTTTAGAGGCATAAACTTATTCTTCCCAACTATCTTTATATGTCTCTAATTTTGGAATTTGATTTAAAAAACTAGTACCCAACTTTGAGTTCAACTGGTGTTCGTGTAAGGCTGTTTGGGCTTTGGGAAATATTGCTGGAGAATTTGCAACATTTAGGGATCTTGCCCTCAGTCATGGAGCTCTGAGGCAGGTGCTTGCCCAGTTGAATGATACTGCCAAAATTTCAATGATAAGAAATGCTACATGGGCTCTGTCAAATTTTTGTCGTGACGTAAACCCCAACCACTATTCGAACAGGTAAGCAGAATACATTTTATGCCTCTTCTTCTTAGTTCGCAGATACTGTGGATTTTTTTTATAGATCTTGGTGCTTGGTAGATTTGGACGTAATATGGACCTAGGCGCTTGTTCATTACAATGACTCTATCATCAGGTTTTAGAAAATTCTCAGAAATTTGGGTTTCACAAGGGGATTACCCTTGCTTGCAATTATCGATTATCAATCACATTCAAAAAAAGTCTTTCATAGCATTGCTGAGCTCTTTGTAGGTGAATTTCCGAGGCAATTTCACAATATCTGAACTAAATTTGTCTGTCCTTTTCAATACTCTGCGCTTGTAACAGAACCAGACAAACAATCTAGTGGCCAATGCAACAACAACACCACCTCCTGTTGCAATGCCTGCAATTCACCCTCTCTGCACGCATGAATGACTATGGCACCCTCTTTTGTGAATAGGTACTGGAGCTAAATTTATTGGTTTCAAATAGGATCGTGGAATTCAACATCCAAAATAGTATCAAATTCCACTGCAATAGTATTCCCCGGTGAGGGAAACACTTCATTGAGACCTATTGGACTCATCACCCCCAAATAGCCTCCAGGGCTACCTAGAGTGTGATCATCTTTGTTGCTGAGTATATTTTTATTTTTTCAGTGAGAGTTTAGGGTTTCTATAACATAGCTTCAGAAATCCGATTCAGTGCCTGCTTGAATATCGTCACATAATAATCATGGTTTGGATTGATGAGCATGCTCTGAATGGTTGGTTGATTCATAATAACCACCGTTTCTAGTGGGTGGGATGGTGTGGGGTGATCCATCAATAATGGTGATCTTGTAGTAGGGAATTTTTTTTTTGGGATATAAAGGAGCATTTGATGTAGATATCCCATTGGATGCATTCATAGATGGGCACGAGAGGTCAAGAATTTAAATTAAAAATATGCAAACTCTAGCATGGAAACCTGAAGGCCGCGAGAGACACTGGTTAAAGATTGTTTTGTGCTGGCCTTAATATAGTTGTGATTTCTTTTTATTATCTTAATGCAAATATATAGTCCGGTCTCATTAAAATTAGGATTGTGGTTGTATTTCTCTTTGGTTGTTTCTCTCTTAATGCTCCAGAAGTTTCCAAAAGTTGTGATAGTTGTTTAGTTTGCCTGTTACAACTTAAAAGTGGTTTTTAGCAATGGGAGTCATGTTTTTTAAGGTTCATACTAATATGAATATCTTGTAATTCTATATTCAGGATAAGAGAAGATGGCCTCTGCTTTGGGCAGTATGAAAACAATTTCCACATCTACCTCATTGGGTAACAATGGAAAGGGGAAGAATTTGGGTGCAATGTTTGATAATTATGGCAGACAATTGTCTTCTCTTTCAATTTTTTCACCCATTTCCTTTAATCGCTCAAGCAGAAGAGGGACTCTGAGATTACGCGACAGAGAGAAGGTAGTTAATAAAAGAGCTATGGAAAAGGAGTTGTACTTCAACAAGGATGGCTTAGTGACAAAAAAATTGCAGGTCAGAGAAAAAATTATGTTTAAAGGAAGGTCACCTGCACGTGAAACTTCACTGCGGTGGATCTTTCCTTGTCCACTTATATTTGATTTTAATGTGTTATTTTAATTTTTCATGGAGGGTTTTTTTGGCATATGGTCTTGCATTCAATTGCACACTTACTGAAAGCATTGTCAATTTGTCTTGCAGGCGGTGTGAACAAACTTGCTGATCTTGTTGGAGTCACCCTTGGGGCGAAGGGAAAAATGTTGTCTTGGAGAGCAAGCATGGTTCTCCGAAAATAGTTAATGATGGTGTGACAGTAGCTAAGGAGGTAATTTGTAGATGTGTGCTCTGGTTTTCTTTTTAATGTTGTATTAGTTCCCCGTCTTAAATGTCTTAGATTTGGTAGGCATAATTTGAAAACTCAAAGGTGAAAGGAAACATATTTGTTACCCAGTGGTCTACTTGGCCTATGGACTAGCCACATTAGAGTAATGCATAAAGCTTTTCACAACAATAAAAGGAAAGGGTTATGGCTGAGTCAAATTTTATTGTTATTGACAGTGTAATGAAATGTATCTCAATGCTATGGTTTTGGCCTTTTTATTGGTTGAATTAGAGGACCCAGTTGAAAATATTGGGGCCAAGTTGGTAAGGAAAGCTGTGACAAAGACAAATGATTTAGCTGGGGATGGAACCACAACATCTTTTTTTCTTGCACATGGTTTAATAAGTGAGGGTGTAAAGGTAACTTTTTGTCGATAGTACTGGATTAAGATCATCTATTCATTTTTGTAGGGTCTTATGGTGTTTGGTTTTTTAGTTTTGGGTTGGGCTTATTAAGTCTAAGATAGTTTTTGAGTGAAACAATTACTATCAGGTATTAAAAAATTTTGGTTCTTTTGTCAAAATTTATGAGCTTGTTAGGAAATACAAAAATGACAATGGTTGTATCTTAATTTTGTGGAAAATAATTTGAAATGAAACCTTTTTGTTTAGGTTGTTTCAGTAGGTGCAAACCCCTTTCAAATTACTAGGGGCATTGACAAGACAATAAAGGCCCTTGTTACGGAACTCAAAATTTTGTCAAAGGAGGTAAATGCTTGCCTTTTGAGTAGGCTGGTTTTCCTTTTTGCTGATGGTTTGGTGTATCTAATTGAATTAGTTGCCTAAGGTATTTTTGGTTGCAAACTCCTTTTCATTTTTCATACAGTATTGGCCTTGTGGAATACATTTGATTGTGTGGTCTTGTTAGATCTACAACATTTGTAGTTGTTTAGTCTTATGGCCAAGGTGCACTTTTATTATGGAAATAGTTGATGCAATATTTTTATTTAATCCTTACTGCAGGGTAGCATGTTGAGAAGTTTCTTGTGAAACATTTGGTATTCAAAATGACACTTGATCCTATACAACATCATGCACTTGACTTCAAAATTCATATTCAAAGTGTGCCAGACAATTCTTGCAAACTTTCAAATATTTATGTTGTTTTAAACCATTATATTTTTCATGTATTGGATGCTGAAAATGTGAAAAAGACTTTGGTATGAAACCAACTGGTGAATAATTTCCAGCAAAACAACCACTTCCAAGACATGATTTAGAAGTAGAACATATGTACCTATGAAGCATAGAAAGATATCCTTGATGCATTGTCAATGTTTGGCTAGGGTTATTTTTGGAGAAAATAACTCCTTATTCCTAGAATAGTGATCTTCAATACAAGTAAATTTCTTTCACAGACACTTCTGCCACTTGGCTTGTTGTTTATGTACTTTGAGCTCTACAAAATTTGTCTATATAAATGACCACAAAAATGTAATACTTACCTTTATATTTCAGTAACCCTGTAATAAATTCTATTGATATATCTTCTAGTCTTTGAATATGTATGTGGAATGGTTGAAGTAACCCTAGAGATTTTACTATCTCTCTTTATTTATTATGCAAACCTGACCTTCTCTTACAAAATTTTGAATATCTTTCTTCATTCCTTCCAAAAATATATTTTTTGATCCTTTGAGATGTTTTAAGGAACCCTGCGTCCTACCATCAAAGAGACATGGGACTCCCTTAATATTTGTTTATTCAAATATGCTTGCATGCATAAAAATATTCTACATTTGCACCAAAGTATATCTCTCTTTCACTCCCAATGCTCCATAGAGTTCATCCCATCCTTTATAAATTTTAGTTTTTGTTTAATACTATTGTCATTTTTCCATTATGGAAAGCTTCTTCTAGCCACCTAGGAATAGCAAATGTAATTGGATATAAATTTGAGGCCTCTTCTATTTTAGAAAGAGCATCATGTACTAAATTTTCCTTACCCTTTTTGCAGATTATCTCAAAATTAAAACTTTGCATTTTTCTCCTCATTTTTGTTAATCTTCTAATGAAAATCATAGCTTCAAAAAATACTTTATGCTATCATGGTATATCTTGACTTTAAAGTACCTCCCAATGATATACTATCCCCATTTTTTATTGTATGTAATATTGCTTCCATTTATTTTTCATACGTAGATTTCACCAAATATTTTCTTTGAATTCCTTGCTTTTAAAAGCCAATGATATCCCTTATTGTGTTAATGCTACGTAAATTCCTTGTCCTAGTGCCTCACACTCTACTATGAATGTTTTACCAAAAGTAGGTGCAACCGATGTTGGTGTAGAAGACATGGCATCCATTAAAAGAGAGAATGCCAAAGTAGCCTCATCATTCCATATAAGTGATATTTTCTTGAAGAGATATGTGAGTGGACTTGAAATGCATGCATAATTCTTAACAAATTATCAATAATATCATGTAAGTCTAAAAAATATTCTAAGAACCTTGCTTTTCTTAGGAATAGTTCATTTTGTAATAGCTTGCATCTTTTGAGGCTCCAACTTCACTCCTTCCTTTAAAACAATATGAACCAAATACTCGAATTCTTATTTCCCAAAAGCACATTTGGACATTTTTACATAAAAATGATTTTTCTCAATAATTTATATAACGTTTCCACATGTTTAGTGTGGTATTCCCATGATTTATTATAAATATGTGTATTATCAAAGAAAACCAACACAAATTTTATAAGATGGGATCAAACAAAATTGTTCTTAAGTCGAGCCCGCCGAACTTCAAATGGCGATAAACCATAATTCAAACCAAATTCGCGTTCCAAAATAGCCTGCTGACGTCGGCCAATTTTGTGACGCGAAAACCAAATGAATTCCGCCCTAATCTTTTTCGGGTCCGAAGTTGGGCTGGCGTACGAAGGGAGAGTTGTGACGCGAATTTCTTATCAAATTCGCCCTAATATTTTTCGGGTCTGGATTTCCACTGCGCGAGCGGCCCAAACAAAGATCCGCTCCAATCAATTTCTGCCACGTGTCCTCAATCAGAACTTGCCCTGCTCCCGGCTGCAGGTGCATTCGATGGCGTTTAAGGCGATGGGACATGGATGTGGCGATTTCATATCAATCACATTAAGTTTTAACGTTGTTCAATTAAGTTCCAAGATTTTCTCATCAAATCGCATTAAGTTTTAACATTGTTCAAGATTGGACCTCCACTCCTGTTAGCGATTCTGCATGCTCCAATATGATCTGGCCTTCAACTCTCATCAATGAGAGATTAATTATGATGGGCGTTCTTCGATGCCATTGTAGTCGGGTCGATAAAATGGCATTTCACTATGGTTTTTCAGACGAGCTACAACCTTTGAATTGTAGATGCTCTCCAGTTGCTGGGTTACACTGCCTGCTCACTGTGATGAGAAGGAGAAGTGGCCAGCTAAACTGCTGCTTAGACCTTGGTGTAAATTTGCATTTCTCTCGGTCTGGTCTGTGTCTATCTTCCTCGGTTTCTTGGAATCTTGCTTCTCTGTCTCGTCTTGTGCCCACTGCTGAGACTGCACCCATGCCTCGCCTGCGTCAAAGGATGTGTTGCCGCAGGGGGAGCACTAGAGGTCAACCCCTGTGCGCTCCCTCCAGCCCCTCAACCAAGTCGTCTTCCCAGTCTAGTGATTATTACGCAGGTTGCTATCCAAACACTAGAAGTGGGCAGGGTTGGGTTCTAGGATCTGGCCACCATATGGGCTCCCCTACTCCTCATTTCCCCACTGCTGCACCTTCTCCCACGACGCGCACTATGCTTTTTTCCTTTAATTTCTCTCTGAACCGCCCACGAATCACAGGTTCAATCACCGTGGTTTTCCGTGAGGAGGCCCAAGTGGAGGAACAATGCACCCGTCCGGCAGGTCTGAGCTCAGAAAAAGTCGGCCAGCATTCGGGCCTTCAGGAGGGGAGCAGTGGCATGAATGTGGAGATAGCACCTGGTGATCCTGAACCTTCCGAAGGATGGTGCCGAATCGTCGAGGAACCATCGGAGGAGTAGTTTGGTTAATTTGGTTTTCTTGCTTCGCGACCCACTTAATTGGGCCTGTTTTAGATTATATTACTGTGCTGGACCTCTGTAATATTTTTTAATTCTATAAACATTCAAGACTGGTTTCCCCGTATGAGGGCAGTCTTCTTTTTTTGTTTTTTGATGACAAATTTTCCATAAGTCTGGGCAATGTTTTTGACTTCGGTCATGCTGTAATTTTATTCCCACTATTAATAGATTAACTTTACTTAGAAAAAAAAAGTTGTCCTCTTTCTATTTTAAACCTGTTTTTTGAAATACAGAGCCATGTTTATATGATTGTTTATAGTGGAAGCACTGCGGGGTAGTTTATTATATTAATATTTCACGGTCGAATTATGTTCATAACAATTGGAAAAAAAAAATGTTGCCCTGTTTCTATTTTAAACCTGTTTTTTGAAATACAGAGCCATGTTTATATGATTGTTTATAGTCGAAGCACTGCGGGGTGGTTTATTATATTAATATTTCATGGTTGAATTATGTTCATAACAATTGGAGAAAAAAAAATGTTGCCTTGTTTCTATTTTAAACCTGTTTTTTGAAATACAGAGCCATGTTTATATGGTCTACGTATTATACTCTTTCTTTGTATATCTACAGGAACCTTTTTGCTATGAACAGGGTGGATGCTGTAGCGGGCTACTAATGGAAACAAGCGAGCCTGAACCTTACATCTCAGATGCAACAGATGGTTACCAATTTTGGAATCAAGCGAGCCTGATCTTACAAGTGAGCCTGGGTTTCTGCAGATGGTTTTTATTTCTGGGAACAAGCGAGCCAGAACATACAATCGACCCTGGGTTTTACATATTTTTTCTCTATCATGGATGCTTTTTGTGTGAGGCATATATCAACAATACATGTCTCTGCACATTTCTTGTATCTGCTTTATGATACTATTTTATGTGTTGACAGGTTATCACTCTGCCTTCAAAACTAGCGATGCTGGTTTATTGATATGGTCTGATGGTCTTTTTATATTTTGGACATATCACACTCCTCACATGATTATCGTTTTTCTCTGTTCAAGGATTTTGGGTACTTTAATTTGTATTTGGAACAATGGAGGTCAGTACTTTATCTGTTTCTTTACTATTCTACATACTGCTATTTCACTTTCTTATAGATGCCTCGAACATATTGGGATGCTTTCTCAGGTTGTCGATAATCTCCATGTGGACCGTTACTGGGTTTTATATCATGTCCCTGTATGTGACATGGGGTATTTTTCTATCATTGTCTGGGGTGGGACTTCCACTTTTCTGGATGGATATTTTGGTTCTAATCTTCAGATGTGAAAATGTAATGACTTCATGGACTGTTTTACTTCATATAATATATTCAAAACAACGTTTTTTCTCTTGTGATAAAAAAATTATTGTTTATAGTCGAAGTGCCGCAGGGTGGTTTATTATATTAATATTTCACGGTCGAATTATGTTCATAACAATTGGAAAAAAAAAAGTTGCCCTGTTTCTATTTTAAACATGTTTTTTGAAAT
Organism: Pinus albicaulis; assembly: GCA_034641835.2. Lineage (NCBI taxonomy): Eukaryota > Viridiplantae > Streptophyta > Pinopsida > Pinales > Pinaceae > Pinus > Pinus albicaulis. The sequence continues at coordinate 1,340,267,684 of CM076574.1, forward strand.
ACAGAGCCATGTTTATATGATTGTTTATAGTCGAAGCATTGCGGGGTGGCTTATTATATTAATATTTCACGGTCATTGGAACACCCACAATTCATAACAAATATTGGAGATTTACTGTCCTGTTTTAAAGTTTCATTTTTTTTTAAAATTGAACCCGCCGTCGGTATACTGACGCTTTGTAAGTGTCAGTCTTTCGACGTCTTGAACGATTTCCGTCGGTCTTCCTAGGGTCGGTATTGCAACGATTTTGGAATGCGTTGATATTGCGATGCTTCTGGGACGCGTCGTTCTTGCGACAGCATAAAAACGTCGGAAGAGCGATAGTATAAAAACGTCGGAAGAGCGACGTTCAAAACGTCAGACCACATTTCGTCAGAATTGTGACAGTTTACAAACGTCGGAAGAGCGACGCTCAAAATTTCGGACCACATTTCGTCGGAATTGCGACAGTTTACAAACGTCGGAAGAGCGACGTTCAAAACATCGGACCACATTTCGTCGGAATTGCGACAGTTTACAAACGTTGGAAGTGCGACGGTTTGGGAAACGTCGGAAGAGCGACGCTTGTTTGGAAGGGACGGAAAAAGTGTCGGTAGTGCGAAACTTTGTCAATACGTCGGAATTGCGACGTAATGGCAAACCACGTTTTGCCCGTCCTCGAACTGTCGCTCTTGTGACGACTATGTGTCGGAATAGCGACGAAGTGGCCATCGGAAATTGGGCCAAATTTTCTAGTGTTCTAACAGAGACTTCACAAAACAAGAAAATCCCCAGAATGGCTAGGTCTTCACATGAAAAAAAAAGAACTAACATACAACCACAAGAAACACATTCTAGACACCTAAGAGTTTCCACAAGAGTGACCAAACACATACATGAAAGAATTACAGGGCCTCAAAATTCAGATTTTCAAAATTTACTGGGCATGCGCGGGTTCACTGTGTGCAAGACGCGTGTATACGTGATTGTATCTAAAGAAACACATGTATACGAGGGTTCTTTTGGAGAAAATAGTAGGCATGCATGAATTTGTAAATACGAAGTAACGTATAGAAATTGAAATAAGGAAAAAAAGAAAAACCCATGCCTGATCCAGAAGATTAGGGCTTCTGCTTAGTTGGTAAAAATACCTACTAGACTGAAAAAGTGATTAAACTGTCAGGGAACCCAGAAGACAAATAAAACAACCCAAACTAGGAATTACATAGATGTAATCCCTAGCAGAGTCTCCAGTTCTATTACGGGAAAAACTACCCTAAGGCCTTGAGTTGAGGGACCTAACAGAGCGGATGGCATGTCATCACAAGAAGGACTCTAGTTACCAGTTTTTATGCTTTAAACTAGAAAATGAGGATTATGGACCTTACTCGTTTATCCTTTGTTTGAGATTGATCCCATATGGTGCAAACCCTCTGCCACTCCTCGTGCTCCAGAACCTGTAAATTATTCAAGAACAAGCACACAACCTACTTGTACAACATATATGTCCTAGATGTCAGCATATTAGCATATATAATCTCATAAAGATAATATGAAATAAACTATTCAAGATTATTAAGCATGTATAAGAGACACATAACATATGAACATCAAGAACATGATGGTGCTTCTGTTATTGATAATATGTACAAAAAATAGTGGATAAATTATTTGAGATCTGCCACGACCTTGAGCAAAACCGTCATCTAGATTCGTCCAGCCCTAGCCTTACAAAGATTCTTTCATAAATGGTGCACAAATGATGTAACATAGAATGAGGGTGATCATCACAAGGAAACAAAGGTTTCTTGAACATGGGAAGTGCAGGCGGCATAGGGGAAATATCAGACTTGATCAGGGCTACAACATGCTATAATATCAATAATATTCTCTCTCTCCTCCTTTAGTCCATTCCGTTGAGGTGTATTTATACTTCCTCAAATTAGTTTTTTCAGTTGGGGAACAGTTAGGCCATAGGATACGGTAGTTAAGTTATAGGAAAAAACCATAAAAATCACCTCATTAATAGGGAATTATATATATTTTTAATATTTTAAATAGCATATGTGGGTCAGATATGGATGGACCCATGTGTGCACGCTTAAAAATATGGGGAGAGTCGTGTATGGATTTTAAAATATTATTTTTTGTGAAGTGTGATCAAGTCTGAATCGAAGGGCTGCCCAAGGCAAATGCATAAGTCATCAAGTATATAGAGGTGATAAATGATGCTATAACACAAGGAGAAGGTCACTAAAAAATATGAAGTGGAGCTTTTAAGAGAGCAGTTGAGGGAATCTAGGGAAGATGTCTTTGAAAAAAAGCTAGAGTTGGAAGACACTAAGCAATAAAGGAAGATGGTAGAGGAGTTCAAGGGGAAAGTAAATGAGAAAAGTACCTATTATGATGAAGCCCAAACAAATGCTAAGAAAATTCTAAAGAGAAACCTCCCTTTACGCCGAGTGATGAAGCACACAAGGAAAAGGAACATTTGGCTGCAAGCAAAGAGGAAGAAGCTCAAAGGTCAAGTGAAGGAGCTGGAGGCGCAGATGGACATGGTACAAACATAACTCAAGAAAAAGGGCTTAAAGATGATAGTGGTAAGTGAACCCGTTGAAGCTAAAACCATTGCTGCCAAGGGTGAAGCCAATGCTGCTTTAAGGGGGGTAAAATACATTTAAAAAAATATTTTTTCCTCATTATAGCTCATCATTTACATAGCCATGAGAAAATTTAAAGAAGAAATCGGAAAATTTTCAAGCTTGCTGTCTATTAGGAAACTTCGTAGCGTATTCCAGGCTTAATGCCGAGAAAATGCTACGAACTTGCTGAATATGTTTTTTGGGAATATATGTCAGGTTTTGTCACAAAGAAGGAAGGTGAAGGCATGTGTTTAAGTTTTTAGACCCACCAGACATTCTCCAATCATCAAAGAAGGAAAACAATTTGCAAAAATGACCAAAGTAGAAAATGCTACGAACTCTCGCTACAGACTTGCCTAGAAGTCCTCTGTTTTTGCAGCGAGGAGGAATTTTGAAACATTTCAAGCGTTAATTATTGTTTTGGAACAACTCAGCCACTTGGAAGGGTCAGAAATCGTTAGTGGATTTTTTGGTTGAAGACACACTCATCGACAAAGCTGATCAAGCTGCCAGCTCATCATGGAAACCACATCAACAAATATGACATCACCTCCTCAAAGCTCGCAAGACAGACCTCCTATATTGGTGGGGGTATTTATTGTTCAGTCATGGTCATTGCCACCTTAGGCACATGATATTTTTGATGTATATCAACAAGCATGGGGTTTTTAAAGTTTATTAAATGTAATAAAGTGTATTAGAGTCCTATTAGGTTTCAAATTCCTAAAAATAACAGATCTCTATTTTCTCTCCTTGTAATCTTATTTTTGGTTAGTCAAGGTGTCATTAGAGGTATTCGAAGGTCTGGCCTTGCTGGCAGACTCATTTTAAAGGTACCTAAATTTATAAATAGGCAGATAATAGATGGAAAGAAGGTTGATGGATGTTATATTCCAGAATATTATTGTAAATATTTTTTTATCAGTAATATACAATGGCAACAAACTTTTTTTCTCACCTGAGATTCATTGTTATTGTGATATGTATTTGTATTATCTGTTCTATTACTCTATATTCAGTATTCTAGTCGTTTCATTACTTGGAATTCATGATCAACATGCTCCAAATTCCTTTATGCATCTAATCTGTTGTAAATGTTATGTTTCATTAAAATACACATGCCTAAGCTTCCATGAGAGAAGTTTCATATGTCACTGAGTTTTCATACTGACTCCATATGCCCAATGGTAGTTATTTGTTTGTATTTTTCATGTGCACAAAAATACATTTAAAACCAATTTCAAAGTTAGCCATCTGTTGATATTTATTTACCTAATATCATCTTTATCCTTGAGAGATCCCTCTTAGGCTCGAAAGGCTAAGTTCCAGCTAAAAGTAGGTTTGAAATAGTTACTCTAAGTTGACTGTTGAAGCAACCCATCAGTATCAATTTAGTGATAACAAAAAGTATAAAATTTAAATTTCGAAAAATTCATATTACATATTTTTTTTTAATATAATTTCGAATTTTTATTGAAATTTTATATGTTTTATGTTTTTGATATATTTTTAAATTTTAAAAAGTGATAAAATTTGTTGATATAAAAAATTTATTTATTATTATTATTATTATTTTCTCAATTTTGCAATTAATAATATTGAAAATTACATTCTATATGTGCTTCTCATGCACTCTAAAAAACTAACCAACCAAGAAATCCACTTGAGATCCTTCAAAACTTGGATTATTAGTCCTAAAAAATTAAAAATACTGCTTGTCATATGAGTCTGTCATATCAAATTTCATCTATACATAATAACAAAAGTAAAACTGTAACATCCACTTCTAATTTTACACTCCATGTACAAAAAAAAAATTGTCTACTAGATATATCTCTTATGGTAATTATTATTTATTTAATTGCAATGAAGTTAAGGCTACTTTCCATCCTAGCTAAGGTAGTGTTGTGCTATGCAACAACTCCCCCCCATTTTTATTTTTCAAAATAATCTAGACCTTTGATAAATAGAAATAGGGACCCTTATTAAAAATATATTTTTCATTTTAGATAAAAAATTAAAATCCCAAAAACATTATTGCTTTTGTTTAATAAAAACATAAAAAACAAAAATAAATTAATAAAAACATCCTTGAAAATACCCTATTGCAAATCACATCCCGCATAATATTTTCTCATTAAAAGATAAGTAACAAAACAACGAAATCCTGATTTTGCGATCAGCAATCAAAGTTTCGCAAGCGATAGCAGAAATCACACATTGCGAATAAATCTTTGAAACTTTAAGCAAAATTTACCAAAGTTCCGATATTGCGACAACTTCGATTTTGTGATATTCCGAAACCGCGATTTTTCAATTTCGTGATATCGCAAAATCGCATATTGCATAAAAAAAATTAATATTCTTCATAAATATAGATTCAAAGGGTTTGATACGATAGATTTGACAGGTTTTAAATAAAGGTTTTATGTGAAATAAATCATGTCAGAAACGATTAAGTGTGTTTTATCATCCCAATTCAAATAGTTATTGTTTGGTTATGGATAATTAATGGAACAACTGCTCGCCAGATATTTTCTTTTCGAATTAGTCATTTCAAATATATGTTCCATCATCTGATCATTACTCTATTTTTATAGGGATTTTCCTTCAAGATATGTCCATCCGCAAGGTAATGCAAAAACACAACAAATAGACTGTTGCAGAAGAAGAATACATAGAAATGTCGCCAATAGTCTCAGATACAGTCTGCACTGTTGATGGAGGTGCCACAAAGTGGCAAGCTATCTATACCATTCTTGAAGACAGAGAACCTGAAGTAGTGGAGGTTAAAGCGACTGTTGATGGTGCAAAACCTTCAAATTTACAGTTTAAAGATATTGCATGTTCCTTCCTTCATAGGATAGCGGCAAGGGCTACTCTTTTACCATATACCAACATGATTAGGTGGGTGCTTGACAATTCAATAATGAAGGATAGACAATTAAGAACCACTAAGAATGAAATCTTAGGTTCTTTCAGAGCCAAAGACTTGAAAATCATGTACAAGCTACCTAACCCACAAGACATCTATGATAATAGATTTGTTGAGAAATTTGCAAAGAACAATGAGGACCCTTTCAAGACAATTCAGGGTTGGAGGAAACTGGATAACAAGTTCAAACATGAGAAATTAGGTATGTACCCTATCGCCTCACTGGAAAACCCCTACAATTTTGTAGCTGCGATGCTATGTAGATTTTATGGTCTCCCTGATGATACGAAATTCTCCATAAATTGGCTTCCCTTGATTGATTCCTGTGTTAACTCCCATATCATGAATTGGGCAACCATTCTTTCTGAAAATATAGCTAAAGTGATTAATGAATATTGCCAACCAAGAGCTTCTTCCTCCAAACCCGTCCCTCAAATTTTCATGAGTGCATATATTTTTGATGCTATATGCTTTTCTTCCAGTTTTCTAGTTATGGGTTGGAAATGGACTCCCGAGGATCCCACTCCTATTCATTTGAATCATAGAGAGATATGGGAGCATAATTATGCACCACATTGTCATAGGCTATGTTATGGAGTTGTATTACCGTTACATCAATTTATGTTTGACAGAGTGAGCCCTAGGTTCACTAAGGAAGCTCTTGCAAACCTTCAAATGATAGGCAGATGTTTTGTTGAAGAATCATTTTCATATATTAGAGTATTTGGAAGCTCTACTCCCCCACATATTCTTCCTTTGTATGTTTCTGATAAATTAATGGCGAGAGAAGTCGCTTACCAAACTGTTGGTAATGGACTCACCAAATCTTTGAAGGATAGTAAAAAATCCTTATGGCCTAGTTTTCCAATTCAATGTGGTACATTCACCCTCAGTAACGTCAATCATGCATTAAAATAATGTCAGAATATTGAGCGTTTGAAGCTCCCTGTTTTACCCTCAAGGAAGTTCGACCCAGAGAATATTGCTAACAAGTTTAATCAGTCAGTTAAAGTCAAACCTATCATACACACTGATGATATATTTGAAGACATTTTGAAATCAGTTGGGTCTTTTGAAGAAGTCCAAAATTTTGTCAAATTGAACCTAAATCTAGAATAAATACAGAGATTCAACAAGTAAAAAGAAAAAAGTCTTAGACGTATACCTCAAAATGTCTTAGTTACCAGTTATACGACTGACGCAAGAAAAGAAACCAGGACAGAACAAACAGATTCAAAAAGTCAGAGTGAACTAGATAAAATATGGACTCTAGTTAGAAACATATTGATAAATACCCCATAGGTATCATATTCACAAAAAGATACAAAATTTCATACTCCAAAGGAACAAACATTTCGGCAAAAGAAATCATTGAAAGTCCTGGGATAACCTCCCAAGATACAGAAGTCATTACTGTATTTCCAACTGATGAAATTTTTCTGAAGGTAACTAATATCCCTCCACTGGATGTATTCTATAGCCCTCTCCATAAATTTGTAGTAAGGAACCAAAGAAAAAGGAGAAGGATTGAAACGCCTCCAGGAAATGAAGTAATGGAAGTTGTATGGAAAGACACTCCTTCAAATCCAATTGAAAATCTGACTCAGCTATCACAATTTTCTGGAGCATACACTACTGCAACGATGGATAAGGGAGCTGAAGTATCCATTTTTGTTCAAGAAAAAGATGATAAGATCATGCAGCTACAACATCAATTGGATGAAGAAAGGAGTAGTCTGAATTAGAAGGTAGAGCAACAACTCCTCAAATTTAAGCAAGATATGGAAATGCTTAAGATAAGTCATGAAAATGAATTATCTAGCAAAAACACATTGATTAAAGAATTGAGAGAAGAGCTGTCAAAATATGAAGGTACTACTACTGCAGAGGAATTCCTAAAAGAAGCATTGGAATTGAATGCCTTACTCTCAAAACAACAAAACTTGTTTATCTTACAGATGTCAGATATAATCCCACACTTAGAAATCAGTGAAAAATTGACCAATACAGTCATTGACTAGAGAATTGAGTTTAATGAACTCAATATTAAAATTTATGATTATATTAAATGGTAGGATTCAGAGGAAGGGAGAAAATCAAGTCTCCCAAAGATCAAAGAAACTTTCAAAGATATCATTTTTATTGACTGGGATGCACAGGTAAAATAGGAAGTGTTGGCCATAGCCAGAGTAGCAGGTATATCAAAGGGTATGGTAAAAATGATTAACCACATGTTGTATACCTCTGGTTTGATTAAAGAAGGGAATAAAAAATCAATTCCTGATATCAGAAATTTAGAACAAAGTTGGAAGAACACAGGTCAACTCCCAGAAGAAATGTTAGCACAACTAAAGAAGACTGATTGGGAATCATAATGGAAATTATTGGTTAAAACGCATAGTCAAGTAATGACATTGAGTTTCTCTCTGGATTCCATATAGAAAATGCAGCCACTTTTAAAGGATGCTATATTTGCTAGGCAAATGAAGACACAGTTTGGGAAGCCTCAACAGGTTTAGCCGATGTCAAATATTTGTGAGCAAAAAAGCAGAGCTGGCAATAATCTATCATCGAGCATGATTATAAGTTAGTTTGTTTTTAATAATTTCAATTTTAGCAAATAGGCACTAGGAATGAGGAAGGTTGTTTGAAACCACCTTATAGGATATTTTGTATAATCTAATTTTGTAAGTAGTTAATGTAGTATTTAAAGAATTCTCATGCATTTAGAGAACGGTCTAGAATTTTATTGAGAAAATTTACAAATAATTCTTTATTGTAAGTTTGTAGATGCCTCGATGAAATAATGGAACATGGCCTTTTCAATTATACATCATTTTGTTGATCACTGTTGATGCAATTTTTTATTCTCTGAAAAACTCATTGATAGAAGGATTGATTGTGGCTTATTATTGCTGATCAAATAAACATGACAGTATACATCTGGTACTATTATCATGTATGCTAAATTATATTTTAAACATTAGTGATAAGTTCAACTTTCATGAATTATGTATGAAATCAATTGTTTTTGTTTGAAATATCAGTTGCACTATTTTATGATATAAAGATAGAAATTGATTTATATATGATCGTCATAATATATGTGATATGTTTTACATTTTCTTTTGATTAACTATTTTTTCAAAAGAACCATCTTACAAAGTATTAGTTCTATTAAGTTTGAGATTGATCTAAATCATCACAGACTGAATAGACATCATTCTAAATCGCATGAAATTAGTATTATCCTGGGTTATATTAGATTAGACTTAATTCAAAGTTTTTCATTCTAGAATGATTTTGTTTTATTTTTTAGTAATTCTTTATGCAAATATTTTGAGAGAAATCCAACAATCATACAAAAAAACCAAATATGGGAAACTGGTCCCATTACACCCAGTCGGAGCCACTATCCCGAACGGAAAAGGAATTGCTTTAAGTTTTGGACTGGGTGGTTATCCCCCTTGTTGTTGCCACATATTTCCGAGGCCTCAAAATTTTTAGCGCTAGAAGGAGGGCCTGACTATGAATGTCATATAAATATAAACCTCAAACTATAAGCCCTCATAAGAGTCCACCTCCCCAAAAGTGTCCTACAACTTTCTGATCAAACTGTAAATCATGAACTCGGAAATCATAAATTGTAGAAGCTTTCCCCTCATCTCCTAAAATATTTTGACAGTCATTTGCTTCAGAATTCACTCTTGAGTCTCCCAAAGTGCAGTCTTTAATTCAGAAATTAGAAGGAATATCCATTTCTGCAGAAAATCCTGTTAATCCAGAAGCTTCTGAAGAAAGCATTACTTCCCTATTCAAATAAACTGGTATATTAACCTGATCCAAAAGTGAAAGACTTGGAATTCCTCCTTTTGAATTTCTAGTCGAATCACATCGCAAAAAAATTTCTATATCCAGATCTAAGTCAGATACGAGTGAAGTCACATCAAATTTTCCTTCAGTTACTTCTTCACATCCTCTTATTCAACCTACATCTTCTTATTCTTCCATTTTCTTTACTCAAAAAATCAGTACTATCACAAGTAGTAATATTCCAGTTGTAGGTTCTACATCCATCCCCCCTACTTCTGGATCTACTTTTGTATCTTCACAGACTTCAAATCCAATTATGGCTAATAGACCTTGGACGAATCCTAGTGCTGTATTAATTGTAAATCCAAATGCTCTTCCAGATCATCCTGAAAAATGGCTACCAAAATATAATCCAGATGATGGTCTTCCTGCTGAAGAACATTTCAATAATTTTATGTTAGTCATGAATCTTAACGGAGTTGCTCATGAAGATATTGTAGTTAGATTGTTTCCTTATACTTTACAAGGATCTGCAGGATCTTGGTACTTTTCACTTCCAGCAGGATCTATTGCCGATTGGGCAACTTTTGAACAAGTTTTTCTTGCAAAATTTGAAGATGATAGAACTGTTACATCTTTAATCAATGCCCTTTCCAATCTAAAAACAAATTTAGGTGAAAGGATCAAAGATTTCGACTCCAGATTTAACAAGTTATTAAATAGAATCCCAACTGCTTCCAAGCCTGCTGTTGATGTATAAATAGAGTGGTATCTTTCTTCCTTACCTTATAATATAACTATTTTTGTAGATATAGCTGGTAAAGCTACCCTTTTAGAAAACATGAAAGAAGCCCTTGATGTAGAGAAAAGAATCTTAGAATTAGAAAAAGGATCAGAGATAGAAGATAGAAAATCAAAGAAAGTGACATTTAGTCAAGATTCCAAAAATAAAGTCTCGAAAGATCCATTTGATCTTGAAGGTCTTCAAAAAGTGTTAAAAACTATTTCAAATGACATGATTGATATAAAGAAACAAGTTGTTGAATCATCAATACCAAAAAAATCATATCGCCCATTTAAGAAAAATCCTTCTTCAACTTCTCAGCCTCCAAATGTTATTTCAAATGCCGAATCTGATCAATATACTAAACATCCCTCACCATCTGAACAAGAACCAGAGTATGAGGAAGAAGTTGAAATTAATGGGTTATGGGATTTTATTCTCCCACAGAAGAAGAAAGAGAAGCTATGCCTATGTCTACAAGAAGAAAATCTTCTTCTAATTCAACTATATTAAATCAAAAATAAAAATCTCTCCCCACAAAGGAGAAAACAACAGTAAAAAAATATAAAACTATCCAAACATATCCTATTTCATTTGATCCTATTACAACTTCCAAAACTTTGATAGTTTTAGATACAGTGGAATACAATATAGTTGAAGATATTAAAAATACCAAAGCAAATATTTCATTACATGAAATGACCAAACTTAAACAACAACAAATTTTTTTACTTAGAGAACTCAAATAAATCCTTGTAGATCCTATACAACCACCATTTATAGCTCAAGCTTCTAAAGATATGGGAAAACCTCCGTCATCTCCAAACAAATTAAATCCCAATGATCTTGTTTTAATTGGTGATAGATCTATTTCTCACACTCCTCCTTTACTTTTGACTTATGAGATTTTCAACAAAAATGTTCATAACTATCTTATTGTTTCAGGAGCTTCTTCAAACATCATGCCAAGAACAACGTGTACAAAATTGAATATCACTCCTCAAAAATCTGCTGTACATATAGTTCAATTAGATAGAAAAAAAGTTGAAGTCATTGGAGAAATGATGTCAATATCCATTAGACTATCATCCAATCCAAAGGTATTGCAAGTAATTGATATTTTGGTCGCAGACATCCCTAAATTTTATGGTCTTATTTTAAGCAGGGATTGGTCTGAAAAGTTACATGGATATTTCGCTACCGATTGGTCACACATGTGGTTACCATATAATGCTAAACCAAATCAAATCAAAGTTGATCGCGAAAAATTTATGAAACATACAATCACTGAAGTAGAAGAAACAAATGAGCATGTATCTTTCACCAATAATATTATTGGAAATTATTCAGCTAAATCATTTCTTGGATCATTCAACGCCCAGATTTCACCTTTTTCAACAAACACTGCTATTTCTCAAATTGAAAACTTTTCTCAAACATACACTTCTAAATGTGTTAATCTTAGTAATACAATTTCGAAAAATTCTTTGTTTTGGACTTTATACTTTGATGGTTCAAAATCAGAAGATGGTGCAGGAGCATGTTTCATTTTAATCAATCCACAAGGAGAGAAAACAATGCTAGCTTGCAGACTCGAATTCTAATGCACAAATAATACCGCGTAATATGAAGCATTGATACAAGGTCTGTACAAAGCTAATAGTTTAAATGTTAAAATTTTGCAGGTATATGGAGATTCTGAAATAATTGTTAGACAAGTCAGAAATACAATTCATTGTATTTCTGGACATTTGAAACACTATCAAACTCTAGCTCAAAACCTTACATCCCATTTTTCTTCATTTAAAATCTCCGCAGTTCCCAGATTACAAAACGCGAGTGTTGATTTACTTGCTAATGTAGCATCTAAGCTTATACCATCCGAAGAATTTAGCCCAGACAGATTTTCAATTGAGTTAATTTTTAGGCCTTCCATTCCTAATAACGTAACAAATTGGAGAGTATTTAACGATGATGAAGATATAGTAGACTTTCTTACTTTAGACAGAGCTTATGAGGGTCAAATCATAGATGAACATGAACATGACTTACAGATTGAAGATATACAAAATACTAATCCAATTCCCAAATATGTAGTCAAAATGGAAGATCTCTATGATTTGAAAGATAGATTTAAAAAGATCATCAATTTAAAAACTCAGAGTTCTACTCTAAAATTTGAATTGATTAATCTCGGTACACCAAAAAAACCTCAAAACATAAACCTAGGTATTGGTTTAAAACCTGAAGAAAGGTTGTCATTCATTAAGTTGTTGAAAACATATAAAGATATATTTTCATGGGATTATTCAAATCTCAAGACATATGATACTTCCATTTTTCAACATACCATACCTATGACCTCAAATGATAAGCCCGTTCAACAAAAACTTAGAAAGATCCACCCAAATTTAGAAAGTCAAATTAAATCTGAATTAAATAAAATGCTCAAAGCCAAAGTTATTTTTCCTGTTAGACATTCGAAATGGGTGTCAAACATGGTCCTAATTAGCAAAAATAATGGAGACATTAGGATTTGCATAGACTTTAGAAATTTTAATAAAGCTTTCCAAAAAGATAGTTTTCCCTTGCTTACCATGGAAAAGATATTACAGTCAGTTGCAGGATCTGAATTTATGTATTTTCTCGAAGGATTTTTAGGATATAATCAGATTATGGTGCATCCAGATGATAGATTAAAGACAACATTCAGGACAAAGTGGGGAACATACGCATATCAAAAAATGCCTTTTGGGTTGATTAATGTCGGTGCTACATTTCAACATGCTATGGATATAAATTTCAGAGGATTAATCAATAACTCAGTTGTTATATACTTAGATGACATTACTATTTACTCTAAGCATAGAAAAAATCATGTTAATCACCTAAAACACATTTTTGAAAGATGTAGAAAATTCGGTATTTCCTTGAATCCAAAAAAATGTTATTTTTCCTTATCAGAAGGTAAATTATTAGGATTCATTGTCTCTAAAAAAGGAATCTACATTGACCCTAATAGGATTCAGGAAATTGAAAACATCCCTTAACCAGATAATAAAAAAATGATGCAATCATTTTTAGGGAAAATTGATTTTGTAAAAAGATTTGTTCCTGATATCTCCAAAGTCATCTTACCCCTGCAATCAATGATCAAGAAAAAAACAATTTTTAAATGGGGAAAAGATGAGAGAAATTCTTTCGAGCTGATTAAAAAGGCTATCATTGAAGCTCCTTCTTTAACAACTCCTTATTTTCTTAAGCCATTTGTATTATATAGATTTTCTTCTGATACGTCATACGCAAAAGTTTTAACACAGCTAAATGATCAAAATATTGAAGCACCGATTTCGTTTTTTAGTTCTAACCTTCAAGGTGCTGAGTTAAATTATTTAGCCATGGAAAAACAAGCCTATGCTGTATTTAAAGCTTTGAAACATTTTAGACCTTTTCTCTTAAATAAACATACTAAAATAATAGTACCTTACTCAATAGTAAGGCATTTATTAATCCAACAAGAAGTAGGAGAAAAGAGAGCAAATTGGGTCACTGCACTTCAAGAATATGATGTAGAGATACATCCTACTAGAATTGTTAAAGGTCAAGGTCATTGCAGGATGTTAATCGGGGCCTCTCATTTACCAACAGAAGAAGACCAATCAAATGAAATACAACTATCCGAGGTAAGCCTAAATGATTCTCAGTCACAATATGCTGATATGAATTTTTTCTTAAAAAGTGGATATGCTCCATTATATCTCAATTATATAGCAAAGCGTGCTTTGAGACTTAAAGAAAATCAATATCAACTCATAGATGATGTCCTATTTAGAAAGAATTATGATTATGTACTATTGAGATGTTTAGAGAAAACTGAAGCTGAAAAAGCAATGCATGAATTACATGATGGACCAGCTGGAGGTCATTTCGGAGGAAACACCACAGCTCATAAAATAGTGCATGTTGGTTACTATTGGCCAACTCTATTTAAATATGCACATGAATACGCAAGAAAATGCAAAGTGTGTCAAACTGCAGCAGGGAGAGAAAGGAAAGCAACATTTCCGCTACAACTAGTAATATCCAACAACCATTTGAATAATGGGGGTTTGATATCATAGGTGAAATAAATCCAAACTATTCTAAACAATATAAGTATATTCTAATTGCAACAAATTATTTCACAAAATGGGTAGAAGCTATCCCATTAAAGGTGGTCAATACACAAAGTATTACATATTTTATTGATCAGTGCATAATCACCAAATTTTGCCTCCCATCAGCTTTGATATTTGATAATGCATCTTACTTTTCTGGAAATGCTATGATTGAATTTTATTTGAAAAGAGGTTTTAAATTAAAACACTCAGATAATTATTATCCACAAGGTAATGGATTAGCTGAATCTACAAATAAAAACCTTATCACAATCATCAAACGAACTATAGAACAAAATCATAAAAATTGGCACAAAGCACTATTATTTGCTCTTTGGGAAGATAGAATCACCAATAAATCTTCAATAGGTACTTCTCCATTTGTGTTAGTTTATGGGAAAGAAGCAGTTCTACCCACAAATATAACAATACCATCATTTGATTTAGTGCAATTTATTGATGAAAATCCTTCGTCTTCCCTTCAACTTAGACAAGATCAAATTTTTAAGATGGAAGAACAGAGAGAAAAGGCCAAAGCCATACCTACTCATCATCAATAAATAGTGAAAGCGTCGTTTGACACAACATCCACCAGCTCAGAAGCTTTTGAAATTGGAGACCTTGTTTTGAAATGGGATAAGGCACATGAGGAAAAGGGTAAGCATACCAAATTCCAAAGATTATGGCTTGGTCCATTTCAAATCATTGAGAAAATATGCATATCCACCTTTTTGCTGCAAGACTTATCAGGTAAGAAATATTCCTTGCCTATGAATGGTCAAATTATTAAAAAATATTTCTCTTAGGTTAAGCTTTAAAATTTTAATTTTTGGTTTAGGAAAATAAAAGGTTGAAAATAGCATCATTTTTAGTTGATTCAAATTTTCAAAATTTATGATAAATTATTTTAATTTTCCGCTTCTATAAATAAGTGAAGCAAAAAGATGATTACAGCGATGAGAATTGAATAAGCTTTATTTTTTTGAAATAATTTGAAATTTACTAAAGGCATTTACTTTCTGAAAAGACTCTTGATATCATAAAATATAGTTGTTATGTATTAGTCAAAAAAGGAAAATTTTAAATTAGCAAGGATTCTCTATAAAAAGGTATCTACCAACTCTATAATTATCATCCATAACTCTTAAACGAGCTAATGATTCATCCCATCTGATAAAATTTCTTCTTCAAAGTATAATTCAAAAAAAGAAGAAAAAGAAATATATATGATGCATGAATTCAAAAGAAAATAAGTCTCATCACGAGCTTGTTTATCATGATCATAGAGAAACAATCTAGATTGATATTACCAATACTGTATACAAGAAAAGGGTAATATCTAAATGATTATAAGAAAATTAATAGACAAGGGGTCTCATCACGAGCTAGCTTGTTCAGTCTAAAACTACTATCAGTGAATGACATTGTCATTATCAGGCTACCAAACCTGGACAATGATTTTGAAAATGTGTCGAGAAAAAGGAATTCAATTACACGTTAAAATTATATTTTGAAATAAGAAATCAAATTCATATGGGACCATGAATCATTATTGGTTAAAAGATAACCCTGTGGAGGCTATAAATGCCCGCTGGCAACAATGGTTCTATCAGTGATAAATGAGTAAAAATATATGAAACCAATTTTAGAGAATACCTAATTTATATTTTTAAATCTGAGTACTGACTGATACAGATACCTATGTATTATCACTAAAAGGATTTAATTAAGAAGAAATGAGATAGGTAAATAGATTATATTATGAAAAAACACTGTTTAATTCATGAATCATACTATTTTTATTCTTATATCTTTTTCTTGTTTTGAAAGTTTAGAAATATCAAAATAAACCAATCAGAGATATCTGGTTCTCCCAAGTGAATCACCAATTGTTGTGCTATGCAACAATTCCCCCCCATTATTATTTTTCAAAATAATCTAGACCTTTGATAAATAGAAATAGGGACCCTTATTAAAAATATATTTTTCATTTTAGATAAAAAATTAAACTCCCAAAAACATTATTGCTTTTTTTTTAATAAAAACATAAAAACAAAAAGAAATTAATAAAAACATCCTTGAAAATACCCTATCGCAAATCGCATCCTACGTAATATTTTCTCATTAAACGTTAAGTAACAAAACAATGAAATCTTGATTTTGCAATCAACGATTGGAGTTTCGCAAGCGACAACAGAAATCGCACATCGCGAATAAATCTTTGAAACTTTAAGCAAACTTTACCAAAGTTCCGATATCGTGACAACTTCGATTTTGTGATATTTCGAAACCGCCATTTTATGATTTCGCTATATCGTGAAATCACATATCGCATAAACAGAATTTAATATGCTTCATAAAGATAGATTCAAGGGGCGCGATATGATAGATTTGACAGGTTTTAAAAAAGGTTTTACGTGAAATAAATCATGTCAGAAACAATTAAGTGTGTTTTATCATCCCAATGCAAATAATTATTTTTTGGTTACGGATAATTAATGGAACAGATGCTCCCCGGCTCTTTTCTTTTCGAATTAGTAATTTCAAATATATCTTCCATCATTTGATCATTACTCTATTTTTATAGGGATTTTCCTTCATGATATGTCCATTTGCAAGGTAATGCAAAAACACAGCAAACAGACTGTTGCAGAAGAAGAATACACAGAAATATCGCCAATAGTCTCAAATACAGTCTGCACTATTGATGGAGGTGACAAAAAGTGGCAAGCTATCTATACCATTCTTGAAGATGAAGAACCTGAAGTAGTGGAGGTCAAAGCGTCTTTTGAAGATGCAACACCCTCAAATTTACAGTTTAAAGATATTGCATGTTCCTTCCTTCGTAGGATAGCGGTAAGGGCTACTCTTTTACCATATACCGACACGATTAGGTGGGTGCTTGACAATTCAACAATCAAGGACAGAAGATTAAGAACTACTAAGAATGAAATCTTAGGTTCCTTCAGAGCTGAAGACTTGAAAATAATGTACAAGCTATCTGACCCATAAGACATCTATGATAATAGATTTGTTGAGAAATTTGCAAAGAACAATGAGGACCCTTTCAAGACAATTCAGGTTTGGAGGAAACTGGACAACAAGTTCAAACATGAGAAATCAGGTATGTACCCTATCGCCTCACTGGAAAACCCCTACAAAAATGCAGCCACGATGCTATGCAGATTATATGGTCTGCCTGATAATACCAAATTCTCCATAAATTGGCTTCCCATGATTTATTCCTATGTTAACTCCCATATCATGAATTGGGCAACCATTCTTTCTGAAAATCTAGCTAAAGCGATTAATGAATATCGCCAAATAAGAGCTTCTTCCTCCAAACCCGTCCCTCAATTTTTCATGAGTGCATATATTTTTGATGCTATTTGATTTTCTACCAGTTTTCCAGTTATGGGTTGGAAATGGACTCCCGAGGATCCCACTCCTATTCATTTGAATCATAAAGAGATATGGGAGCATAATTATGCACCACATTTTCATAGGCTATGTTATGGAGTTGTATTACCGTTACATCAATTTATGTTTGACAGAGTGAGTCCTAGGTTCACTAACGAAACTCTTGTAGAACTTCAAATGATAGGCAGATGTTTTGTTGAAGAATAATTTTCATATATTAGAGTATTTGGAAACTCTACTCCCCCACATATTCTTCCTTTGTATGTTTCTGATAAATTAATGGCGAGAGAAGTCGCTTACCAAACTGTTGGTAATGGACTCACCAAATATTTGAAGGATATTAAAAAATCCTTATGGCCAAGTTTTCCAATTCAATGTGGTAAATTCACGCTCAGTAATTTCAACCATGCATTCAAAGAATGTCAGAAGATTGAGCTTTTGAAGCTCCCCATTTTACCCTCAAGGAAGTTCGACCTAGAGAAGATTGCTAACAATTTTACTCAGTCATTTAAAGTCAAACCTATCATACACACTGATGATAGATTTCAAGACATTTTGCAATCAGTTGGGACTTTTGAAGAAGTCCAAAATTTTGTCAAATTGAACCTAAATCTAGAAGAAATACAGAGATTCAACAAGTACAGAGAACAAAGACTTAGACATATCCCTCAAAATGTCTTAGCTACCAGTTATACGACTGAAGCAAGTAAATAAATCAGGACAGAACAAACAGATTCACAAATTCAGAGTGAACTAGATAAAATTTGGACTCTAGTTAGCAACACATTGATAAATACCCCAGAGGTATCATCTTCACAAAAAGATACTGAATTTCATACTCCAAAGGGACAAACAGTTTCGGCAAAAGAAATCATTGAAAGTCCTGGGATAACCTCCCTATATACAAAAGTCATTCCTGTATTTCTAACTGATGAAATTGTTCTGATTGTAACTGATATCCCTCCACTAGATGTATTCTATAACCATCTCCATAAAGTTGTAGAAAGGAAAAAAATAAAAAGGAGAAGGATTGAAATGCCTCCCAGAAATGAATTAATGGAAGTTGTATGGAAAGACACTCCTTCAAATCCAATTGAAAATCTGACTCGACTGTCACAATTTTCTGGAGCATACACTACTACAACGATGGATAAGGCAGCTGAAGTATCCACTTTGGTTCAAGAAAAATATGATAAGATCATGCAGCTACAACATCAATTGTATGAATAAAGGAGCAGTCTGAATCAGAAGGTAGAGTAGCAAATCCTCAAATTTAAGCAAGATATGGAAATGCTTAAGATAAGTCATGAAAATGAATTATCTAGAAAAAATGCATTGATTAAAGAACTGAGAGAAGAGCTTACAAAATATGAAGGTATTCCTACTGCAGAGGAATTCATAAAAGAAGATTTGGCATTGAATGCCTTACTCTCAAAACAACAAAACTTTTTTATCTTACAGATGTTGGATATAATCCCACACTTGTAAATCAGTGAACAATTGACCAATACAATCATTGACCAGAGAATTGAGTTTAATGAACTCAATACTAAAATTTCTGATTATATTGAATGAAAGGAATCAGAGGAAGGGAGAAAATAAAGTCTCCCCAAAGATCAAAGAAACTTTCAAAGATATCCTTTTTACTAACTGGGATGCACAGGTAAAACAGGCAGAGTTGGCCATAGCCAGAGCAGCAAGTATATCAAAGAGTATGGTCAAAATGATTAACCACATGTTGCATACCTATGGTTTGATTAAAGAAAGAAATCACAAATCAATTCTTGATATCAAAAATTTAGAACAAAGTTGGAAAAACACAGGTCAACTCCCAGAAGAAATGCTGGCACAACTGAAGAAGACTGATTGGGAATCATACTGAAAATTACTGGTTAAACCGCATAGTCAAGTAATGACATTGAGTTTCTCTCTGGATTCCATACAGAAAATGCAGCCACTTTTACAGGATGCTATGTTTGCTGGGAAAATGAAGACACAGTTCGTGAAGCCTCCATAGGTTCAGCCGATGTCAGATATTTGTGAGAAAAAAAGCAGAGCAGGCAATAATCTATCATTGGGCATGATTATAAGTTAGTTTGTTTTTAATAATTTCAATTTTAGAAAATAGGCACTAGGAATGAGGAAGGTTGTTTGAAACCACCTCATAGGATATTTTGTATAATCTATTTTTGTAAGTAGTTAATGTATTATTTAAACCCTTCTCATGCATTTAGAGAAGGGTCCAGAATTTTATTGAGAACATACACGAAGAATGCTTTATTGTAAGTTTGTAGATGCCTCGATGAAATAATGGAACATGGCATTTTCAGTTATACATCATTTTGTTGATCATTGTTGATGCAATTTTGTATTCTTTGAAAAAATCACTGATAGAAGGATTGACTGTGGCCTATTATTTCTGATCAAATGAATAGGAAAATATACATCTGGTACTATTATCATGTATGCTAAATTCTGTTTTAAACATTAGTGATAATTTCATCTTTCATGAATTATGTATGAAATCAATTGTTTCTGTTTGAAATATCAGTTGCACTATTATACGATATAAAGATAGAAATTGATTTAGATATGATCATAAGAATATATGCGATATTTTTTACATTTTCTTTTGATTAAATAATTTTTCAAAAGAATCATCTTACAAAGTATTAATTCTATTAAGTATGAGATTGATCTAAATCATCACAGACTGAATAGACATCATTCTAAATCGCATGAAATTAGTATTATCTCGGGTTAGATTAGAATAGACTTAACTCAAAGTTTTGCATTCTAGAATAAATTTGATTTAGTTTTTAGTAATTATTTATGCAAATCTTTTGAAAGAAATCCAACAATCATACAAAAAACCAAATCTGGGAAACTGGTCCCATTACACCCAGTCAGAGCCACTATGCCAAATGGAAAAGGAATTTCTTTAAGGGCCGGACTGGGTGGTTATCCCCCTTGTTGTTGCCACAGATTTCTGAGGCCTCAAGAGGTAGTCACATAGTATTAATAACTATGAACATTAATACATATACTATTCAACGATGTTTTCATGTTTAATCATCATGTGCATACATCATTATAACTTCAACTTGGGAATGTGTTATGATAAGTCTCATGTGCTATTTATTATATAACTTGTCGCCCTCTTTAATGGTCACATGACCTATGAGTTAATGAAAAAACATTAGGATAAACATGGAACTATCTCGAAGGTCAGTTGTCTCACATGATCAGTCCCGTACTCCACTGTCATCTGACACTTGGTAAAATCTGCACTATTGGGTAATTAGGGTTCTAATCCAATGATCGTCATGCAAGTGGGCTGGTTAAGGGGTAACCACCTATTCTTTCCCTGCCCTCATTTTTGTCACTCTCATCCTTGCCTTTGTTAATGGGGCTCTGCATCAACCCTAGGAATTCTCCTGGTTGTTGGATTCTACCAATTGAGAGAATGTATGGAGAATGGATTTCTCCACTTTTTCCATGTCTTTCTCTTTGGTTTTTAAACATTCTAGTTAACTCTCTTGCGGTAATTTTCCATAGGGTCGATGGATAGACTAGAAATTGAAGAATCTGTTCAACTTACAGGGTTTCGAAACTTGTTTTTCTAGGTGAGGATTTGTGAATTTTCTTTATTTCTTATTACTCAACTATTTCCCAGATTCAAGGTTTAATTTATAACCTTTATTTTCAGGGCGACGACTACAAGATTGAAAGGGTTTACTTCCCAAGTAATAAATTCTCCCTCAGTCATGATATTACCTTAATTTATAAACCCTAGGTTTTATATTAACCTAAAATTTATTTTATGAATGCAGGTCAGAGTCTATGGCCTTGAATTAATATTTGGTGGCTTCAAGTTGGGAATTTTTAAGGTTGTAGCAGTTTAATAATTGACTTTATAATATGGTTTCTCATGTCCAGGTTCTATCAACCACATTTACCCTTTGTTTGGCCGAAGATCTTATTCAAGTTATATATATGTAGTAAGAGCTACCGAATTCTCTTAGAATTAGTAAATTGATGAAAAAATTTAAAGAACACAATCTGCATGTAGCTATTTGAATCATATAGTCTAGACCCAATTGTATAAATATTATTTTTGAAAGCAAGTTTGTTTCCCCAAGCAAGGTTTCCAATTGTTAATACTTTCAGTTTTTAAACTCTATATTTCTATCGCTGCATTGATATATGATTTCTGGTCTCTCTCTCTTTCTCTCTCTCTCTCTCTCTCTCTCTCTCTTTATATATATATATATATTATTTTCATTGGTTGGTAACAATGTTTCTGTATGGTCTATGTCTTTATTTCCTTGCTATTTATCTCACATACAAGTATTAGGTTAATACCCCGGACCTTAGGGTTTCCTGGCATTCTCCTTAGGTTTAGTTTGATGTATTCCATGATTTTCGTTTTCGGTGTTAGGGTCTCTGTAATTTGCAAGTTTGGCAGATACAAACTACAAAGCCAACATATGAACCAATTTGGGATTCTAGGATCTAGCCCTCCCGAATCCAGAGAGGGATCTCTCTATGAGTGTGTCTAAAGATGTGATCTTTAAAGCTTGAAATGTGATATTAGGCTAGTTATGAAAAGTATGGGTTTGTTTTGTTTTTGTTTGGTTGGGCAAAGGTATAATGAAGGTGAAGGTAGTTTAAATGAAGGGTGAAGATGTATGCAAGTGAAGGGATGACTAAGCTGAAATGATAGGAAAAAAGCAGCTTTGATCCATTGGGCTATGGAGTTATAAGAGGATTTAATTGGACAACAAGGTTCAAGAATGATCCATGGGGCAAGTTGTCTATGTCAAAGGATCTCTTTTAAGTTGATTTTATGGAATGAAATAGATAGGAAATGGAGAAAAAACAAATGAAGAACAAAGAGCAGCCTGAGATCAGGTAAATGCTTTGAAACTATCCTGCTTTGGCATGCACTTAAGGGAAAAACATGAAAATAATCTAAGATCAGGCCAGTACTTTGAAACTAACCTGCATTGATGTACTTTCAATAGAAAACATTAAAAACACTTAGAATAGCTTAAGATAAAGTATGGACTTTGAACCTAGATTTCTTTCAGCATTGGAAAACACAGATGATAAACATAAAGAGTAATATAAGATCAGGTAAGTGCTTTTAAACTAGCCTGCTTTCAATGTACTCTTAAGGGAAACTTTCAAAGGAGGAAAACATAGAAATAAATCTTATCAGTGAGAGTAGGGTACTGTCAAGAGTAATCCCTAGCTCTGTATTTGCTGTTCTTTATCAGAGAAAGTGGACAGAGTGAAAACACAAAGTAAATTGACAATTAACAGTAAAGAAACACATCACCATTGACATAGACTAGGATCCCATAAATCAGCTTGTATTTGATGTTCAAACCAGTTACAATCATCAAGCCTGGTGGGTCTTTACAACTTCAAACTTCTCATTACAGCTGATGTATCTTAAATTGTAAACAGGGCTTCAGTAAGCTTCAGAAAACTATCACGCAATCAGATATCCAGAGACTAACCATTACAATGTGGTCCTCAAGGAGAATTTATAAGAAAATCTGGAAGTGGGATAATTTCTAAGGGTCAAGTATCATTAATTCCATCATTAATGCAATTCCTGGCCTTTGAAAACCATGCAAGGCATAAGGAAGGAATGCATTCAACTATAAGTTTACTTCACTCTGTTTCTGCTTTTCGAGGCTTAATGGTCGGAAAGATTGGCTTCTGGGATGTTTTTTATCTTTAAAATCTCTTTATTGACAATTAGAAATAAGTTCCCGTGATTTGTATTAATTGTTCAGCTATCTGTTGGCCAATATCTTTTGTTCTTGCAGTAATTAGGCCTTCTTGGTTTTCTATGAGGTTGTGGGTGTCTTTTAGTCACTGTAGAGGTTGGATTTTGTTGCTGGAGAGGGTTCAATTGGCCTTTGAGTGGCGGTGGAAACTTTCCTGGACTGACAAATGTCTTTGTCTTTTTCTAAAATGCTTTTAGTTCACTTTTAGGTCTGCATTTTAGGCCTAATTAGGCCTTGGTCTTATTTTCAAGTCTTAACTGTGTCTTTAACTCTTTAAACACTGAATCACATTCTTAATATTCAATAATCATGCTTTTAATCCTTCAATTTATCGCTGATACACTTTTCCACTTCTGTAGACTGTTTCCAGTGTCTGTACAGGTTTTGGAGGCGCAGGAGGGTTTGACCAGGGTTAAACATTAATATTTTGGATAAAAAATGCCTAAAATCTCTTTAACAGTGTACTTCCATGCGTTTAGGCTATGAAAAATCCTCTCTGTGCTTTGAAAAACCTCTGTTAGTGACTAAGTGACAGAGTGGATTTTACACTATCTGATACCCTGCAAAAGCACAGAAAACACATTAAGAAATCCTTGGGGAGTGGAGGATGGATGTTGTGGAGGCCCGTGGAGGATGAAGAGCAGGGGAAAAATGGTGGCTGCAGGCGAAGAAACGGTGAAAAATCGTGAAAAATGGTGAAAATTAGGCCTGCAGAAGTTTTGGTGCGAGCAAGGTTTTGGGCCGTTAGATTAGGACTAACAGTGATGATCAACGGCTAAGATTCATTGATGGAATCATTTGGTGGAGGAAGGAAGAGTGATGGACGGAGGATGAGACTATATCGTGGTCGTTCGATGAAGAAATCGAACGGTGGAGATCAATGGACGAGAATGGTGAGGGGCATATGTGAATGGCGTGAGAATAAGTCCGGATTGTTAGATCGTAAATATCTATGGTCCAGATTAAGCGATAAAACACATGGCGAAAGAGGGTGGTAAGACAAAAAATACTAGTGGTATTCGCGCAGTTCCGAGGGCGGTTTATGGTTTTGCCCAAATTCACGCGATACCATACTTTGCACGCCACGTGTCGATACAAAACTGCCTATATCTTGCGGATTTTGAACATTAACCTCCGGACAATAAATCTACGCGATATGCTTGTGAACCGTCGGATGTGGGATGGCTAGATCGAACGACGGAGGTGTAAGCGCGATATGGGAAAGTGCACGGGCATAGGCGATGGTCGGGTTTAACAAGGACCATTGGATTTATGCGGATTTGACGGTCAAGATTGCACGGATTAGCGGCATTATTTGTTGGGATATCGAGTTCGATACGAACCGTTAGATCACGCAAATGAATGGCTCGTATTGAAAGATTGGGTGCCGTGTTCTTTCAAAGGGGAAAGATTGTATGGCAGGCAGAAATATATCTGGCCGTTAGATCTATAGATCCGACGGTTGAGGTTGAAAAGTATGGCGGAGAAATGAAAAACCCATCACATTGGAAAGTTTTAAAAACAAAGGAAAAGGCGCTTATGAATGGGTTCCTCTGGCTCTTTAAGCACCTGCTCTCACGGTATAGGTTCTATGAATGATGGTCTAAGCAGGGTAAGCCCTTAGGGGCTAAATTCTTCGAATTGAGCGGAAAAAGTGTTTTATAGGATTTTTAAAGAGATTTTCGGGTTTTTTCAGAGGATTTTAGACTTATTAGCACTTGGTTGAGGGCTGGGGGTCATATGAAGAAAGGAGGCTGTAGGACGTAAGCCCTCAAGGGCTAAAACTGATATACTGTAACTCGAGTGTTTTTAGGCCAAATTTAGTGCTTTTTTAGGCCAAATGAGGGGTTCCGGTAAGGGGGAAAAGGGATTTTTAAGCCTAACAGAGGGTAATATGAGGCTTAAAAAGGATTTTAGGAGGGAATGGAGGGTTAGTGAGGGGATTTTGTGGGATTTGAAAGGGGGAAAAAGTGATGAAGAATGGAGGTTCTGTGAGGGGGATATAGGGAAAATGGAGGCCTTTTTTACAACATTTTTCTTCACAAACAGTGAGGCTTTCTGATTGACACAGCCTTGAGGATTGCTTCAGAGGAAAAAAAATACATGAAGGCTTCAAGAATGGTAGGTTTTCAATGAAAATGTTCCTCTTGAAGACTTAGAAACCATTTAGCCACCTATTTTCTATGCCAAAAATATATAGGTGGCTAACAGTGGCTCCACATGGGGATGGCATCTTCCTGAAGGTGTCAAGAACTACAGATTTAATTCTTTGGAAGTAGGCTAGATGCCTGATCTTTGACCATCCTTTTCTTCTTTTATCAGCTGCTACAAATCACGAAAATATCATATCAACAGCAAAATTCTCCCAACAATCTACCTACCCAACCTACTGTCCTAACATTTTTTCTTCAAGGCGCATTTAGACTTGCAGACCTTTTACATCATTTTTTTTATTGAAAGAAGAAAACACTAATCTAATTCTACCCTTATTCCTCCATGAGACCAGATTAGATAGTTGGCCTCATAGTTTCTCTACCTACACTAATATCTACTAGGATTAAACTTTCTAGCAGATTTATTTTTCTACATTCTAAAACAGAAATTTAAAAACAGTGAAACCATGATTAGATTGTCTGGTTTGTTGTGGGTCCCATGGCATAAAGACAACTGCACATGAACTGAACTTTGTAGGAAATTGAAACCAAAATTGTGAAGGCTGGATATTGTAAGACTTTAGAGCATCCTTCTTTCTCTTGTGACTCAGATTTTGAGCTTGTTAGAGTCACTCTTTATTCTTCATTTCAGCTTTGGTTTTGAGTTTTTTAGAGCTGATCTATCTTCTTTCCTTTGTGACTCAGGTTTTGAGTTTGTTAGAGTCACTTCTCTTCTTCATTTTAGCTCTCGTTTTGAGTTTTTTAGAGCTGATATCTCTTTCTTTCTTTGCTGGTCCAGGTTTTGAGCATATTAGAACCAGCTTTTCTCTCTCTTTGGCTCAGATTTTGGGCTGATTTGAGCCATTCTCTGGAACTTCAGAGGTTCAAGTTTTGAGCTTGTCTGAACCTTTTATTTTCTCGTTTTTTTTGTATTTTTCTTTTTGTGAAACTGAACAAAGAAATGGTATTTAAAATGGAGGTGAAAACTTTAAACTCTGAATTTTAGCAGTAATAATGTTTGAGCATCCTGTCATTGACAGGACCCCCAAATAGATCTATACCATATAACTCTTGTAGGAAGAATGCATTTGGACCAATGGTGGACTGAATAATGTAAGGACCTTTCCACAAACTGTCAAACTTGCCATGCTTTCCCTTATCTTCTCTTGTAGAGTCCCACTTGAGTACCTTGTCTCCAATTTTGAAGTCACCAGCTTTAGTTCTTTTGTCAAACAAATTTTTAATGTTCTCTTGCACTTTTTGTGCTCTGTTGTAGACCTCTTTCCTTGTTTGTTGGAGATGTACTGTTTGATTGATCCTTCTTACCATGCTGTACTCTTCTGACTATATTTATTGGACTAATTTGATCATTAGTACTCCTAGGCTGGTAGGGAACACTGCATCTGCTCCATAAACAAGCTGGTAAGGGGACATTCCAATGGATTTCTTTGTGGTTAATCTGTTTGCCCACAAAGCATGCAACAACTTGTTATGCCATGATTTTTTATTCTCTTCAAGTAGCTTCTTGATGATGGTCACCAAAATTTTATTTGATGATTCTACTAGCCCATTACCCTGAGGGTAATAAGCAGTAGAATGAACAAGTGCAATCTGATACCTGTGACAAAATTCAATGATCTTTTTGGAACCAAAAGTAGCAGCATTATCAGTAATAATCTTCCTAGGGCAGCCAAATCTAGATAGGATATGGTCTTCAAGGAATTTTATGATAACAGAATCTGTGGCATTCCTAGAAGGGATGGCCTCTATCCATTTTGTGAAGTAGTCAATGGCTATGAGAATCCATTTGTGTTGTGCAGATGAAGCAAGATGGATTTCTCCTATGAAATCTAGGCCCCATTGTTGAAAAGGAGCTTCAACAATGATAGGTTGTAATGGTAAAGGAAGGAGTTTTCTTTTGCCCTAAAAATTTTGGCATTTATGATAGGCAACTATCATATTATGGAAATCTTGGAAGAGGGTGGGCCAGTAATAGCCATCTCTAAGGATATTATTGGCTGTGGTTTTCCAGTAGATATGACCTCTACACCCTCCTTCATGGAATTCATGCTTGATCCTCTCTGCATCAACTTCAGGAAAACATTTAAGCAATAAACCATTAGCATTTTTCCAATATAAAAATTCATTAAAAATGAAATAATTCCTAGCTTTAAACTTTAAAAACCTTGCCTTAGTCTTTGATAAATCAGGAGGGGCATTAAGATTTGTAAGCACATACAAGATATCAACATACCAAGGTGAGTTTTGGAATTTCTCTTCAACAGTGGGAGCAGGGAATTCCTCATATTCATCCAAGGCATCTATCATGTTAATGTCTAGGGATTTTAGGTTAGATTCAACCATTAATTGAGCTAAGCCCTGACTTTTAATGCATTTTGTGGGTTTGATTTCCAAATCATACTCTAGTATTACTACAATCCACTTACCTCTTTTTCCATCTGGATCTTGTGAAAAGATATCTTTCACCACTATGTTAGGCACATAAGCAATGGTGTGAGAATGAAAAATATACACCCTAAAGTCCTTAAAGGCCTTTACCAAGGCATAAGCCTGTTTTTCCATGATGTTGTATTTCAAGGGTGCATCTCTTAGTGCCTTGCTAAAGAATGCTATTGGCTGCTCATGTCCCTATGGATTTTTTTACTATAAGACAACAACCACAGTATGTTCTGATGCAAAGGAGAAAATGAGGAAATCCTTTGTGAAATCTAGGCTGATTAGAACTGGTGCTCGGGTAAGTGCAAGTTTCACCAATTCAAAGGAATTTTTGGCTTCTACAGTCCACTTCACTCCCACTTCTTTCTTGAGCATATTAGTCATGTTTCTAAGGAGCTCTGCTAAGTTGGGAATAAAACTCCTTAGGAATTTAATCTTCCTAATGAAGGACTGAAATTCTTTTATGTTCCTTGGGTAGCTGATCTGTAGTATTCCATCAACTCTTTTTGGATCTATTTTAACCCCTTTTTATGATATAATATGGCCAAGAAGTTTACCTTCTTGTAGGCCAAAAACAATATTTTTAGGATTTAGAAATAGCCCAAACCTTCTGCACTTTTCAAAGACTTTCCTTAGGTGTTTGAGGTGCTCTTCATCAGTTTTGGAATAAACCGTTATGTCATCAAGGTAAATTACAATGAAGTGCCCTATTTCCCTTTGGAAGGTTGCACCAGCATTCATTAATCCAAAAGGCATTTTCACATACATGAAGGTGCCTCATGGAGTTGTGAAGGCTGTGTTAAGCTGATCTTCTAGGAGTACTAAGACTTGGTTGTACCTTGAAAATCCATCTAACAAGGAAATCCTTTTTGAACCAACTATCCTTTGTAGGATGTGTTCCATTTTGGGTAGAGGGTAATTGTCTTTTAAAGAGGCTCTGTTTAAATTTCTGAAATCAATGTACAATCTGATTTCTCCTACCTTTTTCCTCACAACTACAATATTGGATACCCAATCAGAAAACCTCACAGGCACTCTAATTCCAGCTTCATACATCTTTTTAATATCTTTTTCTACCAGAGGCAGTTGTACTGGGTTAATTCTGCGCAGTTTTTGCCCAAAGGGTTTTTGGTTTTCCTTCAAGGGGATTTTATGCTGAATAATCTCTGTATCATAGGCTTTTAGGTCCTCATAGCTCCAAGAAAACACATCAATGAACTCTTTAAATAGATCAATGTATTTTTGTTTGATATGGGTCGGTAAAGACTTGGATAATTTAATCATTTTAGGCTTATCCTTGCTGCCTATATTGCATTCTTCAACATCTGATTCAGTGTGTTATATAGTGGGTTTCTTTGCCACATCATTGAAATCGAAAAGGTCCTCTAAGGGTGCTAACCCTCTGGGTATGTTCTTATCTTTGGACTGCAGCACCTCTATATCTTCCTTATCTATTTTCATGTATTCTTCAGTCTGTTTTTCAAATTCTCTATTTAACATGTTTATTTCTGCATTGGGGGATGGTTTTACTTCATCAGGAGGCTCTTCACCTAAACAGCTTTCATCAGATTTAGAATCTGAATCAGGTAGTTCAAATTCATTTCTGCAGAGCAAGAAATCTTCTATCTGCTTGTCACCCTCAAAGACCTGCCAATATTTTTCATTATCTGGCACTGTAGGTCTGTATTTTGTTTGAATATTGATTTGTTTGTCACCAGGTGATTCCTGATATGAAATAGCAGCACAGACCAATCCATTTGAAATTATGTTTTGACTCCTAGGAACGAACACAAGCTCGTACTCTACAAATGTTTTCAGAAAATCCATGGCACTATTTCTGTATGCCCTTAATCTGGGATGCTTTGCAGTATACTCTCCATTTAGTTGCTTGATGACTAATTCTGAGTCCCGCTGGATAACTGTTCTCTTGGCTCCTAGTTCTTTTAATAGATGCAATCCTAGGATGAGAGCCTCATACTCTGCAATGTTATTTGTGCACGTAAAGTCTAGCTTAAAATCATGGCTTTCTGTGTAATTGTTTTCAGTGTTATGCAACCATACCCCAGCCCCTGCATTCTTTTTAGTGCAAGACCCATCAAAGTTCATGCACCATAAGGGACTGTTTGTAGGATTGTCATCATTTTAATCCTTAATGCCATGTTCACCATTAGGTTGTATTCCGAGGTCTGCACCACGTTGTGATGTGTCTTGTTCTTCAGGATTTTCATGGAGTTCAAAGTGATGGGTAATCTGTTGTTTGCAGTCTTGGCTTTGTTCACTCTGGTTTTTTGTTTCAGCACACTATTCAAAGGTTTATCTCTCGTTTTCCTCTATATTTAGAACTGCCATTATTTCTATATTTGGGGCCTCTAATCGATTATCTGGATTTCTGTCTTCTAGCTCTGGCTCCTTTGTGGATTCATCATTGTAAAGGATAAAAGAGTCCAGGTCTATACAGATAGAATAAAGAGGAGAATTCTCAGGCTTTTTTGGGCTACTAACCATGAATTTCATGTGTGCCTCTCTGTATAGTCTTCTAAGCTGGCTAAAGACAGGGATAATGGCATATGTTCCACCCATCTGCATTGTACCTTGCAGCTTGGAACCCCATGATCTTGACAACAACATGCCATACTTAGGAGGTACATCAGCCACCACAACATCCATGACCATGCATTTGGCTGGGATTTGAGACAAATTTACACAAAGATCTTTGATCAGGCCTACCCTTCTCTTTACTAGAGTCAGAATATATCCGTCTGAATTTGAATTTATCTCTTAGGCCTAGCCTTTCCATTATCACCTTTGGCATTAGGTTGTGTGAAGCTCCAGAGTCATGCATAACATTGTGTAGGATTTTGTCATGAATATTGAGGCTGACATAGAAAGGAGGTACTACCCCTTCCTGAAAGTTCTCTTCAAGTTAGTCTACTTTCAATTTGGAAATCTCACTTTCCAAATTGAAAGAAGACTAACTCTTTGAGAGGTTTAATTCTGTCTTGTTGAGCACTGTTTTATTAGCAAGATTAGCTTGCTGATTTTCAGTATGTACAATGTTTGGGGCTGTTTTATTAGGAGCATTATCTGCAGTGCTAGTGCTACTAGATTCTTGACTTGATTTGTCACTGGTTTGGGTGTCCGTATCTTTGTTTTTACCAGATTTCTCAGTTGTTGATTTACTGCTTTTAGCAGCCACTTTAGGAGTCTTTTCAGGTCTTTTCTTAATGGTGATTTCAGAGGCGTTTGGTTTGGGATTAACTATGTTCCTTTTTCTTATGAGATCATATTTTTCTCTAACCTGCATGATGGAATTTTCGAATCCTAACCTATAATCCTCAGTTTCCCACCTTTCCTCATCCCCATGTGAGTACGAAGTCTGGTTACCTTCTGAGGAGAAAGTGTGATCCCGGTCATCTACTTCCACCATGTTTATGACAGTCCCCTCTGATTCTTCGATTATTCCTTCATCCTAATCAAGGAAATTCTCTTGGAATGGGGGTATGACTTGTTGATTAGAATCTCTTTGTCTATTTGGGGGATTGTTTCTCCTAAAGTTCTGGTTCTGGTTTTGATTTTGGTTTCTGTTCTGATTTGTTGCTTGGATGACCAATTTATCCATCGTTCTTTCCATCCTCTCCATGTTTTTGGCTAGACTATCATATTTGGGATCAGATGAAGAATCTATGCTATCATCCCTTTAGGTTACCTTTTTCTCAGCTCTCATCCTAGCTCTTTTTTCAATCAAGTTTGCCTCTACACTCACTGCTCCTTTCTGCATGTCTTCCAATGTGTTGTAATCTCTCTCCCTAAGTTGGTAGGCCATATCAACATCAAAGCCTTTAGGGTTTTTCAATAAGGCCATCCCTTGGGGAGGTTTCATGTGTGGTGGAAGAGCATTGTAAACACTGTTGAATCTAGTAGAGTAGTCCTGGACACTCTCACCTTGATTTATTTTAAGATTCTTATATTTTGCTAAGATTTGGAGAGGGTTACTTCTGACTTCCCATTTGTTTATAAAAGTTTGAAGCAGGGCGGGAAGATCATTGATGCTATTAGGGGGCAAACATTTAAACCACTTCTTCACTTCTCCTCCTAAACTCTGAGCAAAGATCCTCATCTTAATTGTTTCATCCTCTATTTCCATATAATCAAAGGCATCTTCAATCCTATCTACATGGTGTTGAGCTGTAGTGGATTCTTTCCCAGTGAAATGAGGAATTTTGGACTGATATTCATTGGGTAAAGGAGCTAATGTCTGTGGTAACACCAAGGGAGCATACCATGCTTCCATGATGATGTTTTGTGGAGGTAAAGGAAGGGCTTGAGTAGCAGGTATATGATTGACAGAAATGCTAGGACCAACAACAAACTGTTGAGCAGATCTGGGGTGAGAGAGACCCAAGTTTTGGATTAAATGTATATCAGGAGGTGTGGATGGAGGGGTTCCTCTATCACCAATATGCTGAGCACTATGAGGAGGTGAGTTTGAAGGCTCAAAGTTTGTATGATCTAAGCTACTGAATGACTTAGTTCTTGGTGAATTGCTTGGTAAGTCTAAATCAAACTGAGTTTCTGATAGAGCTGTAAGATGTTCAGGTGCTGAATTGGCTCTATAAATGGGTCTGACAATAGTGGGGTCTCTATGTGAAGAAGGCTTCCTAATAATACTCTCAGGATTTTCTAATATTTCAGGGTGGTTTGGATTAGGATAAGCTCTGGTATGGATTGTTCTTGAAGAAAGCATGTATCAAGAGGCAAACTATCTTCAAACAAAGAAGCTCAATCCTAGGTGTTTCCTTTAGAATGGATGTTGTTGTAAGAAAATTGGTCTCCCAGTGGAGTCTTGTGAAAACAAAGATAATCAGCAGGCCTACTGATCACCAGTGGAGTCTTTTAGTTATTCAAGAACTGTGGAATCACCAGGTGGAAGGTTTAAAATGTCTTGGGGATGTTTACTGTCCACCACAGTTATTTTATACCAAACTAAGGCTAATAGGGTCTTAGTCCCCAGTGGAATCGCCAGAATGTTAGGGCTGGTGGCTCAACTAGCTAACAGATCGAATGCCTTTAAATCAAGGGGTTTTCCTGAGGTCCTAAAGGTATCTAGGATGAAGTTCACTCAGAAAGTCCCTAGTGGAGTCGCCAAAATGTTAGGGTCTCTGTAATTTGCAAGTTTGGAAGATACAAACTACAAAGCCAACATATGAACCACTTTGGGATTCTAGGATCTAGCCCTCCTGAATCCAGAGAGGGATCTCTCTATGAGTGTGTCTAAATATGTGATCTTTAAAGCTTGAAATGTGATATTAGGCTAGTTATGAAGAGTATGGGTTTGTTTTGTTTTTGTTTGGTTGGGAAAAGGTATAATTAAGGTGAAGGAAGTTTAAATGAAGGGTGAAGATGTATGCAAGTGAAGGGATGATTAAGCTGAAATGATAGGAAAAAAGTAGCTTTGATCCATTGGGCTATGGAGTTATAAGAGGATTTAATTGGATAGCAAGGTTCAAGAATGATCCATGGGGCAAGTTGTCTATGTCAAAGGATCTCTTTTAAGTTGATTTTATGGAATGAAATAGATAGGAAATGGAGAACAAACAAATGAAGAACAAAGAGCAACCTGAGATCAGATAAGTGCTTTGAAACTATCCTGCTTTGGCATGCACTTAAGGGAAAAACATGAAAATAATCTAAGATCAAGCCATTACTTTGAAACTAACCTGCATTGATGTACTTTCAATAGAAAACATTAAAAACACTTAGAATAGCTTAAGATCAAGTAATGACTTTGAACCTATCTTGCTTTCAACATATTCCATTGGAAAACACAGATGATAAACATAAAGAGTAATATAAGATCAGGTAAGTGCTTTTAAAATAGCTTGCTTTCAATGTACTCTTAAGGGAAAATTTCAAAGGAGGAAAACATAGAAATAAAGCTTATTAGTGAGAGTAGGGTACTGTTAAGAGTAATTCCTAGATCTGTATTTGCTGTTCTTTATCAGAGAAAGTGGACAGAGTGAAAACACAAAGTAAATTGACAATTAGCAGTAAATAAACACATCACCATTGACATAGACCAGGATCCCATAAATCAGCTTGTATTTGATGTTCAAACCAATTACAATCATCAAGCCTGGTGGGTCTCTACAACTTCAAACTTCTCATTATAGCTTATGTATATTCAATTGTAAATAGGGATTTAGTAAGCTTCAGAAAAATATCATGCAATAAGATATCGAGAGACCAACCATAACAATGTGGTCCTCAAGGAGAATTTATAAGAAAATCTGGAAGTGGGAGAATTTCTAAGGGTCAAGTATCATTAATTCCATCATTAATGCAATTCCCGGCCTTTGAAAACCATGCAAGGAATAAGGTAGGAATGCATTCAGCTGTAACTCTGCTTCATACCTCTGTTTCTACTTTTCGAGGCTTAATGGTCAGAAAGATTGGCTTCTGGGCTGTTTTTTATCTTTAAAATCTCTTTGCTGACAATTAGAAATAAGTTTTCTTGATTTGTATTAATTTTTCAGCTGTCTGTTGGCCAATATGTTTTGTTCTTGCAGTAATTAGGCCTTCTTGGTTTTCTGTGAGGCTGCGGGTGTCTTTTAGTAGCTGGAGAGGTTGGATTTTGGTGTTGGAGAGGGTTTAATTGGCCTCTGAGTGGCAGTGGAAACTTTCCTGGACTGACAGATGTCTTTGTCTTTTTCTAAAATGCTTTTAGTTCACTTTTAGGTCTGTGTTTTAGGCCTAATTAGGCCTTGGTCTTATTTTCAGGTCTCCACTGTGTCTTTAACTCTTTAAACACTGGATCACATTCTTAATCTTTAATAATCATGCCTTTAATCCTTCAATTTATCGCTGATACACTTGCCGCTTCTGTAGACTGTTTCTGGTGTCTGTACAGGTTTGGGAGGCGCAGGAGGGTTTGACCAGGGTTAAACACTGATATTTTGGATAAAACATGCCTAAAATATATTTAACAGTGTACTTCCATGTGTTTAGGCTATGAAAAAGCCTCTCTATGCTTTGAAAAACCTTCATCTATGATTGAGTGACAGAGTGGATTTTACATTATCTGATACCTTGCAAAAACACAGAAAAAACATTAAGAAATCCTTGGGGAGTGGAGGATGGATGATGTGGAGGCTCGTGGAGGATGAAGAGCAGGGGAAAAATGGTGGCATCATGCGAAGAAACGGTGAAAAATCGTGAAAAATGGTGAAAATCAGGCCTGCAGAAGTTTTGGTGCGAGAAAGGTTTTGGGCCATTAGATTAGGTCTAACAGTGATGATAAACGGCTAAGATTAAATGATGGAATCGTTTGGTGGAGGAAGGAAGAATTATGGATGGAGGATGAGACTGTATCGTGACCATTCGATGAAGAAATCAGATGGTGGAGATCAATGGACGAGAATGGTGAGGGGCATATGTGAATGGCATGAGAATAAGTCCGGACCGTTAGATCGTAAAGATCTACTGTCCAAATTAAGCAATAAAATACACGGCAGAAGAGGGTGGTAAGATAAAAACCACTAGTGGCATTCGCGCAGGTTCGAGGGCAGTTTATGGTTTTGCCCAAATTCACGTGATACCATACATTGCACGCCACGTGTCGATACAAAAATGCGTATATTGCATGGCCTTTGAACATTAACCTTCGAACAATAGATCTACACGATATGCTTGTGAATCGTCGGATGTGGGATGGCTAGATCAAACGGCGAAGGTGTAAGCGCGATATGGGAAAGTGCACAGGTGTAGGTGATGGTCAGGTTTAGCAAGGACCATTAGATTTATGCGGATTGGACGGTCAAGATTGCACGGATCGATGGCATTATTTGTTGGGCTATCAGGCTAGATACGGACCGTTAGATCACGCAAATGAACGGCTTGGATTGAAATATTGGGCGCCGTGTTCTTTGAAAGGGGAAATATTGTATGGCAGGCAGAAATAGATCTGGCCATTAGATCTATAGATCCGACGGTTGAGGTTGCAAAGTATGGTGGAGAAATGAAAAACCCATCGCATTGGAAAGTTTTAAAAACAAAGGAAAAGGTGCTTATGAATGGGTTCCTCTGGATATTTAAGCACCTGCTCTCACGGTGTAGGTTCTATGAATGATGGGCTAAGCAGGGTAAGCCCTCGGGGGCTAAATTCTTTGAATTGAGCGGAAAAAGTGTTTTATAGGCTTTTTAAAGGGATTTTCGGGTTTTTTTAGACGCTTTTGGTATTTTTAGTGCCTGGTTGAGGGCTGGGGGTCATATGAAGAAAGGAGGGTGTAGCACATAAGCCCTCAAGGGCTAAAACTGATATACTGTAGCTCGAGTGTTTTTAGGCCAAATTTAGTGCTTTTTTAGGCCAAATGAGGGGTTCCGGTAAGGGGGAAAAGGGATTTTTAAGCCCGACAGAGGGTAATATGAGGCTTAAAAAGGATTCTAGGAGGGAATGGAGGGTTAGTGAGGTGATTTTGTGGGGTTTGAAAGGGGGAAAAAGTGATGAAGAATGGAGGTTCTGTGAGGGGGATATAGGGCAAATGGAGGCCTTTTTTACAACAGTTTTCTTCACAAACATTGAGGCTTTCTTATTGACACAGCCTTGAGGATTGTTTCAGAGGAAAAAAAATACATGAAGGCTTCAAGAATGGCAGGTTTTCAATGAAAATGTTCCTCTTGAAGACTTAGAAACCATTTAGCCACTTGTTTGCTATGCAAAAATTTTATAGGTGGCTAACATTCTGCATAAATCCTTTTCGTTTAATTACCATTTTTATTCTAGAACTCCTCACTAATACAATTATTTCTTTTGATTTAATATGGAAGCATGCATAGGGATATTCTTTTGTGGAGGATTCTTATCATAAGAAATTACTTCTCTAGTTATAACAACATATTTTATACAACTCTATATTTCTTGAGGATTGTTTCTTTTAATTATTTCTACCAGTGTTGCAAAGGTTAGGCTGGACCTGGCTTCCTGTTGGGACCTCTCGTTTCCTTCCAAAAATTCTTAGGTATAACTATATACAAAATCAAGTACAGAGCTCGGTTAGACTTCTGGTCTAGTGGTAAAGATCTAACTTGTTTCTGCATCATTTGTGTTATTAATAATATCATTTTAACAGACTTGAACTATAATATCATGATATTTTTTTACATTATTTTATCACATGAAAGTTCTACTGAAATAATATTGGAGTCTTTCACATATTTCCATTCTGTTATCTTACAAGAAATTTCATAAAGAATTCATACTAAGTCACTAATTACAATTAGTTTTTCATATTCTTTCATCATCTGAAATAACAATTATATCTAAGAAGAACATAAATATCATAGAGTGCTTATCTTTTAAAGTTAGATTGTCAGGGAATTCAAAAATGTGTAAGACCACTCCTCCTAACCAATGAGAATAGAAATTACATCCAATCCACCCAAACCAATTATCCACTCCCAAAATATCTTATTGACAATGACTTAGCGAGGTCTCTCCAAAGGCATCAAGATTTACCAATCCAGCCCAAGAAATCAGACTCACAAGTTTTTTCTCAGGATTCCACTGGCCACTTGCCAACTCAAGATTACCCTAACTAGCAATGTCCTACCTTACCTTAACAACATAATGTTCAAGGTAACAATTTTCTTCACTTCCTCTTAGTTTCCTTGGCTTCCTTTCCCAACTGAGATGATTTATCTCTAGGGAAGGAAGTAAATGTCTTCTAACTGTTTGGTGAGTGAATTGTTTTTCATTCAGTGTCTTTTCCCCATGAATGCCAAGAATTATCATAACCTTTTAAAATAAATAAAAATAAAAATTTAAACATTATTTTTTTCTACTAGGCTTTCCACTTAGCCCAAGATTTACCAAGTATGTGTAGTAAAATTAAATAAAAAAAATATTTACAATAACTAGGGGTGTTACATCCCCCCCCTTATGCAAAACACTACCCTTGGTATTCACTCTTTTCCTTGGAATAGGCTAGGATATGCCTCTTGCATAAATATTTCATCCTCCTAGGTGGCCTATTTTGGGCTAAAGTGCCTCCATTGCACTTTAACCTAGGTGATAGGCTGCCTCCATAACATTATTTCTCTCTAATCGAGAATATGCAGAAGCTTTAGCAGGGATTCTCAGTCTGGTTTGACTTGCACATATTTCCAGTTAATGATATTTGTAGGATCATATACATATTTCCTTAACAATGAAATTTGAAACACACTATGGACTTGTATGTGACTAGGAAGTGCGAGTTGGTATGCTACAGGTCCAATTATTTCCAAGATTTGGAAAGGGCCACAAAATTAGGGAGCTATTTTTTCACAACCACCCCATCTCAAGGTGCTTTTCTTGGGTTTAAATTGTACATATAAATGATCCCCAAATCAGAATTATATATATGTCCTCTTCTTGTATGCATAAGCCTTCTGTCTGTCTTGAGAAACTCTTATGCTATGTTCAACTTTTCTCACGGTCTGCTCTATTTTTGGTAACATATAAGGTCCTAATATCAACTTATCTTCAAGAATGCTCCAATTAGTAGGTGTCCTGCATTTCCTTCCATATAACACTTAAAAAGGACTCATCTTCAATGATTCATGATAATTATTGTTATATGCGAATTTGACTAAGTGGAGATAGCCTTCCCACTTGGTTGGTTGTTGCATAACATACATCCTTAATATGTCTTTCAATACCTAGTTAACTTGTTCAATTTTATCGTCTTCCTGTGGATGGTATGCAATGTTGAATTGGACTTGGGTACATAATCCAGCAAAAGGAGCTTTCCAAAATGCAGAATTGAACTTCACGTCTCTATTTGAAATCACCACTTTAGTTATACCATGTAACCGAAATATAACTGAAATATTTGCAATTTTGAAAATTTTATAAGTAGACCGCTCATGTATGAAATGTGCATATTTTCTTATTTTTTCCACCACAAATATAATCGAATCATTCTGATTCTTTGATCTAGATAAAAATTTTACGAAGTCTAACGTAATAGTGTCCCATTTCCCCTTAGGAATGGGTAGTGGGTGAAGTAGACCAAATGGGCGTTGGTGTTCAAATTTAACTTGCTGACACCCTAGACACTTGGCCAAGTATTTTGCAATGTTTTTCTCATACCCGACTAAAAATAAATATTCTTTATCGTAGAAAATAATTTATTATAGCCCAGATGGGCACCATAAGGGCTCCTATGAAATTCATTCAACATTATTTTTCTAAAAACTCGTTGATTAAGAACATATATTATTCCCCTATATGTTAATAGATTATCTTTATTAATTCCATATTCATGCTAATTTTCAGGGTTGTTTGCTTGTTTAGATTGTTGCCATAAGAACCCATATTCCAGATCTTTTAGGGCGACCTCTTTAATCTAGTTTGAAAAATCAAATTCTATTTGACTATAGAAAATTTCATATATACAATGTAGCTTCCTACTTAATGCATCAATGATCTAGGTGGATATTGGTGGCCACCCGCCTATTCCACTTGGGCCCCCACCATTTTCTCTTTCAGTTTTTCAGTTTCGGCATAACTTACTATTTTTAGCAGTTTTTCGGGTCCTGAACTTTCGGAGCCGTTTTGAGGCCCTAAACGACGTTT
Organism: Pinus albicaulis; assembly: GCA_034641835.2. Taxonomy (NCBI): domain Eukaryota; kingdom Viridiplantae; phylum Streptophyta; class Pinopsida; order Pinales; family Pinaceae; genus Pinus; species Pinus albicaulis. The sequence continues at coordinate 1,340,307,442 of CM076574.1, forward strand.
TTTTGGCATCGCGCCTCTAGAAAATATCATTCTATTTTAGAATTATATTCGTGGTGGAAGTTTTATTCCTCGAATAGAGATTTCTAATGATGTATCATGTGCGTCAAACGGAGATAGTATGCCAAAGTTACGTCCCTGGGAAGTTGAAACACCAATTTACCCAAACGGGGCCCATAGTTTTGGCGCTTCATCTCCTAGGGTTAGGTTTTTGGGATGTTGAGGGTTCTCCATTGTTTCTCAATAATAAATAGGCCCTCGAGCCTCATTGTAACTCGGTTCAGAGGCCTGTAGCCGCCACATCTCTTCTCAGAGATAGCTACCAGTGCCCTAGCTAGTTTTATTTCCATTCTGTCTGTAAGCAAATTTCAGTTCTTTGATATTAATGAAATGAAGTGTTATTTCCATTGCATCTCTGTATTTATGGTTATGTGTTTATTCTGTTGCGTTCCTGCATAAATCCGGATCAGTGGTATCAGAGCGGTCTGCTTTTTCTCGATCCTTCTTTGCATGTCCCCAACGAGGTCGGGGTATAAGGAGGTAGGGCTCGATCTGGTGGAACCTTTGCAAGATCAGCCTCGCAAACCTCGACGGACGCCCATGGGGGACGAAAAGAAAGATGAGGGAGCAGGAGATCCTATCAAAATATTGCTCGAAGAGGCCCTCGAAAAACAAAGGAACGCGATGATGGATAGCTTTGCTCAGATCCTTCAACGGCTGCCCACCGGCGGCGCATCTGCATCCAGTAGCCACTCTGGAGTTGCGACTCCCTTTAAGGTAAAAGTAAATTTTGACATTCCCATATTTGAGGGTCAAATAGACGCAGATGCCGTAGATAGATGGTTGAATCTATTAGAAGGATATTTCTCTGTTCATGACTTTTCAGACCGGGAGAAGATTATTTTTGCACTCCTCAAAGCTACCCCCATGTTAAGGACTGGTGGGAAACCTACTGTGAGAACAAGGACCAGACAGAACCCTCTCTGTTCTCGGCCGTACCAACTTGGAATTCTTTCCGAGACGCCGTCAAGGAACAGTACTATCCCGTGAGGAGCTATGAGGACAAGTACATACAATGGACCACGCTGCGACAACAAAGGGATCAAGATGTGCACGAGCTGACGAATCTGTTCCATACCCTGCGCACAAAGTTGGGTATCAAAGATTCAAAGAAACATTTGGTGCTAAAGTATCGCAGTTGTCTGCACAGATACATTCAGGAGGAAATGGAGTTCCTCGACATCTCCTCGCTTGGTACGGCATACCGGTATGCTGCCAAGATTGAGCAGAAATTCAAAAAGAAGAAGCGAGACTTTGGATCTGCGAATCAAAAGCAAGGGAAAGGTGCTTTCAAACTGCAGAACAAAGGACAGAGCCAAGGCATGGCAACTAAAGACAACCCGTCAAAGCCACAAGAAAAGAACAACACCGTAAATCCAAAGAAGGACACGGGAAAGTGGTGTGAGTTCCATAAGAGCTCCACTCACAACACAAGTGAGTGTCGGGCCAAGCAGTCGCTAGTGGCCGAGATGAGGGCTTCTGAGTCAGATGCATGCTCCGACTCTGAGTCAGAACCTAAAAAGGGGAATGAAAAAGGGAATCAGATTATTGATGCGGAGCCCAATGCCACTGTTGCCACTACAAAGATCTAGAAGGAGGAACCAGAAGATCTAGAGGAGGAGGAACGTCTCTTCCACTCCCAGATTTAGGTAAAGGGCTCCCTTGTATAGTTCATTGTCGACAATGGGAGCCAAAAGAACCTCATTTCAGCAGACACCGTGAAGAGTTTGGGCTTGCCGACCACAGCTCACCCACATCCATACACCATCGGGTGGCTTCACCAAGGACGAGATCTCCGCGTCAGCCAGCAATGTCACCTTCCCTATAGCATCAAGCCCTTCATGGATGAGGTATTATGTGATGTTGCTCCTATTGATGTTTTTGATGTATTATTAGGACAACCATACTTGTGGAAGCATCATGCTATGTATGAGTCTCGAACTCGTGTTGTTATTGTTACTTTGGGAAATAAGTTTTACAGGATACCAGAGGTACCACCTCCTGCGTCTATCTCTTTGGTTACTGCAAAACAATGTAGTAAGCTCATTTCCCAAACTAGGAAATTCGTTTTCCTGATGATCTGCCCCCAGGGCAAGAAGAAGACTGTGGCCATGACCTCCAGACAGGGCTCCTCTGCACAACAAAAAAAAATGGATAAGGTTGTGGAGGAGTACGGGGAAATCTTCACCTCACCCATAGTGGTTCCTCTGCACTGTCAAGTCAAGCACCCGATTGATCTGACCCCAGGTGCACCGCTAGCCAATGGACTGATATATCGGCGCTCTGTTCTGGAGAATGATGAAATCAAGAGGCAGATTCAGAAGCTGTTGCAGAAAGGTCACATCAGACCAAGTTCATCGCCCTGTGGGAGACCGATCGTGTTGGTACAGAAGAAGGATGGGACGTGGAGACTCTGTATTGACTATCGGGCGCTGAACAAGATCACTGTCCGGAATAGGTACCCAATCCCACGGATTGATGACCTTCTGGACCAACTCAAAGGTGCAAAATATTTCAGCAAGATTGACCTGAAGTTTGGGTATCACCAAGTACCAATTGAACCCTCTGATGTGTGGAAGACTGCCTTCAAAGCCAAGGAAGGCCTTTTTGAATGGCTAGTCATGCCTTTCGGGTTGACGAATGCTCCCGCAACCTTCATGAGGATGATGGACAACATCTTGCGGCCATTCACCAACTCATTTGTAGTGGTGTACTTGGATGACATTCTGATCTTCAACAAGACTTGGGAAGAGCACCTTCACCACATCCGACAAGTCCTCCAAACACTGCGGCAACACAAGTTGTGTGCCAATTTGGAGAAGTGCACTTTTGGCATGACCCAGGTTCAATATCTGGGATACATTATTGATGAAAGGGGGGTACATGTGGATCCAGCCAAGATCCAAGTCATTCGGGATTGGCCAGCCCCGACTACTATAACAGAGCTTCGCAGCTTTCTGGGTCTTGCTAATTTCTACCGTAGATTCGTGTTGGGATTCTCTCATGTCACTTGGCCCTTGAGTCAAGTCACCAAAGGAGGAGCGAGAGAAAAATTATTTTGGTCGGAACCTCAACAGAAGGCGTTCAAAGAATTGAAAAATCGCCTCTGTTCTGCCCCAGTGCTCACCTTACCAGACTTGCAGCAGCCATTTGAGATCGAGGCAGATGCCTCTGACTATGCTATTGGGGCAGTTCTTACTCAACAGGGACATCCAGTGGCATATCACAGTGAGACATTGTCTGAGACAGTTCGCAAGTATCCCACCTATGACAAAAAAATGTATTCCATTGTGCAAGCCTGTCGACAATGGAAGCATTACATTTTGGGGAAGGAAACAATCATCCACACAGACCACCGGCCCTTGCAGTTCATACAGACACAAGGGAAGTTGCAGAATGATCGCTATCAGAAGTGGTCCACATATCTGCAACAGTTTCATTTGAACATCAAGTACAAGAAGGGTAGCACCAATAATGTTGCAGACTGCCTCAGCCGACCACCGATCGTGGCGCTCACCACCATGCTCAACTCTTGTGGGCACGAGACTTCTGATTGGTCGCTTCTCTATGAGAGTGACCCAGAATTCAGCCACACTTACAAGGCACTCTTGGGGGGTACGCAAGTTCCAAATTTTCACCTCCAAGATGCACTTTTATGTCACCTAGGACAACTTTGTGTTCCTTCAAGCGACCGTGCCAAGATGATATGGGATGCACACTACAGTTGAGTCACTGGGAATTTCGGGTTCGAGAAAAAAATATCAATACTATAGAAGTATTTATATTGGGCGAACCTTCAAAAGGATGTCAAGAAGCACATCAGATCCTGCACTGCTTGTGCCATTGCCAAACCGACCATCAAGAAGCAAGGCCTATATACTCCACTACCTACCCCTAGTCGACCTTGGGAATCCATCTCCATGGATTACATGTCGGGCCTGCCTTCTCTAAGAATGGAAATGAATGTGTTTTCGTGGTCGTTGACAGATTCTCGAAGATGGCCATTATGGCGGCCTGTAAGAAGAATATCACAGTAGAAGCCACTGCTAAACTCTTCTTTGAACGAGTGTGGGTGCACTTTGGGATCCCACAGTCTATCATATAATATCGAGATAGCAGGTTCCTCAGCACATTTTGGTCCAGCATCTGGTCAATGTTGGACACAAAGCTCACCAAGTCCATAGCTTTCCATCCCCAAACAGATGGCCAGACAGAGGTCGTCAACAGAATGATTGTACACATTATGCGCATGTACAATTCAAAGCATCCATGCACATGGGACGAGAGCCTCTCCTATGTACAACATAGTTATAACAGGGCTCTCCACAGTTCAATTGGCCATAGCCCCTTTCAGGTGGGCTTGGGATTCCAACCACTATGTCCCATTGACGTAGCCATGCCATTTGTAGCTGCTCAGGCCGATTCAGCTCATGTCCAGTCTGAAGTTGATAAAGAAAGTAGCTTCATCGCGCGCATTCAACACATCCGCCAACAGGTTCATGATATATTGGACAGAGCCAATGCGAATTACAAGCAGCGCCATGATCAACACCGGGTGCCACACAACTTCCAGGTGGGCGACAAAGTATGGCTACATTTGTAGAAGGAGCGCCTCACTAGACCCTACCACAAGCTTCGCCCGCTCCGATACGGGCCGTACACCGTCACCAAGGCTGTAGGGAACAATGCCTTTGAGCTTAGTATTCCTCCATTCCTTGGTCTGCACCCAGTCTTCAATGTGGATCGCCTTTGTCGTTACTTCCCACCTCTACTGGACACCTCAGACATTGCAGAACAACTCACACCAACAGAGTTAAACCCAGACTGCATGGAACAGGCCACCACAGATTGTATCATGGACGTGCAAATCAAGAACACTCACCAACAGAAGATCCAACTGTATCGGGTTGTCAAATCTGGCCAACTCCTGCACCAAGGAAAGTGGTTCACCGGGGACCAAGTTCAGCAGAAATTTCCTCATCTCATGGAGGAACTTAACGCAATGGGGGAGGAATGATCCAGGTGGATATTGGTGGCCAGCCGCCTATTCCACTTGGGCCCCCACCATTGTCTCTTTAAGTTTTTCAGTTTCGGCATAACTTACTATTTTTAGTAGTTTTTTGGGTCCTGAACTTCCGAAGCCGTTTTGAGGCCCTAAACGACGTTTTTTTTGGCATCGCACCTCCAGAGAATATCATTCAGTTTCGAAATGATATTCATGGTGAAAGTTGTAGTCCTCGGATAGAGCTTTCGAATGATGTATCATGTGCGTCAAACGGAGATAGTATGCCAAAGTTACGTCCCTGGGAAGTTGAAACACCAATTTACCCAAACGGGGCCCATAGTTTTGGCGCTTCATCTCCTAGGGTTAGGTTTTTGGGATGTTTAGGGTTCTTCATTGTTTCTCAATAATAAATAGGCCCTCGAGCCTCATTGTAACTAAGTTCAGAGGCCTGTAGCCGCCACATCTCTTCTCAGAGATAGCTACCAGTGCCCTAGCTAGTTTTATTTCCATTCTGTCTGTAAGCAAATTTCAGTTCTTTGATATTAATGAAATGAAGTGTTATTTCCAAGTGTTATTTCCACTGCATCTATGTATTTATGGTTATATTTTTATTCTATTGTGTTCCTGCATAAATCCAGATCAATCAACCACTCGGTTTTCTTACCCTTTTATATGTTTAATGCCAAAATAAAATTCAGTAAGAAAATCAATCCACCTAGCTTGACGTGCATTAAAGTTGGGTTGCCTGAAGAAACTAGTTAAAGTTATTTGATCATTCATTAATATAAAATTTTTACCCAACAAATAATGTCTCCACACTTTCAGGCATGAACTATAACAATCAACTCTGAGTCATAAGTAGAATATCTCTGCTCATGGTCCTTTAATTTCCAAGATTCATAAGCTATTATTTTTCCCTCCTACTCTTTCTTGACACACGTGTGTGCAAACTACAAATTATTTTTCTAGGTGTATAATTTTTAGTACTGGGGCTATAGTCAATAAATGTTTCAGCTGTTCAAAACTGCATCGACAATATGTTGTCCACTTAAAGGCTTTTCCCTTTTTTTGCAAATAAGTTATTGGGTAAGAAATTCTAGATAATATTTCTATAAAACGACATTAGTACCCAGCTAGACCCATAAAATATCTATCGTCAACAACATTGTTAGGGAAAAACCACTCCATAACAATTTTGATTTTCTTAGGGTCCAAAACTATTCCTCCTGTTGAGTTTATATGCCAAAAAAATGGGGCACAAAGATGTTGGGTTATGACATCGAAATCATCTACAAAAATGGGAAGCTAAATGTTGTTATGGATGCACTTTCAATAAAGGATGAGGACATGGAAAAGTTTATTATTGATTAGCCCATCAAATTTGAAAAAGTAAATTTGCCTTCTAGAGTGCACAAATCAACCCTCAATACTTTGAAATTTGAATTAATTATAAAATTATTTACAAAAAATCCTGTCATGACAAATCACGATATCTTTTAGGCATATCTAAAACAAATTACATATTTTATTACAAAATAATAGGGCAAGTTGGAATTGTTTGAATTTTGGCCCTGATTTGAAGGAGGTTGTTGCTGATCTGTCTCTTTGACCCTTGTTGTGTTGTTGATCCTATTACTGAAGATAGAGTTATTCATTTAGTCGAGTAACTCGCATAACTTTTCCCACCGCTCTTTACTTGGAGTAGATAATTTAGTCACTCTTATGTAGATCTCATTTACTTTTGTATACTTGGAAAAAGTAGCCTTAATGACAAAAATGTGATTGACCTCATGCTTGATACTTAAATACTTTTCTAGTGCCTCGAGAAAAGCCTTCCCGGTAATGTTGCCCAGTATGCCTGCAAATTTAGAACCAAATTTAGATATATCCATCAATTTATTGTTATAATCACCCAAGGTGATTAATTTATCATTTATTACAAATAAACCTGGAAGTCCTTTCCTGTTCAACACTTCAAGCTTGTTGAAGAATTAGGTGACTCCAATTTCTTGCCCCTGACATTTTTCTTCCAGCTGCAACATGAGGTTCCTTTTAGTTAACACTTTCTCGACTTCCAGTATTTTATCAGTGATGTCTTCAATATGTAATTTTTCTGGCTCTTACTTGTTCTTAGAATTCAAAAATTTGATGAGGTTTGTAGCTTCTATTGGCTTGTCTCCTAGCTAATCTATGATCTGCTCAATTTCTTCCTTAGAATTCTGAATTAATTCATTTTGCTCAAAAATAATTTGAATGGAAGGCCAAATTTCGTTCATGGATTTATGGATACCTATCCATATGTTTTCCCTAGCTTGGGCTAAGGTTTGAGCCATGGAAACCTCTTTCCATAATTGTTGTAGTCTTTGTGTGAGTCTCTGAGACTTTTTTACTTTGGCCATATGTGAAGTTTCTATCCTTGTTTTCTGCTCTTGTAGGGCCTTAACGTGTCCTTGTAATTTTTTTTATTTCTTCTCCTTTTATGGACATGTCCTCCATAGCCTCTGTTAATTTACCAGCAGCATCTAAGTCCTTGGATGGGATTATTGTTGGTGTAGAAGCCCCTGATGTAGTTGAGGCAACCATTATTGTTTGGGATATTGATGTAATGGGTATAGCCTCGAGTGGGACTAAGGCTAATTGTGCATTATGTCCCTTTTATTTTACTAATTTCTCCAATTCCACTTCCATGTTCCTGGTTTGTGAATTTTGATCCATGATGATTTTGAGCATGTATTCATTTTGGCTCTTTGTCTATCCCATTTCTTTGGTCTGCAGATCCTCAATGGCTGGTAGTTTTAACTGTTTCCTGAGCGTTGCAATATCGGAATTTTGCTTTTTGATAAGTTCTTCTGTTGCTTTAACATTGGTTGGGTCATATCCTATTTTGATAAATAGGTCTTCTAATGATTTAATTTGACTTTCCTTTGCTAGAGAAAAGAGCTTTTCAATCTTTAACTATGTTTGAACATTAGCGAGTGACAACTGCAACTTAGAATCATTCATCGAAGTGTTTTTCAAGGTGGAAAATATCATTTCCCCTGTTTTTTTATGCATCTCCATATGATCAATGGGATGGATGTCCTTGGCATCAAAGTCAAAAGAGGTCTTCTTATAATTTTTTGTTGTTTGAGGATGGGAGACCTGTGCTTGTAAGAATTCCATTTGCATTCTTCCCTTCTCTGTGTCAAAAGGTTACATAAGTATGTGTTGAGCAGTGGCTGTCTGCTTCCAAAATTGAGTATAAGTACTGGTTTTAAGGATTTCATTCTTAAGTTTTATTTCTTTGTACTTATCAAAAATTCTCTTTTCCTTTTGTCCTTGGAACAACTCAGAGGTTTGAGTTGTGCTTGGATTTCCCTATGAAAGTGACAATGTTGGAAATCCTATAAACACACTTTTTGATTCTTTTGAAGAATGTGGAAATTTCAACACTATAGTAGGTGGTTTTTCTCCCTCCTTTCAAAAATCTGTCTTGGGAGTTGTTTTCATCTTCTTCTTGAAAATTTTGAATTCTTTTGCTAAGAGCTCAGTGACTGAAGGGGATCCCTCTTCTCTTGGTATTTTTTATGTATTTTACTATGGTGTGGGAGTATGATAAGTAGAGGTGGACAAAAGTTTCTCTTCTGCCCCTTATAGATTTTTCTCCACCCACTCAATTGGGTTCATGTACTTCTCAATCTTAGGCCTTTGAGTATTAACATAAGGAGTGGTATTGTGCTCCACCCTTAGCTTGGAAATTAGGCCAAATGGGTCATATGACCATGTGAATCTCAAGGGGAACTTCATATTCTTTAGGAGGTTTTATGCCTCCTCACATGTTGTCTTGTTGTTAAAAATAAAGGGGATAATCTAGGTTTTTATCTTGAACTGAGGTTTATTTTTAGCTGAAACAAAATGAATCTCATCTGAATTGATCATTTGTCTGATGTATTCTAAGGAAAATACTCACATTAAGAGTTATTTGGGCAGCCTGTAGGGTGGAAGGTCACACCCATACACTCTTATATCAGTGTAATTTTGGTAAAGGTAACAGTCTATTTTCTTGGCCTGCTCTGTGAGGTGTAAAACTTTCCGAATTTCATCACTGGTCCTGGGTTCTGCATTTCTAGTTAGTAAACATAAGGCTGGATGAACAAACTGATCTATATAGTCTTTGAAAGTGTATTCATCTAAATCCTTCCTTACCAAGGAAGTCCAAAATATAACTGACTTTAGGTTTCCTTCTTCATCCAACTTTTGGAGTGTGAATGGGAAACTATCTACTTGATAATATACGAACATGTAAATAAGAATTGATGCATACTTGAACATCCCTTCAGTTTGTAACTTAATGAATTGTTCATGAACGTTGTCAGCAAGAAATTGACAAAAATTAAAAATAACAGAGGGTTTCTCATCAGTGGAAAAAATGTATAGGAAACCTAGAATAGGTTCATCTATCCATTCATCTAATAAATATCCTAATAAGCATGAAATCACAGAGATGATCTGTTTGGCTTGATCGGGAAACATAGATAAGGAATAGGGTGGATTTTTCTTGGGTAACTGGGCATTTTCAGGTAAAAAGATTTCAAAAATTTGTGATCTCTTAGAGAAGTTTAATTCATGGTATAGGTCATTGAGGGCTTCCATTGAGAAAGTGGTGCTAGACTCAATTTGGGTAACCTGCATCATTTTTTTTTTTTTTTAGGGGTAATTGGGGCTACAAAAACTCTCTGATTGGGCAAGTAACGAGCTTGGAATTTACAGATGAACTCAGGGAAATGGTGGGTTTGAGAAAAGATATGAAGGGGTATATTCGACTCCCAGAATCTAATTTCAACATTCTGGTCTAAGTGATTGTCTTTGAGTCAAAAATATAATTTGAACAAATTGAATTCGCACTTTGTCTCCATGATCTTATAATCTATGTCAACAAGGGCAATATGGTCAAGGTCGATTGTAGGAGGGATCATTGGGTTGTTTGAATTGTCACTATTTTTCTTCTTGGGAGGCATTTTGACAATTTAAACTCCAGGAAAAAAAGGAGGTTATAGTGAAAGGTTACTGGGAATTTTGTTCACAACCAAATTTTGGTGATAGGGATGAGTGTTTTCTTTCTTTTAATTGGTTCTTCGTTTGGTTTTGAGAAGTTGGCACTGTGCAAAAGAGTAAGAACGAGGAGGTGTGATCGATTGAGTGAAAATTCATGTAAATGGTGTGAAATGGGTATATAGGGACGTTTTTATGGTAACAAGAGAGGTCCGTTGAGGGTGCAAGATCATTATGAATCGTAAATGACAATCTCGAGAAAAATTGAATGCATAAAAATCATGCCAGGTGTCAGAATTGGACTAGAGGTGATGGTGGGAAGGGTGTTGGCGGGAAAAGGAAGGTGGATTGGCAGTTTTCGGAGGGGGGTCAAAGTGGTATGCAGAATATGGAGGGGGGGTGCAAAAAAGCGAGGTGTTGACACGTTGCGTGAGGCTGGTGGGGGAAAAACCATTTTTTGGAGCCCCCCTCCATCGATAAGTTAGGATGGGCAGGGGGCTCGAAAGGCCTTGTTAACCGGTGATGTGATATGATGTTGATTGGGCCATCGGGTTGAGCGCAGAACTTATCACTACATGACAAAATTTTTTTGTCGATTGCGCACTTTATTACATAATTTCCAACCCTTTGGATAAAAACATATAATATGTCTGAATGTAATATCCCAAAAGGGAGATAGCAACAATACAATACATAATAATGTAAAACACAACAAATCTGCACATGACATAAGAGGGATCAATATGCAACCATCATTTTATTAATATATCAACAACAATATAAAAAATATCTTGAGGGTCAAGCCACTTAAGAAATAAGAACGAGCCTCCAATGATCAGATCAATAAACACATGAGTTGCTGCTACTGTATAGAATGTCGGAAAGAAGTGATAATGATGTCTATATTAGTGTAGCTGCTGCTGTAATGATAAATGTAATATGGCTTATAGATGCAAAAGCAATGCCCAAAAAAGAAGAAAATACAATGCTCCAAAAGGAATGCACTCAAGCCACAAGATGGTTGAAATACACCAAAGAACCAAGCACTAGAAATGTGTACTACTACTGCTGCTGCTATTGGAAACTGCTACTTCGGAGGCAAAGAACCATGTGCGGAAGGCTGTTATCTTGCTTCAAATGATCTGGGATTTTAACCACGAATTCTACCCAATAAACCTAGAAAAACGCAGAAATGGTTGGGCTAGATCTTAATTTTACATTTTCGGCCATTTTTGGGTTACCCATTGCGACATCTCACTAAAATAACGCAGTCATGGATTGGAACTACGATGTGAGGTATGGTAGATGGTTGGCCTGATGCAAAAATTACAGAAATATTCCTAGGAGCCCTCCTTACTTATCCTCCAATGTATAGGCTACCTCTACACTGAAAAACAAGCCCAGAATTGGCTCTATGTGATCCTCCTTTGCTGCACCCTGCAACACAACCCAGCTCTAAACAAAAACTGCGTTGTACCTGAAGGAGGTAGCTTGGAAAAAATTATAGAATGGGGAAATTCTGCCCAAATACCCTCTCTTTCCCTGAGGATGAGGTAGGAATTCCCGATCAGGAACACCCTTTTGCTAAACAGCACAACAACCCTGCTAAACAACAAAAGGATGCAAAGTCTAAACAGACCAACATCAAAATGATAATATAAAACACGAATAACAATGGTTTCCATCCCCTCCATATATATAGCATGAGAGCCTACTCACATTGGGTCCCATCCATACATGCCACCAAGCTCATGCAAGTTTTCCTCCACTAAAACTGCGCTGTCTTATCATAAAGGCCACTCCTCCATGATAGCACTGTTGATTTGGTCAAAGTTGACTGAATCAACATGATCGAGTCCCTGTTCACACCCAAAGGTGCCTAATACAATTGCTTATTCTTCCTCCTTTCACATTAGGAGTGTTATTATTCATTATAAAGGGGTTTTATGAGTCTCCCCACCCACTTATTCACCTACCTAGTGATAAAACAACTATAATATTCCATTTAGATGAAGGCTAAATTTTTGGAATATTATAGTCCTCCCCTCCAAAATGTTGCTTGTCCTAAAGAAACTATAAAGGTGGAGCAAAATTCCTCCCTTCTTCCCCTTATGGCCTCCTCATCAATAGTCCCCACCACTTCTCAATATAATTTGCAATAAATCTGCCCTCCAATGGCTCCTCCCAAGTAAGCAAAACAAAATGTCTCACATCATGAAAAGGTGGAAGGTGTAAGTGGAAACCTTCTTATTTTCCAATGGCCTCGTCAAGGTAGGAGAGTTGATAAACATAGGGAATCTCATTCCCAATGGGAGTCTCCCATTCCCATGCTATCTTCCAAATGAAATGAGCCATCCTAGGTAGCTCATCAAAGAAATCCTCAACCCCTGGTTTATGCAATGTATTGGGGCTGCATGGAGAGATTAGATTTTTCCATCCAAGTTGTTTCTCTCTCCATTTATGATAAGTATGGGGCTATTGTTGACCTTTGGCTGAAATTTTGTGGCCTCCAAGAATGGCCCAAGTTACCCCACCAAACAAATCAACCATGAAGTGCCCCCTCCAAAAACTCAAGTTCTCCAAATGGCTCCTCCCACATGAAGAAAATAGATGAAATGTGGCAATCATGGTTTGCCCATTGTTTCTCCTAAAACATGCAACATGAAAATTAGGGAGAACCATACTCCCAATGGGCACCTCCAAATTTTGTGCCACTCTCCCAACAAAAATTCCCATAAGCATAAAAACATTAGCAATATATGGAAGCAAAAACCAATGAAAACAAGTTGCCATATGACAACTGGGAGCTGGATCATAGTTCCACACATGGAACCAGGATAGTGCACCCCTTGCCTACCTCAAATAGAATAATAACAAGTTCTCCTCCAGCCACTTGTCTGCTACCACAATCATCTCATAAGATGGAATCATGAAGAAAAAATATGGTGTCAATGGTGCACACTAAGAATCATGTGGCTTCCCCCACAAACCACCAATAGGATAACCAATATCAATGTTACATTTGGCCTCAAGTACACGAAAATATAATGTGTAATAAGGAATGAGCCTCCTTAATACAACATGCTTCTCATATAAAGTAAAGAAGTGAAAATCATAATGCAAAAATGTACATTCTCTACTATGTACTTCGGTCCTTGAGCTGAAATGGCTCAACTAAAAACTCTCCCTCACTCTCCATGAGTAGGGAAGTGGCTGTGACAACCTTTCCATCACCATCCGGGCTATGCAACTCTCCATATGCTGATATATATCCTGCTGGATGCCCTCCCAAGTGAACTCCTCCATCAAAAAATGAAATGCATCAAAGTGCATGGAAAGAAAGTTCACATGTGTTGCATGTAGCAAATTCTTCTTGAGCTCAGAAGCTATAGTTAATAAGACTTTGACATAAGAATATATGACCACATCATCCACCATATATCTATCATCTCCCTCTGAGTCATCAAGAATCATGTAGGCACCAAGATCCTTAGATTACTCTACCAAGAGTTGAGACCTCCAATATGGATCAATCCTCCTAAGAGACAACGCTGATAATCTAAAATGTGAAGCTCTGCACATGTTGATGTCTACTCCTTTGACATTCCCCATGCCAAAGTCATCCTCCAAAGTGCTTCCATGCCCATCATGCAGCTGCTCATGCTCAAGTAGAAATGGCGACTTTTGGAAGTTGGCCTCCCATGAGAAGCTACCATCCAAAAAGAATCTCTTGATCTTGGCCAATGTAAGCATGAGTGGCCTCCATATTCTTCAATGTATGGAGGATTCCTTCCTCAAAGGAAGTACCCTCTGTTTCTCCAAATCCATGGAGCAACTCCCTTGCACAATGGTGGTGCCATCCTCCATCAGTACAACAACTTTTGTCAGCACAGTATATGTTGTGAGAGTGGGTAATGGGCGTATGTATCCATCCTCCTTGAGTCTATCCCAAAATATTTGCACTGTACTAGACTCCTCCAAGGTCTTCACCCCTCCGAAATCTAAGAGTGGTGAACCAAATGGAAAGATGTCTCTCAACAACTCTAGATCTAGTGGCCTCCCAGGTGGAATGCCCCCATGTAGTGAGACATCAAAATTTGAAGTGGATTGTATGTATGAGTGGATTTATTTGTGCCTCCTTTCACTGTGCAATAAAGTCTCCTTCTTTGGTATAAAAACCTCCTGAAATAGATAAGGGTAAATTCTCATCATCCCTTGATTCTGATCCTTCCTTTCTTCCATCTCGCAATCCACAAAAACTGATGCATGCTGCTCTAGAATTGTGTTTTGGTTCCCACATGTTGAATCATTTGGAACTCCTTGCAAAGACAGAAGGGCTCCTATAATGGAAGTAATGGCTCCCTTCCCATCTCCATGTGGTGATGGATCTCCTCCTGATGGTACAATGCTGTTAGCTTTTCTTTGCTCATCGTCTTCATCAATATTTGAGAATGCCTCATCATCAATGAGAGAACCTTGATCTTGGTCTTCTCTTGAAGGAGGAACCTCCATGTATTCATCTATAGAAGAGGGCTCTTCAAGAAGTGGGGATATTTCCCTTGGCAAGGCATCATGCATGTTTTTATCCCCTTCAACAGAAATAAGGAGTGGAGTTGGCAGAATAGATCTCTCCAACTCATGCAAAGGTTTTGAGTTTTTGGGTTCAAGAAATGATGTTTTACAATGTTTAATATCAAATATTCTCACTGATTTCTTAGTGAACCCAACATAAGTGTTTACTTTTGCATCATTAAATGAAGAAGAACTACAAAACCACCAATTATGAGCCATACCTTTGAGGTGCAGCGTTGATACTCTAATGGCCTCCTTTTCTGAAACTTGGTGTAGCTGGAAATAGGAATCTAGCTCCTTCACCCAAGATTTGGTTGTGCACTTTACTGATCCATCAAAGTTAGATAGAAAGATTCTACCTCTCTTGCTTCTATTATGGTTGTTGGATCTTATGTCTTCCTTGATTTGGAAAAACCCTTGGAAGTCCAAGTGCTTTTTGAATCTCCATGATTGAGATTCATACTCCTGAAGATAGTCACTCAAGGTCTCCTCCCTTGGTGCATCTTCTTCCTCCATCCTTCTTGCAATAAATGTGGGCAATAAACTGTGCTATGGATCTGCATGTGTGGCTGAATGCTCACACACATCATGTGAATATCTAGGGCTTGATCCACTTTCAAACCCTCTTGGAATTTTTCTACACCTTTCCACTTTCGTGAGATCTTCTTTGATATTTTTCACAGTTCGGAAAAGAAGTTGGGAGATCCTCTCTTCCTTCATTTCTCTAAATAATGGAGTCATGCCTTTGTTTCTTCTGTGAAACTTCTCTTTTTTGTGAGAAGTAGCTTCTCCTTCTAATAACATAATGTCTTGAATGCACAAGCCGAGCCAATATTATGCTCTGATACCACTGTAATATCCCAAAAGGGAGATAACAACAATACAAGACATAATAATGTAAAACATAGCAAAATTGCACATGACATAAGAGGGATCAATATGCAACCATCATTTTATTAATATATCAGCAATAATATAAAAATATCTTGACGGTCAAGCCACTCAAGAAATAAGAACAAGCCTCCAATGATCAGATCAATAAACACATGAGTTGCTGCTACTGTATAGAATGTCGGAAAGTAGTGACAATGATGTCTATATCAGTGTAGCTACTACTATAATCATAAATGTAATATGGCTGATAGATATAAAATCAATGCCCAAAAAAGAAGAAAATACAATGCTCCAAAAGGAATGCACTCTAGCCACAAGATGGCCGAAATACACCAAAGAAATAAGCACTGGAAATGTGTACTACTACTGCTGCTATTACTGGAAATTGCTACTTATGAGGCAAAGAACCATGTGCGGAAGGATTTTAGCTTGCTTAGAATGATCTGGGATTTTAACCAAGGATTCTACTCAAAAAACCCAGAAAAACCCAAAAATGGTTTGGCTAGATCTTAACTTTATATTTTCGGCCATTTTTAGGTTACCCACTGCAACAACTCACTAAAATAACGCAGTCATGGACTGGAACTGCGCTGTGAGGTATGGTAGATGGTTGGAATAATGCCAAAATGATAGAAATATGCCCATGAGCCCTCCTTTCTGATCCTCCAATGGATAGGCTACCTCTCCACTGAAAAACAAGCCCATAATTGGCTCTATGTGATCCTCCTTTGCTGCACCCTGCAACACAACCCAACTCTGAACAAAAAATGCGTTGTAGCAGAAGGAGGTAGTTTGGAAAAAATTATGGAATGAGGAAATGCATCCCAAAGACCCTCTCCTTCCCTGAGGATGAGGTAGGGATTCCTGATCAGGAACACCCTTGTGCTAAACATCACAACAACCCTGCTAAACAGCAAAATGATGCAAATTCTAAACATTACTAACATAAAAATGATAATCTAAAACATGAATAAAATGGTTTCCATCCCCTCCATATATATAGCATGAGAGCCTACTCACATTGGGTCCCATCCATACTTGCCACCAAGCTCATGCAATTTGTCCTCCACTAAAACTGCAATGTCTTATCATAAAGGCCACTCCTCCATGACAACGCTATTGATTTGGTCAAAGTTGACTGAATCAACATGATCGAGTCCCTGTTCACACCCAAAGGTGCCTAGTCCAGCTGCTTATTCTTCCTCCTTTCACATTAGGAGTGTTATTATTCATTCTAAAGGGGTTTTATGAGTCTCCCCACCCACTTATTCACCTTCCTAGTGATAAAACAACTATAATATTCCATTTAAATGAAGGCTAAATTTTTGGAATATTACACTGAACTTAGGATAAGAGCACAAATAATGTAAAACATACATTATTACCTTATGAACACTTTTTTATTTCAATTTTCTCCTAACCTAAGACTAATTTTTACTAACAAAAGGTGCATTTAAATGTGTAGACCCTTGTTTTATTTTCTTTGAGAGGGAAAATAATTTATTCTAATCCTATCTATTCATTTCTTTCATTGATCCAGCTTAAACAATTGGATCAATTTATTCATCTACCTAACTATTTTTAGCCAAGATTAAACAGTTTGGCTAAATTATTCCTCTAATCTAATTAACAGAAATTCAAACTTGTTTGGCCATGATTACAATGTATGATCTAAACAAAGGCTTATGGTTGTGGAATTTTAAACAAGTTGCACACAAAATTCTATTTATTCCTAGAAAAAACTATTTATCTGGTAGTGGCATTTGAATTTGCATCACTTTCACATATGTTTTTCTTTTTTCACGGGGTTCTTTCATCATCATTTTTATTCTTTTTGTTTTTTTTTGTTTTTATTCTATATTTTATTTTCATATACCCTCAATTCATAGTTTTTTAAAACTGTTATTTATATATGTTTTGGAAATCATTTTCAGAAAGCAATATTATTTACAATTTCATATGACTGAGAGAAAATATTCAATCACCTTGTGATCCTATGAACTATAGGACCCTAACATTACCAACCAATAAAAATAATATATATATATATATATATATATATATATATATATATATATATATATATATATATATATATATATATATATATAGTGAAAGACCATAAATCATGTATCAATGCAGTTATATAAACATATAGTTTAAAAACTAAAAGTCTTAATAATCAGCAACCCTGCTTAGGGAAAACATACTTTCTTTAAAAATGAATATTTATACAATTAGGTCTATACAATATGATTCAAATAGCTACATCCAGGTTGTAGCCTTTAAAACTCTTCAGCAGTTTACTAATTCTATGATAAGTTGGTATCTCTTACTACATATATCTAACTTTAAGAAGATCTTCGGCCACACAAAGGGTAAACGTGGTTGATAGAACCTGTCCATGAGAAAACATATTAGAGAGTTGATTGTTACACAACTTCAAACTTAGAAAACCCAAACATCAAGGAACCAAATCTTTATTCAACGAGATAGACTCTAACATGCAATCATCAATACATTTCAAGTTAATATAAAACTTAAGGTTTAAAATTAAGGTAAGATCATGGTTGAGGAATAATTTCTTACCTGGGAAGTAAACCCTTGCAATAATGTAGTTGTCGCCCTGAAAATAAATGCTATAAATTAAACCCTAAGTCTAGAAACTAGTAGAGTAACAGGAAATAAAGAAAATTCACAAACCCCCACCTGGAAATATGAGTGCCACAACCCTGTAAGCTTAATAGATTTCACATTATACTAGTCTAGCCATCGAACCTATGGAAAATTACTGCAAGAGAGTTAACTAAAATGGTTATAAACCGGAGAGAAAGACATGGAAAAAGTGGAGTAATCCATTCTCCATACCTAGTCTCATTTGGTATAAGACATCAACCATGAGAATTCCAAGGGTTGTTGCAGAGCCTCATCGCCAAAGGAAAGAATGAGAGGGACAACGGTGAGGGAAGGTGACGGGCCTCTAAATTCGACATAAATTAAGGCCCATATAACCTTTATTAGGCACATAAAGGCTATATGAAATCTCTCCTTCTACACTTAGTAATGTTTTTTAATTTTTAATATGTTCTTAGGAAGGTTTAGAGATAATTTCATATTTGTCTCTAATATTGTTTATTTTTCAAGGATATTGTGAGAATATTGGGAAAATTATGATGATTTGGAGAAGGAGATAATTTAGGGACTTTCTCCCTACTACAGGAGGATCAAGATTGGAGAATAAATGAACAAAATATCATGAAATTATTGAGATATTCTGGAACTCCAATGCTTGAGAAAATCTAGGAATGTGTTCCTTTCCAATTAATGCAAACTCCTAATGTTGGGAACTAGATCCACTGTTTGAGGGATTTTGGAGGGGAAAGCTTCCTCCTTTCAAGGAGAATGCTTCCCCATCAATTTGTGTAAGTAAAAATTCGAATTGGCCTCTAGGTGAATGTATTTTTTAGTCTTATTGTGGAGAAAACTTGTTGCTTAGTAGTTCCATTCTCATTTCTAGCAGGGATGTACTCGGATTGATTCAAATAATGAAGTTTTGTGCCATTTTTAGCTTCTAAGGCTTGGTATCTTCCATAGGACTCTGACTTTCCTTGGAATTTTCCATCCCAAGAGCCTCAGAGCTCTCTTGCACAATTTATTTATGTTCTTTTCACTTCTTATTCACGTGCATCTCATATTTTTGTTTTGCATATTTCTGTATTTAGTATTGTTTCTTTTCTTGATGTAGGAATGAGTTAAATGATTGAAGTAATTTATTTTGCAAGATTTTTACAGATTCACAATAATTATTCATCCTTAGAATAAATTTGGAAGGCCATCTTCATCATTAAGCAACTTGGATTTGGTTACTAGTTCGCGAATATAATATTTTTGGAAATGCTTTGTAGCGAAATAGTAGTAAATTTCTGTTAATTTTTAGAATGGTTTAATGAGATTCATTTGATTTTATTCCACTTGTATTATGTCATAAAAAAATTCAATTTAATAATAAAATCTACCCAATTTCATTTTCACTTGATTAGGTTAGGCTTTTGATAGGTTAACTAGCTCACAGGTTCTTGAATTTCTCGTTTTTAGAGTAGTAATTTTCTGTTATTTTTTAGCACATGTGAACATGGGTATTTTGGAGTGATTCGACTTCTAATGGATATCTAAGACATTATATGTATTAAAAAAATTTATCCCATCCCATTTTCATTTGATATACTTAGTCATTCAGTGAGTTATCTCCAAAACATAACTTCCTGCAGCAAAAACAAAACTTCCTGTAGCACTCTTCTAGCATGCATAAACTCGACCATATTTGCTCCCAAAGCTTGGGTTTTTCCTCTTAGCCTTGAATCATGACCCTTACGATCTAAATCCATGATTGAGTAAGAATAAAAACCACTTAGGACATGCACTTTTACAAAGTATATTATGTCTATTTATTTGAATTCATGCTCTTAGCATTTCAATTATAAATTGCTATTCTTGCTTAGGATTAATTTATTTTCAAATAAAATCTTCCTTTTCTGCAATTAGTTTAGGATTTGATTTCATGAAATTCACTCCATTAAATTAGATCAAAAAAATAAGGACACATTGTATGTTGCACATATAGTGCCAATACCTCTTAAGTTTGTGCGAACCCCGAGTTGATAATTAAAGTTGGTAGCCTTAGGAGTTGCAACATTCGTGTTGCAATACTGAGGCTCATCACTTTTTGGCGTCATTTATGGGGAGGTTTCAAAGTATGAATTGTTTTCTTCCCTATTTGATTCGTTTCTTTTCTTTCTGTAAAAATAAAAAAATTTGCATTAGGAATATTTCATTTCAAAAACAGAAAATTGCATTGCATCGACATTCTTATTCAAAAAATAAAAATAAAAATAAAAAATACTTCTCCAACACCAACCTCTCTCCCATTTGATCACGTGGTGTAGTAAGAACCATATCACCATCCACTTTTGCAGGTATAAGAAGAAGGGGTGGCATAAAAGGTAGAATAAATGGATGGAGATGATGACATTGAAGAAGATCCTCTTGGATTTCTCATTCAAGATACTAATGTTAGTGTGCATATGAAGAGCATCCCTCCATATTTCCTGCCCAACTTCCATGGTGTGAGGTCAGAGGATCTGTAAACCTTTCTCTTTTAATTTGAGATACTTTGTATATCTTATGACTACTTATCACACGCTAAAAATTTGAGATTTTTTCCTGCAACATTGAAGGATAAGGCTCTTAAATGGTTCATGAGTTTAGGTACTAATTAAATAAGATCATAAAATGATATGAAAAAGATATTTCTAGAAAAATATAAAGATCATGGTCTTAAGGAAGAAATATTTAGAATGAATCAAATAGAAGATGAGAGCCTTGAGGATCAAATAGAGAGGTTCATGTATAATTTTAAGAGGGAAAAATTACATCATTTAGGATTCGACACGCTAAAAGTCCTCTTACTTAGAACAATTATGGATGAGTGGATTGATCTCCTAGATCTTAGGAGTAAAGGAGATGTATGCCAATTATCATTTGAAGAAATTTTTGAAACATGCAAGCACATATCAAGAGGAAGGGAAAGAGGAAGTAAATCAACATCAACATTGGTAAGTCAAGATGAACTTGGAAATTTTTTGGATAAATTTAAAACAAAAATTCTTAGCAATCTAAGTGAACAAGTAGAAATGTTAAGAATGAAAAATGAGCAAAAGTATGATGCTGATATTTTTGTTATCCATGCAGAATCATATGCTACTAAATATTGTCCATCATTACTAAGGTTGAAGGAATTGTACCAAGAGGACAATGGAGCAAGTCAATCACCAAAGAAGATATGTTATGTATCTCTAAGAAGACCATGGGAGCCTAGTCAACTTGATATGGTGCAAGGACCTACTTCACAATTTCAAGCTTATTCACATGCATCTCAAATTAATTGGAACACACTCTTTCTTGGCAACCTTGACCATCTCAACCCCAAAATCAATCTTGGCAACAAGGTTGTAAAGAACCTTATGGGAGAAATCCATAATATCCTCAATTTTTTACTCAATATCCTCCATGCCCAACTCCATGCTATCCCTTCCATCCACCTCCACCACAACCACAACCTCAACCAAAGCCATCTCATAGATCCACTCCCACTCAACTACCTATACCACCATTTCGAAACCCATACAAAGAATTAACTTAGCCCACTTATAATTCTAAGGTACAACACTTCCAAGCATCTTTTCTTGATCTAAATCGTATCCATATTAGCTCAGGAATAGTATTGAAAAAAAGTGATTCTCTTGATGTCACTGAAGGACAACATTCAGAAAAAGAAGATTCAAATGATAATACCAAAGAATCATGTGTTGCACTTGACGAATAGCATACATCAGAATCCGATATTGAGAAAGTCCCCTAATTTTTACGATCATATCCTCCATGTCTTCAAGAGAATAATCATCAAAAATAGGAAGATTTGAATTTCATGGTATAATAAGACATGAATGATCTCGACGAGTAAGAAAACTAAGGGCATCAAAGCTATATTGAAATATGGTTCCAGGCAATCATTAAGTTGTAGCAACACACTCTTCTTCAACACTAATTTATACAATCTCAGTCAAATAAATTCATCTCTCATATTTAGGTACATGTCAAAGCATGTATTTCAAGTGTACACATGATTTTATTTGTTATATTGATGTGCACATGGCTCCATTAGAAGTATTCCTATACTTGAAAGAGATTTTCTTTTTTCAAGTAGAGTAGGATAGATTTTTTTTTTTAAATTTGAAAAGAGAAAAAAATAAAATCTCAAGGCCAAAACCTCTTTTAAGGTGTCTGATATTGGCTTACTGACTGAAATCCTCCATGAGGCATACAATGAGTTAAGAAAAATATAAAATAAGAGAAAAAAAGATCGAAGGTGAAAACTTCCTTTGAGGTGCCTAGGCAGACCTACTAGTTGAAAACCTCATTGAAGCGGCTATTAAGCCTAAGAAAAAAGTAAAAAATGAAAAAATGAAAAATTTCTCCATGTATCTCTCTCTAATGAACACAGGTGCTCTCCAAACTTTCAAGCAACAAAAACAGGTTGGCGCCAAAAAAGAAAAAATTGGTCAAAAGTCGAGTTAAAGGAAGTCAAACTTGGACTTCCTCCTCCTTTTCTCAGATGCTCTGAAAGGACCAGGGTCATGTCAATCCACCACCGTCATCCATTTCCAACATCCACCCATAATTTCCAAGTTTTTCTCATTCAATTTCCTCGTTGTCCTAAACTGTAACATGAATTCATGTTTTTGCTACACGAAATCCTGTTTTTTAGCATAAATTTGTTTTTAATATATCTTGAAAATCGTGCTTCCATTTTCCGATTTTTTTCATGAGGGTATGCATTTGTATGATGGTAACATGCTAAATAAATTTCAGTGAATTCCGGGGTACAGTTTGTGAGAAATCAACCTCCATCATTTACAACCATTTTTTATTTTCCTTAAGATTCATGCATCCAATGGCCGAGATTTTTTATGGGGAGGTGCATAAGGATGATGGTAAAATTATCAATTTTTTTTTAGGTAAATCCACTCTATATTTTGAGAGTTATGGATAAAATAATTCAACTACAAGGGGTTGTCCTAAACTGCTACAGGAAATATTGTAACCGCTATAGTAAGTTACAACGAGCTACAAGAAGGTAGATCAAAGACAAAGAGTAGTCACTAAGGGTCCTGTGGTATAAAAAAAATCACGAATAATTTCTTACCACCATTACCCATCATCCTCTCATCACTCTTCCATCTCACTCAAAGAGATTTTCCACTGAAACCCTTCACTCTGTCCCATCTGCAAAAAGATATTTTTTTGCAAAAACACAGATTTCCTTCACATCATTCTTCCAAGACCACACTAATCCTTCTTAATTCTATCGCTATCCTAAAGCCTTACCACACTCTCCCTCGTCACCCCATTTATATTAGAAGTCAAACAAATACAAAGAAGGTCTTATACAAGAAGGAAACATGTTGCTCTAGCAAACATGTGTAATCACCAAAAAGCAGTATAAGTGGTTTTATCAATCATCCAAGAAGACATGAAATTTTTTGAGGTGAATATGAAGAGGCTATGTCACTCCAAGGAGAAATTTCACCAGCGGCAAAAACCTAGACATCAGAGAGGCACCTATAAACATACAACGAAGTTATCAGTAAAGGTATAATCAAATTCTGAAGACATGCACTAGAAACAAAAAAAGAGAGTCAAATCTCTCTGATATCATGATGTATATGGCTGAGATCCAGCATGGAAGCATCAAGTCAATCATAAAATACAACACTCACATCATGATCATCTCCACAGAAAAATTTAGGCCAGGGATGTGAAGCAACAACAAAAACAATAAAAGAAACCCTAGAAGACATTCAAATTCAAGGCTATCATCAATAGAACCTCCAATAGATTATCACATGCAGCTTCAGGAACATTAGTAGAAGCTTAAAAACCACCAAAATTAACTTCAAAATTCATATCAATAGACTCAATATCACCTACAAAAACAAATCAAGGGTAAAGCTCAGGTATGCAATCATCTAAACATTTCTTTGAATCTATTCTAGCTTAAGAAAACATTAAAAGTGTGAGAAGGAAATTTTTTTTATAGCCAAAATTAGTAGCAGATCATCCTCGGCCTAATCTAGTAGTTAGCTTCACTTTTCCACCAAGACACACACACATGTGGGAGAGGAACAAAACAAAAGTGAAAAACACTTGAGAAAGTGGGAGGTAATCAATTAGTTGTGATGGAAGATAAGGAGTGCTAAGGAGTAACTAAGGGCAAACTCAGTTAACAAAAAAATAACTCCGAGTTTATATTGCATGCAATGAAAAAAAAAATTAAAAAAAAAGAGAAAAAATAAAAAATAAAAGGTGGACCCACCACCTCTTGGCATGCAAATATTAGTTACTACAGGCGAAATAGAGCTGCTACAGGCACAATATTTGCTAAAGGAAAAATAGATTAGCTACAAGAAGAACAAATTTTCTAAAGGAAGTTAACAGAGGGATGCAAGATATTTTTTTTTGCTACTAGGGTGTTGGACAATGATTACTTAATTGTTAAAAGGTATAAAGAAACATAATAGAGCTGCAAAGTATTTGCTATAGACAATTTGTGTTGCATAAGGGTAAACTCTCCAAGGGTGAAAGGTATCAAAGTTAGTAGATTAGTTTCACATCATTCCTTTCTTTTGCTTTAGGTTATTCATCTAATTTCACCATATATAAGAAGAAAGTTATATGTGGTAAGTGTTTTCAATTTCAGGATTTAATGAGCAAAGATAATTCAGATTTCTAGTCAATAGTGTTCATACAAATTTAATGAATAGTATGATGTGTCATGGCCAAAAATCCAAAATTCACCCTTTCAATTGAAAACTGAGGTCACCAATGTTGATCAGCAGTTGTCATTGATGTCAATCCAAGTAGCACCAGGGGATACCCCAATATTTCATGGGAATATTGACCTACCAAATTACTATATTCCAGGACAAGAATGCTTTTGATGGTTTCTACTTGTCGAGAAGTTTCCATTGATATATGGCATGCCAGATAATTCTTCACGGTTTGAGAGATATTCATGTTTTAAGTTTGTAACCCCCGTTAGTGGGCTAAAACCCCATGGGGTTGTGGCATGGGTCATTGAAAAGTCAATAATTAATCATTTTTAAGATCCTAAAATCCCTCCCATGTTTTATTTTTTAATCCCCTCTCAACCTAAGCATTTATATAAATTGTGATCCTCATATCCTCCTTATGTATGGATTTCACAATCTGAAACAGGTCATCATGGAATTTTTGTTTTAACGTTTTTTATATTAAGGTTCAAAAGCTGAAATTTTTATGAGGCGAAGTCAAAATCCTGAGGAAGCTCCTATACAAATTTCAGATCAAGGTGCACAATATTGTCGTAGATATGATTTGTGGAATTGAGTGTTTTTGCAGGCTCCAGAATTCATCTTAAAGAAGTGACCTTGGGAAAATCGTCATAACTCTCTCTCTGAGTATTGGATTGGAATTTTGTAAAAGTTAGCAGATAGTAAACAGACTGTAGTTTTTTATCTGTCAATTTCAGATCCGAATGAAGAAACAGTGACACATGGCACGCCGTAAAAGTTCAATCTACTAAAACCGTCCATACTTAGGGCATTGTGAGAGATTGGACATAACTCTCCCTTGAATAATCCAAATTGGGTCATACCTATGGCATTGGAAATAAGACTCAGAGGACTACTACAAGACCAAAAAACATATATTGGGGATCTAAAATAACATAGATACACCAGATTCAATATCGAGCTCCTAGAAGGCAAGAAAAAGCTAGATCATGTGTTGTCAAGGGTTGCAAAGGACCATAATTTTTAGGGAAGAAAAGCAAAGCAAGGTGTAGCAGAGGGTAGCATGAAAAGAGCATCAATCAAAGTGCAGAATAGCAGTAAGAAGTTCATTACATGAAGTCTTCAAGTGGGCAGCACTGCATACAGCCAATGTAAAGGTATCATTGTACTAAGTCATTGTAAATACATTATTGTAAAAATTGTTCTAGCGTCTATTTGCCAAGAGTTGAAGAGGCGGTTTTGGGAGGTCTAGGATCATCATTAGGTGGTTGTGTCATAGTTGGTGTTATGGTCTAGTGTGTCTTCTTCTTCTACATCATTCTATATCATTGTAAAGTGGACCATTTTCCCTGGTACGAGAGTCCATTCTTATTTTATTCTTCTATAGGGTGGTAGGGTGGTGCTAGGGTGAGTTGTAGCTCAATTGGGTGTTGGGGCATCCGTTCAGTTGACTATTCAAGAATATCGGGTGTTGGAGCGTCCATCCAGTGGGAGCTGGAGAAGAATGTTTTTCTAGATTCTAAGAAGTTGGAGTGTCCATCCAGTGGGAGCTGGAGAAGAATGTTTTTCTAGATTATAAGAAGTTGGAGCTTTATTTTCAATTGGAGTTGAATATTAAAGAATTATTAGAAAATAATTAGGTTGTTTTTATCCCAGAGTGGGTTTCCACCTTAAAAAATGTGTGCATTTGTGTTCCTTTTATTTACTACTATCATTGTACAAACACTGATAATAATTGAATATTAACTAATGATGTAATTAAAAGGAATACTGACTCAGCCCCCCCTCTCAGTATTTCCAACAATTGGTATCAGAGCTTGGTTCCTTCAATAACAGTTTAACAATTGGAAGAAGGTCATGGAGCATACCAAGAATGGTGTACCTCTATTCAATGAAAATAATTATGCACTCTGAAAAGTAAGAATGGAGGTCTATCTCTTGGAACAAGGTTAAGAAATATGGGACATTGTTCAAAATGGATTTACATCAACCACGAAAGAACAAGGTAAGAAGAATTTGGTAAATGATGCAAAAGAAAAGAATATTATTATCAGTGGACTTATTGAATCTGCTTATCATAAGGTGTTGGGTTGTAAAACCACCAAAAATGTATGGGACAAGCTTGAGAATATATATGCAGGTGACTCAAATGTCAAAGAAGCAAAGCTTCAAATATATAGATCAAAATTTGAGAAAATCGGAATGAAAGAAGATTACAACATTGTTGCATACTTCCAATAAGTTGATGAAATAACCAATACACTGGAAGGATTGGGAGAGCCAGTTGATGAGAAGACTATTATACAAAATATTCTTAGAATGTTACCATGGAGATTCAACCCAAAGGTATCAGTCTTCGAATATAGTGCAAATCTCGACAAACTCAGAAAACTAAAAATTGGTAAGGGCAAATTCAAAGGTAAACTTACATTGATATGTTTCGGTTGTGGTGAGGTTGGGCATTTCACAGCAAAATGTCTGAACAGAAGTGATGGAAACTCAAAAGGAAAGAAAGGCTTTCAGAAATTCAACAAGCAAGAAAAAAGGAAAGGATCCAAAAGGAACTTTCTCTTTAAAGAAGATAGCTCATCATCTGATGAAGACAGTAATAGTGAAGAAGAAGCTAATGAGTAGTATTATTTATGACCAAGCATAATAAACAAGAGGTATCAAACAATGAAGAAGAAGGGTTGACCATAGAAGAATTTTCTAAAGAGGCAATCAGGCTTATAAAAGAGCTCAAGCTTGATAAAATCCGTTCCAATACTCTTGAAGAACAGGTTCAAGGTCTCAAAATTGAAGTTAAAGAACAAAAATGTATTGAAGAGTCGCTTCAAAAGAAGTTGGAAGAAAGCAACCAAGAAAGGGAAGCATTAGAAGCCAAAGTAGTCTCGATGCGTAAGGAACTGAAGAAGGGAAAAACTGTCCAAAACTATGTCAACAGCTCAAGGGCATTGGAAGAAATCATCAACAATCAATGATCTTACAACGACAAAACTGGCCTCGGTTACAAAGAAGAAGAAGAAGCAGGACCTTCTACAACAAAATACAATGAACCTATGATATCTGACATGCATGTAGACTTCATTGGACAAGATTCACAAGAACATCCTTGGAAGACGATTCCTCGATGAATATTTCCATCCAGGTACCAACATATTTTTTATGGCTATTGTTATTCATGTAAAAAATTTGGTCATAAAGCTGTAGAATGTCGCATGTACCCTAGGAACCAATACAATTCCAGGAGATCCTTCAAATATGAACCTCCCAGGGCTCAACGAAACATCAATAGATTTGAACATTTAAGAAATAATATGGAATGTTACAAATTTCAGAACTTTGGACACATAGCTAGAGACTGCAGACTTTAAAATCCTCCAGAAGAATCTTCAAAGCCACAGAATGAACAAACATGGAAGAAGAAGAAGACTGATAATTGTGCTCTCTCTCTCAAGGCTCAAAACAAAAAATATGTGTGGTTTGTTGACAATAGTTTCTCAACGCATATGACTAGAGATAGAAAAAAATTTGTATCTTTGAAAGAGAATAAGGATGGAACCGTATCCTTTGGAAATGATGGATCTTCAAATGTTATAACATCAGGTACCGTCACTCTCAAAAGCAAAGGTGTTATAGCCAAGAATGTTCTATTGGTTGAAAACATGAATCACAATCTTCTCAGTGTTGTACAAATGTGTGATCAAGGACAGACAATGCCATTCAACTCCAAAAAATGTGAAATCAGGAAAGGCAGGTATGGTAAAATTGTGGCTACAACATTTCGAGCTCCAAACGATATATATGTTCTAGATGAAGCAACTAAAGCATGTATACTATCTAAAGAAGATGAAAGATTGTTATGGCACAAACGAATGGGTCACATAAACTTTGAAAAACTTTTCAGGATAAGAAAAAAGGAAGCGTACGAGATATGCCAAAAATCTCAAAACCTTCCAACACACTATGTGAGGCATGTCGGCACGACAAGCAGAAAAAAGTCCTGTAATATTCCCAATTTTTCACCTAATATTTGGAATATTAGAGTTCTTAACTTTCTTAATGAATTAAGTAAATAAAAGGGTGGAGGGACCCATAATCCTCAATATGAATAAATATCCACTTTTTGTGTGTGAATGTGGATTAATTAAGCCTATATATACATAATGAGGTAGTTGAGAAACTACTAATGTGGATGAAATTGGAGATCATGTCTCATTAATTGAGATAGATCATGGAGGTTGATATAGTCAACTAAGGTCTTGAAGATTTCAAACAGAAGATCATGGAGAATTCATGATAAGAAGATGGAGGAAGTTGTGCAATTAATGCAGACATGATGGAGAGGGTGTACATTGCACCTAGACATGATGGATGACTTGGTCAAATAGCGCAGTCAAACATGGAGGATCTTGTCCACATGTACAACGCAGTCTAGATGAGGGCCAAGGCATGGGAAGGCTTGAACATTATATAAAGAAGATGAAGGGAAGGATGAAGGCATGCTTGAAATTATTGATGTTGTGTATCTTTTTAGATCTGGAATTGTCATGTGACATTTCATTTCTTTCTTGGGTTGTTTAGTAGAGATTGCAAGTGTTGTTTAGCACAGGGTGTTCCTGGTCAGGAATCCCACCTCTTTATTTGAGTAACTCTGGAAAGAGTATTTTACTTCATTCTACATCAAGAATTGGTGCCACATATATTTTCCTACTTTCTGCAGAACGTTCATATTCAGAAATTGCAGATTTCTGAAGATCAGTTTGGAAGGTGGAAGTTGTCTTCAGTACTTCAGCTAGAGAACTGGTGAAGGTTTATTCCTATCACCTTGGGCTTATAGATCAGCATTCCTAGAGCTTCATTTTATATCTGGAATCAGGCCAAAAGTTATTGACCTCCTAGCACTAGTAATACCTTCATGAATTATGCTGTCCATTTTGCAGATCCAAAAGGAGGAAGGAAGTTGCTGGCAATTCAGCTAGTAATCCTGTGAGGGATAATCCCCTCATATTTCCATTAGAATTTCCATCAGCTTGGAGTTTATTGCAGCATATTTCAGCAGGCATAAGGCCTCTCTTTCCCTCACAACGCAGTTTCTATTGGAAGTTGTGTTGCAGTAGCTGTAATCATCATTGGAGGATTGAGAAGCTAAATCTAGAGCTTCTAGCTTGTAGATCTGAGGAATGGATCAACCCTTCAAGCTTAGATATGATCTTGTGACATATTTCAACCATCTATTTGTTAGATCTAGCTTCAGATATGTAATTCCCAGTAGATCAAGGATCAAATCTTAGGAGGGTGATTTTCCAAAGTTGTATATCTGGAAAATCCTTTCTGGGTTATCTTGGGAATCCATCACATTGGCCAGATCTTGAATCTTGGCATCATCTGAGCTCCAGATTTGAGTAGATATGCATTTTCCTTTTCATCCTGTAGCCATATATTCATATTCTTATGAAGGGACAGTGCAGTATTTTCTTCAATGGCTCTCCAGTTATGCAGTGCCTATTGTGGCATGTTTTCTGGGTGATTCTAGGCCATCTCTTTGGCTAGATCTCCTCATATTTTGTACATTGTGTAAATGAATCTTCTCCAATATAGTAAAATGGATCAAATTATTTGTAAATTATGATGTTGTCTTGAGATTTAGTGTTTACTTAGTTGCAATTCTTATATTGTGTTTAAGTATTACTGGATTCTCCCTTTTGGGATATTACAAGTCCAATTTAAAACAAAAGAACATTTTGCATCACATCCATTGGAATTGATACATACTGATCTATGTGGTCCTGTGAGAACAAAAGGCTTATATGGAGAATTATATTTCATGTTAATGATAGATGACTATACCAGGATGATAGCCGTCAGTTTCCTAACGAAAAAATCTGAAGCATTTGAGTGCTTTAAGATCTACAAGGAATTGGTCGAAAGTGAAACTGATTTGAAAATAAAGTGTCTAAGATCAGATAATGGAGGAGAATTCACTTCCAAATTATTTCAGCAATAATGTGACTAAAATGGAATTAAAAGACAATTTTCAACAGCACGAACACCTCAGCAAAATGGAGTTGCTGAAAGAAAGAACATAACCGTACAAGAAATGGGTAGAACAATGTTAAAGGATTGAAAATTGGATGAAAATTTCTGGGTTCAAGCAATTGATATGGCAGTATTAATTATCAACAGAAGTCTTCTTAGAAATAATTGCAGCAAGACCCCATATGAATTATGGAAAGGAAAACCAACTAATGTTAGAAAATTAAATATTACAGAGCAATGCAACACATAAAATATGCGGAAAATACAAGCACACAAAATGCATAAAACCAGAGAGACACATATATACGTGGTTCACCCAGTTTGGGCTACGTCCACCCCGAACAACCAGTCCTTCCTTTTTATTATCCAGCAAAATGAATAGACAAAACCTACAACAGATCCACTGTAATATCCACTGTTCTCTCTCACAGTCTCCCCTATCTATTTCTCACTCAAAGAATACCCATATATTACACAGCCACAATAAAATACCCTCATACAAAGAGAGGGGTTTCCTTCTAGGGAAAAAAACCCTAAACTAAACATAACTTCTATCGTCACATCATTTGCCAAATGAACGGCTCAGATTTACTAGAAATTACTATACTTTTACATCGCAATTTTACATCTGTTTTTAGCTTCGGGGGTGCTGCCCCCGAAACCACCGCTGGCCCCCGGACCCCCCAGTCGGGGGGTCAGCCCCCTCGGAACCCGCGGGGGGGACAAGTCCCCCCCGCACCCTCCCACTGCAAGGGTGTACATTTTTCCTGGGGTATACATCCAGCTAAACACAAGGATCTCTGAATTAGGATGAAAATCAGGCTGCACACCCAACAATCTCCCACTTGGAGACTGATTGTAGCAACTCCACCACTACTTCATTAGCTGGAAAATGACTCCTCTTTGGACCTGGTTGTTTCTCATCTTCATCATCATCCTTGAAGACCAATTGAAACTGACCACATTCTTAGTTTCTCCCTGGTTACAACTTTTGTTAGCATATCTGCAGGATTCTGGCTAGTGTGTATATTTTCCAGCTTCAACTCTCCATCTTCCAATACTGACCATATGAAATGGTACTTGAGATGTATGTGTTTAGTCTTGGAATGAAATTCTGAGTTCTTTGCAAGATGAATGGAACTTTGGATATCACTGTATAATGTGCCCATATCATGCTTCTTACCCAATTCACCCATAAACCTTTGTAACCAAATCATTTCTTTACTAGCCTCTGTAGCAGCAACATACTCGGCTTCTGTTGTTGAAAGTGCAACAACACTTTGGATTTTTGAAACCTAACTGACAGTTGTTCCACCTACAGTAAATACATATCCTGTAGTGCTCCTCCTGTTATCTCTGTCACCTGCCATATCTGCATCAACATATCCCTGTAGAGCAATGTTTGAACCACCAAAGCATAATGTTTGATTTGTGGTACCTCTCAAATATCTGAGAATCCATTTTACTTCCATCCAATGTTCTTTTCCTGGATTGTTCATGTACCTGCTTACAACTCCCACTGCATGTGCAATATCAGGCCTTGTGCAGACCATTGCATACATTAAGCTTCCAACTGCTGATGCATATGGAACTTTAGACATATAATCCATGTATTCTTGGGTCTTTGGGCACATCTCCTTACTAAGTTTGAAATGGCTATCAAAAGGTGTAATAAATGGTTTTGCATTGTGCATATTAAATCTTTTCAACACGTTTTGTATGTACTCATTCTGAGACAGTGTTAATTTTCGATTTTTCCTATCTCTGGTTATTCTCATACCAAGGATCTATTTTGCAGCTCCCAAATCCTTCATTGCAAATGAATTTGCCAATTTTTGTTTGAGCACATTTATTTCCTGCATGTTAGACCCTGTGACAAGAATGTCATATACATACAATAACAATATAATATAGCTGCCATCATTTTTCTTTTTCAGATAAACACAATGATCAGAGTGACATCTAGTATAACCTTGTTCAGATATAAACTTGTCAAATTTTAGATACCACTGCCTTGGAGCCTTTTTTAATCCATACAAGCTCTTCTTTAACCTGCACACCAATTTTTGTTTCCCTTTGACCTCATATCCTTCTGGTTGCTGCATGTATATCTCTTCCTCCAAATCTCCATGGAGAAATGCTATCTTTACATCTAACTGTTCAAGATGTAAATCTTCCGCTACTACAAGACTTAAGATAGTTATGATAGAAGTTATCTTAACAATAGGAGAAAATATTTCATCAAAATCAATACCTTTCTTCTATGCAAACCCCTTCACCACAGGTCTAGCTTTGTACCTCTGTTTTCCTCCATCTTCTTCCTTCAACCTGTAAACCCATTTATTCTGCAATGTAGTTTTACCTGCAAGCAACCTGACTAAGTCCCAAGTCTGGTTATGCATTAAGGAGTCCATCTCTTCTTCCATGGATAGCTCCCACTTCTTCCTGCTTTCAACCCACATTGCTTCTTCATAACATTCGGGTTCACCAGAATTAGTCAGCAATAAATAATATAATGAAGGAGAGTATCGTTTAGGGGTCTACTTATCCTGGTAGATCTTCTAACACCAATTTTAGGTGTTTGAGGTGCCTGTTTTTGTTGTGGTGGTTTCTGCTACTGTGGTTGTTGATTATTATTATTTTCAGGCACCTTTACTTTTTCAGTTATCTCATCAACAACCGTGTATTCCTTGATTTCTTTTTCCTGTTTCTTTTCCTGCAACTGATTCTTATACAAGACCTTTTCATTGAATATTACATCTCTGCTCTTAATGATTTTTTGATTTTCATAATCATATAAGCGATAACCAAAATCATTAACACCATATCCAATAAAGGTACATTTCTTTGATTTTGCCTCAAGCTTTGTTCTATTTTCTTTATTAATATGGACAAAGGCCTCACAACCAAAAGGCTTTAAGAAAGAGTCGTTTAACTTTTTACCTATCCATGCCTCCTCTGGAATACCACCATCCAAGGAACTTGAAGGCCCTTTTTTTATTAGATAAACAATAGTATCTATAGCATCTGCCCAAAATTGTAAAGGCAATACTGCATGTAATCTCATGCACCTTGCACGCTCCATGATTGTTCTATTCATCCTTTCTGACACACCATTTACTTGTGGTGTTCTTGGAACTGTCTTCTCTCTACAAATTCCATGATCTGAACAGTACCTATAGAAATATTTGCTACAATATTCACCTCCTTTGTATGATCTGAGACACTTCAACTTCTTTCCTGTCTCAATACTCAACCAAAGCTTTCCATTTCTTGAAAGTATCAAATACATCAGATTTTTTTTTAATACAATAAATCCAAGTTTTTCTAGTTGCATCATCAATAAACATAACATAATAGTGAGAGACACTGAGAGATGATACCTGAGCAGGTCCCCATACATCTGTATGCACAAGCTCTAATTTTTCGCTCTTCTTTTCTTTCCCAACTCTGAGAAATGTGACTCTCTTTTGTTTTCCATAAATGCAATTTTCACAGAAATCCAAATCAAGATTCTTCAAACCTGGCAACAAATTTCTTGAGTGAAGAATCTTCATCCCCTTCTCACTGATGTGTCTGAGCCTATGATGCCATAATGCTGCATCTGCTCCTTTGGAAGTTAAAGCATTAATAGAGTTAGAAATACCATTGCATAAATACAATGTACCAACCTTTTCACCTTTTGCTATTACCAGGGCTCCTTTGGTGACCTTCCAAGCTTTATCTGTGAAAGTTGTCACACAACCTTCACCGCCTAACTGCCCTGTTGAAATCAGATTTTTATTTAGATCTGGAACATGCCTTACCTCCTTTACGAGCCATTGGTTTCCATTCTGCTGTTTTACAAGAACCTTACCCATTCCAACAATTTTATAGGGTTTATCATCACCCAAACGGACTTGTACAAAATCTCCTTGAACATAGTCATGAAAATATTTATTATTAGGTGTGGCATGGAATGAGGCCCCTGAATCTACTACCCAGGAATCAGTAACATTTTCGAAAGAAGGAATAAAAGCATCTTGTAACACATCACCTGTCACATTTGCTTCATGATTTTTTTCTTGTTGCACGTCTCCTTCTTTTCCCTTCCGAGATCTACAATATTTCTTTAGGTGTCCTTTCTTTTCGCATTTCCAGCACACTATCCCCGATTTGGACTTGGATCTGCCTTTTATTTATTTACTGTGATATCCTAAGCTCTTTCCTCTTTCCATTCTCCTCCCCCTAGAATCTGCACTCAAAGCATTACCCGATGTCTCACCGGAGCTTTTCTGTTGCATTTCCTCGCTAAGGATAGCACCGAAAACATCATCAAACTTTAAAGTACTAGATCCAGAGACAGAGTTACTAATGGCCATTACTAAACCATTCCAACTCTTTGGCAATGAGCACAATAATAACAGAGCTCTAACTTTATCATCAAATTTTACCCCTACAGAACTTAATTGACTGGTAACTATATTAAAATCATTTAAATGGTCTGCAACAGATCCACCTTCCGAAATCTTCATATTAAATAGTCGTTTCATAAGAAATACCTTGTTTGAGGCCAAGGGTTTTTCATATAGTTTCGCCAACATCTGCATCAAACCTTCTGTGGTTGTTTCCTTCGAAATATTGAAGGTGACTGACACCGCAAGGCACAACTGTACTGTTTCGAGTGCCTTTCTATCGAGAATGTTTCATTCCGCGTCTGTCATGGCCGCCGAATTCTTTGTTTTTCCACTCAATGGTAGGTACAGATATTTCTGATATAGATAATCTTCCATCTGCATCTTCCACAGTGGGAATTTTTGGCCGTTAAATTTCTCGACCCTAAACTTACCATCTTCCGCCATTACTCCCACTCGAACCAAGAACCCTTCTTTCTTGCGAGTTTATCAGCCAAATATACCTTCGGCTTTGATACCAGTTGTTAGAAAATTAAATATTACGAAGTAATGCAACACATAAAATATGCGGAAAATACAAGCACACAAAACACATAAAACCAGAGAGACATAGATATACGTGGTTCACCCAGTTTGGGCTACGTCCACCACGAACAGCCAATCCTTCCTTTCTATTATCCAGCAAAATGAATAGACAAAACCTACAACAGATCCATTGTAATATCCACTGTTCTCTCTCACAGTCTCCCCTATCTATTTCTCGCTTAGAGAATAGCCATATATTACACAGCCGCAATACAATACCCTCATACAAAGAGAGGGGTTTCCTTCTAGGGAAAAAAACCATAAACTAAACAAAACTTCTATCGTTAGATCATCCGCCTAATGAATGGGCCCAATTGACTAGAAATTACTATACTTTTATAAGGAAATTTTACATCTGTTTTTAGCTCCGGGGGCACTGCCCCCAAAACCCCCACCGGGGGACCGCTGGCCCCCGGACCCCGCGGGGGCGACAAGTCCCCCCTGCACCCCCCCGTTGCAAGGGTGTATAGTTTTCCTGGGGTATACATCTAGCTAAAACAAGGATCTCTGAATCAGGATGAAAATCAGGCTCCACACCCAACAACTAATGTAAAATATTTGAGAATCTTTAGAAGCAAATATTATATCAAAAGTGAAGATCAAAATTTGGGTAAGTTTGAATCACGTGTTGATGAAGGTATCTTTGTTGGTTACTCACGCAAAAGAAAGGCCTATAAATGTTATAATATAAGACGAAAATAGATAGTAGAGAGCATAAATGTTACATTTGACGAAGATGGTGTTCTAACGAATAATGATGAGGATCTAGAATCTTTGAAACTTGAGACAGAGGCTAGAAAAGACACAGATAAAATTCTAGAACAAGAAGAAACTATCAACCAGGAAGAAGTAAATAATGATCATCAAGATATACCAGAACAAAAACAAGAAGCTCCTCCAAAGAGAACAAAAGAATGGATCCAAAAGAACCATCCATCAAATCAATTCATTGGTGACATAAATAAAGGTTGACATCTTCGTTTGTCACAAAAAGCTCACATTGCTTTTCTAGCAACCTTTGAGCCTAGTAGTTTTGAGGAAGCCAGCCAGAATGAAAATTGGGTAGCAGCTATGAATGAAGAATTGGATCAAATTGAGAAGAATAACACCTAGGAATTAGTTCCACGACCAAAAGATAAAAATGTCATTGGGACTAAATGGGTGTTCAGGAACAAATTGAATGAAGATGGACAGGTTACTAGAAATAAAGCAAGATTGGTTTGCAAAGGCTATGCACAAGTGGAAGGAATTTATTTCGACGAAACATTTGCACCAGTTGCCAAAATGGAAGCCATCTGAATTTTTCTCGCCTATGCATGTTCAAGAAAAATCAAAGTCTACCAAATGGATGTTAGGTCAACATTTCTAAATGGAGAATTAGAAGAAGAAGTTTACATCGAACAACTTGAAGGTTTTCTACTATCAGAAAAAGAAGACTATGTTTGTAGGTTAAAGAAGGCTCTATATGGTCTCAAGAAGGCTCCCAGAGCATGGTATGCTCTTCTTAATGGATATCTACCTCAACAAGGGTTCAAGAAAGGTACTGTTGAGAACAATCTTTATATACAAATAGATAAAGATAATTTAACAATCGTTGAGGTATATGTGGATGATATAATATTTGGTAGCAATGATGATCAACTAAGTAAGAAATTTTCTACAAATATGCAAAGTGAGTTTGAGATGTATTTACTTGGTGAGATGACATACTTCTTAGGGCTTCAAATATCTCAGCAAGAGAAAGTAATATTTATATGTCAAGCCAAGTACATCAAGGAAATGCTCCAGAAATCCAAAATGGAAGATTGCAAACTCGTCCTCACTCCAATGGTAACATGTTTCAAATTGAGCATAACCGACTCATCTAAGGATGTGGATTAGAGGTTGTACAGATCTATGATTGGTAGTCTTCTATATGTAACAACTTCCTGGCCATATGTTATGTAAGTAATTGGACAAGAAGCAATATTCCAAGCAGTACCAAAAAGTCACATATTATTGATGTCAAAATAATTCTTCGATATCTAAAGGGCACAAAATAATATGGCTTGTGGTATCCCAAGGGTAATAATCTCATTATTCAAGTCTTTACAGATGTAGATTGGGCAGGAAGCGTTGATGATTGTAAGAGTACTATTGGAGCAGCATTCTATCTATGTGGTTGTCTCGTATCATGTTTGAGCAAAAAACAAACCTCAATCTCGTTATCTACAACAGAAGTAGAATACGTTACAGCGGCAACATGTTGTACTCAAGTCCTTTGGATGAAACAAACTTTGCAAGATCTTCAAGCACAATCCAGTGAGCCTATTCCCATATTCCGTGACAAAAATGGTGCCATTAGCAACTCCAAGAATCCTGTCATGCATTAAAAAAAAAAAAATTCTGATCAAATATCATTTTGTTAGAGAACAAGTTGCTGAAAAGAATATAAAACTTGAGTATGTTGGTACAAAAGAGAAAATCGCTGATATCTTCACTAAACCTTTACCTCATGAAGCATTTGAATATCTTCGCCAGAAGCTTTGGATTCTCCCAAGTTCTCATTATATTTTCCTTATTCACAATATAAAGGGGGCGTGGAAGTGTGTACAGGTCCGTAGGATGGTTATGTGTCAGGGGGAGCTACCCTTTGCCATTGATGTCAAAGGGGGAGATAATGTTGTAGGAAGAGGTGTCATGATCACAGGGGGAGTACTTGTGTTGCCATCAATGCCAAAGGGGGAGATTGTTGATCAGCGGTTGTCATTGATATCAACCCAAGAAGCACCAGGGGCTAACCCAATATTTCATGGTAATTTTTGACCTACCAAATTACTATATTCTAGGTCAAGAATGCTTTTGATGGTTTCTACTTGTCAAAATGTTTCCGTTGATATAGGGCATGCCACACAATTCTTCACGGTTTGAGAGATATTCATGTTTGAAGTTTGTAACCCCAGTTATTGGGCTAAAAACCCATAGGGTGGTGGCATGGGTCATTGAAAAGTCAATAATTAATAATTTTTAAAATCCTAAAATCCCTTCCACATTCTATTTTTGAATCCCCTCTCAACCTAAGCATTTATATAAACTTTGATCCTCATATCCTCCTTATGTAGGGATTTCGCAATATGAAACAGGTCATCATGGAATTTTCGTTCTAAATTTTTTTCTACGAAGGTTCAAAAGCTGAAATTTTTATGAGACGAAGCTGAAATCCTGAGGAAGTGCCTGTAAAAATTTTAGATCAAGGTGTGAAACATTTTCAGATATATGATATGTGAAAGTCCTTGTTGTTGCAGGCTCCTGAAATTCATCTCAAAGAAGTGACCTTGGGAAAATCATCATAACTCTCTCTCTGAGTATTGGATTGGAATTCTGTAAAACGTTTTAAATAGTGCATGAAATTTAGTTTTTTCTATACAAATTTAGAGCTGAATGAAGAAACAATGGCACGTGGCATGTCGTATAAGTTCGCTCTACTGAAACTGTCCATAATTAGGGCAATGTGAGAGATTGGGCATAATCCTCTCTTGAAGAATCCAAATTGGGTCAGACCTATGGAATTGGAAAGAAGACTCAGAGGATTACTACAAGACTAAAAAATCACATATTGGGGATATGAAATAACAGAGATACACCAGATTGAATATCGAGTTCTTAGAAGGAAAGAAAAAGCTAGATCATGTTTTGTCAAGGGCTGAAAAGGGCTATAATTTCTAGGGAAGCAAAGCAAAGCAAGGTGCAGCAGAGGGTAGCATGCCAAGAGTAACAATCAACGTGAAGAACAACAACAAGAAGTTCATCACATGAAGTCTTCAAGTGGGCAGCACTGCATACAATCACTATAAAGGTATCATTGTACTAAGTCATTGTAAATACATTATTGTAAAATTTGTACTAGTGTCTATCTACCAAGAGTTGAAGAGGCAGTTTCGGGAGGTATAGGATCATCATTAGGTGGTTGTGTCATAGTTGGGGTTATGGTCTAGTCTCTCTTATTCTTCTACATCAGTCTATATCATTGTAAAGTGGACCATTTTCCATGGTACGAGAGTCCATTCTTCTTTTATTCTTCTATAGGGTGGTAGGGTGATGCTAGGGTGAGTTGTAGCTAAATTGGGTGTTGGGGAATCCGTTCAGTTGACTACTAAAGAATCTTGGGCGTTGGAGTGTCCATCAAGTGGGAGTTGGAGAAGAATGATTTTCTAGATTCTAAGAAGTTGGATATTTATTTTCAATTGGAGTTGAATATTAAAGAATTATTTGAAAAGCATTAGGTGGTTTTTGTCCCAGAGTAGGTTTCCACCCCAAAAAATGTGTGCATTTGTGTTCCTTTTGTTTACTGCTATCATTGTACAAACACTGATAATAATTGAAGATTAACTAATGCTATAATTGAAAGGAATACTGATTCACCCCCCCTCTTAGTATTTCCAACAACCATTACCAAAATTATTCGTTTTTTCAGAGCTGCTATAGGAAACTTCAGAGATGCTACAGGAAACTATGTTTCATGTAGCATCCCCTATTTTCCACCAGATTTCTTTTTTTTTTCTCGAGACAATTTTTACAAAGGCTAGAAGGCAAGGCATTGGTAGAAAATTTCAGGTGTGTTGTGGGAGGTATCAAGGACACATAAACTTTTATTACTTAAAAAATGAGTGATATAAGTAACACCATATTTGTGCACATAAAATTCACAGAATTCATAGTCTACAAATATGGGGGGGATTTAATAGGAGAAAACCCATCAATATAGACAAAATCCATCAACATACTTAAGTGCTTACCATTTTCTAAAATTTCAGGGAGATGGGATTTTTTGAAAGGCTAAGGGAGTATTATTATGAGGCTGAACTTGAGGTTGCAATAAATTTACAAGATCCAAGTGGACAAGAACATGAACCAAAAGCAATGTGTTACCCTCCAAAATAGGACCCATTACAGTTGAAGAATCACCTGAGAGAAAGAAGCAACCTGGACCTACATTAGAAGTTCAATGGTAAACTGAGAGAGGGGAAGAAATGAAAATATAAGAGTATTAAGAAGAGAAATAGTGGGAGAAACACATGGACCAATAAACAAATAATGAAATATGTCAGCATACATGAAGAACCACTGGGCAAGAAGGATGAATAGGTTGCTCAGAGGATGAGAAACAATTTCAGTAGGTGGGTATGATGGGCTTCTAAATGAGACATAAATTAAGGCCCATATAAAATTTATTAGGCACATAGAGGATATATTAAATCTCTCCTTCTACACTTAATAATTTTTTTAAAGATTAATATGTTCTTAGGAAGGTTTAGAGATAATTTCATATTTGTGCCTAATATAATTTATTTTTGAAGGATATTGTGAGAATATTGGGCAGATTATGAAGATTTGGAGAAGGAGATAATTTAGAGATTTTATCCCTACTACATGAGGATCAAGATTGAAGAATATATAAACAAAATATCAAGGAATTTTTGAGAGATTCTGGAACTCCAATGATTGAGAAAATCTAGGAATGTGTTCCCTATCAATTAATGCAACTCCTAGTGTTGGGAACCAAATCCATTATTTGAAGGATTTTGGAGGGTAAATCTTCCTCCTTTCAAGGAGAATTATTCCCCATCAATTTTTATAAGTAAAAATTTGAATTTGCCTCTAGGAGCATGCATTTTTTAGCCTTGTTGTGGAGAAAAAATGTTTTTTAGCAGCTCCATTCTCATTTCTTACAGGGATGTACTTAGATTGATTCAAATAATGAAGTTTGGTGTCATTTTTAGCTTCTAAGGATTGGTATCTTCCATATAACTATGAGTGTCCTTGGGCTTGGCCATCCCAAGAGTCTCAGAGCCCTCTTGCACAATATCTTTATGTTCTTTTCACTTCCTATTCACATGCATCTCCTATTTTTGTTTTGAATATTTCTGTATTTAGTATTGTTTATTTTCTTGCAGCAGGATTGAGTTAAATGATTGAAGTAAGTTAATTTTAAGGTTTTTCACAGGTTCAAAAGAATTATTCGTCCTTATAATAACTTTGGAAGGTCATCTTCATCATTAAGCTACTTGGATCCGGTTACTAGTTCACAAATATAAGATTTCTGGAAATGCTTTGTAGCGAAATAATAGTAAATTTATGCTATTTTTTAGAATGGGATAATGAGATTCATTTGATTTGACTCCACTTGGATTAGGTCATAAAAAAATTCCATTTAATAACAATATTTACCCCATTGAATTTTCCCTTGAGTAAGTTAGACATTTGATAGGTTAACTAGCTCATAAGTTCTTGAATTTCCAGTTTTTAGAGTAATAATTTTCTGTTATATTTTAGCATATGTGAACATGGGTATTTTGGAGTTATTCCACTTGGAATGGATACCTAAGACATCATACTTAATAAAAAAATTGTCCCACCCCATTTTCATTTGATTTACTTAGTCATTCGGTGATTTATCTCCAAAACAAATCTTCTTGTAACAAAAACATAACTTCCCGTAGCACTCTTGTAGCATGTGTAAACTCAACCAGATTTTCTCCTAAAGCTTGGTTTTTTTCTCTTAGGCTTGAATCATGACCCCTAGGATATAAAAAAATTATTGAGGAATAATAAACACCACTTAGGACATGCATGTTTACAAAGTAGATTAGGCCTATTTATTTGAATTCATGCTCTTAGGATTTCAATTACAAATTGTTATTCTTGCCTGGGATTAATTTATTTTAAAAGAAAAACTTCATTTTATGCAATTAGTTTAGGATTTTATTTCATGAAATTCACTCCATTACATTAGATAAAAACGGGACAGATTATATGTTGCACATATAGTGTCAATACCTCTTAAGTTTGTACAAACGCCGGGTTGATAATTAAAGTTGGTAGCCTTGGGAGTTTCAAGTTTCTTGTTGCAATAATGAGGCTCATCAGAAGGGCAGGAGGAGATTATTACCCCTTAACCACCCCGTTTGCACAAATTTTTTGTATTAGAACTCTTATTAACCAATGGTGCAGATCTTACCAAGTGTCAGATGCCATTGGAGTACAAGACCGGTCATGTGAGACAATTGACCTTCAAGATAATTCCATGCTTATCCTAAAATTTGTTCATTATCCTGTAAATGATGCCACTATTAATGAGGGTGACAAGCTATACAATAAATAGCGCATGCGACTTATGATAACACCTTCTTGAGTTTAATTTATAACTATCCATGTACATGATGATTAAAAATGAAAATAACGTTGAATAGTATATGTATTTATGTTCATAGTTATAAATGTGTGCAACTAATTTAGCTAGAATGGAAATTAGTCTTAATTTCATTGCAATTAAATTAATAAAAATTACTATAATAGATATATCTAGTAGACAATTACGTTTTTTTTTACATGGGGTGTCAAATGAGAAGTGGATGTTGCAAGTGGTATCAAAGCCACAATTTAAACATTGTGGCATATTTTGGAAATCAAATAACAAAGTGTATTATTGTTCACATAAGAGTCTTGATGAGGAGAGGAACTAGAATTACACCACTAGCAAGACCATCCATAGGATCTGATCCTATATCATTTGCAAAAACTAGTCTCGAAATGTAGGTTCACTTGGGAGAAGATTCTTGAAATCAAATTTTTATGTTGCTAGCGATAGTTAACCAATTAAAAACTAAAATGGATCATTGGAGGTCTGACAATGAGAGGTTGATGTGGGATCAAAAGAATATCATGAAAAGTCTCTTAGATAGGAAAAACCACATAAACTATATACCAAGCCTTAATAATGGGAACATAGATGAAGAACATAGGAAAAGAGATGATAATATGCCAGAAAGGAGCCATACTCAGAGATTAGAAGGAGACATATAAAAATGAAGAAGAATTTGGTAATGCCTCAGATAAAAAAAGGGGAAAAGACAGAATACTGAATTGTGGGGAGAATCTAAGAAAATTGAACCCACGAAATTTGATGGTGAGGCAGAAGAAGTCATTGAAGTTTGGATAATTAATATGAACAAATATTTACATATTTACAATTATGATAAAAACCTAAAGGCTTGACTAGAAATTTACTAAATACAAGGTAAATCCACCTTATGGTGTTGCTTTAAATTGAAACTAACATAGATGCATCTTAAATTCGAACCTATCATGCATCAAAAGGGATCAAATCCTTTGACTGCAAAAATTTTCTCAAGTTTTGCACTCCAAAAGGAGGTTTTCACCTCAAGGGATTTGATCCCTCTTAGTGCATGATAGATCCAAAGTTAAGACATTTATACATTGGTATTATAATAAAATTCATATTGCCAATATTCCCACTACTTGTGTTCTCATGCATGTC
The DNA here is from genome assembly GCA_034641835.2 of Pinus albicaulis. Classification (NCBI taxonomy): domain Eukaryota; kingdom Viridiplantae; phylum Streptophyta; class Pinopsida; order Pinales; family Pinaceae; genus Pinus; species Pinus albicaulis. Next base: position 1,340,351,725 of record CM076574.1, read on the forward strand.
TTTTGTATGTGTGTACTATACATTATTATACAATATTGTATATTTCTTTGTTTAAGGATACTACTAGTAAGCTCCTTATAAACCCCTAGATTAGAATAAGAATAAAAAATATTTTTATTTATATTTTGATCCAGATTTATGAATGAACAAAATGAAATTCAAATTTAAATAACAACACAAAGATACAACGAAACATAACTTCAATTAATAAATATCAATTGTTAAAAAATATTTATAAGCAAAAAAAAAAAAACTTGCTCGAGCGATGGTAGCTTATCTTTGAGAAGAGATGTGAGGACTACGTGCCTTCTGAACTGTGTTACAATGAGTCCCGAAGGCCATTTTATCATCAACAAAAAATGGAAACCCTAAAAATACAAAAACCTAACACTAGGAGATGAAGCCCCAAAGATTGTGGGCCCTCAGTATACATAGGGTATTCCTTCTGGTTGACTAAGATATGTTGGCGAAGTTCCATTAAAGCCAAGTAGATGTAAGGAATAGCCTAGGAGATGTAAGGAATCTAATTTATGTTGTAAAACATAATTCAGCTCCTTAAGATAGCAATCTCATTATTCCTCTGCATGAGTTCATGAGTCAAAATATCCTTTTCTTTATCCACCTGGACTAATTTTGGGGCCATAACATGCTCCATAGAATGTAGTTTTAGTTTCTTTCTCAATACTTTGATTTCACTTTTATCTCCATGCAAAATTTTTTGAACAACACTCATGTCCTCGGGGTTTATACCGAACTTCACAAAAAATCCTTCAATTCTTCATGTTGAGTTGACAAAGCTCTGTAATTTTTCTTTTCCAATTTCAATTGATTAACCACTTTGCCTAATAAAGCTTTAGCTTTGCTAGCATCCATGGATGTTTTATATAATTAACTATATATTAATTCTCCAGTCTTCCTGTGTAAATTGATCTTGTCAGGCAGTGGGATTTATCTTGCATCTATTGTCAAGTTGACATTCTCGAAACCAAATGATGATGATCCAGTCAAAGCAGAAGGATGAGAGAAAGACAACTTCAATTGATTTCTCTCAAGATCGATGGAAGAAAATAATTTGGAATGATATTCAGAAATATATTGAGTTTTCAGCTGGGACTCCATATTTTCCTTTACCTTCATGTTTCTTTCTTCTATTAGAGTATATAATTTCTTTATGACAAGAACATAATTTTGTGAAGTTTCTTCTGGAACATGAGAAGAAGGTGTACAAGTAACATCTCCTAACTATAATTCAAAAGCCATTAAGGATGAGGAACTACCACCCAGAGATCTAAGTTTTGTTTCCTTCTCTGACAACTTTTCCCTTTTTGAACTTTCACATGCTTCATCTTCTAAATCAATAATATCTTTGCCGCCTCTTTTCAAACTTTTCTCAATTGGATGTGGAGTCTCAATCTCCATTCCTCCCAATATACTTATCTGACCTCCATTTCCCATTTTTTCTACATTTGGTCGAGGTCCATGTATATAAGGAGCATAGGAATTTTCAACTCTTCTATTAGAAATAATATGGTGAGGATCATATGACCATTTTTTACCCAACTGTAGCTTCATGCTTTCAAGAAATCTCTACACTTTTTCCATGACCTGCCTATTGTTCACAGTAAAAGGCCCATGTTTCCTTGGAAATTTGAACAAATTTCCCTTCTTTCCTGGTACAAAATCCACATGATCCACATTTAAACTTTTCTGATGAAACCCAAAGAAAACAACCTCATAGGAAAAAATGTAGGAAGTTTTTAAGGGGAAACCTATGCTCCATATAGTCTAATTCAATATGATCTTCAAATTGGATCCAATCTCCTACTTTAGCATGTTTAAGAAAAATGATAGAATTATCCTTTGGTAGCATACAAGGTGAAGGAGAGATATTTATAATGGAATAAGCAACTGACAAGAAATAAGTAGTGAAATATATAAACCCCTCATAATTAGTATGACTTCTTATGGTATATGTCATAATCACCATTGATTTCTTGCTTTTATGTGTGTCCATTATATTCAATCCCAAGTGCATAAATCTATCCACATGACTATACAAGAAGAGGTAGGTCACCAACGAGGGAAATATAAAAGATCCATTGAGAGAAAAGTATGTTAATTGTGAATTAACCATTTTTTTTTCCAAGAAAGCAAGTGTATAAAAAATTGTCTTAGGTTGCAACATTAAATTAAACATTCCAAAAATAGCCTGGTCAATGACATGTGTATCCTCCCTGCACAAAACCTTGGCAATAATTTTCAAAATTGGTCTTGCATCTTCGGTAAAGGTTTCAAGAGAAAATTGAGTGGGTTCCAAAGTCAAATGTTGTCCTGTGGGAGTTAAAAAGAAAGTAATTTGGGCATAGTTTTCCCTGGTTAAATTTTGAAAAGCTGAAAATAAGGTTTCCTCTAAGAATGAAGTATAAGAACTTGAAGAGGGAAAAAACAAGGTTTGTTGAATTAAGAGATAAGACACTTCGAAAACATTTTCACTCAATTTGTTCATCACAAAACACTTCTATGGGTAAGGAGTAGAGACTAGCCAATAGATGAATTCTGGGAAAACATAAGTTTGGGGAATCATAACAGCTAAAAGACCAGACATGATGACTTCAGTATACATAGGGTATTCCTTCTGGTTGATTAAGATATGTTGGAGAAGTTCCATTAAATCCAAGGAGAAAATTGTATCGAAAACATCCATCTCAGTGTCCATGAGAGGAATGTGAGAGGAAGACCTTGCTAACACTGATTTCTTTGACATTTTGACAACCGGGACAAGTAGCAATGACATGTAAATACTTGGTTACCAGCTGATTGATGTTGAATTGAGCTTTGAGTTGGAAAACTGGGATGTCTTACGGATAAAGAGAATAAAAATTATAAAATGAGGGAAATGAGGGTAACATGATTTATGCGGAAAAAAGAAAAATTGAGGGGAAATGGTAATAAATGTATGTGTGGAATGTACGGAGAATGAAGTGGTGAAATGACTTGTTGAAATGATGGGATTTCGTGGCAGTGATATGGTAGTGACAAGGAAATGAGATTGTGGTGATAGAGTGATGAGGGGGCGATACGCGCTCGCTTGCTGCAACTCTATAGGGGTATACACTAGTACGTAGAAAACTCACTGGGGTGCTCCCTTAATCGATATTAATCATATATATAAAGTCAAAAAAGATCGTTGATGATTTTTACAGGGGCACCTGATGGCATAAACATTGTGTATGTTGTGTTTTCGGGTTTGTGCCATCGGATAGACCCGAAAAATTTGTTTCCTTTCGCCCAACAATTTATTTGATATTTAACCTTACATTCAATCTTTATTCCACTCAAAACCACTAGCATTAATAAGCCAATACTGCAATTTATTCTTAAATATTTCTTAATCCACCATTAGCGCTTAATAAAAATCCTAAAGCTAAAGACTTGATTTTGATTTTGTTATTTTTCCTTTTTTTTTTCTTTTGAATACATACATATATTTTTTTATTTTCAACATACGAGGATAAATTAAAAATGAGATACAACATAATGGACAGTGGATAATATCCATAAAGTGACATAAATGGGGACAATTTTTTTCAGTATGGAAGGAAGTGTTATACCACCATTCGGGGAGAGGTAACCAATTGACCCATTGTGTTTGTTTATCAGATAAAAAGAAACAAAGATATCCTTTCAAACATTCTCTCACTATCTCAGTTTTCCCATCATATTGAGGATGATAAGATGAGATATGAGCTAATTGAGTACCAAGGAAAGAAAATAATTGAGTCCAAAAATTTCTACTGAAAATGGGATCTTTGTCTATTAAAATAATATTTAGGTTTCCATGTATCTTTTGAATTGTTTCCATAAATTCAGTAGCAACTGTATTGGATTTTTCAAAATGAGATAATGCACAAAAGTGTGCATACTTGGTAATTCTATCAACTACCACTATGATCACACTCTTTCCTTCAGACATGGGTAAACCTATGATAAAATCCATTGGGAACTCCTCCCAACACTGAATTGGAATGGCTAAAGGTTGTAACAAACATGAGGTCTTAATTGTCTCAACTTTATTTTGTTGGAAAACCATACATTATGCCACAAAATTATGACTATCAGATTAAAGGCCATCCCGAAAAAATTCCTTCTTGACACTATGGTAAGTTTTTAAAAATCTCGAGTTCCCTCCTAAGGGGGAGTTGTGCAATTCCAAAAGAATATTTTGTTTGAGCCAGGAATACTTACAAATATATAAGTAGTCTTTGTACCATAATGAGTCGTTTTTCCATATAAATTTATTAGATGTATTTGGATTTTGGCTGCAACTATGAGTTCCCACGCCTCTTCATCATTATTCCATTTATCCCTTTTTTCAGTTATCCAATCATGTTGGATAATATAAATGGCACAAATCAATGCTTCCACATCCTCATCCTTTCTTGAGAGTGCATCTGCAATAACATTTTGCTTCCCTTTTTTGTAAATTATTTCAAAGTAATAACCCAACATATTTGTGAGCCATTTTTTGTGCTCTTCTGAAGAAAATATTTGTTCCAAAAAGTATTTAATGTTAGGTAAACTTGACTCGGGATAGATTCAATGTTGACTAGGGTAAATAGTAGTGGTTTTGGGGCACATGGTATTGTGCACCCATGGTTTTCAGCCCATGGTATTGCATGTAATGGAGCCTATAAAAGGTTGGGAAGACTTCATTGTAATGTAAGCTTGGAGGTGAGTAGTGAAGGTTCACTTGGCTGGATTGGCCAGGGTTTTGGCCAATGCTTAATGAAATTTCATTGGTTGGGTTTTGCCCCGGATTTGGCGTTTTCCCAAATAAACATTTGTGTCTATGTTAATGATTTGTTATCTGTGTTTATGTTAATGATTTGTTGTTGGGTTTTTTTATGTTTATGGGTTTTTTGCATATAATTATTTCTCCTACAATAGTTTGAGCACCCTATCAACATTTTGAAAATGATCCTTCCAACACTTGTTGTAGATTAGTATATCATAAAAAAATGCTAACACAAATTTTCTAAGGAAGGGTTTGAAAATGTAACTAATCAAACCTTGAAATGTGGAAGGTGCATTAGTAAGGCCAAAATATATTCATTCTAATTTGACGATATCCTAAACAGAGGTCCAACTTGGTGAAGTAAATTGATCCATGTAATTCATCAAACAATTCATCAATGACAAGAATGGGAAATTTATCCTTAATAGTGATATTTTTGAGCTCCTTATAATCTGGACACATACGTAATGATCCATCCTTCTTGTGCACCAATACTACTGGTGTTATGCGGAGTTATGGATTACAAATAAAACACATTCCCTAAATGTGGTGCTATGCATTTAGAAAAATAGATCAAAGACTTTGCAAATACTTTTCCTAATAGTAAATAGACACACAGAAAGATGGAGAAAATTACTTGGAGTCCAAGCACTTCCTATTCTCCTTCTGTCACTCTTGTTGTAGCTTCCAATCCAACTTCGATCACCAGACTAGTTCCTACAAGTATAAACACTAAACAACAAAGAGATTGCAATATATAGATTGCTATTTACTTTAATCAGTTAAATCAATGAAACATGAAACATATACATCAGCTAAGAATTCATGATATGAAAGATAGAAGCTTATATAGATACATATGTGGGAAAGTAAGCATAAATATTTATTAATGGATAGAAGGGGGAGGTTACAACCAATTATTGATTCGATGACACCAACTCTAGCATCATTCCAGCCTCATCTCAACGAACATCCCTCTAACATCATATCACCCAAATCAAACACTCAATTGATAATGCAACAACATTTCTCTACCAAATTTCTTCCTTTTTAAGCACTAGGATCTGTGCTCAATTTATAGAACAGCTAAAGGTAGTTTCACAATCAATCAGTTTCTAATAATAGGAAATACATGTTCCCAAGCTCATAGGTGTTGAATGGACACATGGATTCGAAGCTTGACACATGTGGAATCTTTTGGAAGGCATTAGCCATGTAGAGATTCTAGAACAATGAGAATTTCACTCCCAATTGACCAAAACACTCTTGAATGTCGGGAAGTGCTTTGTAGAGCACCCTTGAATGGAGGTAACTGTATATGAAAAGTGGTTAGTCCCTTGAGAGGCTGCATTTGTGAACTCACAGGTGATATAACATGTACTTACAAATCTTGGAAACCTTGCAATTGAAGTCATGGATGATTTGTTCTTGTTCTTTGCCTTAGGGCATGTAGCAACTGAAATGATAGGAGATTATAGACCCTATTGATTGGTTCTGGGGATGATTCTAGTTAAAGTAGGTCATTGGGAATGGTGCACAAATTGACCTATAATAGATTGACCCCTAAAGCATGAAATCAAATTAATAATAACAATAGTTTTTGAATGAGATGCTTTACACTGTGATGGGCTGGAGTTGAAGTGGAGTGGCGACCTACATCAATCTTACAATACATTACATCATGATATATCCTCTTGATCACAAATTTTTGAGGGAAGGCATTCCCATGTTCAACACATAAACTATATAATAAATTGTACATAGTGCAGAAAGTCGTCTACATTAGAATGTTGCCCAATACACACATGCATACAGATATAGGCGCATGTTCAGATGACGATCTGTATGTAAGGTCACCGTACAGATGATGTGTACAAAAATCCTGAAATTGCAGCCCGAATGGCTGAATAGATCTAGGGTCTTCTTATCGCGTTCACTCGATCGTTCGGGTACCAGTCTAGCCATGAAAATATATGATTTGTGGTCGAAAATGGTAAGATATCATTTGATTACCAGCCAATGATGTGAGATGTTAACAAATGAGAGAGAACCACCATTCATGTCAATGGATCTCAAGGTACTGCAGTACATTTCGTAAAGCGTGAATAGATGATTTGATGTCGAATGCCAAAAAAAATCTCTCGGTCAAAAGTCTGGAAGCGAGGATCTTGTCGATTCAGTAACAAGCCTCATGGTACTGGAAGATGATGTTTCTAAGTAAAATTCCTGGATGATGATTTGACGTTGACAGGAAGTCACTTTATTGCGAAACATGAGTTACTAATTTCAGAGACAAAATGCGACTTGATATAGCAATGTTCAAGGATGACTGTCATGAGAATAAAGGTTTATGAGTATTGCAGAAGGATGAGTATTCATTGGATGACTTATATTGAAAATATCGATGACACTGAGATGAGTTGGTAGCATTGACCCAAAATCGAAGTGAAGGTATGATGAACCATAGGTATGAATGAACCGTCAAGAAGATTACCCAACCCAAACAGTCACAGTGATGGAGTGAAGTGTCATGTTCAAGAGCGACTTGCTACCGTAAAAATTTCTGCTCACTTTCCCAAATTTTACCCGGTCATTTTTCAACCAGTACCTCTTTAGTTTTTAACAAGACTGAGGAGGGTAACATATGCTTGATGTATAATTCAACCCTTCGAGTGAATAATGTATCTCTATTTAATAATTTAATGAGTCTAGCGATGAATGAAACTCGATTTTTTCCATGATCGACAAGCCCGTCGCTATTTTATGTTTTAACGAGCCTAACGACAGTGACAACCTGGTTCTTTTTCATATTTAGAGAGTTTGAAAAAGAGGACGAAAGAAAACTCCATAAGTACTTTTCGTAAATTTATCGCTCATATCTGAAAAAGTGTAAAATAATATCTGAGAGAACCTGCTAGCCATGTTCGACTAAGGCATTCCTTTTTCATAATAATCCATCTCATTTCGGAAAAGGGTTAAACTTATATTGAGTAAATATCAATTCATTTACTTTTACGAGCTCGAAAAGACAAGTGCTCGACAATATTTTCACATTATCGGAGTCTGAAAAGAGCTAAAAGAAGACTCCAAGGGTTCCTTTTTCACTTTTATCGAAGATCGAAAGAGAGATAAAAGTGCGCTTCAAGTCCTTTTTCATTTTTAACAAAGATCGAAAAATAAGGATAAAAGTATGCTTTGTGGCCAAATCATTCTTGAAATAAATCTTCACGACTAATCTTTTCATCAGTTGTAAAACCTGTTCAGAACAACATCAAATGGATTAAAGATACCAGTTTCATGTTAAAAATAGAATAAAACCATAGTCACAATAATAAATATTATTTTCAAATAATCAAATGACTAATGAAAAGAGTTTTACTATTCATTTTTACCATTTGAAAGTTACTGTTTTCATTTTGGAGCTTTGAACTTGTTTTTTCCCCCGAAATTTAGCCATTGATTGCGATCGATTTTGTGGACTGTTTTCATTTCCATTTGATCTATGTTGATGCCATAAACCTTCTCTTTATTTCATTAGTAAATTCATTTCCTTTCATTGAAAATTTTTAGGGATTTGGGCCCCTTAGGGTAAATTGTTTTTCCAAAGAGGGCAACACACCCTTGAGCATCGAAAACTACGTTGTGGAGCACCTAAATTGAAGCGTAGGTGCATATGCAACACATTTTCCCTTGTTCAAGGTTGCATTGGGCATAATTCACATTCTTGATTCTTGCATTATACCCAAAATTTGCATAATTTTTTTCATGAAAAAGATTCTAATGAGTCTTATGGTTATGCTTCAGGATTTCACTGGAATAGAATGACAATTACTTCGAGATAAAGAGAGCATGAAGAAAAAAATATGATTTCCCTAAATGATCCGGGTATAGTAAGAGCCTTAAGAGATTGTGGGTTATTAAAGTACTTCCGCTTGTAAGGGATGATGCAAAAAATAGAGTTCTTAGAGTTCTTAGGTCGAGCATGGGAACCGGCTATTGAGGAATTTCTCATTAGGAATAAAGTGGTTCCTATTACAATGGAGCATGTATATTTTCTTATAGGCTTGTCGAGGAGAGGCTTGCCTATTTCTCTCTCAGGGTCTGCTCTCGGAGGAGAGACAGTGAGAGACTATGTTTTTCAATATTGCTATCTAGGGGAAGAGCCAAGCAAGGATGCGAAAATAAAAATCTGTGACATTTGTGATTTTCCTTTGAGAACCATTCTTCTCACGATCGCAACGCTTGCCGCCACTGTTACACTACACGTATCAAATAGATCATATATGAAATATGCGCTAGAGTGCATGGAGCCAATAGTATTCAACTAGTCTGAAGCTGTACTTTCTCAAAGAAAAGAACAACTGAACAAGGCAAAGGGAGGAAGGAAGAAAAAATTCAGTTATGGTTCGATCCTCATTTCATTTGCCTTAGGGTGGATTCCACTGATGTAGCCTCAGCATGTGACACTAGGTGTGTCTAACCCTAGAGATCCAATGATGCAGAGATGGGTAGAACTAATGGCTAGGTATGTAGGCCAATCGTCCATTGTGTTGCTGACTGCATTCTTTGCCTGGTTCAGGCTATAGGTTATCTCCATTGATGAGTATGCATACGTAGGCATCTATTTCCAAGGAGATCCAGACTTAGCTTTACCAGAAGGCGCTCAGTGGGGTGCAATAGGTAAGATTGTTTTGACCATGTTTTTTTATTTTTCTAAGGTTTATAAAATGTTTTTGTATTTTGATGTTTTCCAAAGACTAAACTAAAGATTTAATGTAATGTAGATGCTGGTCGAGTTCAACCATTGGAGGAACCAGAGCATGGAGAAGATGAGCCAGCAGAGAGGGCTATTAGAAGAGCAGTCCTTCAGGATTTAGAAATGGTTGAGACTCTATCTGAGCTTCAATAACACATAGAGGGGTTAACCTTCGGGATTCTGGATTGCTAGATCAAAGAGTTACCCATGAGACTGTAGCGTCACACTATAGGCACTCCTAACTGCTGGATGAAGTTACTGCGTAAGATAGCTAGATCTATAGCATGTTACCATGAGCATCACTAGTTTACTTTTGACATGTTGCATACATTTTGAGGTTATATGAACAATGTGTCTCAGGCACAATTTTTTATAAAAATCTATAACTATATATCTATTTGATTTCAGTGTTTTCCTATGTTTATTGCGTAATCCTATTCAACTATGTGAATGTGTCTTTACATGTGTTGAAATTTTTTGTCTAAAACATGATTAGCTAAAGAATCAGTCAATGTGTTCAAGTTTTTGGAAACGTGTTGATATTGAATAAAATAAAAATGTCTTTCCAAAAGTTGAAGTCTTAGGAACAATCGATGCAATGTTGGATTTATAGCAGTATAAGAACTAGTAAGTTGTAATACCACAAGTTGTGATTCTAACCTTATGATGATGTGGTTAATACCAAATGAAATGGAATCAGAGAGAAGTTTGATCAATGCACTATAATCAACGATATTGTTTGTTAATCTATCGATACAAATCCCTTGAACACTCGCTAACTCTCCATTCAGAGCGAAAATAGCCCACACTGTAGAGGATAGATTTTGTGTACTACAATTAGCACCATCAGCATATCCAAAAAATGGTTCCAAAGATTCATACATCTGCAATGAAATGTAAAGCGAATTACTAATATCAAGAAAAATCTAAAAAAAAAACAAAGACAATGAATACAAATCAACAACATATATATACAATATAATAAAAGAAATTACTATTCTCATGATTAAGCATAGTAACATTTCAGAAACAACCCATTTCGAGGCTGCATCAACATAATTCCATTGTAATCCACCAACTCGTAGGCACCCTTAGCAAGAACTCTTTTGAAAATATAGGGCCCGTGCCATAATGGTTCAAATTTCCGTGTACCTATTACATCAAATTCTTGATCATAAAGAAGGATGAAGTCGACCTCTAAGAAAATGCGAGGCTAGAAATTTTTGTTGTATTGCGCCTTTATACGTCTCTTATGCGCTTCGTTGGCCAATTGGGCTTCCCAATGCGTTTCATCAAGATGGATGAGGTTAAAAAGACGCAATTATTCATCTGAGGTGTCAGGTAACAAGTAAATTGCGAGTTTTAATGATGGTTTTTCACATTGGATTGGCAAGATAGCTTCCAGAAAATACACCAATTGAAAGGGAGTAAATCTAGTTGTGTTTCTTACCGAGGTTCGGTATGCCCACAAAGCCGAATACATGATCAAATGCCAGTATATTTTACGAACTCCTATCATTCGTTGAAGTATACATTTTAGAATATTGTTGATAGCCTCAACTTGTCCATTTGATTGTGGATAATAAGGAGTAGAGATATCATGTGAAAATCCTAACTTGGCAGTCAATTTAGTCATCATATGGTTGCGAAAATGCTTCCCATGATTTGTGACTATAGCCTGTGGGACCCCAAACAGTTCAATGACATGATTAAAGAAAAAAAAATGTAGTTTTTTGTCCTATATTGTTGAATGTAGGCCTTTCTTCGGCCCCCTTGGTAAAGTAGTCTACTAGGACAACAATATAACCATACCCCCTGGACGAATGAGGATTACAGGTCATGAAGTCAATGCCCCATTTCAAAAATTTTCCTACAAAGACAACAGGATGCATTGGTGCTGGTGGTTTCGGATATTACGATCAAATATCTGGCATGGATGAAAACTTCTGAAAATGAGGATGCAGTCGCGGAATATGGTAGGCCAAAGGTAATTGGCGTAGAGTATCTTCTGTGCCGTAGCGTATCTAGACAAGTGTCCACCACAAGCCCCAACATGAAAATCATTTAAAACCTTTTCGGCCTCCTCATGAGTGAGGCACCTTCTTAAAATTGTATCGACACCACGAAAATAAAGTGTATCGCCGATGATTAGATAATATTTGGTTTGGTATCGAATACGTCATTGGTCAGAGCGAGAGGTATCATGCCAAAAAGTTTGAGTTTGGAGATAAATGATAGAATCCCCATACCAAGGATCAGATGATCCAATCAGAAACAGATACTCGTCAGGAATAGATGGTTCCAACGTAGTATCAGTACTATCAGAGGGAAGGTCACAGAGAAGCTCAGCCAAAACTAAATATTTATTTGACTTGGATTTGATGAATTCCAAATCAAATTCCTACAAAATGAAAATCCATTTTGAATACTTGCCCCCCAGAAATTGATGTGAAAAGATATAAGTCATGGGGTTGCAAGCTGAAATGACAATGGTCTTCTAGAATAGGATATAATGGTGAAATCTTTGGACAACTTGAATAGCTGCCAAGGCAAGCTTTTCTACGTACGAATACTTCACTTCCATTTCATTGAGATTATGACTCAAATAATAGATGGGATGTTCTATCCCATTTTATACTTGGACCAATACCATAACAATGGTTGTATCAACCGCGGCGATATATAAGAAATAATCACTCTGATAATTGGGGGGATACATTAATGACGCCCGGACAAGAGTATCCTTGATAACATCAAAAGAAGCTTGTGCAACTTGGTCTGAATGGAAGGGAATCCCATTTTGCAAGAGTCAAGTAAATCCTTTAGCCATTTTAGCATAGTTGGGTATGAACCTCCTTAGGAAGTTAGCCTTTCCATGACGTTTCTGCATCTGAAATAAATTTGATGGCGCATGCAAATCAAGAATGGTCTGGACCTTCAATGGGTTGATTTGAATTCCTTCTTTTGAGACGAAGAATCCAAGAAAACGACCAAAACCAACACAAAACACACATTTATGTGGATTGAGGCATATTTTTCAATATCGACAGCATAAAAAGATGGCTCTCAAACGCATCGGGTGATCAGTCCGATTTGGTGTATGCGCGGGTAAATCATCTAGATAGGGTTGATCAATGTGCTTGATGTCATTGAAAGCATAATTCATTGCTCTCTGAAAAGTGGCCCCGACATTATTTAAACCAAATGGTAGTTTCCAATAAGCAAATGTGCCCCAGGGATAGATTAATGATGTCTTATATTGATCCTCTAGGCGGATATTGATTTAATTATAGCCGGAAAATCCATCCATGAACGAAAATAATTTGCATCCAGCACAATCATCAATAATCTGGTCGATAAAGGAAGTAGGACATTTGTCTTTTGGACAAGCAAGATTTACATACCGATAATCGACACAAACTCTGATGGTTCCTTGTTTTTTCATGACATGAACGATGTTGGAAACCCAATCAGTTAGCGGAACAGGGTAAATGAAACTAGCACGCACAAGTTTTTCAACTTTTGCTTTAATGGCAGCGGCCTTCTTTGGATGAACAGGATGAAGGCGTTGACATACTGGCTTGACATCATGGTACATATTAATAATGTGTTTAATGATACTATTATCTATGCCTGGCATTTCCTCGTAAGACCAAGCAAATACATCAAGGAATTCATGAAAGAGAGAGTGACATGTTTCAAGTTCTGATGGAGAACAAGATACACTAACATGAATATTTTCTACAATGCCAGGTTTGGTCGAAATATCGATAGAAATGGTTTCTTCAATATTTGACAAGTTTCACTTGGAATTGATTGCATTAATAGGAAAATAATTCGAAAAGAAATTTTTTATCGATGCGTGATATAGTTCACTAAGATTATTTTCTTCATAATCAGGAAGATGGGAATGATGATGATAATATTCTCATGGTTCTCCTTCCGACATCATGGTTTCCAAAATATTCTCATTTGTCAAGAAAGTTAAGGAAAAAGGATCATATGGAGTACCAAAATCTAAGAAATAATCAACCCAAACAACCGGCGATGCTGATTTTGGATTCACCGCCCAAGCCAAATAGATTTATTGCTATGCCACCTCAATAGGGCTCGGCGGTAGAAACTCATCCAACATAACAATTTCAGAATCACCCATACTCTTCCTTAAGCCAGATGGAGTGGAAGAGATCATGTAGCACGTCTCTATACTTGTATTTTCTGCCGACGTCGCAGGTGGCGGTAATGCAAAGGTCCCCATGAGAGTGGAATCCTTTAAGAGTCCTACACCAATGTTTTGAAGTGAAAGTTAGGGTGCTTGAATGAATAGAATGCTTCCAGTTACCTGTGAAGTGGAGGTAAACAAGGATAATTGATTGATGACTATGATAACACCTTTATGTGGAAAGGCGATCATTCTAAAATATGTAGAAACAATTGCAATCATAGAATATACCCATGGCTTTCCTAGTAAAATATTGTAGTGAAGGGATCCATCAACGACCTCAACGTCAACATTCACTATTTTCCCCCCTAGTTCAACATGTAGGTTATTAATAATACCACAAGGCTTATATGTACATCCATCTAAAGCTTTCAAGTGGGGCGAGCCAAGTGACTTCCAACAGTTTAGAGACATAGTTCACGAAGATGCTCCCTCATCAATAATAATACGATGAACAAGGTGATTGAGAACATTTACTTGGATGGAAAATTCTAATTCTATTGGTAATTATAGCACATAGCTCATATGATTAAAGACTACGAGATTAGAATTAGTCAGATCAATTCCACCAATAGCCCATAACAAAGCCTGTTTCTGGGAGGGAAAATTTTGTAAAACCTCAAGAGCTAACATAGCTGAAGGGGATTGAGCCAAATCTTCAACTATATTATAATTTTGAGCAGATATTACTCGAGGATTGTATGTCGATTTATGAATGACTCCCTTCGGTGGCTTGATTTTCAATTCAGGAATAGCAGGTGGCAGTACCGATTCCGTAGATGGATTCATGGTCGAGGTAGTAGGTTGATCAGTGGATTGACTACTGTAATATTTATTACGCGTTAACACCAAAATATATGTTGATGGCTTTGTGACAGATAGAATAAGCACTTGGGAACTAGAAGCTGGATCCGTAGCAACCAAATTTGTGTCCAAATTCAGAAACGGATCTGTCAACACAACTGACGCATGTGAAGTCTTAACCATTTTTGAGACTTCAGCGCGATGAGGACAATCCCGAACAAAATTTTCCTCATTAGAGATTATGCATGGATAATGAGGTTTCCTATTTCCAGATGATTGATTAGATGATCTTTCCTGCGGGTTAGAAGTTTTATTTTCCTTTTATTTTCCTTTTCTCTTAATTTTGGGTTGCTTATCACTTTTGCCTTTGTCAAATGACATGGCATTGATTTTGGAACAAGGTGCAGGATTAGATGTAGTAGTATGATGTGTGCTTGAAATACCAATCATTCCATCTCTGGCATGAGAGTCCTTTGATGAAGGAGGAACAATAAAATTATATCGTGGCGCATTAGGAATTTTCTTGTAGAGCATGCTAGACTGAGTATAAATCAAGTCTAAGTATTGGGCACGAGCAATGAATTTCTCTTCAGTGGCGAGGCCACCCTTAGCCACATACTCAGTTATATATGGTAATAGGGACTTAATGAACCATGCATCAAGGAGTTGATTAGGAACAAATCTCTTAACCATTCTATGATGATGACACCAATCATGAATATGATCAGAAATGTGAGTAGCATTAGTCTATTTAAAATTATTCAAGAGTTTCGTTCTAGTTTCATATCGTATGGGTCACTGGAAGTGAGTCAAAAAGACAGTAGCTAGGGTAGTGAAATTATCAAAATAAGCTCTAGGTAACTCAATGTACCATTTTGCAACTGGACCAATAAGCGTACGCTGGAAAAGACGTAGTCGAACATAGTCATCATTTATGGAGTTTAATGAACACCACAAATGATAAGTCATAACATGAGCCAACGGGTCTTCCCTAGGGTTTCCATTGAACTTAGGAATATCCGAGGGTAATTTATGGGGTATCACTGGCCACCAAGGAGCATAGTTGATTGGATCATTGGTGAGTTGGTTAGTGAGTTAGTTTTCAGTAGAGCGATATCACTTTCGCTGACCAGAAGTAACTTCCGGTGGTAAAATTGTTTTCAATGCAAGTCTACGCGAATGACGAGGAAAGGGATTTTCTTCTTCCACGAAGACTGGTTTATTTTATGACCAAAAGAAAAAGAAAAAAGAAAGGGTAATTCTAGGAAAAAGGTTTACCAAGAAACTATGAACTATAGAATACCTCCTGGTGAACCAAGAAGTACGTGCAGGCAATCTCCCCGAATGTTGTGTTCGGTGTATCAAAATTTACAAGGAGGTTGACTCAGTTCACTATGGATGGATAGCAACCTAAATTTTTCCTCCCAAATATACCCGAAGGTATGTGGAGACCCAAGTCCGTATTAGCGTTGTCTAATGCGAAACCGCATAGTGAGAGCACCCCTTTATACTTTTCGTACTATAACACCGCCCAATATACCCGAAGGTACGTGGAAGAGATACAATATACTTATGTATGTGGAGTGAGGTATCACACTCGGAATGTATTGCAGACAATTAACGATGGCTGTTATGTTTTATGACACTGAAACATGTCTCTAGCTTAGATTTTCTAAATGTTATCGTTATGGTTGTAATTCCTTTTTAGGTAAATTGATGTAAATTTTAAGTTGATCTTGTTTATCAATTTTCCTTTCAAGGTTCACCACGATGATGTGATGGAAAGTCATAAAATTCAAACTAAAATGATAAGCAAACTTTTCACTTTTAGCTTTTTCAATGAAAATCTTAGCTACTAAAGGGAAAGAGCAATCAGTTTTTAGAGCAAACAACAAAGAGCACAAACTAATATGTGGCTTTCCTAATTTGTTCCTATGCAAAACACACAATTCACTACATGCAAATTTAGGTTTTTCTTTTTAGTCCCCTTAATGGAATATAAAAAGGAAACTATATGCATTAAATCAACAAAAACAAATGCTTTCTTCTTTGAGAAACGATGAATTTAACAACAATTTCTCTTTTAGGAAAAACGAAGAATGGAACTACAATTTTTCCTACAGGAAACGAAGAATTTAGCGACAATTTAATTTACGAAACAAAATGGATCTAATACATAAATAAAATACTTTGAATTTTATTTCTCAATGATAAAGAAAAACACTTAAAGAGACATTGAACAAACTTACTTTTCAAAGGAGGAATATTCAGGTAAATTCTCTGGTCTCTATGTGGTATCAGACAATTTAAAACACAACAAAAAAAAGGCTAAAAGTGATAGCAATGACAAATTCAAAGGGAATTTGGTTGGCTTAGGGGGAAACACAGTCTCTAAGGGGAGACAGTGTGTTGCAAAGCATCCCTGAGTGGGAGACAGTGCTATGCAAAGCACTGTGTCTTGACCAACAATGCATTGGGCGCGGCAAAGAACAAAATTCAAGTTACTAAACAAACTTCTAATGCAATTATTTTTTTCAAAAGCCTAATAATTTAGAGTAGATGCTACTGGGTGGATAAGCAGAGGCTAAAACACTAGGAATGAAGGTAAACTCCCCAACGGATTCACCAATTTGTTATGCAGAATTATGGATTACAGATAAAACACATTCCCTAAATGTGGTGCTATGATTTTAGAACAACAAATCAAAGGCTTTGTAGATACTTTTCCTAATAGTAAATAGACACACAGAAAGATGGTGAAAATTACTTGGAGTCCAAGCACTTCTTATTCTCCTTCTGTCGCTCTTGTTGTAGCTTCCAATCCAACATTGATCGCCAGACTAGTTCCTGCAAGTATAAGCACTATAAAGTAAAGAGATTGCAATAGAAAAATGGCTATTTACTTTAATCAATTAAATCAATGAAACATGAAACATATACATCAGCTAAGAATACATGATATGAAATATAGAAGCTTATACAAATACAATCAATGAATTTCTAATAATAGGAAAGACATGTTTCCAAGCTCATAGGTGTTGAATGGACACATGGATTCAAATTTTGACACATGTGGACTCTTCTAGAAGGGACTGGCCATGTGGAGATTCTGGAACATTGAGAATTTCGCTCCCAATTGACCAACTCACTCTTGAATGTCGGGAAGTGCTTTGCAGAGCACCCTTGAATGGATGTAACTACATATGCAAAGCAGTTAGTCCCTTGAGAGGCTGCGTTGGTGAGCTCACAGGTGATATAACATGTACTTAAAATCTTGGAAACCTTCCATGGGAAGTCATGGATGATTTGTTCTTTTTCTTTGTCTTAAGGCATGTAGAACTGAAATGATAGGGGATGATATACCCTATTAATTACTCATAGGGATGATTTATAGTTAAAATAGGTCATTGGGAATGGTGCCCAAATTGACCTATAACAACTGGAGTAGAGAAAGAACTTTGAAAAGGTTGAATTATACCGGCCTCTAGCAATTCTGCAACCATATGTTCAATTTCACTCTTTTGGGCATAGGGATATCTATAAGGCTTGATGTTTGGAGGAACACTTCCTGGAATCAAGTGAATAGCATGATAATGATAATGAACAGGTGGGATGCCTTTGGGAGTCTCAAATACCTTTGAATGGTTGTCCAAGAATTTTTGGATATTTGGAGAAATAGATGATTTCGATGTTTGAAACTCTAGTGAGCATAATTTTGAAATTATGCCTCGTTGTTATTTCTTTGAAAGCTTTGTCATGCCATTAGATATGATTATCTTTTATGGTTTTGATGTGCTACCCCTTAATTCAACTTCCTTTAATTCCCAAAATAAATTCAAGAAGAGTTGTTGAAAATTAAAAGCTATCATCCCCAAATATTGTAACCATTGGACTCCTAATACAAAATCAGCACCACCCATTGGAATGGAAAGAATTGGAATATTAAATAAATATTCCGCCATGGTTAGCTTGATATTATGGAAATTTCCAAAGAAATTTATAGTTCATCCATTTGCAACCATCACTTGACACTCTGGTGTTCGATATAGAAATCAATTCAATTCCTTGGCTATCTTACAATGAATAAGATTATGGGTACTACCCGAATAAATCAACACTATTAACTTTTTCTTCTTGATATATCCTTTTATTTTGAGAGTTTTAGGAGTCTAATTCTCGCCAATACATTATAATATATGATCATATTCATTTCTTCTTTATTTGGGGCTAGTTCCTAGTGTATATCCTCCTCTTTTGATGTTTCTTGTTCCTGTTCTTCCTCCTCTTCACAATCTATGTAAAATCATTTCTTCTCAACACACTTATGACCTTTAGTTTATTTGCTATCACAACTATAACAAATCCATTTTGCTCCTTTTTCCTCCAATTGTTGTGATGTCAACCTTGTAGGTTGTGAAAGAATATGAGCAAAAACACATCCATATTTATAGTTGTGAGTGGTAGACTTCCTTGTTGCCATAATTGTGCTTTCAACTTTTATTGCCACCCTAAATTCCTTCTCCAATGAATCAGGTTCCCAAAGGCCTTATGTTGGATGTTATCCTTTAAATTCCTTATGAAGAAATCAATCCTATGCTCCTCTAGAATATTAGTTACTCTGATATTTAATTTTTGGAAGTCCTCAATGTGCTTCGCCATTGAACTCGTTTTTTTGAGATTTATCAATTGGCTAAAGAAGGTATTGATTTTTGTATCCTCATAATGTGCAATCATTTCCTCCGTAAAAATTGACCAAGTGAAAAGTGGTTTAGGAGAACAAATTCATCAATAACATACAAAATAATTGGTTTCTAAATATAAATATGCAATGTGTACCTTTTTTATGTGTTTCATTTCATGGAGATCAAAATATTTCTCCATCTGTAGTATCCATGTTACCGGATCCTTGCCATCAAACTTCCTCATATCGATCTTTTGAATGTGGTGGGTATTAAACCAAACATTGGAGTCCCAAAAATCATAATTCATATTCAGTTTGTCCTCATCATGATTTTCATGGATTACCTTATCAGGCCTAGGAATCCTTTCTTATAGCAACTTTGTCAACCTTTCCAATTTGACATTCATCGGGTCCATGTCTACTTTAAAAAATATCATATCTGCTTTTAAACCATCCTTTAAATCTTCCATGTCCATTTTTATTTTTAGTTCTAAACCATCTGTTGTCGCCAATTTGACCCCTATTTAATTCTTGGCTCCTTCTGTCAGTTTTGCCTTATGCCTCTTCTGACATTCTCATAATCGAAAATCACTCCTCAAATCTTCAAATTTTCCCTGCATTAAATTTTTTATTATAATAATAATTGTAACTTATAAGAAATTACTATCCTATTAAATAAAAAATTAATATATTAATTTTGAATTTATAATTATAATTTACAATTATTATTATAACGAGTTAAAAATTAAACAATGGTCAATTAAAGAAATAAAAAGTAAGTTAAATAAAAAATAACAAATAACAAGTTTAATTTAAGTAACTAATAATTAAAATACAAAATAATTACAAATTAAACAAATGATAATTAAATAATTAAATAAAATAAATTATAAATTAAAATAACCATGAATTAAATAAGAATGAAATAATAAAAAATTAGAATAACATGTTAACATATTAAATAAATCCCTAAGCACCTACCTCTTTACTTTAACATATGTAGCTTCAACGTATGCTTTTCTATTGTGAGCTTTATCCTCATGACACTGTTCAAATTCGTCATCCTTGACAGAATCTGAATAGGTGTCCCTCCCTTGCCACACTCTCCTCCATTTAAGGTAGTTTTTAATGATGGCCCTTTTTCTGAACAAAGCCACTTCTTCTTCGGAGTCGACTAACTAGTCCATCAAATCCTCATAATGTGCAACGTCATTAGATTTAATTTGTTTTCACACCTCAAAAGCGATTAGGTTGTGGAATAGTGTCTTAGTGGAGTCTCTGATCGTGATCAGAGGAAGGAAAATAGTGGCACTCTTTAGGTCACATTTAATTTTTGCAATGCCTCCATTGCATGACTTTAATTTGATCCCAACGTTTGCTAAATTTATTACATGATGGATATTATTCCTTGACCTTCCTTTCTCTTCTTTCTATAGATAGAAGGATATTAGAAAGGAAGGTTATGCATATAAAAATAAGTGAAGAGCACGTACAGGGAAATTGAAATCTAAAAGCTGCTAAGTAAGACTTACCCTTGGAGTTAGTTAATTCTATTCCAACCCCACTCCCTCCAATTTGGAACCATCAAACTTGAGTGTCCAGAACAAGCTCTCATCCAATGTGGCTCTATTTGGGAAGGGGGCGACACCATGCGTACCTATTCTTCCTTACTATTAGGTCTCTATATTACTAGTGTAGTCCCTTATTGTTATTAGCGTATCCACCTTATTGTTATTGTTGTACCCCTGTAGTCCCCATATTGTTATTATTGTGCCCCATAAAAGCCCACTATTGTTTTTTTTTTGTAATTAAGACTAATTCTATTAATAGTAAAGGCATATAGTACAAAAGTAGTGATACAGTTCAGATCGAAGAGGGTGACCTCGAGGACCTATCCAATCCTTGCTTGATATTCCATCATAAGCATACTGTTGGATTGCTGCTCTCTACGAGGAAACCAACAACCCAAAATCATAACCTGTCCATGTAAATGCTGCCCAAAACTGGGAAACCAACCGACATACAAAAACGAAAAACACCTAAAGAAGCAGAACTTATGGCTTGAAAATATTCTCAACATCCAAGATTTCATTTAGGTCCAGGAGTTCTTCCACACCAACATTCAGGTTTGGGAGGTTGGCAATATCAGCTTTCGCAAAGGAGGGGGAATTGAGCCATATGTATGTCCTGGTTGACTTCTTAGACGTGTCAATTTCCCCACCGGAATTCTAGGTAGACACTTCCACATGAAAATCCCCATCTGATTGTTCATTAATGATTAGATAACTTCCTTGAAGAGAGTCCTCAGGTTCGCTAGAGGAGGACGGAAAATGAACTGGAAGACCCTTACCTTTTCAGATTGGAAGTTTTAGACCAAGTCGATTAGTATTTTGGGCTTCCAAGATCTTGAGAGCTTTCCTCTTGAGCTTATTACACTTAGAAATAAGCTCATCCACCTTCGTCATGGGAGGGAGAATATTAGTAGGGAGAGTCAATGTCAGAAAATCTAGAGACCACCAATTGGAAAGGCTACCGTAGCATTGATGGCCAGAACGTCAATGGCATGCCTTGATTAGACCAGGGAGTGACTAGAATGGAGAATTAAGGAACAGAGAACCTCCTATTGACATTGTTCTACCCATAACACACGTACTAGAAGTTTTTTTGCACGCCAGTAATGACCCTCCAAATAAATATCCTGGTCAATACCTTGAGCCTCTAGATCATCTGTCAGTTTTCGGATATGGCACGGGATGTCCTTCACAAATTTCCCCATGGATATCTCAATTGATTTCTTCCCATGACCATCACGACCACCACTAGAACCAAAACCACCCCCGCCCCCCCCCACCTCAAAATCATACATTGTCTCGGCATGGAGGAATCAAACCATGCAACACAACGCAATAAAAACTCAGACCAGGGATGCCTTAAAGGTAGCTCTCTGCAAATTATCACACATATCCAGCGCAAATGAAGACATTGATGGAGAACACGCATGTTCATAATGATGAGGGTGGTGAGAAATGAATGCTCGTACCTCGAAATATGAGGAGGGTTAACACAATCATGTCAAGGAATGTTATGGGAGAGGAGGTACACATGCTGCAAGGGTTGCAACCTTGCCACCTACCTCCTCCTATTCCCCACCGTCAAAACCATGAAGGGCTAGGGCATTAAGAGCTCTCTATTAATGCATTGAAACACCTGCATATGGGGGTTGCAGGTCCCGATGAGACAGTTGAGTGCAAGAATAATATAGGTCATTGGCATTGACGTTTTCATAAGGGAAGAGATGAAAATGAGATCTGAGGTTACCCCTTTAATGGCCAAGTAATCTGCCAGAGAATTAGCCTTCCTGTGAACACGAAGAAAGGTCGTAGCATTGATATCTCTTAACTCATTGGCCAACATTCTAAGACCGGTATCAAGCCTCCAACTGGTGGACACCTTGGATGGATTGGAGCTATGAAGAATAAGAATAGCCATATTAATTATGACCCTTGAGTCTCCTTCCACCTGGAGAGGAAAGAGATTAATATCCTTGGAAATATGGATACCATGAAGAAGACCTTTGAGCTCCGCCGCATTGTTGCTATCCCAGGTTATGTTACCAAAATAAATATGGAGAATTATCCCATGAGAGTCCCTAAAAACCCCTCCAAAACTTGCTTCCCACAGGTTTCCTTTTGAAGCCCCATCAAAATTAAGTTTGAAATTTCCGGACGGAGGTGACTCCCAGTAATCAGGGTTGTCAATGTTTCCATTTCTCGCTGAAGGATCCATATTGAGCTTCTTGATATTCAAATCCCAATTATTCCCAATGTGCTTTTTAGTAGCAAAGGTTGGGAGATTAGAATCTGTCCATTGGAGAAGAGCTAAAGTTTCCTGTATGTGATGATGAAATTTAGCCCAAACCACCTCCACCGAACTACTATGATCCTTAAAGAGTCTCTGATTTTTTTTACTTCCAAATGACCCATAAAAGAAACCCTGGAATGATCTGCCAAAGTATATTAATGATTTTTCTAGAGAAGGGGTCAACCTTCCAATTCTGAATTGTACCAACAATGTCCCCATGAGAACGATCTGATATTCTACATAAGCTAGTGATTCTATCCCATAGAAAACTAGAAAAAGGGAAACTATCCAGCAAATGGTCAATAGATTCTGGTGCAGACTGACAGAGAGGGAAACATGAGGGCCCTATGAATCCCCTCTTGATGAGATTGTCCCAAGTGAGATATTTTTTTGCTAAGGCATAGGAAGGAAGCCACTTTGTGCCAAAGATTGGCCTTCCATTTATTGAGCCATATGAGGTTAGGAGTGGTATGATTGAAACTAGAAAAAATAGTATAGGCCTTTGTCATAGAGAAGGAACCTTTAGGCATGTATCCCCATATTATGATATCACAGTCTTCCTAAACCTTTACTCTTCATTTTTTCAGTTCCTCCCATGTAGTCGAAGGATTTTCCATACCCCAGTTTGGGAGCCAGGAGCTGGGGTGACTCCAATTTTGGTAATTTAGAGGGGGCGTATGAACCCATAAATGATTGAAAATATTGTGAGTTCTCTGCTGCAACGCATTTCTCTAAGAATACAAATTGAAGAGGGATGCGAGACTGGGCAATTGTTGCCATGAATCTTCCCAAAATATTGTCGACATTCCATTACAAATTTCCTAGAAACTATGAAGTTGTATGAGATGCTTATGTTTCCGAGTAGAATTAAAAATAGGTGAGCCCCCAGGGTTCAAATCATAGCGAAGCAAATGATTAGGACTCCATTCCTACGCATAGTTTGAGGTCCAAAATTTAGCCCAAGGTGAGTTATGATTAGATACCCAGTTCCACCAAAGGCGAGAATTCATAATTTTGTTGCTGAATTCCATATCCCTGAACCCAAATCCTCCTTGAGATTTGGGAGTGCAAACATCACTCCATTTAACTAACGCCCATTTCCTCTACTTCTTGTTACCTCCCTAGAGGAAATTTATTTGTAGATTCCTCAGATTTTAAGACCCATTTTGGAGAAACTAAAACAGAGAAAAGATAGAGGGGCATAGACTGCAAAACAGATTTGATTAGCACAATACAACTTGCTACATTCGAAGAGCGATAAGTCTAGGATCTGAGCCGTTGATCAATTTTTCCAAGTAATTATTTTCAAGAAGAATGCTTGATGGTTGAATCAGTCAGGTGAGCTCCCAAATATTTGGAGGGAAAAGAGGCAATAGATAAACCCAAAATATGAGCATTTTTCCTTTCAGTTAAAGCCGATGCGTTTAAAGAGAAGATATGGGATTTACCAACGTTAATTGTAGAACCAGAGGAAAGGGAGAATGTGTCCAAAATAGAATTGAAAGAGCGAGCTTCTTGGACTGAAGGTTATCCCATGAGAATATTATCATCCACAAATTTTTTTTGAGTATGAGGCTCTTCATTATGTAAGGAAATACTTTTGAGGGAAGTATAAAGCGCAACTACTTTCAAATAATGACCAAGACCCTCCGCCATGATGACAAAGAGGAAGGGGGATAAAGGATCCCCTTGCCTAATGCCTCTAGTGGGCATAAACATTTCTGAAGGGTAGCCATTGACTAGGATGGAGAAGAAGGTAAAAGATATAAGAGACATTATCCATCTTATCCAGGGTTCTTTGAAGCCAAAAGCTCGAAGAACCTTCCTAATGTTAGGATATTCCAACACATAGGAAATAGTTATGTATAACTTGGTCTAGCGTAGAGTTAGGTAAAGTGTGTTTCTTTATTATGTAATTTTGTAGCTTATAATCCAACGATCACCATGTGTAGTGATTCGACGGTTCATTATCTCGTTATTATCGACACTTGGTATGTGGCTTAACACCCAATTGGTCCATGATCTCTATTAAAAGAGCATCGAGGGTCATTTGTGCAGCGACCGTTTATGAGAGAAGCTTGTGTAAAATTTCTTTCTTTATATTAATAATTGCCTGAAGTGGCCGCGTTGGCTCAGGCCGTGGTCTGTTTCCCTCTTTGAGGGTTTTAACCACGTAAAATAATGGTGTACTAATCTGTGATCTATTTATGAGCAGTGAACTTTGGTGCTTGATCTAAGGAACTTACCCTCTAAATTCCCACATGGTATCAGAGTTGTTTTGAGGGCTGCATCCATTTGTGATCCAAATCCGAAGTGGTTTGATTGCATGCGAATGCCATATTCTACATCTACTCTTTTTGAAAATTTTCGGGCCGAGATAATTTCTTTTTCGTGTCCGGAGCCTTTGTTCCAGTGAGGAACCCCTTTCGTTTCATGCGAAAAGGTTTTCGGTTTCCCAAGTTATGTCATTTTAGATATGGAGGTATACTCTTTTTTTTTTTTTTTTTTTTTGTGCAGTTATATTTATTTATCCCTCTGTTTATTTCAGTTTATATTCTTTTTTTAATTGCCGGATCTATACCCTCTTCTTTGTGTATGCTCTTTTCTCTGCGTTGTGTACGATCTCGCAAACTAGAAACAAAAAGATGAGATTTTTTTGCTACGTATGCTCTTTCCCCGCGACTTTGTGCGATCTCAGGGAAAACAGAAATAGTGAGAAAAAATATATAGTTGTTGGATGGACTAACCAGAAAGCTAACATTCTACCGTAACGTTTGTTTGTTTTTTTTTTGCACGGTTGTTTCCTTGTAGAAAAAACACGTACACAAAAAAAATCGTTTTCCTTTCAAACAATTACATAATCCTTTTACTAGCTCACTTGGTGTAAGCTTACTTGATGATAATAGAGGTATTGGGTTCAAGTCTCTTTGTCAAGCTTCTTTTTTTTTGTCAAGTTACTTTTTCTTAGAGAGTTTTTTGACAAGTTTTTTTTTTTTTTAAATAATGTTTTATTTAAAAAATACATGTAAAAGTAACATTGTAAAAGTGACTCTCACTTATTTATAAAAGTGGGCCACATAAAGTAGTATTTTTTTTTTTTAAGTGAGATTATTATATTAAGTTTGAAAAATGGGGGAATTTTTTTTTTAAGTACAACTTCATCATCAACTTTCAACCTATCACGTAACTACTCAACATCTACTACAATGTTTTTCAAAAAGACATAACTTATTCATCCGGAAGCCGTTTTCAAAACCGTTTTTTTTTAACAGGCCTAATTTTTCGAGATATTTCCATTGGAGAATTTATTTTCAACATTTTCAGCTTCAATTTTTTAAAATGGAAAGTGCATGCCTAACTATACTTAACAACACAAATTACTTTCCAATGGCTGTCCTACATGTTAGACTTAGAAGTAATGGGTTTTTTAGAATAGCCTTAGGACAAGAATATAAACATTCTGATGCAAATAAAATGGCTAAATGGGAAAAAAAAAAGATCAAACACGGGGGTTGATAGGAATGTTCATTGCTTAAGATCTTAGATTTCATATCCAATAAATTGACGCCCCTGCTGAAGCTATGAAAAAGCTAAATACTATTTTTGGCATTAAAAATTAAATCAAAGCACACCAGCTTGAAAACGGGTTGCTTACTTTGGACCCAAATAATTTCTCCTCTATTGAAGATTTTTTGTCCAAATTCAAGACCCTTAGACTTATTTTAGAAGGTTGTAAGGTCAAAAAGTAAGATGGTAGTCTTATCTATTCCATTCTTGCTAAGATAGGCCCTACATACTATGTATTTGTTTCCACCTTCCATTCCACTAGAGAAGCCCTCATTTCTTAAGGAAAAACCTACAAGTCCCCCTCTTTTGATGCCTTTTGTGATTCTTTGATAAGAGAATGAAAAAAACTCTTACACCTTGGTCTTATTAATACTCAAAAATCTTCTAATAAATCCTTATCAGTCCAACAAAAACCATATCCAAATAATCCTAAGAAGAAGCATCCTAAAAAGAATGGTACTAAACCAAACAAGGGTCTTAAGCAATTTCAGATGCAAACTGAAAAAGAAACTCAACAAACTGATAAGGTAAATCATAACAAAGGGAAGAAGAAAGATATACATTGAAAATTTTGTAATTGCAATGGCCATGTAGAGTCAAAATGTTTTAAGAATATGGAAGCCTTGGAAGCAACAATGATGAAGCACAACATCCATTTGGGGAAATATTCAACTTCATCTCTGAGAATGGAAATTTCTGCATGTGGTTGTCAAGCATCAAGATCTAGTTATGCATTGAACGTATCTTCTTCTTCTCATTCTCATGAGTGGCTCATTGATTCTGGAGCCTCTTACCATATGGCTAAAAACAAAGCCATGTTTTCTTCTTTAAATTATTGTAACACCAAAAATATTTATGTTGGTGATGATAGATCTCTTAGTGTTGTAGGGTCTAGAAATATTCATCTAGATAAAGGTCAGTTTAATGATGTATTATGTGTTCCTACCTTGTCATGCAAGCTTATATTTTTTTATCACATAACTCATTCAGGTGAATGGAAAACCGTAGAATTCTCACCTCTTGACGTTGTAATTAAGGACCTAAGAGATCCTATACATATTTTAGCTACTTGCATTATTGATGATTCCACAAGGTTGTATATGTTTGACAACTTTGGGTCATCATGTATTCCCTCTGTTTTTGTTGTTCATAATGATGAAGTGAGCAAACTTTGAAATGAGCTATTTGGTCACTTAAACTATCGCTCTCTTCAAACTCTATGTAAATAAAATATGGCGACAGGTCTTCCTATGGTATCTTTCCAAGATGGTGTTTTTTCCATTTGTTTACTCGGAAAAAATCATCGGGATAGTTTTGACAAACGTGCCTCTTGGCATGCTTCAACCTCTTTGTAGCTTGTGCACAGTGGTTTATGTGGTCCACTTCCAGTTGTTTCTTTCTTTGGCTACAAATACTTCTTAACTTTCATTGATGATTTTTCCAGACGCACTTATGTATACTTCTTAAAACTCAAGAGTGAAGTTTTTAACATGTCCTTGGCCTTTAAGGCCTTTGTTGAGAAACAATATGGACATCAAATTATTAAGTTAAGATATGACAATGGAGGAGAATATGTTAAGAAAAAATTTATCAACTTTTTCACTGAGCATGGCATTTAATTGCAACATATTGTTTTATATACTCCACAACAAAATGGTTTAGTTGAATGGAAGAATCGCACTCTAAAATAAATGGTTAATTGTGTGCTTCAATCTAAAGGACTTAGTATTAATTTTTTGGCATACACCATTAACTGTGCAAATTACATAGTAAATCACACTCCTACTAAGGTTTTAAGGAATATCACTCCAAAAGAATTCTGGAGCTCAGTCAAACCAGATGTAAGTCTTTCGTGTTTTTAGAAGTGAAGCTTGGTCCCATATTATAGATGAGAAACATAAAGCGTTAGAACTTAAGAGTGAAAAATTCATTTTTGTTGGATATTCTGAATATGTCAAAGGATATAGACTTCTTCAACCCAAATCCAAATATGTAATCATTAGAAGAGATGTAAAATTTGATGAAAATATATCGGCCTACGAGCCTAGTTTGATAGGTGTGCCACCTTTGGCCTGTGAGCTTGATTCAGAATATGTGCCACATCTCTCTATCTCTTCTACTTCTGACAACACTCCTTCTAGTTCAGATGATGAAAACAAGGATGATAATCCTCCTCCACCTCCTGAAGATATTCGTTCAGCTCCACAACTTCCAAAATGGGTCCGCTCTACTTGAGATGCAACAAGTTCTCTTGCAGGTGACCCTGCAGATCAACGTTGTACACGTTCTCAGTTCAACATATCCTCTTCCTTATTGGCTCAAGTTCCAGAAATTACTGATCTAGAAACCTTTGAAGAAGCTTCAGATTATCCAGATTGGGATGCATCTATGAATGAAGAATATCGTTCCTTATTAGCAAGTGATACTTGGGATCTTGTTCCTCTTCCAAAGGGAAGAAAAATTGTTTGATGAAAATCAGTTTATAGAACAAAGTTTGGACTAGATAGAAAAGTGGATAAACATAAAAATTATCTTGATGCTGAAGGATTTTCACAAGTTTAAGGCATCGACTATACTGAAACCTTCTCCCTTGTTTCCTAAATGAATTATATTAGCCTTGTTCTTTCCCTTGCTGTCTCCTTTAAATGGGAATTCCATTAGATGGATGTTAAATCCGCCTTATTACATGGGGACTTGCATGAAGAATATACATGGGACAACCCCATAGATTTATCCAAAATGACTCTAGCCTTGTTTTTCGCCTTAGAAAATCTCTCTATGGTCTCAAAAAAGGCCCTTGGGCTTGGTATGAAAAAATGGATAGATTTCTCTTAGACAATGGATTTTCTAGATGTCATTCCGACGACACTGTCTACACCAAGAAAGTGGGTAAGTCCGTAATCATCCTTGTTATTTATGTTGATATCTTATCCTTACTGGTAGTGATCCCAACCATATAAACCATGTGAAGTCTAACATCAAAAATAAGTTTGAAATGACAGACTTAGGACACTTGCATTATTTCCGTAATCTTCAAGTCTTGCAATCCAAAGAAGGTATTACCCTTTCTCAGTCCAAATATGCATGTGATCTCCTACGCCACTTTCACATGGAAGATTATAAGCTAGCCCCTTATCCCTTTCAGTCTGGAGTAAAGCTTTCAGTCACTTGTACTTCTCATGAAGTTGATGCTAATTTATATCGTCAACTTGTTGGAAAAATTCTTTATCTAACCCATACCCATCCTGACCTTTCCTTTATTGTTGGTATTTTTGCTCGGTTTATGCACAAACCTCATGAAAGTCATTGGAAAGTAGCTAAAAGAATACTTCGATGTATTTGAGGTATAATTCAGTTCGGGATTCATTATAGTGCAAGAAAATCTCCATTTTTTACTGGTTTCACTAATTCTGATTGGGTTGGTGACCCTAATGATCGAAAGCCTATTGAAATTTATGTATTCACTCTTGGTTCGGGACCTATTACATGGTCTTGTAAGAAAAAAATTTCCATATCTCTTTCTTCATCAGATCTTGTCTCAATTTGGTCTTCATCAGTAGCATCCAACTACACTTTGGTGTGATAATCAGAGTGCCATTGAACTATGCAAAGATCCAGTTCAGCATCAGCGCAAAAAACATATTAAGCTACACATACACTTCATCAAAAATCTCATTCATGATCATGTTCTTGAAGTTCAGTATTGTTCAACCAATGATCAAGTTTTTGATATCTTTACAAAGGCTTTCACATAAGCGAAGTTTACCAAACTTCGATCTATGCTTGGAGTTGAGGAAAGCTATCAGTAAGCCTGGGATAGGATCTAATGCCTCCTTCCTTCTCCTATTGTGTCACCTTTGTAATCCTTCAATCCTATCCCAAGTTTTTCTTAAGGGGAGATGTTAGGATATTCTGACACATAGGAAATAGTTAGGTATAACTTGGTCTAATGTAGAGTTAGGTAAAGTGTGTTTTTTTGCTATGTACTTTTGTAACTTATAATATGATGTCATGATATGTAGTGATATTAAGATTCATTCTCTCCTCGGTATTACCAACACTTGATTTGTGGCTTAACACCTGATTGGTCCATGATCTCTATTTAAAGAGCATGGAGGGTCAGTTTTCTGGTGACTGTTTATGAGAGAAGATTATGTAAATTTTCTTTCTTTATATTAATAAATTTCCTAAATTAGTCGCATTGGCTCAGGCCATGGATTGTTTCCCTCTTTGAGGGTTTTAACCATGTCAAATGCTGGTGTATTGATCTATGATCTGTTTGTGAGTGGTGACCTTTGGTTTTTGATCTAAGGAACTTACACTATAAATTTCCACACCTAATATATTACCATCTAATCTTGTCAAAGGCTTTAGATAAGTCTAGCTTTAGGAGCATTCCAAATTTCTTTGTGATATTTAAAGAGTGAATTATCTCATGGGTGAGGAGAATTCCATCCAAAATTTTTCTTCCTTCCACATAGCTGGTTTGCACAGGTGAGATAAGGAGGGGAAGAAGAGGTTTGAGCCTATTAGCAATTATTTTTGAAATGATTTTGTATATTACATTGAAAAGGGTGATAGGTTTATACTTACATGGAGAGGATGCATTATCTTCCTTAGGAGCTAGGGAAAGGAAAGTAACATTGAGAGCCAGGAGAATCCGTTTAGTATTGCGAGATTCCTCCACAATTTCCCACATCTCTAGCTTGATTATGTCCCGGAATTGGTGGAAGAAATTAGAAGTGAAACCATCCGGCTCAGGCACCTTACCATATTTCAGTTGAAAAACCACATATTCAAACTAGAGGAGGGTGGTAGGGTGAAGGAGAACTTGGTTGTGTTCCTCCGAGATGATTCTTGGGATACGTTGAGTGATTTGGTTGATGACATCTTCTCTAGAAATAATGGGCTCCTTGATATTATCCTTAAACAATGTTAAATTTATTCCTCTATCTCCTCATGTTTCTACAACCGATTACCATCATTGTCCTTTAGAACATAAATTCAGTTGTGCATACGGTGCTGAGCGGTAGATTGTGGAAGAATTTTGTATTACGTTCACCTTCCTTGAGCCAATTTATACAATATTTCTGCCTCCACAAAATATATTCCCAAGGCTGATTCTATGCCAGAAGTTGAGTGAGGTGAGCTTCAAGAACATCTATTTCCTCTGACCTACCTTCCTCAAAGATTTTCTATTAAATATTTGACATGTTCAGAGCCATATCTTTTCCTTTCTAATTGATTTTCCCAAACACATGCTAATTCCAGTCCTTAATTTTTTCTTTAAGATCTTTGAGCTTTATCTGGTGTTATCACCCCCCAAAAAAAAAAAATTCTCAAAACATTGTATGTCAACTTTGTTTTTTTATCATGGTCTCAAATAGGTCTGAAAGTCATATTAAGTTTTGGTTAATGGTAGGTCATATTTTTTATAGGTTTAAAGATCATCATTTTATTTCAAATAAAGTCCTTAGAGGTCCATTCCATGATCAAATATTTACATTTTTCATTTATAGGTAATTCCATTAAGTTTTAGGCTAAATTTATACAATTAGCCAAGAATCTTCCGTTTCGTAGCACCGTTAGTTCAAAAAAGAGGTTTTGAACTATGAAAGCGCTGCTACTTTCGTAGCGCTAATTGCAAAAAATACACTGTGTGCACTATGAAAGCGCGGTTTCTTAACTGTCATGTCAAGTAAGCCATAATTTGTCAGAAATCCATTAAGAAATGATAGGACACGGGTATGGTGAGTCAGTTAGAGGTCAGATTCAAATTACTTACTCATCTCACAGCCATGATCATCATGATAGGGGCATCATTCAATTGTAAGATGAGATTTCAAATTCGAAAATCTTGCCTAATTCAGTCATTCTAGTTTTCATTTGCCTCCACACAACTATTTAAGCTTTGAAGCAGTAAAGCTAAGGCTGTGGTTGTTCTATACCAAGGCTATATTCACTATAATCAAGTGAGGATGTTCCTTTTTCTCAAGTGAGGCTGTTATATGTTATCAAGCGAGGTTGTTCATTCATAATCAAGCGAGGCTGTTTTACTAATTCCAGAGAAGTTGACAGGTTTTTTAAAAAGGAAGCATGGAAGAGGAGAAGAAGGTCCATAGAGGGGGAAATTGTTTAAGATATGAGCCAGAGAATGTAAATGCTATTTTTGAGGATCAAACAGTGATGGAGGCTTTTAACAAAGCAGGTTTCCTCAGATTTTGTGAAAAGTTGTAGGGTTGCCACACTAAGGTGTCTAAAGAGTTTTCCTTACACTTCAGTGGAACAAATACCAAAATTGGGATGTTAAATGTGCCAGTTACACCTGAGATCTTTTCTTCTGTGACATAAATACCAAGGGGGCAGGAGACTTGGTTTAAGGTTTTAAGTTTGACATGGAACCATGCAAGGATTTCATGAAACCTAAATATGCAGATATGGAACTGAATAATGCAATACCTAGGAGCTGCATCAAAGATACCTATGTTAAGCTCTTGTTCAACACTCAAAGATAATTTACACGTGAAGGCAGGTACCATAAATTTTATACTTATCATTTCAAGCTGCTGCTGCATTTCACAGGTAGGATATCATTAGACTTGCCCTTTTACTTACATAGGAGCCTTGCCAAAATGTCTAATAAAGTACAAGCCAAGTTTGATGGGTGTGAAACCTCTCTATTTCACCATGGTTTTATAAAGTTATTGGTTTTGAATGATCTTGAGAAAATAGGCAGGGATTGGTCTTCCTTTTTTTTATGAGTGGATTTGAAATGGAAACCCTAACCTCATCTAGAAACCCTAAAACTAAAAAGACTCCTTCACCACCACCAGCAGAGTCTATTCATCTTGTGATTGCAAAAGCCAAGAGGTTTGTAAAGTTGAAACCAAGAAAATAGGTTGAGAGAAGAGAAGAGAAGAGAAAGGTACTTGTTGTAGAAACTCCATCACCTGAAAAACAGAGGTTAGAAAGTGTCAAAGAGGAAAAACAAAAACAAGTGGCCAATAAGCAGGGAATCCAGAGAAAGACAAGAAGCCAAGCAATAGCATCAAAGGGAAAAATAGTCGTTTTAGGTACATAAGATAGCCTAGTTATGAAAGGAAACTTAGATGACATCCTTCATGCAATTGATATAGAAGAATCACCCATTGTGCAAGCTGATTTCATTGGAGTGGATGAACACAAACATAAAAGATTTAGATAAGCTAAAAAACTTGAATTTGAGGTTGAAAATGTAGCCTTTATTTTCCAAGCAAGGAAAAATTTAACTAGGCATGAAAAGAAACTCCAAGAAGGTAGTAAAGAGGTCCAAGTAACTGTTGAAATAACCCTAATCCTTGAAGAGGTGGTTGATCTCTCATCACCAATAGTGGAGCATGCAGCCAGCAAGACAATGAAGGGAAAGGAACACATGACAGAGTGTCAATTGCTTGAGGAGAGATTGAAGCTAGCAAACCAAGAGATTGAAATGATGAGAAAAAGGGATAGAAAGCACATCATTGAAAAAACAGAGTTCAAGAGGTTGAAGGCAGTATGGGAAGGCCAAACTATTTCTAGGTCTAAGATTCCAAGTGCTGCAGAACATTTTTTCACATGCATAGTACCAGCTATCAAAGAAGCAAAATTTATAAGAGTGATCAATACTCACTTGAGAGCCAGTAATAGAATTCTAAGAGGCCAAGTGGAGGATTTGGAGCTGCAATTGAAATTGTCTTAGGATGAACTAAAAAACCAAGGTGCAGAATGAAAAAATTCAACGAAAAAATCAAATGGGTAATGAAGAATAAACCTCATGAAATGGTGTTTTAGTTCATATGGCTGTTTTTCTTGATGAAACTAGTGAATTTCTGAAGTTTTGGAAAATTTTGGTTTTATTTTTTAAGAAAATTTGAACAAAACTGCTCACTCAGTAGTTTCATAGCGTAAATAGTGCAAAAGGGGTGAAATGCGCTACGAAACTGCTATAGCAACATTTTTCACCATTTTCCATAAATTTTTGAAGGGAAGACCTGTATATTTTGGACTGAAAATTCTAAGGATGGTGTGTTAAGTGAATATGCAGATAATGGCAAAGGAAGGAAATGAAATTTTGAAGGCAAATAAGTTAAAAGTCTGCGCTACGAAAAGCGCTGCGAAACTGTGCTGTTTTCGTAGCGCAGATTTGTTTTTGCTATTTTGGGCAGTTCGATGATGATTTTGTACAACTGGAACTTATGGATGATTTTGAAAATACGTTTTTTCAATTCTTGACAGAAAATGGCTTCGAAGTCATGGGTTTATGGTGGTTAGAGTGTCCCAAGAACACAAAGAATCCTAAGCCTAGAAAATAGGGGATATTTCCTGTTTGCAGGAGATCAACATTGAGGTCATAAAGTGTTGGAGCTTATCATTTGGATTTGACCTTATGGGAATACAAATGGAAAATAATGTAATCTATCTTAGATAAGGTTTTTATGAGTAGAATTAATGAGTTTCAGTCCTATTTGTAATATGAATGTTCACTAGGTTTACAGTTGTCATTTTGTAATAAATATTATGTCACATGGTTATGCAAGGTGTCACAAAGTATGAATTCGATGTATCTAGATGAGGATAAGGTTATCCTATGTTGTAAATGATCTATAAAATATGAAGAAGTCGAAATGCTAAGGGTTGGACATTTTTTAGCAAAAATACTATGGTTATTGTAAGTGACTGTTTTCAGCTTAATACAGAGTTTTCTACTTAGCCAACTCAAGGTTCATGAAGAGTTCTTGTATGTTCTTGTTCTGATAGCATCTTTTTAATATCCAATTGCAGTGGTGTTTTCTTAATATGTTACTCAGAATTCATCATTGATGCTCTGACTTCCTTCATAGACAAACTGACTGTGTGTTTTACTGTTTCACATGTGCATTCCTTGACTTGAACTCTGATATGCCTTGACTTCCATGCTAGGTATATTGTTTGGATTTGCTGTAGCTATTATGAATCCATAAGCCCAATGTACACTTTCTAATGTGATTTACAACCAGTTTATATCATTTATCTACTTTTATCCCATATAGAGTTAGCCATCTACATATTTATCAAAAAATCATAAACCCTTGAGAGAGCCCTCTCAGGTTGAGGAGGATAAGCCTCAAATAAAAGATTGGTCTGAAACAGTTACATGAGATTAACTTGATTGGAAGCCTATGAGGTCTAATTTTGTGATAACAGTTTGGTGTGTCTGCCAGGAGTCTGAAGATTATAATTTCCCGAGATTTTGAAACTGAACTTCTGAAGGTAGCAAGAGCTCAGAAAGCTTTTCATGGCTGCATCTACCTTGGTGACTCCATTTAAAGTTTATATTTTTAAAGGTGGCTTCGAGAAGGAGATAAACGAGGAGTAATCCTGACCCAAATCCACCTACTATCGTGGACAATCCAAACACCATTTCAAGAGGTAGTCAAGGCATTTCCGAAATATCAAGTACTCCATCTCATTCAAAATCCTTGTCCTGTGAAATATTAAAAAGTCTTGAAGACAAAAGAGTTGATGATAAAATTCATGAAGTTTTATTTAGATCAGAAAGTGAAAAGGAGCTAACCGAAATTATCTTAGACTTGCATAAGAGAGGAATAGATACATCAACCCCAGTAACACAAGAAGATAAAGAAGAATTTTGGGAAGTTATACTTCAGA
The DNA here is from genome assembly GCA_034641835.2 of Pinus albicaulis. Classification (NCBI taxonomy): domain Eukaryota; kingdom Viridiplantae; phylum Streptophyta; class Pinopsida; order Pinales; family Pinaceae; genus Pinus; species Pinus albicaulis. The sequence goes on from CM076574.1 coordinate 1,340,388,077, forward strand.
GTTGTTGTTGGAAAGAGTCTTTAGATAAATTAAAAGAGCTTGATCCTTTTGAAGTATTGTTGAAAAGTAAATCTGGTTTACCTCTTCCAAACTGGAGCTCAATTGTTAGTAGCCCACAAAGACCAAACGGTCCTCCTCATAGCAGTTTGTCATCCACTATTTCCGCCATCCCTAAAACTACTATAGTACCTCTAACCATGGCTGGAAATCCACCTGCTGCACCTGCTAGATACACACCTCTTATTCTTCCTGTTGTCTTACATAACCTCCCTAGTAAATATGTTGCTAGAATTAAAACCTAGGGAAGTGATGAAGACATTACAGTAGAGGATCATGTGGATCAATTTAATGATTTTATATACAAGGAGGAGGTTGATCATGAAGATGTTAAGTTGAGGTTTTTTTCTCAAAGTTTTACTGGTGAGGTTAGGAAGTGGTATAAAGCTATTACTCCTGGAAGTATTCATAATTGGAATGAATTTGAAGATGTTTTCTTAAGAAAATGGGGAAATAGAACTAATCTAGTACAAGCCCTCACTGAGTATAATACTTTGAAGAGAGCTGCTGATGAAACTGTCCAAAATTTTTCAAAAAGGTTTAATAAAGTGTTAGATTCTATTCCTGTCCGTTTGAAACCACCAGAAGCTTTAGCTCAAATGAGATATGCTAAAGCTTTTGAATATGATTTTTCCATACTGTTGAGAGAAAGAGAATCCCCTACACTTGCTATGCAGTGAAGGTGGAGGTTAACTTGATAGCAACTAAAAAGTCAAAAATGGGTAATGCTAAGTTGAAATAAGAAGAGAAACCTTCATCCTCTACCTCTTAGGATAAGCTAGATTCAATGATGAAAACAATGGAAAATTTGATGGATAGGTTAGCCCTTGGGAATACCTCCGCTCCCCCTACACAAGATGAACCTCAATTTAGAAACCCTCAATTCAGGAGACCTCATAATCAACAAAGACCAAGGAAGAATAGAAATCAGCAGCCTGATCCTCCAGTGAGACCTCCTTTTCAACAGAATTTTATTGAAGAAGAAGATGACCCTGGAGTTCCTGAGGAGTATATTCATTGTTTTGATGAAAAAATGTTAGGAATTTTCTTGACTAAAGAAGAGCATGATCAATTAGATCAAAACATTCATGAAGAGGAAACATCAGACTATCTAAAGGGGTATCAACATGCTATTTTTGAGATGTAGAAACAATATAATCTCAGAAATAGGAATGTGCCTGTCATTGCAAATGAAACATAGCTTAAGAAGGATACACCTAAGGTTGCTGATGGCAAGAAGGATACTCCTAAGGTAGCTGAAGGTAAGAAAGATGCACTAGCTATTCCTCCTATCAAAAAAGCTGAAAAATCTGTTTCTGTTTTCAATCTTGAGAATGAAATTTATAAGATAAAAATATCAGTCCCTTTTGGTGAGATTCTCAAGGTAGATGAATATAGAAGAAATATTGTTAAAATGTTAAACTCACAACCAGGAGCTGCTAATATCTTGAATGTATTAGAAGATCATCTAACCATATATTTGGGTCCAAGACTAGAAGATGAACAGAATGAGGAAGTCCCTCCTTTTTATGTGAGCCTTAGCATTCATGACATGACATTGCATAATGATATTTTGGATTCAGGGGCCTCTCACAATATTATGTCCAAAGTAATCATGGAAAGAATGGGGTTAGAAATAACTAGGCCATATAAATATTTATTTTCTTTTGATTCAAAAAGAGTTCAATGCATTGGTTTAATGAAGGATGTTGTTGTTGGTCTGACGCAAGTTCCTGGTAAGATTGTAGTCATGGACATTGTAGTAGCAAACATTCCACTGAAGTTTGGTATGTTGTTGTCAAGGTCATGGGCAGCGAAAATTAAAGGTACAATGCATATGGATATTACTTATGCTACCATTCCCGTATTTGGGGAGCAAAGAAGATTGTATCGAGAGACAAGGATGGCGCACATGGTGAGTAGTAAAGACAAACCCCAAAACTTTCCAATTTATTCTCTTGATACTGAACTTGGTTATGATATTCTTTTCAAAAAATTTATTAATGAAGCGGAAGAGGAGAGGAAAGCAGAAAATCAGAGTTCTGAAATTCAACAGTTTGAAATCAACAAACAGACGGTCATCAAGTCAAAGATAAGGAGGAAGAAGGTTGGTGGTCATTGCATTTTGATGGATCATCAGGCAGAGAAGGAGCAGGAGAACGGATTTGGATTAGAAATCCAAATGATGAGAGTAAGTTCTTTTCCTATAAACTGAACTTTGATTGCATGAAAAACATGGCTGAATATGAATCCTTGGTTTTGAAAAGAGTGAATGCTCAAAACATTTCTGGTTTTGGAGATTAAGAATTAGTCATTAAACAGGTTGAGGGTGTTTATAAAAAAAAATACATAAGGATGAGGGCATATAGGAATTTGTTTTTGGAGATGTTAGAAAACTTTCAAGCCTATTCATTCATGGTCAAAGCTAGAGAAAAAAACTCCATTGTTGATTCTCTTGTTGTCTCTGCAAGTCTTTTCATTATTCCTATGCACTCCACAGAAATGTATGAGGTTGAGATCCACCATAGGCCAGCTATCCTTAATAATATTACTCATTGGAAAATTTTTGAGGATGATCAATAGGTAAAAAAATTTATTGAGCTGAAAGAAGAGTTTGAAAATGTACAAGTACATCAACAAAACATGTTGGCTGAATCTAAAGGGAATTCTAAATTTTTGCAACTAAAGAACAATTCCATACCAAAGGGACTCATACCTATAGAAATTTTTTTTGATCAGAATGATGTTTTTAAATCCCCTAAGATACAAGTTGATGATGAAGAAGTTGAGAGTTGTAACCTTGGTACTATATCTATGCCCAAAATGATTAAACTTTCAAAGCTTATTTCAGCTGATATGAAGTTTAAGTATGTCGAAATGATGAAGAGATTCATAGATGTATTTTCTTGGAACTATGCTGATTTGAAAGAATATGATCCCACCATTATTCAGCATACTATTCCCATAAAAGAAAATGAAAAACCCTTCAAACAGAAGTTAAGGAGGATCAACCCACTTCTCATGCCATTGATTGAGAAGGAGGTCAAAAAGCTCTTCGATGCTAAAATCATTGTCCCAATAAAATTTTCAAATTGGCTTGCAAATTTGGTTCCAGTTAGGAAGAAGAGTGGAGAAATAAGAATATGCATTGACTTCGGAAATTTGAATAAAGCCTCCCTGAAGGATAATTATCCCCTCCCAAATATGGATCAAATTTTGCAAACTATTGTTGGTTCTCAGAGAATGTCTATGCTTGATGGTTTTTCAGGTTATAATCAGATCCTTGTACATCATGATGATCAGGAAAAAACAAACTTTACTACACCATGGGGTACTTTCATGTACGCCAAGATGCCATTTGGTCTCATGAATGCAGGAGCTACCTTTCAGAGGGAAATGAACATTGCATTTTCTGAAGAGAAGGACAAGATGGTGGTTGTGTATCTTGATTACATAACAGTCTTCTCAAGGAAGGAAGAAGATCACTTGAAACACTTGCAAATAATTCTACTGAAATGTAGAAGGTTTGGCATCTCACTAAATCCCACCAAAATTATTTTTTCTTTAACTTCAGGTAAATTAATTGGACATATCATTTCTAAAGATGGGATTAATATTGATCCAAACAGGGTCAATGCAATTCAGAAGGTGGATTTTCCAAGAAGTAGGAAGGAGATTCAATCTTTCCTTGGAAAGGTTAATTTTGTAAGGCGATTTATTCCTAATTTTGCTGAGATTGTGAAGGACATAACAAGGATGCTGAAGAAGGGAGTTGATATTAAGTGGACAATAGAAGAAAGAAACTCATTTGAGGAGATCAAAAGGGCACTCACACAAGCACCGGTATTGATCAGTCCAGATTTCTCAAAGGAATGTCTGGTTTTTACTTTTTCATCAGAGAATACTATCGCAGGAGTTCTGCTACAAAAAGGACAACAAGGTATTGAGCAGCCGATTTCTTTATTTAGTAGGACATTGCCGATTTTGAGTTGAAGTATAATATCTTAGAAAAGCAAGCCTATGCCTTGGTGAAGCATATCAAAGATTTCAGAATTTATATTCTGCATTCTCATATTGTGGCGTTTGTTCCTAATACTGTTGTGAAAGACATGCTCACTCAAGCCGAACCTGATGGTAAGAGGGGGAAATGGATTTCCAAGTTTCTAGAATATGATATAGAGATGAAACCAAAAAAATTGGTCAAAGGGCAAGGCCTAGAAAAGCTGATGGAGCAGTCAAACTTTGACTGTCTTGATATAAATTGTATTGCAGAAATATCAGAAATTTCAGAGGATGAAGAGGAACTAATTCCCATTGAAGAAAAATATATCACTTCATATTGGTAAAAGGAGGTTGTTTTTGTCCTACAACATCATAAAGCACGTATTGATTTAACAAAGTCCAAAGAATTTTTTTTTAAGCTGAAATATTTGAGATACTTTATATTTGACAGAAATCTGTTTTGAAAGGATACTGGCAGAATTTTGCTGAATAGTTTGCTGGCAGAGGAGGCTGATAAAGTGATTGAGGAGTTCCATAAAGGAGATTGTGGAGGTCACCATTTTTGGAAGGCGTTAGTGAACAATATTCTGAGAGCAAGGTATTATTGCCCTACAATGTTTAAGGATGTCTATAAGAGGGTTGCTTCCTGCCACGAATGCCATATTTTCAAAGGTAAGAAGAAGATTGTACCTTTACCTTTGATGCCTATCTATGTAAAAGCGCCTTTCCAGCAATGGGGACTAGACTTTATTGGAGAGATTCATCCATCATTATCAGGTCAGCATCGCTGGATTCTTACAGCGATTGATTACTTCACTAAATGGATTGAAGCAATCCCAACTAGGTAAGCAAATGATTCTGTGATTATTTCTTTTTTAGAAAATAATATTTTCTCTAAGTTTGGTTGCCCCATGAAGATTATAACTGATAATGCACAGGAATTTAAGTCTAAGAAATTGATCGATTTATGTCATCAATATCGTATTACTCTCGGACATTCTACTACATACTATCCGCAAGGAAATGGCCTTGCTCAATCTTCTAAAAAAAGCATTGTAAGGATCATTAAAAAGTTGTTGCAGGAGAATAAGAAGGCTTGGAATTTGAAGTTGAAGTATGCCTTATGGGCTGACAGGATATGCACAAAGAGGTCAATTGGAACTTCACCATATGAATTGGTATATGGCTCTGAGGCTATTTTTCGTACATCACTAGGGGTACCTGTCATGAAACTGATTCAAGGGCTAGAAGAGGAACCAAATGCAATCCAGAGGATAATAAATCAGCTGATAGCTTTGCAAGAGAAGAGGAATGAAGTTTATGACAACAATCAACAATCTCAAAACAGAATCGAGAGGACATTTGATAAGAAGATCAAGGAATAAATTTTTCAAATTCAAGATGAAGTATTGAAATGGGAGGCCAGAATTGAAGAGAAAGGCAAACATGGTAAGTTTGAGAACTTATGGAGGTCCTTTCAAGATAGCTGCTTTTCATGGAAACAATACTTACAGACTACAGGAGATGGATGGAAAACCATATGCTGTAGGACCTTTCAATGGCAGGTTTTTGAAGCATTATTCTTCCTAAAGTTTGATGGATTATTCATGTCATTGTACATATTTCATTTTATGAGTTCTTTCTTCTATTATGACAAGCTAAATCAACAAGCTTGAGCCTGAGGTGAAAGCCATTAGAGCTTGAGGAGGAATCTTGGCAATTTCAAAGTTTTTTCTGTTTTAGTCGAGAAAATGGATATCAGCACTGGAACTACTAGTTCTTAGTGTACCACAGGGGCACACTATCCCAAGTGGAGCCACTGTTATCACCCAAAAAAAAAAAAAATTTCTCAAAACATTTTATGTCAACTCTGCTTTTTATCATGGTCTCAAATAGGTCTGAAATTCATATTAAGTTTTGGTTAAGGGTAGGTCATAGTTTTTATAGGTTTAAAGATCATCATTTGATTTCAAATAAAGTCCTTAGAGGTCCATTCCATGATCAAATATTTACATTTTTCATTTATAGGTCATTCCATTAAGTTTTGAGCTAAATTTTTACAACTAGCCAAGAATCCTCCATTTTGTAGCGTCGTTAGTTCAAAGAAGAGGTTTTGCGCTACGAAAGTACTCCTACTTTCGTAGCCCAAATTGCGAAAAATACACTGTGTGTGCTACGAAAGCACAGTTTCTTAACTGTCATGTCAAGTAAGCCAAAATTTGTTGGTATGGTGAGTCAGTTAGAGGTCAAATTCAAAGTACTTACTCATCTCACAGCCATCATCATCATGATAGGGGCATCATTCAATTGTAAGATGAGATTTCAAATTTGAAAATCTTTCCTAATTTAGTCATTCTAGTTTTCATTTTCCTCCACACAATTGTTTAAGCTTTGAAGTAGTAAAGTTAAGCTTGTAGTTGTTCTATACCAAGGCTATATTAACTATAATCAAGCGAGGTTTTTCTATGTTATCAAGCAAGGTTTTTCATTCATAATCACGTGAGGTTGTTTTACTGATTCCAGAGAAGTTGACAATTTTTTTAAAAAGGAAGCATGGCAGAGGAGAAGAAGGTCCACAGAGGGGGACATTTTTTAAGATATGAGCCTGAGAATGTAAATGTTATTGTTGAGGATCAAACAGTGATGGAGGATTTTAGCAAAGAAGACTATCTCAGATTTTTTGAAAAGCTGCAGGGTTTCCACACTCAGGTGTCTAAAGAGTTTTCCCTACACTTCAGTGGAAAAAATACCAAAATTGGGATGTTAAATGTGCCAGTTACACCTGTGATCATTGCTTCTGTGATAGAAATACCAAGGGGGCAGGAGACTTGTTTTAAAGGTTTTAAGTTTCACATGGAACCATGCAAGGAATTCATGAAACCTGAATATGCAGATATGGACCTGAATAATGCAATACCTAGGAGCTGCATCGAAGATACCTATGCCAAGCTGTTGTTCAACATTCAAAGATACTTTACATGTGAAGGCAGGTACTGTAAAGTTTATACTTATCATTTCAAGTTGCTGTTGCATTTCATAGGTAGGATATCATTATAATTTCCCTTTTACTTACATAGGAGCCTTGCCAAAATGTCTGATAAAGTACAAGCCAAGTCTGATGGGTGTGAAACCTCTCTATTTCACCATGGTTTGATAAAGTTATTGGTTTTGAATGCATTTGAGAAAATAAGCATGGATTGGTATTCCTTTTTTTTTATGAGTGGATTTGAAATGGAAACCCTAACCTCATCTAGAAACCCTAAAACAAAAAATACTCCTTCACCACCACCAGCAGAGTCTAGTCAACCTGTGATTGCAAAAGAAAAGAGGTTTGTAAAGTTGAAACCAAGAAAATAGGTTGATAAAAGAGAAGAGAAGACACAAGTACGTGTTGCAGAAACTCCATCACTTGCAAAACAGAGGTTAGAAAGTGTCAAATAGGCAAAAAAAAAACAAGTGGCCAGTAAGCAGGGAATCCAGAGAAAGACAAGAAGCCAAGAAATAGCATGAAAGTGAAAAACAGTTGTCTCAGGTACATATGACAACCCAGTTATGAAAGGAAACTTGGATGACATCCTTCATGCAATTGATATAGAATAATCATCCATTGTGCAAGATGATTTCATTGGAGTGGATGAACACAAATAGAAAAGAGTTAAATCAGCTAAAAAAGTTCAATTTGAGGGTGAAAATGCAGCCTTTATTTTTCAAGAAAGGAAACCTTTAACTAGTCATGAAAAGAAACTCCAAGAAGGCAGTAAAGAGGTCCAAGTAATTTTTGAAACAACCAGAATCCCTGAAGAGGTGGTTGATCTCTCATCACCAATAGTGGAGCATGCTGGCAACAAGACAATGAAGGGAAAGGAACACATGACAGAATGTCAATTGCTTTAGGAAAGATTTAAGATAGAAAAACAATAGATTTAAATGATGAGAAAAAGGGCTAGAAAGCACATCATCAAAAAACCAGAGTTCAAGAGGTTGAAGGAAGTATGGAAAGGCGAAACTGTTTCTAGGTCTGAGATTCCAAGTGCTGCAGAACAATTTTTCACATGGACAATACCAGCTATCAACGAAGCAAAATTTATCAGAGTGATCAATACTCACTTGAGAGCAAGTAATAGAAGGCTATGAGGCCAAGTGGAGGATTTGGAGCTACAATCGAAATTGTCTCAAGATGAACTAAAAAACCAAGGTGCAGAATGAAAAAATTCAAAGGCAAAATCAAATGGGTAATGAAGAATAAACCTCATGAAATGGTGTTTTAGTTCATATGGTTGTTTGTCTTGATGCAAACAGTGAATTTCTGAAGTTTTAGAAAATTTTGGTTTTAGATTTGAAGAAAATCCGAACAAAACTGCTCACTCAGCAGTTTCGTAGCGCAATTAGTGAAAAAAGGGTGAAATGCGCTACGAAACTGCAGAAGCAGCATTTTTCACCCTTTTCCATAAATTTTTGAAGGGCAGAATTGTATATTTTGGCCTGAAAATTCTAAGGAGGGTGTGTTAAGTGAATATGTTGATAACCCCAAAGGAAGGAAATCAAATTTTGAATGAAAATAAGTTAAAATTTTGCGCTACGAAACTGTGTTGTTTTCATAGCACAGGTTTATTTTTTCTATTTTGGGTAGTTCGATGATGATTTTGTATAGTTGGTACTTATAGATTATTTTTAACATATGTTTTTTCAATTCCTAACAACAAATGGCTTCGAAGTCATGGGTTCATGGTGGTTAAAGTGTCCCAAGAACACAAAGAATCCTAAGCCTAGAAAACAGGGGATATTTCCTAGTTTGCAGGAGATCAGCATTGAGGTCATAAAGTGCTAGAGCTTATCAGTTGGATTTGAAATTATGGGAATACATTTGGAAAATAATGTAATCTAGCTTAGATAAGGTTTTTATGAGTAGAGTTAATGAGTTTGAGTCCTATTTTTAATAGGACTGTTCACTAGGTTTGCATGTCATTTTGTAATAAATACTGTCACATGGTTATGAAGGTGTCAAAAAGTAGGAATTCGATGTATCTAGATGAGGATAAGGTTATCCAATGTTTTAAATGATCTATAAAAGATGAAGAAGTCAAAATTCTAAGGGTTGGTGTTAGTATGAATCTTTTGTCGAAGCGTACGAAAAAATACCTCTTTAGCTACGCATAACTTATAGCCCTAACATCAAATATGGCTGCCAATATCTTCAGATCTGCAGTTATTTGATCAAGACAAGTGCTGCAAAAAACCAGATCTATGCATAGAAAGACATTGGGCAGTAAAATCAAGAGTTTGCCCCATACATCCAATAGACAAGACAAGAACAATGTTTTTTGAAAGAATTTTTGTATTAAGGGCACCTGGGAGGAAAACAAGAAGGTGTATCCAATTCTCCTCAATGGGATGGGTTCTTGGAAGTCCTCAACACTTCAGATCTAGAATCTCTCTCTCTTTTTGGTGTAGAAAACCCAGACAAAGATAGAACTCAAAGGGAGCTCACACAGCAAATAATGAAGAATGTGACCAAGTGTATAGATCCAGAGTGATCTAATAGGCAACAAAAGGTGAAGAATGATAGGAAAAAACCTCCTATTTATAACAAAATATTGGGTCATTCTAGATCTTGGTGCATGATTAAAATAACATTAACCAAATCTAGATCCACCTTTTATGGAATATTTTATTATATTTGTTGGAGGGGAAAAGTATTTGACTTGGGTCAAATCCCTTTATTTGTGAATAATAAATAAATAAATGATTTATTTATCATTTTAAGGAAGTGGTTGAAAGATAATCAAATAAATAATCATTTATTTAATTATTTATGGGTGATTTAGTCATATTTAAGAAGGAATATTATTTAAATAAGATTTAAATAATTATTCCTAGAAAATAATAAGATAAATAAAGATTTATCTAATTAATTTCTTTGTTTTGGGTTAAACATGACCAGGAAAATCAAACAAATATAAGTTTGTTTAATATTTCCTTTTGGGGTTTCCTGTTTAGACCATAAACAACCTAATAAATGTGTTTTATTAAGTTATTTTACATAGTGAAAGCAATTTTACTTAGGGTAAAATTGGTCTTACATGGTGTACTTGGGTCCATCTAATGATAATAGGTTAGATGACCAAAAATGGTGTAACAGATTGCCCCCCAGCGTGCGAGTGTTAGGAGCAAATCGTATGACCGAAGTACGTTGTAAGAACTCAATCACCAGACAACAAAAGGGAAGTCAGAGAGAGAAATGTGAGGTAGACTAATGTGCTGAAGAACTAGACCCTGAGGAGACGAGACTTACAGGTGCAACAAGTCTCTTTTTATGAGAAGGTACCTGTGCTAAAGGCGGCAGGGGAGGCATACCTATGCCCGCCGAGACAAAGTACAAAAGAATAGTGTGTCCAGTAAACAAGGGACCAAACCATAAAGTACAGCCGGCATAAACATGAGCCAGATAGAAATACAATGAGGGATCCCATATACATGCTGTGCCTGGGATAACAGCCAGGACTTATACAATAATATCTGAGTACATGAGATACAAGTACAACCCAAATGCCCCCTACAAGCGGGGAAGGGCTCACAAAATCTGACTGATACATGCAAATCAAAGAGGCGCTGCAAGCGGCTAAGGCCGACATCATCAAATATATGGAGCTGCATCGAAGGTTGCAATGAAGAGGTCATCTGGGCATGTGGGGGGCTACCTGCAGGGCTACCCCCTCATGAGGGCTGAGACATCTCACACACACCCAGGCATCACTGAGAGCTGCTGCTGCATCATTGGACCATCAAGCATACGGATCTCGATCATGCTGAAAGGAGCTGAAGTGGAGAAACAATCAAGTCAAAGGGAAATGAGAGATCCCTTTGCCTGATCCGAGGCACCGAACAAGAGTGGAAGCTGGAACCAAGGTACACCGCTCTCTAGACTTGTCCTCTGGAATGAAGGAGCTGATGTCGACAGAAGGAGGTCCGCCGTAGGTGAGGCAATGAGAGATCCTCAACTAAGGCATGAGAGAAAATAGTAGAGCGACTGACAGACTAATACCAATGATGATGATGGAATGGAGGGGACTGAGTAGCAAATGGACGACTTCCCTTGCTAGAGCATAAAGGACATGAATGACATGGCAGCGACTGACACAGTATCATGAGGGATAGGGGACAGTGGGACTGACGGTCATAATGTGTGACACAAGAGAGAGACCAAGCAATGAAGGATGGAGGACTATAGCGGGGTACAAAGGGACTCGGGATAGAATCCATGAATGTGATGATGACTCAACTTGGATGCTCTAAACAAGGGTGACTTGATGGTGCTGCCACACAGTAAAGGTCCCAATGGGGGACCATGAAACATGAGTATAAGATGGTATCTCATGACGAAAATCGACACAAACAAAGAAAAGTATGGAGGCAAAGTGGTGCCCCAAGTACAAGTGTTGTAAGTGAGGAAACTCGATTTTGGGGGGAGGTGAAGTGACCCTTATTGGACAAAATGGGTCCTGCTAAAGTATCAAATCACAAAAAACTAACAGATACCCATTAGAGGGCTCGGTGAGAGCTTTCCAACGGTGCAGATGGTTTGTCAAACTGAGTTACGGTGTGGTTGCAGCAGCTGAAAGAAAAACCGGGGTTCTGTTTTAATAAGGCATTTTTCCCTCCAAATTCACTCATTTGCTAGTGTTGCTGTGGTGAAGGTAGAGAGGAGAGAAGGCCCTAAATATTGCGGCGAGCGTAGCGGACAAACTGACCGTTGGAATCGAGATCTGTCAGTTGCAGGTAAGAGGCCTAACCTTACTCTTTCAGTTTGATGGTTTGAAAGTTCAGATTAGGGCCCAGAATCTCAGGAACAGACCCTCTTGCATCTTTTCGGCCGGGTCGCACTTTTTGGGCCAAAATCTGCGACCTGGGAAGCAGGTTTTGAGAAAAAATGTGCGACCTGTCCCAGGATTTGGCAGAAAAGTGCGACCTAGAAGATGAGGGGATTTTAGTGCTGTTTTATGGCTGAGAGTTGGGTTTTTGTGTTTGGTTACAGTATTCCCTATCTGTATGCTGACAAACATGATGGTTTCGTGCAGATATGGCAGATATATGGGTTAACTGGAGAGAGAGAGACCTGGGTACATTACGGGCAGAGATCCAGGCAGATCAGGGTGTCCGTCATGTGTTGGCTAGGTTTGGGGTTCTGAAGTTTTTGGAGAACCCTTTGATGAGAGCTGGAGAGCGCTTGTTGGCTCGTATTATCAGTTATTGGGATCCAGAGCATGAGGTCTTTGTAGTGCAAGGGCACAGGATCGAACTGACAGTCCAGGATGTGTATTTCCTGACTGGTCTCCCGCCACTTGGGATGGTGGGAAATACGGCGCCAGTGTTACCGCGGGGGCGGAACATCATGGAGTTTGTGGAGTGGCATTTTCGACCGCGTCTCCAAGTCAAAGGGATGCGGATACCGATCGGGGACCTAGAGAGATTGGAGACCCGTGCAGTGGCTGCAGCGGTGCTACGGATCCTGGGCAACTAGGCGTTCCATCACATCACTGGGGGACAGATGATGATTGTAGAGAGTTTGTTGAGTGGGACCTACTATGGGTGGGCCCAAATGATGCTGGTGTCATTAAAACGACAGCTGTCGCTTTGCAAACGGCAAGTGAACCACGATTGCTCATATGGGGCTTTATTGTGCTCCTTCTTTTTTGAGAAGATCCCGACCTTACGACCTTGTATACAGCTCCCAGATGGGGGCCCGAGAGAGCCCAGGATGCGCCGGTGGGGGCGACTACTGTGTAGAGGAGGAGGAGGGGTGGTCGGACGGGTGTTTCAACCGGAGTTCTTTGCCCATTGGGATCAGATGCCGCTATACATAGACGACTATCCCTATAGTGGGATGAGTTATTGTGGGGATCCGGACCTGCCACTTCTGCCTGGTCAAGTATGGGGGCCCGATGGTAAGTGACAAGTGACTATTCTTTTTTGGGCATGTTAAAGTTATTGAACAGTAGATAGGGTACTGATTCATGTAATTTTGGTATGCAGATATAGCTCCGGTAAAACCGGCCAGATATATGGGACAACCTGCAGCATCAGGAGCTGTAGGCCTGAGTGGAGCGAGAGCATCGCATAATGAGGATGCAGCCGCCCTCCTGGAGGACATCCGCCATAGATGTGAGAGGTTGATGACCGGTGTTTCAGAGCGCGGGTGGCAAGACTTAGACGACCAGTACATAGAGCCATGTATTGGTCTACCCTTGGAATGGTGAGGGGTCATGCGGCACATGGCAATGGCCGGTCAGGGGATACGTGATCTACGAGCTGCAAGAGCAGAGCCATTGGCTCAGGATGCACCAGATAGTGATTAGGTGTGGGGCGTGTGGTGCCCCCAGTTTTGAGTTTTTTGTAACATGCGATGGGCATGTCATATGTATCAGAGTAGATGGACTCTAAACACATGTTTTGCGACACATATTATGGATATGTATCTTGTTAATGATTATGATTGTTATTGTCTAGTATAAAATGCGTGTGATAAATGCCAATATAGAACATGGTTTGCAATGCTATCTACATATTGATTTTGTTCTCGAGGTACATGGTTGAAAGTTATGGTTTCAAATTCATGTATCAAGAGTTTCACTCGTAAATATCGTCTAAACAGCATAGGATTATGCACACGATAGACACCATTTAGTTGCATGACAAGAAGTAGGGAATCTATACGAACATGCAGATGGAGGATGCGATGAGAGAGGGCATCGGCTAAAAGACCCCGCACTGCATCGTATTCAGCCTGATTGTTGGTGGCAGGACCAATGTAGACCCCGTTTGAGAGAACAAGGGCATGCAAGGGGGTGAAGATGGCCCAACCTGCCGAGGCGAGATTCCGAGAGTAACGACTTGCACCATCGGTGTAACCGATATAGGGTTTGGACGGGAGGTCCTGCGGAATAGTGTTACAAGACAAAAAATGGGGGGAGGAGGGACAATGACGACAGTGTGAGTGTACAGAAGACATAGAGCGGCAACTGCGGGAGGGAGTGTGATGGGCAGGATGGCTATGACTCATATACAAACTAGAGGGTGCTATATGAGGGCGATAAGAGATAAGGCGGGGACTCGGGCTGTGGAGGTCAACATGGATACGGGTGGTGTTGTCTCGGTTAAGGGCGGGAAGGATGAGGTCACGGGAAAAGAAGGATTACAAGGGGGGATCCCGGCCGGAAACGAGGGGATGAGGAGAGGAAGGAAAACCACATGACGTGGCAAAGCTACCTAAACCATCCGTACAGGAAGAAAGGCTCACATACGGATCGTCACGGGGGATGACAGAAGAACAAATGAATAGATGGTCAAAAGATGTTGAGCCCAGGGTGGTTGCTGAAGGGGGGTCGAGAGAACCATCAGGGGAGGAATTCGAGGGAATGTTCTCCAAGGGTCTCATGGATGATGATAGGTAGAAAATGGTGGTGGTAGGCTCGGACATTTGGAAATCAGGGGGGGGGATGTCGATGGGAGCGGGTGGATCCTCAGACTGACCGGCAGCATACTGCACAAGTATGGGAGACGCGGATTGATTTTGTTCAACCTCATACTCTCGAACTACCTCTAAAGAGGTGTGGTAATGCGTGAGGTGAGGACAATGGTGGGAATAATGGCCATGGACACCACACAGAGCACAGGGTTTGTTGGTGCGGATAGTCTTGGGGTTCTTGGTTACGGACGAAGAAAGAATGGAGGCTTCAGGGATTGTAGACTCGGGGAACACGACTTTAACCATGGGTTGAATACGGGGCAATTCAGGACAAGCATGGGTGGCGTGACCGACGACATCACACAAGGCGCAGGGCTTTGCGGGCGGAGGAGGGACCGGGTCAGTCGGGGTGGCCTTGTCTTTGGGTGCCCCCTTGTGAGCTTTTCCTTTCTTCCCGGGAGCCGTCACGACAGGAGAAGGGTCCTGTGGAGGTGCTGGGGGCACAGTGGCAACAGAGGAAGCGAGGGGGAATGGTTGAACCGGTGTCAAAGCAAGGTAGGGTTTGGGGTGACCAGGTGGGGTAGCGGCTGGAGGGTCAAGGTACCAAATGGGTATGCCCAGGGTCAGGTTGGGGAGATAGAGGGTGGCCATGATGGGGACTGAATAGACTCCGGGAGGGGGAGCCAAGAAGGGTATCTGACCAACAGGATAATGACCAGGAGGGACGACTCTGAGGTGGTTGAGGCCTGGGGGAACCGACCCAGGAGGATAGAGGGGTTCAGGGATGCCAGCTGTAGGAGAAGGGCCAGAAGGAGGAGGTCCGACTGGCTGAGATGAAGGGCTAGGAGTGGGTTGCGGTGGGCGAGGTTGAGTCGGAGGTTGCTGACTAGCCGAAGCAGGTCGCTTAAGGGCAACCCAAGATGATTTCATCATGAAAACATTCGATAAGCTAGGATCAGAGATAGGGGGAGGAGGAAGACCAGGGAAAGTTCCAAGCAAAGAGGAGTCTTTGTAGATGCCGGGAGAGACACTGGTCAAGGAATCGACGGTTTTATTATTGGATACAGAAAAGATGGTCGTCTCAGGGGAGGTCTGAGACTTTGGCTCATGATACGTCAACTGGTCGATGGTGACTATCGTTCCATTGTGAGGAAAAGACATCTTGCGAAAAACCGTAGAAGGGACAGAAGACATGGCATAGGTGTAGCTTCGCCCCAAGAGAATGTTGTAATCTAGAGGGGCATCGATGACTTCGATGTCAACGCAAAAATTATTGCCCGCAAGAGTGATAGAACAATTGCGGAAGAGGCCGATAGGCTGGGAGGTGTGGCCATCCCACGCTCGAAGGGTGATCGTGGAAGGGGCCAACTCAGGAGATCCGAGTTGCTTCCAAACCGAAGTGGACATCACACAGGTGGATGCCCCCTCATCAATTATGCACCGAGAAACTTTAGCATTCCGGATTTTGACTAGGATTTGGAAGGCTATGGAGGTAGGAAGGGGAGGATGTGCTGATTGATGGGCATTGAAAACAATCATTTGGTCATCAGCAGGATCCACAGCGCCCATGGCAGATAGTAGAGCCTTCTTTTTGGAAGGGCACGATTGGAGGAGTTCCAATGTGGAAATGGCAGCAGGAGACTACACCAAGTCATCTACTATGCTATACGAATGAGCAGCTCGACCAGGAGTAGCATTTCAGCGTAATGGTCCTTTAGGAATCTTGGTATGAACCTCAACTTTGGGTTGAGGGATATGCAAGGGACCATTAGATGTCGAAAGAGGCTCGGTGGAACCTGAAGAAGGGGACTCGGAGGCAGACTGAGCGGAAGGCTTGGGGTACTGGCGAGACCGAGTTTGAAGGTGAAGGTCGACGGTTGGGGATGGATCAGAGTTCATCATGAGGATCTGATAATCGGAGGAACCAGAAGGGGAAGGTTGAGTGGCGGCCTGTCCGTTAGGTGGTTGGGCAGCCACGAATCCTTGCTGGGGGAAAGGATCGGTAAACACAGCCGGTTGAGTAGTGGTCACATTAGGGGGAGCATGAGGGGAGGCATGCTGTCCTCGCAATGTGGCTTGAGACTCCCACATCTGCCGCATATGTGGTAAGAGGGGACAATCGTGAGTGTAATGACCGTAAACACCGCAACACGAACAAGGCTTATTTGTACGAATAGGCCTGTCCGGCTTGGGCTGAGTGCCCTGTTGCTGGTGAGCAGTGTTAGGGTCAGTACCTTGAGGATTGGGTCCACGAGTACCAGGGGAAAATTTATTTTGATTGCCTCTCCGCCTTCTTTGAGAGGAAGGAGAATTAGTCGCGCCCTGTTGTGAAAATACTTGCCCTGGAGGGGGCTGTAAGTGCTGTTGCTGGGGTGGAGAAGGCAAGGGAGGTGGAAGTGCATATGCTGGAGGAGCTGGAGCACCAGGCTGCGGATAAGGATAGTGGTTAGGTTGGGCAACATTGAGGTAAGCAGGAGGTTGGGCAAAAGTATAAGGCATGCCGTATCCTGGATACATGCTACCTAGAGGGGGAAGAGTGCTAGAGGTGCTGGCCCCTCCCAGAGGGGGACCATAGCCCATAGGAGGTTGAGCATATGGATGAGAAAGGGATCCAACGATACCGTCGGCAGAGTGATATGCCCCCGGGGCGTTACTGCCACCGGGCCTAGGGAGGTCAGGAAGGACGGTATAGACATAACCAGACTGAGCGTAGATCAGGGCATACTTCAAGGCTATTTGGAGGGCGACTTCTTTGGTTTGAGGGAAATGGGAGGCGACATCTTTTCCAATGGGGGGTAAGAGAGTGTGAAGGAACCAGTCCATATAAACCCGATCTTCAAAGGTGGGAGCTCAACATAAGCTTCATCTTCTCCGCCATTCCTGGACATGAGTGGAAAAGTGGGTTGAAGAGGTTTGACGGAAGGAGGTCAAAAGCTCTGTACCAGTGTCGTATCAGAGAGGGAGCTGTGAATAAGAT
This sequence comes from Pinus albicaulis, assembly GCA_034641835.2. Lineage (NCBI taxonomy): Eukaryota > Viridiplantae > Streptophyta > Pinopsida > Pinales > Pinaceae > Pinus > Pinus albicaulis. Next base: position 1,340,405,575 of record CM076574.1, read on the forward strand.
AAAAAGGCTTGGGCAATGGTTGCAAAGGTGGTATGGGAAGAGGTGGCCTGGTCAACATACCATTTAGAAGCTTCGCCCGTAAGCGTGCGTTGGAACAACCGAAGACGGATGGAATCATCGGTAATGGAATTGGAGGAACACCACATGTGGAAAGATCAGACATGATTGGTTGGATCTTCTCCAACAAGGCCTTCGAACTTAGGGATGTCGGAGGGGAGCTTGGTTGGCATAGCAGGCCAACCAACATCGTGGCGGATAGGGTCATTGGTCAACTGATTGAGATCGGGGAGGCTGAGGCCTACCATGTAAGGAAGCAAGGGTGCAGTCAAGGTAGTTCCTATGGCGGTTCTGCTAGTAGTAGTCCCGGCATTAGGGTCAGGATTCCCGCTAGCGTTAGGCCCTGGACCAGACATAGTGAAGGTGACAGGGGGAGAACCAGAAGTAAAAGGAGAACCCAATGAATCAAAAGAAGAGTTTGAGTGTGGACTCGGAGGAGGACTAACTCGACGACGGCGGGACGGAGTAGGTCGACCGATCGGAAACTGAGGGTGAAGGCCAAGAAGTCTCCGGGAGGTGCGCCTTGGGGGCACAATGATGACAACACAAACACAGCACAAGGGGAAGAAGAACGACCAACAAGGGCAGGGAGGTGCAGAATCAAGAGAGTACAATGTCGAAACAAGGGCAAATAGGTGCAGTGTCAATTGATTTTAAAGTCTTTGCCTGGCGGTGTAAACCAGGCTCTTCTTCGCTTAGGGTGAGTGTGTGGCATGTGTTAATTTTTATTTTTAAACCCTTTTTGTTTTGAGAGCAAGAGAAAAAGTGTGCTGTGTAACTGAAAATAAATCTCAGAGAACAGTATATAATGCTGAAATAACAGAAAATTAACAGCTAACAATGCATCAATCTAACCCAAAAGGGAGGGTCTCTCAAAACGAGTCTAACAGAGGGGAAAAATCTAGTCAAAACACACTACAAGGAGGCCAATAGATCTAGGGTCGAAAGGGACAGGGATCTAAAGGAGAAACCTGCTGAAAAGAGGCGCAGAACACAGCCAAGAGGCAGAGGCAAGGAGGCTGGAAAAAAGGAGGAAATCAGCAAAAAGCAGAAGGGACAAGGAGGAGGCCCTAAAGGAAGATCCAAAAAAAAATTCAGGAGGTGATTTGAAAGGGAGAAGAGCTGATTAAAAGGGATCTGAAAAGGAGGTATCAGATCTGAAAAAGGGATGGCTGAAACCCTGAAAAAATAGACACCTGAAACAGTTAAAACTCTTCCACAAAAAGTGGAGGGTACTAAAGCCCTAAGGGGCTAGGTTCCCACTTAGATGAGTAAAACAGATCAGCAACAGGTCTAAACGGGCTGAGACAGAGGCTGGAAAACCCTTACAGAAGCTTCAGAAAAACCTAGAAAAATTGCAGAAAAATAGCAGAAAAACATGCAGGTCGCAGGTTCTGACCTGTTTTCTATGCAGGTCACAGATAATGGGCTGAAAAGTGCGACCTGGAGGCCAGGTCACAGGTTTTGGGCTGAAAAGTGCGACCTGAAGCTCCGGGTGTCTTAGCGGCAGATTTCCAAAAAAGTTGCCGGCTCAGTTGCGGCTGATGTCTGTCACCTGCGCAATAGGGCCAGAAACATGCGGAAGTTAGAAAATTTAATGTTTTAGGGTTTTATAGGTGAAAAAAAACATAAAAATAGGAAAAAAAAAAAAGATGAAAAGAAACCCTAGGGTCTGAAGTAGCTGGATATGCAGGAATATAAAAAATGACAGCGGTCGTAATTGAAAATCCCTAGCGGAGTCGCCAATTGTTAGTATGAATCTTTTTTCGAAGCGTACGAAAAAAGACCACTTTAGCTACGCATAACTTATAGCCCTAACATCAAATATGGCTGCCAATATCTTCAGATCTGCAGTTAGTTGATCAAGACAAGTGCGCAAAAAACAGGATCTGTGCATCGAAAGACATTAAGCAGTAAAATCAAGAGTTTGCTCCATACATCCAATAGATAAGACAAGAACAATGTTTTTTGAAAGAATTTTTGTATTAAGGGCACCTGAGAGGAAAACAAGAAGGTGTATCCAATTCTCCTCAATGGGATGGGTTCTTGGAAGTCCTCAGCACTTCAGATCTAGAATCTCTCTCTTGTTGGTGTAGAAAACCCAGACAAAAGATAGAACTCAAAGGGAGCTCACACAACAAATAATGAAGAATGTGACCAAGTGTATAGATCCAGAGTGATCTAATAGGCAACAAAAGGTGAAGAATGATAGGAAAAAACCCTCCTATTTATAACAAAATATTGGGTCATTCTAGATCTTGGTGCATGATTAAAATAACATTAACCATATCTAGATCCACCATTTATGGACTATTTTATTATATTTGTTGGAGGGGAAAGGTATTTGACTTGGGTCAAATCCCTTTATTTGTGAATAATAAATAAATAAATGATTTATTTATCATTTTAAGGAAGTGGTTGAAGGATAATCAAATAAATAATGATTTATTTAATTATTTATGGGTGATTTAGTCATATTTAACAAGGAATATTATTTAAATGAGATTTAAATAATTATTCCTAGAAAATAATAAGATGAATAAAGATTTATCTAATTAATTTCTTTGTTTTGGGTTAAACATGACCAGGAAAATCAAACAAATATAGGTTTGTTTAATATTTCCTTTTGGGGTTTCCTGTTTAGACCATAAACAACCTAATAAATGTGTTTTATTAAGTTATTTTACATAGTGAAAGAAATTTTACTTAGGGTAAAATTGGTCTTACGTGGTGTACTTGGGTCCATCTAATGATCGTAGGTTAGATGACCAAAAAATGGTGTAAGAGTTGGACATTTTTTAGCAAAAAGACTGTGGTTATTGTAAGTGACTGTTTTTAGCTTAATACAGAGTTTTCTACTTAGCCCACTCAAGATTCATGAAGAGTTCTTGTATGTTCTTGTTCTGATAGCATATTTTTAATATCCAATTGCAGTGGTGTTTGCTTAATATGTTACTTAGAATTCATCATTGATGCTCTGACTTCCTTCATAGACAAACTGACTGTGTGTTTTACTATTTCACATGTGTATTCCTTGACTTGAACTCTGATATGCCTTGATTTCCATGCTAGGTAGATTGTTTGGATTTTCTGAAGCTATTATGTCTCCATAAGTCTGATGTACACTTGCTAATGTAATTTACAACCAATTTATATCATTTATCTGCTTTTATCCCATATAGATTTAGCCATGTACATATTTATCAAAAAATCATAAGCCCTTGAGAGAGCCCTCTCAGGTTGAGGAGGCTAAGCCTCAACCAACAGATTGGTCTGAAACAGGTACATGAGAATAACTTGATTGGCAACCTATCAGGTCTGATTTTGTGATAAAATTTTGGTGCATCTGTCGGGAGTCTGAAGATTCAGAGGGAAATCTCTGAAGACATGCCCATGGTTATGACATCGACGACAATGGAAAGGCACATGTTTACAATCTATGGTCTTAATCCATTCAAAGTAGTCATGCAATAGAATTACAGAGTCATGAAGCGTCTTCGTGATATGCATATGCACATAGATCCTGGCATAGGTCGTATCTTTTTTAATTCTTATTTCCTATATCCTTCAATGTGTGTTCATCCTAATAATACTGGGGGAGAGAGCAGAGTCTTACCCAAACAAGGGCCCAAATGCAATCTTCTTTATCAGGATTATAACGTTCCACCCAGTTCCGGAGATAAAACCCAGCAGAGTTGAAGAAGAAAGGCCCACCATTCATTACCCTAATTTTATCTTCCAAGCAAGTAAAGATAATGTTGAAGAAGCCCTTAGACCCCAGTTGGAGGTCAATGTGCCCTGTCGATTCCATTTGGCCGCTATCCAACCTCGAAAGCATTTCTCCGTGGGCTAGAAGCCAATCAATTTTCCAATCAGGGCATGGTCCCTCATATATTTGTTTTTAGCATTAATTCGGTGCGTAGGTAAGAGAATCTTGGCCCGCTTGGCTGTCTTCGAAATATAGGTGGAGGATACTGGAGCATTCTCCATTGGGCTATTTGTCGCTTGATGAGTAGGAAGCATGACATCTTTAGGGTTCACGTGAACCGATGTAGAGGGTACCTCAGGAGGTTTAGCTATAGCTTTCGCCACCAAACGAGACAAAGATTGGAGGGGGTCCCATGTGCCCCCACCTCCCCCCCAATGGTTCAGACATCGAGAACTCTGGAAGAATACACCGATGTGACAGTCCTACAGCTACTCGAAGGATGCTACGATTCCTTGCAACATGTGAGAGACAAAAAAACACTTAAGACCTAGAAAATGCACAGCTAGTTTTCTATAGTTTTTCATCCAAAATCCCATTATTGTTATTGCTTTGCCCTTACATTATTATCGTTAGGTTTGCTAGGATTATATTGTGACCCTATGGACTCTTATATATAGAACGGAGGTTTTATCATTTGTATCATCCAATAATTGTTAATTTATGTAATGTAAAAGAGGTTTCTCCCTTGAAGAGGGTGATTTCTAAGTCGTTGATCTCTCTTTTCTTCTATTTTGTGACCTGGTTTCATAACATTTGGCATCAGGGTTTTTGATTATAGGGTTTTGCTACTTCAAACATGTCATCGTGGAATTTTTTCTATAACATTTTTTCTACAAAGGTGTAGAAGCTAAAAAAATAACTCATTTGCAAAGACATCATGAAGAAATTCGTGAATAAATTTCAAATCTTGGTTAGCAATATTTTTTGAGATATCATCCAGGGAAGTTAGGGTTTTTGTAGGCTCTCGATTTTCCTCTCAAAGAGGTGACCTTGGGAAAATGGTCATAACTCTCTCTCCGAGCATCAGATTGGAATTCTCTAAAGTGGCCAAAAGTAAACAAACTTTAGTTTCCTTTGTATCAATTTCAGAGCCGAAGGAGGAAATAGTGACACATGGTGTTAGTACTGAAAATGTTAATGGTGTAATCGCCATTGTATCAATTTTTTCAATTTTTATTGTGTCCTAGTCCATTTCCAAAGTTTGAGTCATTTCCAATCAAAGTTAAAAAAGAGTCCCAACATCAAGGTATTTTTAAGTGAATAGGTGACATAGTGTTTTAGAGTCCTAAAATAAGTTAAAATATCTATTTTTACTTATGTTAGTGTTGAAGGTTTGTCATTGTTTTGGTATTAAATGCAATCATCTGGTCTGGAATAATAGCTACCTTTGTTGCAAATTCATTGTCAAAATAGTAATGCAGTAGAAGGCAACTATTTCTTAGAAATGAAAGTCATATTCTCCATAATGTGAAAAGCGCAATTGTTACACTAAGATTTTGGTTATCTCAATAAAGAGGCTACAGGTAAATAGGTAATCAATTTTAAAAGCAGGTAGATTAAGGCTTCGTGGATAGTATTGCAACCAAAGTTACTTAAAAAGCAAGGCACTGCCTAAAGAAAACTGATTGACCAACAAAGAGGGAGATCCAAAGAAGAGCAGAAAATAATGTTAAAAGGAAGCTCGCCAGGAATTAGATTAAGGAATGAAGCGACGGAGAAGAACCGCATGCAGGATGAGCGGACGACCATGATCCAATTGCATATCCGAAAGGGAAGAAACCGACGGTTGAGATTAAAGCGCAAATGGGGCGACTTCGCAAATCGCATTTTTTAAAGTTTATCGTTAATGAAATCATGTGGTATGTTAAGTGATTTGCAATGTGATGAGGCAAGGGGCATGTGTTGGCGTAGTGCACCAGCATGATTTCGCAAATCACAAAGTTTATGGTTTAGCCATTATCAGTGTAGAGTTAAATTTGCGGGTGGCTGATTTGCGATAAGATAGAAAGTGGCGATATGTGATTTCTTCTGATTGGTCATCATGTTGTGGGGCCCTCAAATCACAATTCCGCGGGTATGCATATTGCTTGGGAGAAATTTCGGTTTTGTTTAAAGTTCCTATAAAGTGATCGTTGTTGATTGCACGCATATGTATTTTTATAAAACTTCTGATGCATGATCTGCGATTGGTCCCATTTCTCTACCACGTCACCTCCGCTCTCATCACACATCAAACTTTGCCATTTTCACTATTTAACTCCCGCATTTCATAATAAAACTTATGATGCGCAATCTGCGATTGGTTCCACTTCTTCACCACGTCATCACCCCCCCTCGCTTATCATTCATTCCGCTCCATGTCTCCTCTATCAATTAAACCTGTTTCAAAGGGTTTTCTTTATAATTTCTCATAAAACGAAACTCTGTCATTCTATCCAAAAGTTTCGGGTTTTCCGCCATTACAAAGGGTTTTCTACCAAAAAATGGAAAGGAACAGTGGAACAATGACAAGGTTTCTCTCAAACAGTTCTGTACCACTACCCTCAGTACCAACACGTTTAAACTAGGTATCATGCAACATTCAAGGAACAATATCACACCATTTTCACTGTTGTTTGCACTTTTTATGGAGTTGGTTTCACCATAACGGAAGAGGAATCTTCCCATAAAACTGCCACATCATACAAACCACGTCAAATTGTTAGCCTTAATGTTTTTAATTTCATTATGTCATAGCACTTTGTATTAAATTTTTAGGATAAGCCTCATCTCTTGCATGAGATTGTAATAAATTTTGGAAACATATTCATCTTTTTCTGTGGAAGATGACAATATTATGTTTTGTATATATATGCCAAACTGATATGAATTCAGGGTTGGTTGGTGGTTATAGAATTTTGACTTATATTATTTGTAATATTTTCTATGAATGAAATGAAATGATACTCTAGAGGACTTATTACCAATTTTCTATGTGTATTGTATACTTTACTTGTGTTTCCATGTCTCCTTTCTTCCAGTTCCAGTTTGAAAATAATTATACTGTTAAGTGTTTTTATTAGTCTCTTAAGCATGTTATGTGTTTTATCAGTTTTTTTTAGTCTCACACAGTGAGCATTCCTAATAAAATATATGTTATAACAGTGTAAGAGCATCACTCATGATAGTTATTCCTCATGATATTTCAGTGAATATTTTGTCAGACGAGAAATAGATTTCTCGCAATGGAATATAGTCAAACTGATACTTTTGTGAATTTATACTAAATGCAGTAGATTTATGTTTTATAGACCTACTGATTCTTCTCTCAGCTTACAATTTCATCTCCTTATAGACTACAAACTTTCACCTTGCTACCACACCAAGTTATAATACCCTGTTTAGTAGAACTGTGGATTTGACCGAAATCTCTCTTCAGTGAGTCAAAGTTTATACCATCTTCCAATCCCATAAAACAAAAACTTAAAATTGCCTTAGATTTTAAGATGTGTCTGGCCAGGCACTTGCTGCAGTCCAAGTGTTGATTCCAACGCCAACATATTTTGGTGCATCTGCCGGGAGACGAAAGCGTTGTAACGAGATATTCTCCCGAGTCTATTGTTATGAATTGCTGACAATCAGTTCTTGATGGTGAATACGAATTGGTGACTTGAAGAAGACTGCAAATTTGTTCACCCGGCGACTCCACAAAGAGGAAGAGGGGTTTCAAGACCTCCTTCTACAAGGAGGAATCAAAGATCTGTAGCTGTGACTCCAGTTGTTGACCCAGAGAAAACCATCAAATATGCTAAAGGAAAACAGATTCAGTTGAAGCCACATCTCAATCAGTGAAGAAGGTACACAAAAAGTATGTTCCAAAGAAAAAGGTACCTCTAACTACTTTAGAATATAAATAATTTTTAGTTTCAAAATATCTGTTGAAAAATATCAAGTTGAAGCTACTCCTCTAGAAAATAAAAAGGATGTTGTTAACCTAGGCTCAACTGAAGGTTTTTCTTACTCATCACCTAGTAAATCTGAAATAAGTATTGTTCTAGTCAAAGAAGGATAAACTCAATTTCTAAGTGTTGAAAAGAAGTTAGAAGAATTTGTGTTGACTGAAGGGGAATTATAACAAGTATTGGCTATTTCACCTTTTCTTGATAGGGATATTTTTGACTAAAGAAGACTTCAAGAATATTTTAAATTTCCTTCAGACTAATCCTAAATACTAGTATCTTGTCACCCCTCAGCAAGAATATTTTCCTTTCTATCCAAATCCTGTTGTTGGAGCATCTTCATCTCATCCACTTGAAGAGACTGTACCTGAAGGTCTTACTTTTAATTTATATCATTTCCTTGCTCAGGAAAATAAGGCTGAATTAATTCCATCCCCTCAAGAGACAACTTTAGATTCTGACTCTTCTACTGAAGGAGAAGTCAAGACATCCTCTGTTCATATTTTTGAAAACCCACTCTTCTCAATTCCAAAGCCTGAAAAATCAGCTCAAGACCCCCAATTTTTTGCTTTTCTAAATCGGAATCATAATTCACCAATTGTAATTCCTATTTCTCAAATAGTTACATCAGTTGTAAATCAGAAAAATATGGCCTAGCCTGCCCTTACAAGGAAGCAACAGATAGTGGCTACGAGATATGTGCCACTTGTTCTCCCTCAACCCTTGCATCCACTTCCTCAAGGAGATTACTTGAAATATCTTCCAAAATATACTGGGGAGGGAGAAGGAGTTTCTGCTGAGGAATATTTAGTGGCTTTCTATAGTTATGTTGAAAATCAAAATATTGAACATGAATATCTTTGGTTAAGACTCTTCATTAAAAGCTTGGATGGTGAAGCTCGAAAATGGTTTAGAAGTTTGGATCCAAATTCAATTACAGGAATTGATGACTTAGAAGAGATATTTGTGAAGCATTGGGGTGATACGAAAGACTATGTCTATTATCTTACAGAATTTGGAACTCTGAAGAAGAAATAAGATAAGTCATTAGATGATTTTACTAAGAGATTTAATAAGATTTATCAGAAAATTCTTGAATAAATTAAACCCATTGAAATTACAACTATGATAAATTTTTCAAATGCTTTAGATTCTGAGTTTTCCTTATGGTTGAGGGCTAAAAAAGCACATACACTGACAACTATACAAGAGGCTGCAATTGGAGTGCAGTCTAATCTCATGGCTTCTAATAAATTAAAAATGGAGGAAGAAAATGCAACAAAAGATAAAAAGAAGATGAAAGAAGAAAAACCTTTTTTTATAAGTCTCTTTCAGCAGAAGACAAGATTGATCAAATATCCAATTTTATCAAGGAACTTGCCTCTAAGATGTCAAAATTATAGGTAGAAAATAAACCAGCTGCTAGAGCCAATCAAAACAAAGCTAACAGAAACCAGGCTCCCTTCAGGAGGCCTTTTCAACCTCAACAAATCCTACAATTCCCAAGGAGGAATGTTGATGATCAAAATTTTCAGCCTCCTTTGAATAATTTTGTTGAAGACGAACAACAAGGAAATGAGGAAGAAAATGAAGAAATAAACCATGTGGGAGAAACTTCACAATCAACATGTTTTACATTGCAGGAATATGAATATAGATCAACAATTTTTTTTGTTTTCTGATGATATGAACGCTCAAATTTATGCATAGAATGATTAAAAAAACAAGAATTTCAAAGCGGAAATTACCCTTTGAGCTCCAAAGGTCCTGTTCAGCAGTCTCAATAAAAAACAGATTCAAATAAACAAGTTTCTAAACAAAAGGCCAAGGTAAATGAGGTTCCTCCACCTCAAAATTCTGCCCCAATCGTTAAAATTACTGCAAAAAATAAGGAATTAGTTCCAATTTATTTTAATTTGAAATCTAAATTGAATAAAATCAAAATTCCAGTCCCACTACCGGAATTATTGAAAAATCCAGCATATAAAGAGTCTTTTAAAAGTCTGCTACAACCTCCTCTCGCTCCTGATTCAGTCAACCTTGAGGATGAGCATCCCACTATTTATCTAGGTTGTCATGTCCAAGATCAAAATGATAATAACTCACCACCTTTCTACCTGCCACTCAATATACATGACAAATTGCTACATAATTGTCTGTTATATTCTAGAGCTTCCCACAATCTCATGCCAAAGAAAGTGATGGATGAATTGGGATTATAAATCACCAAGCAATACCATGAACTTTACACCTTTGAATCCAAAAAATTCAAGTGTCTAGGAGTGATTAAGGAGTTGGTTGTTTCCCTTACCCAGCTGCCTATGAAGAGCTTAGTGATGGAAATTGTGGTTGCCAACATTCCTTCTAGATTTGGGATGTTACATTCTAGATCTTTAACTAAGAAATTGGGAGGTACCCTTTATATGGACATGTAATATGCTACCATCCTAGTATTTGGAGGGGAATTCAGAGGGATGTATAGGGAAAATAAAATGGCCTACATTATTAGTTATCAACACAACCCATCAAACCATCCCATATATATTGAAGAAAAGGAATTGGAGTCATAAATTATGCACCTTGCTGCTGATGATAATGATTTCCAGCCTGAAATAAGGGAAAAACGACACTTTCAAGGTGCAAATGAGAAACATATAGAAGGAGAATAGATTTGGAAATTGTACTTTGAAAGAGCCTCTTCAAGAGATGGATTGGGAGCCGGTTTAGTCCTCATTTCTCCTACTCAGTAGAAGGTGACCATATCATACAAATTGCAATTTTCTACCACTAACAAAACTGCTGAGTATGAAGCACTTGTGCTAGGTATGAAGGCAGTGAAAGATTTGGGAGTAGAACAACTAATTTCCTTTGGTTATTCAGGGTTGGTGATTAATTCGGTCAGAAACAATTACCATGTAAAAAATTCAAAATTGAAGAATTATAGGAATGAAGTCTGGAATTTGATTGAGCATTACTTTTCAGAATTTAATACAAATTTTGTCACTAGAGAAGAAAATCAAATTTCAGATTCACTAGAAATGGCTGCTAGTAATTTCAAATTTCCTCTAGATGTCAAGGCAACCTATAATGTTCAAATAAAAAACAGAACTTTAATTCTTGATAACATCAAGCACTGGCAAGTATTTGAGGATGACAGGGAGATTCAAAAAATTTTAGAGTGTGTAGAAGAGTTTGCAGACATACAAATTGATGATGAGAAAGAAATTGTTGAAAACCAAAATAACCCCTTCTAAGAAAACTGTGGCTGGGAAAAACATTATAGATCTGAAAACTAAATTCATTCGTAAGGGTTTAGTTCCTTTAGAAAGACAGTTTGATAATAATGATGTTTTTCTCAAGCCTAAAAGCAAGGTTGATGGAGAGAGTACAATAGAATGTAACATTGGTACAGAAGATCAGCCAAGATTAGTCAAGGTGTCCAAATTCCTTTCTCTTGAAACCAAAACTAAATATATCAAACTGTTGAAGGAATTTGCTAATATTTTTGCACGGTCTTATAGTGAGTTCAAAACTTATGATGTGAGCATAGTGGAGCAAAAGATCCATTTGAAAAAATATGCAAAGCCCGTAGCAAAAAAATTCAGACAGATCAATCCCATGCTGCTCCCAATCATTGAGAAAGAAATAAAAAAAATTATGGGAAGTAAATATAATTCTTCCTTTGAGATTTTCTAACTGGGTAGCTAATATAGTCCCGGTCCATAGAAAGAATGGAGAGATAAGGATTTGTGTCGATTTTCGCAAGTTGAACGGGTGTTCATTGAAAGATAACTATCCACTACCCAAGATGGATTATATCTTGCAGAAGGTTATAGGATCCAAAAGACTGTCAACGATTGATGGCTTTTCAGGCTATAATCAAATTTTAGTTGACAGGCAAGACAGAGAACAAACAACATTTACCACACCCTCAGGCACATTCATGTACAAAAAAATTCTATTTGGTTTGATGAATGTAGGTGCAACCTTCCAAAGGGAAATGGATATTTCCTTTGTGGGAGAAAATGACAAATTTATGGTCATCTATTTGGATGACATCATAGTATATTCAAAATCTGATGAAGATCACTTGAAACATTTGATTTTTTTTTTTGACAAATGCATAAAGTTTGGTTTGTCCTTAAACACAAAAAAGTCATCTTTTGCTGTCCAAGAAGGTAAGTTATTGGGACATATTGTAACAGAAAGTGGCATCTGTATCGATATGGGAAGAGTATAATTTATTCAAAAGATTGGTTTACTAAGAAATAAAAAGGAATTGCAGTCATTTTTAGGGAAAATCAAATTTCTGAGATGTTTCATTCCTAACTTTGCAGAGATGATAAAACATATAAATGTCTTTGTGAAAAAAGATGCAGAATTTAAGTGGTGAGATGAAGCAAAGAATTATTTTTCAGCAATTAAGTCCTCCTTGACTGAAGCACTAGTTTTGATTAGTCCAGGTTTTGAAAAGGATTTTATGATTTTTTCATATGCTTCAGAAGAAACAATTGCAGTTGTCTTACTACAGAAGAACAAGGAGGGTTTGGAGCAACCAATTTCATTTTTCAGTCGTTCTTTAAGGGATGCTGAGTTAAAGTACAGCTTGACAGAAAAACAAGCATATGAAATAGTTAAGGCTTTGAAGTATTTTCGAGTTTATGTGCTGGATTAAAAAATAATTGATTTTGTGCTCGATATCACTATTAAAGATGTATTGTTGCAGCTAGATACAGATGGCAGAAGGGGACGATGGCTGACCAATATTCTAGAATTTGATGTTGAAATCAAACCAAATAAATTGATAAAGGGTCGAGGCTTGGCTCGCTTGATGGCTGAATCTAATTGTAAATCTTTAAATCTGAATGTAGAGGCAGCTAAAGGAGAAGATGGAGAAGGCATTTCTAATTATCCTGAAATATTTAATTCAGATTGGTACAAGGATATAGTTTAGTTTTGGTTAAATTTCAATTGTCCATGTGAAATGGAGAAATCTAAAAGAATAGCTTTTAAATTGAGAGCTATGACATATTTCATTTTGGAAGACCATATTTACTGGAAGGATCCTGTTGGAGTCTTTTTAAGATGTGTAGATGAAGCAGAATCCCAGAAGATTATGACAGAGATATTACATGCAGGAGTGTGCGGAGGGCATTTATATTGGATATCCATTGCAAACAAAATCTTAAGAGTTGACTATTATTGGCCAAATATTTTCTCTGATGTCTTTGCGAAAGTCAGGAGCTGTGTCGAATGTCAGAAATTTGTTGGCAAACAGAAATTGATACCATTACCTCTCATTCCTATTTCAACAGATGTTCCTTTCCAGCGGTGGGGGCTAGACTTCATCGGTGAAAGTCATCCACCTTCATTAGGACAACATAGATGGATTCTCATAGCTACATACTATTTCACTTAATGAATTGAAGCTGTACCAACCAGGAATGCTACTAATACGGTAATTATCAAATTTATGTTGGAAAATATTATGTCAAGATTTGGTTGTCCACAGAAATTAGTAATTGATAATGCAATGACATTTTAAGTCTGCTAATATGTAGAAATTTTATCAGCGATATGGGATTGAATTGACTCATTCCACACCTTATTACCCTCAAGGTAATGGATTGGCCGAGTCATCCAATAAAATTTTGGTAAGGATTATTAAGAAAATGTTGTCTGAAAATAAGAGGAATTGGGACACTCAGGTGATACATGCTCTGTGGGAAGATAGAGTAAGTGGTAAGAAATCAATTGGAATGTCTCCATTTCATCTTGTATATGGTACTGATGTTGTAATGCCTTTGCAATTATCTCTTCCTGTGAAGAATTTCCTACAAGATGAAGTTGATCATGAAAACCCAGTCCAAAGGAGAATGTTGTAGTTGATAGAGGCACACCAAATCAGAGAATCATTGCTGGAAAAATTTCAGAAGTATTAGGCTAAAGTAAAATATGTTTTTGATAAAAGAGAAAATAAACAGTTGTTTCAAGAGAATGATTTGGTGCTACGTTGGGATGCTAGGAGAGAATACCATGGAAAGCATGGTAATTTCGACAATATGTGGTTTTGTCCATTTAGAATTGCTGAAGTTTTGGAGAATAATACTTTTATGCTCAAACATTTAGATGATGATCAGCTGACTGGAGGCCCAGTCAATGGTCATTTTCTTAAAAATTTCTTCATTTAGTAAGTCATTTGAGTCACTCCATTGTAAATATCCGTTGTGATGTGTCAATAAACTCCATGCCCAATGGTACTTATGTCTGTATATATGGTCAGTCTTGAGTCTAGTCATTCGATGGTCAGTCCCAATATTTATTTTCAAGAAGCATTCCGAGTTTCAAGAGTTTTGCAGGCACTGAGTCTAAAGTCCTTGAAGCCTCACAGGGAGGAATTCATACCCAATATGAGCCACTATTAGCACTGAAAATTTTAATGGTGTAATCGCCACTTTATCACTAATTTGAATTTTTATTGTTTCCTAGTCCATGTCCAAAGTTTGAGTCATTTCGAATAAAAGAAAAAAAAGAGTCCCAACATCAAGGTATTTTTAAGTGAATAGGTGTCATAGTGTTTTAGAGTCCTAAAATAATTTAAAATATCTATTTTGACTTATGTTAATGTTGAAGGTTAGTCATTGTTTTGGTAATAAAGTTGCAATCATCTGGGTTGGAATAATAACTAACTTTGTTGCAAATTCATTGTCAAAACAATAATGCAGTAAAATACGGCTATTTATTAGAAATGAAAGTCGTATACTCCACACAGTGAAAAGTCTAGCTATTACACTGAGATTTTGGTTATCTCAATAAAGAGGCTACAGGTAAATAGGTAATCAGTTTTCAAAGCAGGTAGATTAAGGCTTTGTGGATGGTATTGCAACCAGAGTTCTTTAAAAAGAAAAGTGTTGCCTGAAGAAAAAAGATTGACCCACAGAGAGGAACATCTGGATGAGAGCAGCAAAGAATGTTTAAAGGAAGCTCACCAAGAATTAGACTAAGGAATGAAGCGACGAAGAAGAAATGCGTGCAGGATGAGTGAACGATGATGATCCAATCGCAGATCCAGAAGGGAAGAAACCAACGACTGAGATTAAAGTGCAAATGGGGTGACTTCGCAAATCATAGTTTTTAAAGTTTACCATTAAGGCAATCGAGTGGTATGTTAAGTGATTTCTGATGCGATGTGTCGAGGGGCACGTGTCGGCGTAGCACACTAGCGCGATTTCGCAAATCGCAGAGTTTACGGTTTAGCTGTTATCAGTGTGGAGTTAAATTTGTGGGTGGCCGATTTGCGATAAGACAGAAAGATGCGATGTGCGATTGCTTCCAATTGGTCATCATGTTGTGGGGCCCTAGAACCACAATTTCGCATGTATGCATATTGTTTGGGAGCAATTGCGGTTTGTTTAAAGTTCCTATAAACTGATCGTTTTTTATTGCACACATGTGTATGTTTATAAAACTTCCGATGCATGATCTTTGATTGGTCCCATTTCTCTGCCACGTCACCTCCACTCTCATCGCACATCGTACTTCGCCATTTTCAACATTTAACTCCTGCATTTCATAATAATACTTCTGATGTGCGATCTGCAATCGGTCCCACTTCTTCGCCACGTCATCACCCCCCTTGCTTATCATTCATTCTGCTCCATGTCTCCTCTATCAATTAAACCTGTTTCAAAGGGTTTTCTTTGTGATTTCTTATAAAATGAAACTTCGTCATTCTATCCAAAATTTTCTGGTTTTCTGCAATTACAAAGGGTTTTCAACCAAAAAAGGGAAAGGAACAACGGAACATCAGCAGAGTTTCTCTCAAATAGTTTTCTACCACTACTCTCAGTACTAGCACGTTTTAACCAGGCACCAAGCAGCATTCAAGGAACAAACACACACCATTTTCACTGTTTTTTGCACATTTTATGGAGTTGGTTGCACCCAAATGGAAGAGAAGTCTTCCCATAAAACTGCCACATCATACAAACCCCTTCAAAATTTTAGCCTTAATGTTGTTATTTTCATTATGTCATAGCACTTTGTATTGAAGTTTTAGGATACGATTCATCTCTTACATGAGATCGTAGTAACTTTTGGAAACAAATTCACCTTTTTCTGTGGAAGATGACAACATCATGTTTTGTATATATATGCGAAACTAATATGAAGTCAGAGTTGGTTGGTGGTTATAGATTTTTGACTTATATGATCTGTAATATTTTCTGTGAATGAAATGGAATGATACTATTAAGGACTTATTACCAATTTGCTGTGTGTATTGTCTACTTTACTTGTGTTTCCATATCTCCTTTCTTCCAGTTCTAGTTTGCAAATCATTATATTATTATGTGTTTTTATTAGTCTTTTAAGAATGTTATGTGTTTTATCAATTTTTGTTAGTCTCGCACATTGAGCATTCTTGATAAAATATATGTTATAACAATGTGAGAGCATCACTCATGATAGTTATTCCTCATGATATTTCAGTGAGAATTTTGTCAGACTAGAAATAGCTTTCTCTCAATGGAATATTGTCAAACTGCTGCTTTTGCGAATTTCTACTAAATGTAGTAGATTTATATTTTACAGACCTATTGATTCTTCTTTCATCTTACGATTTCCTCTCCTCATTGACTACAAAATTGCACCTTGATACCACACCAAGTTACAATACCCTCTTTAGTAGAACTGTGGATTTGATCGAAATCTCTCTTCAGTGAGTCAGAGTTTATACCATCTTACAATCCCATAAAAAAAAACAATAAAATTTCCTTATATTTTAAGATGTGCCTGGTCAAGGGCTTGCTGTAGTCCAAGTGCTGATTCCAGTGCGAACACGTGGCATGCCTTATAAGTTCCCTCTACTGAACCAGTCCATAATTAGGTCACTGTTGGAGATTGGGCATAAATTTGTCTTGAAGAATCCAAATCAGGTCATACTTGCGGCATTGGAAAGAAGATTCAGAAGGATACTAAAGGAATGAAGGTAAAATCTAGGGGATCCAAAATTACAGAGATACATTAGTTTCAATATCAAGCTCTTGAAAAGCAAGAAAAATGTGTGCATTTTTTTTGTTCAAATTGCATAAGTCTTGTTTGAAAAATCAGTTTGAAGTGATTCCAAGGGCATATTGAAGCATAGATATCAGTGTTGGGTTCTAAAATTCCGCCTAAAAACAATTCAACACCCATAGGGCTCTACTATGACTCATGAAAAGGAAGAAGTGCAACATGATATATCAAAATTACAAGACCAAGTGCAACAAATTTCTCTCTCGCAAAGAATAACAAAAAATGAAATGGAAGTTTTGAAGAAAGGCGTGGAAGATAAGATGGATGTTTTGAAGAAATGCGTGGAAGCTAAGATGGATGGTTTGAAGAATGGCATGGAAGCTAAGTAGGATGGCATGGAAGCTGATAGGGATGACATGGAAGCTAAGATCGATGAAAATATGAAAGGAAACATGGAAGACATGAAGAGTGATCTAAAAGAAGAGATTTAAGGTTTGAAAAAGTTGATACAAGAAATTATTCCTAATGGTGAAAAGGTAGTAGAGGAAACTCACGATGAGAACAGAATAAATGTTAATTGTGATTTCATAAAATCTAATGTTGGATTGAAGACCCACCATATTGCAAAGATCGATATGAGGAAGTTTGATGGGAAATATCCTGTAACATGGGATCTCCATAATGTGCAAAAAAAAAAAAGGTACACATTGCAAGTTTATATTCGGAAGAAAATACATTTGTATGGTATCGATGGCTTTGCTCTCGTAAAAAAAATTGTCACTTGGTAAATTTTTACGGAGGAAATGATAGCACATTATGAGGATAGAAAGAGAAACACCTTCTTTAGCCAATTGATAAATCTCAAACAAAAGTGTTCAATGGTGGATCACATTGAGGACTTCCGAAAATTGAATATAAGGGTAAGTGATATTCCAGAGGAAAATATGATTGATGTATTCACAGGGACTTTGAAGGATAACATCCAATAGGAGGTTCGATTTTGGGAATCTGATTCATTGGAGAAGGAATTAAAGTTGGCAAGAAAAATTTAAAGTAAAATTATGGCGACAAGGAAGCCTACCACTCACATCTATAAATATGGAAGTGTTTCTACTCCTAGACTTCCACAACCTACAAGTTTAACACCACAAAAATTGGAAGAAAAAAACAGAAAAAGGGCTTTGCTATAGTTGTGATGGAAAATACACTAAAGGTCATAAGTGTGTTGAGAAGAAATTATTTTACATAGATTGTGAATAGGAGGAATAAAATGAACAAGAAACTTCAAAAGAATAGGATATACACCAGGAACCAACCCTAAAGAAAGAAGAAATGAGTTTGACCATATCCTGTAATGCATTGGCAGGAAGTATCACTTCTCAAACTCTTAAGATAGAAGGACATATCAAGAAGAAAAATGTAATAGTGTTGATTGATTCAGGTAGAACCCATAATTTTATTCATTGTAAGGTAGCCAAGGAATTGAATTGCTTCCTATACCTAGCACCAGAGTGTCAAGTGATGGTTGCAAATGAAGGAACTATAAATTGCTCTGGAAAATTCCATAATATCAAGCTAACCATGGGGGAATATGTATTGAATATCCAATGCTTTCCATTCCAATGGGAGGTGTTGATGTTGTACTAGGAGTAAAATTGTTACAATCTTTGGGGACGATAGATTTTAATTTTCAAGAATTTTTCTTGAATTTTTTTTCGAAAGGAAATGAAGTTGAATTACAGGGTATCACAGGGAAGCCGAGAAAGATAATAAGCTCTAATGTCATGACAAAGCTTCTAAATAAAAAACAACAAGGCATAATTGCACAATTATGCTCACTAGAAGTTCCAACATCAAAGTCATCTATTTCTCCTGATCTCCAAAAAGTCTTGGACAATCATTCCAAGGTGTTTGAAATTCCCAAAGGACTCCCACCTATTTGTGATCATGATCATGCAATTAATTTAATTCCAGGAAGTGTTCCTCAAACATCATACCTTACAGATATCCTTGTCCAAAAGAGTGGAAATGAACGTATGATTTCAAAAATGTTAGAGGTTGGTATATTTAAACCTAGTCAAAGCAATTTCTTTGCTCTAGTAGTATTGGTGCACAAGAAGGATGGATCATGGCACATGTGTCCAGATTATAGGGAGCTCAATAAGCTCACTATTAAATATAAATTTCCCATTCCTATGATTGATGAATTATTTAATGAATTACATGGATAAATTTATTTTACCAAGTTGGATCTCCATTCAGGATATCATCAAATTATAATGAAGATTGAAGATATTTCGAAAACAACATTTCGAACTCATGAGGGTCATTATAAATTTTGGGTCATGCCTTTTGGCCATACCAATGCACTTTCTGCATTTCAAGGGTTGATGAATTCCATTTTCAAACCTCCATTAGAAAATTTGTGTTAGTATTTTTTGATGATATACTAATATACAACATGTCTTGGAAGGATCATGTTCAACATGTTGACAGTGTGCTCAAACTATTGGAGGAGAAACAATTATATGCAAAAATATCCAAATATTTATTTGGAGTACAAGAGGTGGAATATCTGGGTCATATTGTATCTCAGGAGGGTGTTAAGATAGACCGTAACAAAATTAAAGCCATTAAGGAATGGAAAGTCCCCACAACCATAAAGCAGTTACGAGGATTTCTCGGGTTAACATGGTGTTATCACAATTTTGTTAAGAATTATGGGAGAATAGAAGCACCTCTAACAACATTATTGAAGAAAGATACATTTTCATGGACTCGTGAAGCAATTAAGGCCTTTGAACATCTTAAATAGGCAATGTGCCTAGCACTGGTCTTAGCTATCGTTATGTTTCGCCCGACTGTACAGATACGGGTTGTAGTTCTATTGTATCAAATTGTAGTCTGTTTCTCTTTTTGAGTTTGCACAGTTAGTCAATTTCAATTCAGTCAATGTTGAGTGTCCACAATGTAAACAAACTGTTAATATGCAAAGTCTTTCTTATGCCGTTCTACACAGCAATCATAACCCCAGAACAGGTCAAGCTCCTCCTAGTACCTCAGTCAACCCATGTCCGAACCCCAAATGTTCTGACATTCCATTTCCACATGAGGATGACCACCCACATGTTCTGATGATGCATTTAGTACCACATCTGGAAGATGAAGATCCAAGACTCACTCAGATCTTTATGAATCAAAGAGCCCCTGGAACTCCCAGATATGGATTGGGTTATGTGGAACAAGCAAATAAACTTATTCCAGAATGCAGATTCAAAGATCTGCCCCCAGGAGTGAAACGACCATCTATCCCAGAGATTCAGAAGTTTTATACCTTGATGGATGGATGTTTTAAATCCGAGATCCTAGCACAATGGATGAAGCAAATGGTAAATTGGGATCTATTCACACATCCTGAAGCTGAAAGTTTTGCAGCTGCCTTCCCTAGAGAAGAAAATTTGAAGATGTCAGCTGAATGGAAGGAGTACATGGAAGAAAATGGTGTGTGGATTTCTTTCTACTCTTGGAAGAAGCAAATGGAGAATGATGTAGTCTTGATGGCTGATACTACATCATCTTCCTCTCATTCATGGACTGCATTAGATGGCAGTAAAATTGAGACTTCCACTACCTACCCTCCTTTCAGAAGTATTGTGATAGGAGAAGGGTCAAACTCTGCACATGCTAGCCCTCTAGTCCAGCATGACAGTTCAATAATGAGTAGTGAAGGAAGAGTTCAGAAGGTGAGTGAGCAGTTGAACTGGACAAACACTGCACTCACAGGTCTTGAGAAAAATGTTGCCAAAACTGCCCTGGTCAAAGACCAGATAGATTCAGTCCAAGTTTCTGTAAATGATGTTCATAGAGTTTTAAATTCTGTACAGTGTGATTTGCAAGTAGTTAGAGGTATCACAGAACATTCTTCTGTTAGATTCCAAGAAGTTGAAGAATGTGTCATAGATCAGTCTATGGCCACAAGGCAGTCTGTATATAAGTTGTCCGAGAAGTTTGAAAGTTTGAATGTCAAAAGGCCCAGCAAACCAATTCCAATGTCATTCATTGCTGGCAAAGCAAAAGGTGTTGTGCCACATGAGATTCCCAGACTAGAGTCAAGTCCTCCTGTCTCTAGATTCCCTCATCTCATGCCTAGAGAAGTTCCACAGTTGCCTGTGTCAGAATCTAAACCTGAGTCAGTTGAAGAAAGATCTGAAAAGATCACAGTTGCTGAAGTCATAAAAGACTCAGAGTCAAAAGACCATGTCTTTCCCATTTATGAGCCTCTAGAGCCACAGTTCACCCGACATGCAGCTCCTGATCTGTATGGTGCAGGAAAAATTCCCACAAGGGAAACTTTTCATGACGGGAGTCATAAGGAGTGGAACATAGACAATATGTCTGCACATCAGATCCGGCAGATACTGGATCAGATGATTATAGAATACAAGTTGATGTGTGCAGATGGAAAGACTGAAATTGAAGCATGCAAAACAATCATGCAATGCTTCACTGGTACACTTGCAAGATGGTGGGAGCTTGAGTCCTCTCCAGCTATGATTGAGAGAATGGAGAAGGAACTTGTAAAAGATGAGCAGGGTGATATAATCTTTAACCCTGATGGCACTGCACAGGTAAATATGATTGGTGCTCTCACAGCACTAATACAAGAACATTTTTGTGGGTTAGAATATGTTGCAGCTGATAAGCATGAAATGATTTTGATGAATCTTAAGTGCAACAATATAAATCAGTTTGAAGACTTCCACAGAGATTGGATGCAGAGAATATTTTGGGTCAAGGATCCCAAGAATATATTGTGGAAGCAGGTCCACTTAGCAGCCTTACCATCAAAGCTAGTAGACATCTTAAGAATGGAAGATGCTTTCCCCTTGCCTTTAGAAACATATGTATGGGGAGATATTTATGGCATTGTAACAAAAGTTTTGATTTCTTTATGTACCAGGTCCAAGATGCAGAAGTCCATTGACAAACTCAACAGACTTCCTGGTACTAAATCATTTTGTAGCAAGTATGGCATCACAGTGGATGATCCTCTTGTGCATAGAAGGAAGCACAAGCGCCAAGTCAAGAAGGCCTATAAGAGAAGCAAGTCTACTTACAGATTGAGCTCTGCAAAGAAAAGAGAGATTCGGAGACCTAAAGAGCATAGAAGATCTAAAGCTCCAAGAAGGCAATCCAAATGGCGACCAAACACTCATTACTACCGGCCCCAAGATATTCGGCCTAAAGATGCAAAGCTGGCCAGAATTAGAGAAGTTGAGTGTTGGTTATGTGGAGAAAAAGGGCATACATCTAATATGTGTCCTACTGCTTTAGAATCAAAGAAAGGTCTGGGCAAGAAGACTAGTAAGTATGCTAAGAATAAACAGCCTTCCTCATCTCAAACCACTGTTAAGCAAGATCCCGACGCCTGTGCCTACTGTAAGTCTACCTCACATAGGATTACTGAATGTCCATCTTATCCAGGTCGTCGTATCTCTATCATGCAGCATGCCATACCTTCTTCTTCTGATGATTCCTTTTCTGATGACTGTTCATCTTCCTCTTCAGATGATCAGGTCAATATGTACTGTCACTGTTCAGACCCAGAAGCCTGTAAATGTGATTCTTCTTCTGAGTCTGATTCTGATTCTTATTCCTCAGCTGTTGAAGATCCCCCTCATGTCTTCATGGCACAACTTGATGATGAATTGAAAGTTTTTGCCCAAATACGTGCCATGGATGAAGGAGACCTGAAAACTGCTCTCCTTGATGCCTATATGAAGAATCTTCCTAGTTCTTTTAGTTCTTCCCGATCCTCTGGTTCCTCTAAGAAGCTAATTTTTGTTGAAGCTTCTTATGAACGAAATACCAAATCGTATCTCCAGCACAATAGCAAAGCTCGTAACCTCACTTTGGGGGAGGTGAATAAGGAGATACATGAATTAAAAACTGAAGTGCGCAGTATAAGGAATGAGCTTAATGTTCTGAAAGCTCAAAATAATCAGTCTGCTTCTCCTTCAAATGTTTTGTCTAAACAGCAGCCAAATTACACACTGCATACTCAGCCACGCACTGAAGTCCAAACTGCATCAGGCAACTTTGTTTCTTCAGGCTTCAGTGAAATTGGGGACATGCAGGTCCTCACAGTTCAATATCAGCAACACCATATATTGGTAAATCTTTCTGTTGCTGGCCATGTTTATCAGGTCATTGCTTTGATTGATTCAGGTTCAGATCTAAACCTGATTTCTAAACATATCATCCCTTCAAGGTATTGGACTACTGCAGAAAGAGAAGTCCAGGGATTAGGGATGAAACATCTAAAGTTTGAAGTTTCTAAAGCTACTGTCTGTTTTGATTCAAATTGTGTGAAGTTATCCTTAGCAGTTTCAGACATTCCTGTTGACTGCATTTTGGGTAATGTCTTCTTAGCAGCAGTAGAACCTCATGGGTCAATTAGATTTCCTGATGGCTCTGCAGGAATGTTTATTACTGTTTCTGGTAGAAGAATTGAGTTGCCTTATGTTTCCAGAAACAAGATCTCACCCATGGTGCAGATTATGCAAGAAAAAGCACAGAAACTTTAGAAGATTGAAAAAAGCCTGGTTGAACTCAAGGATCATAAAGAAACTATCAGAGTTGAAGAACAGTTAAGTTCTCCAGAAATCCAAAAGAAGATTGCTGCTATCCAAAAAGAATTCGAAGAAACATGTTGTTCAGAAGAGCCAAATGCTTTTTGGCATAGAAAGCAGCACAGCATAGAATTGCCTTACAAGGAGGGATATACTGGCAGACCTTGTAAGTCAAGAGCCATCCCCATGTCTGTCCATGACAGACAACACTGTCAGATAGAGATTGAACAACTTCTACAAAAGAAGTTGATCAGAGAATCCAGTAGCCCATGGAACTGCTATGGATTCTACGTCAATAAAAGAAGTGAACAAGTCAGAGGAGTTCCACGCCTAGTGATTAACTATAAGCCTCTGAATAATGTGTTAGCTGATGATACTTATCCAATCCCCCATAAAGGAGATTTGATAAGAAGAATTTCAGGAGCCAAAGTATTTTCAAAGTTTGATCTAAAGTCTGGTTTCTGGCAAGTCGCCATTGCAGAAGGAGATAGGTGGAAGACAGCATTCAGTATCCCCCATGGACACTATGAGTGGACTGTTATGCCTTTTGGACTGAAGCATGCTCCATCCAAATTCCAAAAGGTAATGGATTCAATCTTTAAACCTTATGCAGATTGGTTGCTTGCATACATTGATGATTTGCTGATTTTTTCTAAAAATCTGAGTGACCACTTCAGACATTTGAAGATCTTCATGAAGTTGGTCAAAAATAATGGTCTTGTCCTAAGCAAGAAAAAGATGGAGCTGTGTAAAACAAAAATCAAGTTCTTAGGACATGAGATTGAAAATGGTCAAATTTCTCTGCAGCATCACGCACTGGAGTTTGCTGATAAGTTCCCTGATGTCATTCTTGACAAAACCCAGTTGCAGAGGTTTTTAGGGTGCCTCAACTATGTGAGCAATTTCTACCCAAATTGTGCCTTTGATAGATCTCTGTTAAACCAGAGACTCAGAAAAAACCCTAAACCTTGGACTGACAAGCACACCCAAGCAGTCAGAGAAATAAAGTCCAAGGTAAGATTTTTGCCCATTCTACATGTTGCTAATGACAATGCCTATAAGATTGTTGAAACAGATGCCAGCAACATAGGTTGGGGAGGTGTGCTAAAGCAGAAGCCGGAGAAAGAAGACCCGAAAGAAAAAGAACAAGTTGTTCTCTTCGCCTCTGGAACCTGGAGCAAAGCAGAGGTAAACTACACTCCTATTGAAAAAGAGGTTAAAGCAGCTTGGTACTGTTTGAGAAAGTTTTCTGTTCATCTGGAAAATAAGTATTTTCTGCTCAGAACTGATGCTAAAGCTCTGGATAAAGTTTTATCAAAAGAAATCAAGAACCCTGAAGATGCGAAATTTGCAAGATGGCAAGCACTCTTTGCATATTTCAGCTTTGATGTTGAACATATAAGGGGTGTTGAAAACTGCATTCCAGACTTTTTAAGCAGAGAATACATCCAAGAGCAAGAACAAGGGAATGACGAGGAACAAGTGCAGTATCATTGTTTTGTCATTCTAACTGAGTGGAATCAGGCCAATAAAAGAGAAGAATTGAGATATATTGCAGATGATGAATCTTGGCCTGTGTATTTTGAGAAGTGGAGGCCATCCTGGATCCTCCGAAACACACAAGTGTTGGATGGAAATTTGCAGAGTCACACAGATCTACAACACTTGGTTCCGGGCAGGAAGGTGTACCCCAAAGGAAGCAGATGGATACATGATAAAATGTATTCACACAGCATGGCTGCCTCTCTTGAAGCTGAGAGATCTCTCTCAGAAGATTTCTGGGATTTGTACGTCATTGGTACTGGTGGCGGTGACAAATCAAAAGAGTTTTATAAGAACTATGTTATAAATAGAGTCAGGAAAATGGGTCCTTATAGATATGGAAATTTCACGTCTTGGCCACAAGATGATCCTAAACTTATTTTCCCTGACACTATTTATAATTTTGCAGGTCATGAAAAACTGTGTTGGGATCTCCTTAATAGAGATGGACCTGAAGAGACCCATTACAAAAAGTTGAAGTTTGCACCAACTTGGATAAATGAAAGAGAACCATTCATCCCATGGTTATCTAACTGGTGGTGGCACTATGGGCTTAGTCCTTATAGTATGGATCCTGATTGTTTTCAAACTTACCATAGACATTTTTGTAATGATTGTCTTTCAGGACCAGCTGGTGAGTGTTTTCACTATCCAGTGAACACTGTTGGAGAACTCGCCAGTATAGAACACACGATGCTTGACACTCCCATCTTAAAAATGCATATGCAGATGCATTATCAATGGGCAGTCATGACAAAAATCAAGCATCAGATAGTGCTTAACAAGCCCATGATTGTCAGAAGAATCTACACAAAAGCATGGGACGATGAGTGGTATCATGTCAAGTTTCCAGGTGCCAAGATTCTTGAAGAATCTGCAGACGGAGCCAGTACAAGTGGTCCTCGGGAGCCCCACTCATAAAAGGTTTTCACATGTGGCATTGGTCAAAGCTTTGTACTCAGATTCTGTTGATGATAAAGAAACAGTTGGCTGTTTCTTACTACTCCATGACACAACCCCTGATCCTATATGAGATGCATAGCTAGAGGTAGATCGTCTGTCATCAGGATTTCCTGCCCAATCTGAATTAGAAAAACCTGTCAGTGCAACATCAGAAATTCATCAGTATACATAATACCTAAATTGATTGTTCCTTTTAAGTATCAGAGAACTTTCTTTGCAACGTTCCAGTGATTTCCTGAAGGCTTAGCCATAAACTGACTAAGGATACTGACTGAGTATGCAATGTCTAGTCTGGTAGTGGTGAGATAGTTCAAACTTCCCACCAATTGATGATATAAAGTTCCATTTGCCTCTTTAGTTCCATCTTCTTTGTACAACTTTGAATTCTGTTCTAAGGGATTTGTCATAGCTTTGCAATCACTCATATTGAACTTTTTAAGAATTTCCTTTGTGTATTTACTTTGAGTGATCAATGTTTTACCAGGCTCTCTCCATACCTCAATTCCTAAACAATAATGCAATTCACCCAGATCTTTCATTTCAAATTCCTGAGACAATTGAATTTTAATTTATTCAATTAACTTGTAAGCACTTCCTGTGATAATGAGAGCATCCACATATAAAGAAATTAAAGCAACATTTCCTTCTTCATCTTTCTTAACATACAGGTTAGGATCATTTTTTCTTTTCACAAACCCATTTTGATGAAAGAAGGTATCAATCTTTACGTACCATGATCTCGGTGCCTGTTTCAAACCATATAAGGCTTTTCTTAACCTGCAGACTAGATGCTCCTCTCCTTGTTTGACAAACCCTTCAGGTTGAACCAGATAAACTTCTTCCTTTAAATCACCATTCAGAAAAGCAGATTTGACATCCAATTGATGTATATTCCAATTATGTTTTGTAGCTAAGGCAATCAGTACTCTAATTGTATTCAATTTAGCTACTGGTGCAAAAGTATTTTCATAATCAATTTCCTCCTCTTGAGCATATCCTTTTGCAACTAATCTCACCTTAAATTTATCAATGCTACCATCTGCTTTAAATTTAGATTCATACAACCATTTGCTTCCAATTGGAACTTTGTTTTCAGGGAGTTCAACTAATTCCCATGTTTGATTTTTCATAAGAGAGTCATATTCATCATTCATAGCATTTCTCCATTGTTCATGCTCTTTAAGCTTGTTCATAATCAATTGGTTCTACAACATTCATGATACTATACATCAAGGCATAATCTCTATACCTTGTAGGAAGCTAGGTTTGTCGAGTGGACCTTCTTGGTGCTACAATACCTGTTGAAGTTCCATCCATGATTCTCCTGCTTTGAGGTGAATATTCCTCTTGTGATGAATCACTGCTGCTGGATGTGCTCTGTTGGCGAGGAAATAGGTCTCGCGGGCAAGACCCAGGTTCAGGGATTGGGCCAATAAGGGAGTCCGTTGTAGTCTAGCACCATGCCGGAATTTTCACCCTACTCTGAAGAGTAGAGAGTCTCACCCAAGGTGTGGCGCGACCACATGAAGGAGGGAAATAGCGTAGTATCAGCAGATGGATCCGCAACTCATATCTGATGTAGAATCGTACACATACATGACACTATATATAGAAGATCTCTCAGAACATCATGTAGATAATAAGCAATTAAATTTTAAAGTACTATAGGAATCATGCAACACATCAAGACATACGATATACCGACAACCTTTAGATATATTAAGAAACATTAAGCAGAATCAAGTGTTACATCACTCGAGAGAATGAGCTTCCAGATTCAATTACAAAGGTCTCGCAGGACAGAGAGAGATATACAACAATAACAGATATATGGAGACACAGAAAATACAATAATGTTGAGACCAGGACAGAGCTCTCCTGTGGCGTTTGCTCCTCGGCCTCGTTCTACTCTAACCTCTCTAACCTTTTGCTGCTCGGTGACGGCCTATTTATTCACCAGCCAATGCAACTGTTAGTTTCTCTTGTGTTCTCACTTGGCTGCTTTCGGCTTCTTCTTGTTGAATAGGAGTTCTACTGTCTGTCCTTTGCCGCATCTTTCCTTCATCTGCACTTTTCTGCGCCAACCTTGCCACCTATCTCCTGCTCCTTCGCAACCTCGGCAACTCCGCTGCTTACCATTGTCGCGCCTGCCATGTGCCGATCCGCAACCAAATATCTGTCTTCATGAAAAATTCAAAACAAGGGCCCCAATAGGCCCCGACCACAGTCTCTTGACGCATCTCGAGTCAATTGCAGATCACCATCTCCACCTCCATGGCTATGCTTGTTCCCATCTCCTATTTCGCTGGTTGTCCCTCCTCTGTTTGCTCAAACAAGGGCACCAACTTAGGGAACTTTGCAAGGGCTGCGACCTTGAGTTCCTGGAAGGAAGCTACGACCTTCCACCAATCCTGCATAATTGGCTCAGTTGCGACTCCGACTCGAGTGACGGCTTCCTATCCTCCTTCAGTCGGGAGCTTGCCAAAGACGATTGAGACCTATGTACTGGCCTGAGCGACCAGTTGCTGCATATTCTAAGCACTTGCCATGACAGGCTGCCTGAGCTCCTGGAGGGCCTGCTTGGCTGTTGCTGAACTGGCCTCTGTTTGCTGAATCTGGACTTCCAGGCTGTCTGCTGCGGCATATAGCAGATCAAGGCCGACTGAGTCCTTTGCATTCTGAATCTCTTGGTTGATTTATTGAAGATGTAGAGACAAGGGTTGGGTCCTGAGAGTCAGGGCCGTTGTATGTTCTTGTAGACCCTTCAGTAGGTCATACGCTTCCCAAGCTGCAATACTCAAGGCTTCCTGCACTCTCTCAACCTGTTCCTATCTTGCTATTATCTGGTTGGCATAAATGACCTGGGGGTCTAGCAGAGCTGGGCGGGCCACTAGAGCTGCTTTGAGCTCAGTGTTCTCATTTCGAAGGTTGTCCCATGCTACCTTGATGTGGATAGCTCGTTCACCCATATCATCGGCTTGGAATTCCAGTGGTGGTACCTGGGTGTCGTAGGCCACTACAGTGGGCTAGATGTCTCGAAATATTCGAGTCACCAGTGCAATTTCTTGCTGCAGGGCCCCCTTCTCAGTTCGCAGCTGATCACGCTCTTCAATAAGCACGATGATTTGTTGATGTTGCTGCTCACATCTCTGTTGAAGTTCGGTGTGGAGCCCATCGGATAGCTGTGCTGCCCGCTGTATGAAGTGAAACAGTTGGGACGTCCCCCACGTTTCCATGCTTTCTGCTCCTAATGTACCCTGCTCTAGCAGGCTCGCCTGTAATGGTTGCCCACTGGCTACTGACTTGGCCGAATGTTCTGTTGGTGACGGCGGCGGGGTTGGATTCTTAGCTTGGTTGCTAGAATCGGCCATCTTGACGTCGGGCCATGATTCGGGTGCTGCTCCTGTGTCTGGGGGGGTCGGGTGAGCTGGTTGTTCTGTAGTTTGCACTTGAAGTTGGTCAGCTCTGTCTTTTATAGCTTGCTCTTCCTGGCTGATAAGGTCAGTAAATGTGACGTGGGGGGCTAGGGTTTGGCTAACCATGGGTACTTCTGTAGTACCCGAGTTAACTTCAGTCCCGAGGTCCCCACTATTCCTCTCTCTGATGATGGGGTCAGACACGTTGGCTGATGAAGTGGATGGGGCAGAGGTGTTAGGTTCCCAGAACGAGGTGAATTGTGGCAATTGGTAATTGCAGGTGGTGGAAGTACGAATATTTAGAAAGTTATGTGGAAAAATTGGGTTGGGGGGCGGAAGCTCGCTAGTTACCGGGGTCTCCACGAGGGGTTCTTCTCTGATCAGGACTCCCCGACTTCTCTGTCATGGTTGATCCTCGCTAATGAGGTCAACCACGGAGTTGGAGACTTCCACCCTGGGTTTCTTTGCTTTTGGCGCTACGACTGGCTTTGTAGCTTTTGACTTTCGCACCAGCATTGTGGGTGCTGGGGGTGGTGTATTAAACATAATATTAGGCAATGGGGGAAATAGGAGTCATGATGGGGAGAGAGGCGGACTAGGAAGCTTGGAATTCTTCAAAGGTAGGGAATTCAGGAGACTCATTGGCTATCTTTTGAACAGTACGATTGAGATTGTGTACCTTGGCATTTAGCCGATCGATGACTGGATTGAGCTGCAGTCCCATCACCCTGGCTGCTGTTTGCTCTGGTGTCTCTCCTGGTAGTGGCGCAACCATAATTCCTGCGAAGTCATAGACATATTCCCCCTCCCGGACCTCCATCTGTACTCCTGGCCATCTGCAGACTTCCGAGTGGAAGGTGTTTTCATCAATGTGCAGCTTTAGGGGCATCATTTCAAAAGTCATCGCTGGCACACCTTTTGGCCTGAGGAGAGTGTGGTTGTGTGTGACCTTGAACCAGAGTTGTTCACTGTATTTGTCCAGCAGAACCTCCGGTATTCGCTGCTGGCTCGTGACCACATCTACCATCATACCATACCAAACCCGGAATCCCTCCTCATTGGCCTCCTTCGAACTTGGGTTGTTGGATACCCTCCAGGGAGTGTATGTCATTGCTAGTGGTTGGCTTTCTAGTATCTCAGCTGGTGTCCGCCTGCCGGGGAAGGACCATTTCCACATGGCGAAGGCCATGATCAAGTACCCGTATATGAAACCTGTCACTCTCTGATAGTTGTCCTTGCATGCCTCGAACAAATCGTGAAGAATGAATGAACACCAATTGAGCTGTGTTCCCTGGATACAATGCTCTACCATCGAGATGGTGTCTAGGGTGTGTTAGCCACCTATGAATTTTTTGTCAAGAAAACAGGTGGCTAAATATTTTTCTGAGCCTTCAAGAGATACATTTCCTATGAAAATCTCTCATTCTTGAAGCCTTTCTGTGTCCTTTGCCTTTGAAAATATCTTCACTGTTGTTTCCATCCAAAAAGCCTCACTGTCTGTGAAAAAATTATGCTAAGAAAAGCCTCCATTTGCCCGTTTGTATCCATGCAAAATTCCCCATTTTAACCCTTTTCTCCCTTTTTCAAAGTTTCCCTTTAACCCCCAAAATTCCTTCCCAAGCCTTCTAAATCATCCCATCACCCCTTTGAACCTTACAAACACACTTTGTTTGGCTTAAAAATCCATTTTTCCCTCTACCGAAAACCTCTTTTAAGCCTTAAAAACTCTGTTTTTAGGCTAAAAAACCCATTTTTTACCATATAACAGGCTTAGCCCCTTTTCGGCCAGCCCCTAACCACTTCCCCTCCATGAAACTAAGACCAAGTGTTAAGGCATAAGGCGCTTATCTTATTGGAGAGTTGGAGTGGAGCGCTTTTTCCTTTGTAAACAAAAAAGTTCCGATGTGAAGTGTATTTGTTCTATCGGCCTTTGGAGCATTACCAGCCATTGATCTATACAGCTCTGAAGGTCCGCGCTTATTTTTCCGCGCCCCATCACACTCCCTTTTAAAACCATCCGATGGCCATCTTCACTGTCGATTCACATTTAAATCCGATGGCCATCGTAGCACCGTGCTCATCGCCAATTGGAGATTTTAAAATGTACCACCCTCCGATGCCCCGATTGGTCGATCCCCGATTGGATCCCCGCCGTTGAATCCACAAGAATCAATGGCCATGATTTAATCTCATTTCGCCCCGCATCCCCAATTGGTCACCCTCTTATCCAATCACAGCCATCGATCTTCCGCCGATCCGACGGTCCAGATGCAATCGCTCCTTCATCCCATCGGAGTTTTGGCCCTTGCCTCCTCTGCTTTCGATTGAATCGCAACCGTTCATCCCTCTTGAGCCGACGGCTCATATTCCTCATGTGCCTTCATATGGCCCATTTACCTCCGCCTCATCGTTAAATCTCCACAATTTATCCCAAGGATCCAACGGCCAAGATTCTCCCCGCCCACTAACCATATCCTCCGCCTTTGTTTTCCCTCTGCAGATCTCGACCGTCCATCGCATAGATCGGACGGTTCACGATCAAAACACCCTTGATCGGCCCCCACTCTACTGATCGTGCATCTCCTTGTTTCGTGCTCCATCTCCAACCGTAGGATCTCACGGTCCCAGATCCAACGACCAGCATCAATATCGTGCAACTTTGGTGTCCGAACGTTAACAGTTCAAATTCACACGATATATGCGATTTTTAAAATCCATGTGTCAACCGGAGACCTATATCGCGTTCGAAAAGTGAAAACCGCCTTACCCACCTTTTATCACATGAAAATAGTTGTTTCTTCAGCCAAGACCACTTCCCCACTTCTGCTTCCGAAAGGCCATCTACAGATCTCGACCATTGATATGATTAGATCAACGACCCTCATTTGATCTCGTGTTCCATTCATATTTGTTCATCGCGCGACCATAGAACTTCATCGCGTCATCTCAACCGTCGATCTCCTCCTGAGATCTGACAGTCCATATTAAATCGCCCTCCGCCCACACCTGGTCCCACCATTCTAACCCATTTCATTGCATTTTCACTCATTTTCTATGTATTTCACCAAAGTCTAAAGTCTCACGATTTACATTAAAAAATCTTTTTCTCGGCTCACATTAGAACTTTAATGTTTTACATTAAATTTTATTTCATTTCGCTCAACTTTCTAAAGTCATTCCATTAGTTAATCTCCACCATCAATCATCGCCTCTAGATCTGATCGAACAGCCCAGAGCCATTCCTCCACCAAATCTCCATCAGATCAGGTTTTCACCATTACACTGCATTTTTCCACCTTTTTTCTCTGCATCCACAACATTCACCTCTACTGCGCTACCATTCTCACAACCTTCCACTACATCCATCCTCCGACCGCATGGATTTCTTAACATTGTTTATGTCTTTTTGCAGGGTTACAGGCGATGGAAACCGCCATTTCTCACAGTCACTGTTATAGTGACACAGGGTGCAGAGAAGGCCATTACAGAGCCTGATATTGCAGAGAAATGTTTGGGAAGTTTTCTAAATGAAATATTTTCATCAAAAGACTAGTGTTTTACTCTGTGAAACTTCCAGCACCATTAAAACCTGCAAATTCACAGACAGAGACAGTCAATGAAGCAACGAAGAGTATCAGTGAAGGATTAAAGGGTCTAATGCACATTATTGAATATTTTGAGCCTTAATTCAATGTTAAAGGGTGAATGTACCAGATTTAATACCTTTTGATTAACATAGAAGGCCTAATGAGGCCTAAAGCACAAAAAATAATCTGATCATTGTTTCACATCAGCAGAAGGTTCCCTCCCGAGAAAGGACAAAGTACCCATACAGTTTTTTATTCTGTATCGTGTTCCTAAGAGGATTTCCACTCTGATAGAAAGTCCTAATGTTACCAGAGCATTTGTTATGCAGTATGGCATACCTCAAAGTCATTTATCTACCTTTTTTTTATTCACCAGAGTACTACAAAGTACTGCAGCCGGAAGTACATCAAAGAACATACCCAGAGTAAATATCAGCCTGTCGAAGACCACTCTTTCACCCAAAGAGTACTGAAGATTAATGCATAGATATTAAGAGAGAATGGGCCTCGATCCCTCTTCTCCTACTTCTGTTTTAATGTCTCATTTAGTGTTTCACCTACCTCCTCTTCCCCTCTATCAGCTATAAGAACTCAAGAAAAACACATTGTAAAGGTTGTTGTTGATTATTGATCGGATAACTGTGAATTGTAAGTTGTTTCTCTTGAGATATTGTTCTCTGTGTAAAGTTGTAAGATAGGCTAAGGAAGATGATTTCAGACTGAATATCAAGCTATTGGACAATGTTGTACATGAATCGTGTTTCTCTTTAATATGACAAGCACATTTCTTTGGATCCTAATTTAAAGTAGCGGTGATGTTTTCTGCCTTTGTCTCTGTTTGCCTTCTGTAATTCATTACATTCCATTTCTCTGGTAAGAATCAGAAACCTGGCTTAGGATATACCCTTGCACGATACCCTAATTCTCCTACTCTTCTTATCTTTGATTTTTTCTACTATATGTGTTATCTGAGAACTAATTCAAGGTAATTTAACCAGTGTAGTAGTTGTTATTCACTGCTAGCTGATGCATGAATTTATGAATCTGTTCTTAGATGTTCTTGTAGGGTTTTAATTGAAGAATTTGGATACTGGGAGTTTGGAATACTGATTCTGTCTCACTAGGGTCTTCTTCAATCAATTGAGCCTTTCTAAGTTCCCTTAAGTTGAATGCCGAAGCATTGAAAGTTCAAAGCCTTTCTATGTTCTCAGGTTTCACCTTATGTTTAAATCTTGAATGTCTCTTGTTGTTTGAAGAGTTAACCTTTAGGGATTGGATCATAGGTGTTTAATGGCATGCCCTGTCCCTAGATCTATTTCCTAAGTGGTCACCTTGGAGTTTTCCTTTTCATTCACCTTCATTCCTTATCATTTTATACCACACTATCATCTTTAAAGATCCACTGTTTTAGATTACTAGCCCAATTGAAAGCCTTTAATACTGAATAGCAAGTAAACCCTTTCATGACTCCATTGCCCAATGGTATCGAGTGTTCTATGAATTATATTTCCTTTGCCTAAAATCATCTTTTCTCACCATTTGTCTTATATTGAACCCTTCCATCATGTTTCCCAACAACCAAACAAACAAAAAAAACAAAACAAACTTTGTGCCTTATAACTATCCTAATACCTTCAAGTCAAGCTTCAAAGACATATACCTTTGCCTTTATAGAGAGATCCCTCTCTGGTCCCAGGAGGGCTAGATCCTGAGGTCCCAAAGCAGTTTTGATGTTTTCTCATCTTTTGGTATTGCCAAACTTGCCAAAACATTGGAACTCCAACATAATGGCGACTC
The DNA here is from genome assembly GCA_034641835.2 of Pinus albicaulis. Classification (NCBI taxonomy): domain Eukaryota; kingdom Viridiplantae; phylum Streptophyta; class Pinopsida; order Pinales; family Pinaceae; genus Pinus; species Pinus albicaulis. The sequence goes on from CM076574.1 coordinate 1,340,440,291, forward strand.
CGCTGGGGACGAACCCAGAACCTCTGGTTAGATTGTCAGTAAATCACTGTGGTGGACAGTAACCTTCTTGAAACATTCTAAACCTTCCACCTGGTGACTCCATAGTTCCTTAATGATTAAATACTCCACTGGTGATCAATAGGCCTGCTGATTATCTTGGTTTCACAAGACTCCACTGGGAGACCAGACCTTATTAAAACATCAACCGTATTAGAAGTAACAAGTAGGATTAAGCTTCTTTGTTTGAAGATAAAACACTGGCTTCAAGAACCATTCATACAAGAGCTTATCCTAACCCAAACCCAACTGAAATAGTTGACAACCCTGAGAGCATTCTTAGGAAATCTCCTACCCCTAGAAAGCCAACTATTTCCAGATACATCCATAGATCTAACTCTGCACCAGAAGACTTTACAGCTCTATCAGACACTCATTTTGACCTAGACTTAACAAGCAGTCTACCTAGAACTAGGTCATTCAGTGCTTTGGACCAGTCAGACCTTGAGCTTCCTGGTTCACCATGTCACAGTGGTCAGCACATTAGGGATATAGAGACCCCTCCATCTACACCTTCGGACATTCATTTCATCCAAAAATTTGGGCTCTATCACCCTAAATCAGCTCAAAAAATTGTTACTAGTCCCAGTATTCCTGTCATCTAGATACTTGCTGCTCAAACTAGTCCTTTACCTCTTCATAACATCATTATGGCAGCCTAGTATTCACCTCTGGTGTTACCACAGCCTCTAGTGCCTTTACCCAATGATTATCAGTCTAAAATCCCACGTTTCACTGCAAAAGAGTCCACCACAGCTCAACACCATGTAGATAGGATGGAAGATTCCTTTGACTATATGGAGATAGATGATGAGATAGTCAAGATGAGAATCTTTGCCCAGAGTTTAGGAGGAGATGTGAAGAAGTGGTTTAAAGGCCTACCTCCAAATAGTATTCATGATCTTCCATATTTATATCAGTCCTTCATAAACAAATGGGAAGTCAAAACCAACCCTCTCCAAATCTTACAATAATACAAGAATCTTAAAATAAACGTAGGAGAGAGTGTCCATGAATATTCTACAAGGTTTAACAGTGTTTACAACACTCTTCCTCCACACATGAAACCTCCCCAAGGAATGGATTTAGTGAAATACCCTGAAGGCTTTGATGCTGACATGGCCTACCAGCTTAGGGAGAGAGATTACAACACATTGGAAGATATGCAAAAAGGAGTAGTGAGTGTAGAGGCTAACCTAATTGAAAAGAGAGCTAGAATGAGGTCTGAGAAAAAGGTAACATATAGGGATGACACAGCTTCCACATCTAATCCCAAGTATGACAGTATAGCCAAAAAGATGTAAAGGCTAGAGAAAATGATGGAGAAAATGGTTGTCACAGTTAGTAATTAGAACAAAAACCAAAATCATAACTAGAACCAGAACTTTAGGAGAAACAATCCCCCAAACAGATAGAGAAACTATGATCAACAAGTCATACCCCCATTTCAAGAGAACTTTCTTGATGAGGATAAGGGGATAATAGAAGAATTCGAGTGAACCACAATAAACATGTTGTAAATAGACAACTCAATCCACAACTGTTCCACGGAAGATGATCAGACTTCACACTCCCATTGGGACTAGGAAAGGTTAGAATATGAGGATTACAGGTTAGGATTTGAAAATTCCATCATGCAGGTCAGAGAACAGTATGAACTTAGAAGAAAAAAGATCTTAGACACTTCCAAACCAAAAGCTTCTGAGATTACCATTAAGAAAAGGCCTGAGAAAACTTCTAAGGTGACTGCTGAAAGTAACAAATAAGCAGCTGAGAGTTATGGGAAGAAAAAAGAAAAAGACAACCAAAATATAGATAAACAAAGTCAACAAACTAGCAACACTAGCATTGCAGCTAGTGTTCCTGATACAACAGTTGCAAACACTATACATACTGAGAACCAGCACACTGATTCTGCCACTAAAGTAGTGGCTAATAAAATAGAGTTGATTCTTACAAAGGGTCAATCTCTCTTCAATTTGGAGAGTGAGATTGCTAAGATCAAAATCTCTATCCCACTCTCTGAGCTGGCCACTCAAGATGTATATAAAGGTCAAATTTTGAAAGTTTTAAATCTAGGTGAAAATGGTGACACTGTCAATCTAAGTGATGATCAACCAACCCTTCTGTTTGGTCCAAAGATAGAAGGGAAGTTTCAGGAAGGGGTAGTACCTCCTTTTTATATCAGTCTCAATATCCATGACAAGATCCTTCACAACGCAATGCATGTCTCGGGGGCATCACACAACCTAATGCCTAAGGTAGTTATGGAGAGGTTAGGCCTAGAGATAACCCATCCTTGTAAATATTTATATTCATTTGACTCTAGCAGAGTAAAGTGCCTTGGCCTAATCAAAGACCTTTGTGTGAACCTGACCCAAATTCTAGAAAAAATTATGGTTATGGATGTTGTAGTGGCAGATGTGCCACCTAAGTATGGCATGCTATTGTCCAGGTCATGGGGAGCCAAGCTGCAAGGTACAATGTAGATGGATGGGTCGTATGCCACAATACCTGTCTTTAGATAGCTTAGGAGGCTGTATAGAGAGGCACAAATGAAGTTCATGGTTAGCATCCCTGAAAAGCCTGAAAATTCACCTTTGTAATCTATACAAACAGATCTGGACTCCTTTATCCTTTGCAACGATGAATCCATAAACGAGCCAGAGCCAGAAGACATAGATGCAGACAATAGGGCAGAGCCCTTATATTTTAACATAATGGGCACTCTAGACTTAGAAGAAAATGAAGACGAAACCTTTGGATAGTGCACTGAATCTGAAACTCAGAGTCAACAAGAACAAGACTACAAACAACTAACTAGTCATCTCTCTAAACTCCATACACGTCACGAAGAATAGAACACTCCACACCACAATGTAGAACCCATATTACAACATAACAATGAAACCAAAATTAGGGAGGAAAATGATGTTAAACCTGGAAACGATCCCTTATGGAGAATGAATTTCGATGGGTCTTGCACTAGAAAGACTGTAGGGGTGGGAGTGTGGTTACATAACACCAAGAGTGACTATGCTGAGAGTCATGCCTTCAATCTGAACTTCAAATGTACAAACAATATCGCGGAGTATGAGGCTCTCATCCTAGGCTTGAATCTGTTGAAAAAACTAAGAGCCCGTAGGATAGCTATACACAGAGACTCTGAGTTAATCATAAAACAAGTGAACGGTGAATATACAACTAAACACCATAGATTGAGAGCATACAGGAATGATGCTATGGATTTACTGAAAACCTTTGTGGAATATGAACTTGTGTTTGTTCCTAGGAGTCAGAACATCATCGTGAATGGATTAGCCTACATAGCTAGTTCATATCATAAGTCTCCTAGTGACAAAAAAATCATCATTCAGACAAAATATAGACCTGCAGTGCCTGATAATGAGAAATATTGGCAGGTCTTTGAGGGTGACAAGGAGATAGAGGGTTTCCTGATTGGTAGAAATGAGTTTGAATTCTCTGATTTAGACTCTAAATCCGATGAAAGCTGCCTGAGTGAAGAGTCCCCTGATGAAGAAAAATCACCCCATAGCATGGAAATAAACACTTTAACTAAACAACTTGGAAATCAAACCGAAGAATATAAGAACGCAGAAAAGGAAGAAATATAGGTGTTGCAGTTAAAGGATAAGAATATACCCAGAGGACTGGCCCCTTTAGAGGAACTTTTTGATTTTGACGATGTAGCAAAGAAACCCACTATAAAACACTCAGAATATGATGTCGAGGAATGAAAAATAGGCACCAAGGATAAGCCTAAGATGATTAAATTGGTTAAGTCCTTGCCCGCAGACATGAAAAAGAAATATATTGACTTTTTTAAAGAATTCATCGATCTGTTTGCTTGGAGCTACGAGGACTTAAAGGCCTACGATACAGACATTATATAGCACAAAATCCCTTTGAAAGAAAACAAAAAACCCTTCAGATAGAAACTTCACAGAATTAACCTGAAACAACTGCCTCTAGTCGAAAAGGAAATCAAAAAGATGTATGAGGCAGGAATTTTAGTGCGTGTGGGGTTCTTCGATTGGGTTTCCAACCTTGTAGCTATGAGAAAGAAGACAAGTGAGATCATAATGTGCATTGATTTCAGAAACCTTAACAGAGCTTCACTTAAAGAAAATTACCCTTTACCAAAGATGGAACACATCCTACAGAGGGTAGTGGGCTCAAAAAGGATCTCCCTGTTAGACAATTTTTCAAGCTATAACCAAGTTTTAGTACTCCCAGAAGACCAAATCAAGACAACTTTCACCACTCCATGGGGCACTTTTATGTACGTAAAAATGCCTTTTGGACTAATGAACGCTAGTGTGACCTTCCAATGAGCAATGGACATAGCCTTTTTGGAGGAAATAGGGCACTTCATTGTCATCTATCTGGATGACATAATAGTCTATTCCAAGAATGATGAGGAGCACCTAAAACATTTGAGAAGCGTTTTGGGAAAGTGTAGAAGGTTCGGTCTGTCTTTAAATCCAAAGAAGTCTGTGTTCGGGCTTCAAGAAGGTAATCTTCTGGGCCATATTATATCAGAGAAGGGAATTAAAATAGACCCGCAAAGAGTTTAGGGAATACTGCAGATCACACACCCGAGAAACATAAAAGAGTTGCAGTCCTTTATTGGGAAAATTAACTTCTTAAGGAGGTTTATTCCCAACTTAGCTGAGCACCTCAGAGATATGACAAACATGCTGAAAAAAGGGGTAGGGGTTAAGTGGATTGTAGAGGATAAAAAATATTTTGAATTAGTTAAACTTGCACTCACCCGGGCACCTGTCCTAATTAGCCCGGATTTCTCAAAAGATTTCCTGATATCTTCCTTTTCCTCCGAGCATATAGTGGCTGCAGTTCTACTGCAGAAAAATCCAGAGGGGATGGAACAGCCTATCGCTTTCTTCACCAAAGCTTTGAGGGATGCACCCTTAAAATATAACATAATGGAAAAACAAGCCTATGCCTTTGTTAAGGCCTTGAAAGACTTTAGGGTGTATATACTACATTCTCACATCATAGCCTACGTACCAAACATAGTGGTAAAAGACATTTTGTCCCAAGATTCGGATGGAAAGAGGGGAAAATGGATTGATGTAATATTAGAGTATGACCTGGAAATAAAACCCACAAAACTGATAAAAGGTCAGGTCTTGGCTCAACTAATGGCTGAATCTAACTTGCAAGCCCTTGACATAAACATGGTGAATGCCTTGGATGAACATGAAGAATTTCCCGATCCTACTGTTGAAGAACAATTTCAAAATTCTCCTTGGTATTCTGATATCCTGTATGTACTCACAAACCTCAATGCCCCTCCTGATTTATCAAATACTAAGGCCAGATTCCTAAATTTAAAATCCAGAAAATATTGCATACTAAATGAATGTTTATATTGGAAAAATGAAAATGGTCTATTTCTTAAATGTTTGCCTGAAACTAAAGCAGAGAGGATTAAACAGGAGTTCCATGCAGGAGAGTGTGGAGGCCATTTAAACTGGAAAGCCACTGCTAAAAAAATAATCAGAGCTGGCTATTACTGGCCTAAAATTTTCAATGACATACACAAAATGATAATTGCCTACCATAAGTGCCAAATTTTTGAGGGCAAAAGAAAGCTCCTCCCTTTTCCATTGCAACCTATTACTGTTGAGGCTCCCTTTCAACAATGGGGCCTAGATTTCATAGGAGAAATACACCCCGCTTCTTCTGCACAACACAAGTGGATCCTTACAACCACAGACTATTTCACAAAGTGGATAGAGGCCATACCTTCTAGGAATGCCATAGATTCTGTTATCAGTAAGTTCCTAGAAGACCACATCCTCTCTAGATTTGGCTGCCCAAGAAAGATAATCACTGATAACGCTACTGCTTTTGGATCCAAGAAAATGATTGATTTTTGTCACAGGTATCAGATAGCACTCGGTCATTCAATTGCTTATTACCCACAAGGTAATGGGTTAGCTGAATCATCAAATAAGATCTTGGTGGCCATCATCAAAAAGCTGCTTGAAGAGAATAAGAAATCATGGCATAACAAGTTAGTGCATGCTTTGTGGGTTGACAGACTAACAACGAAAAAGTCCATTGAAATGTCACCATATCAGCTTGTTTATGGAACAGAGGTAGTGTTTCCAACCAACCTCGGGGTACCAGTGATTAAACTAGTCCAAGAGATTCAGACAGAAGAGGACAGTATGGTAAGGAGGATAAATAAAAAAATTCACCTCCAATAAACAAGAGAAGAAGTCTATAACAAGGCTCTGAAAGTACAAGAAAATATAAAAAAGTTGTTTGATAAGAGAAAAAAATCTTGTGACTTCAAAATTGGAGATAAAGTTCTGAAGTGGGACTCTAGGAGAGAAGACAAAGGAAAGCATGGCAAATTTGACAGTTTGTGGCAGGGTCCATACATCATCCAATCCACTATTGGTCCAAATTCCTTTTTTATGCAAGAGCTAGATGGTACAGATTTGTTTGGGGGTCCTGTCAATGGCAGGATGCTCAAGCATTACTACTGCTGATTTCCAATTTCCAGTTTTCATTTCCAATGTAAATACCATTGATGTGTTTTGTTTTCAAAGAAAAGAGAAAATGTTTCAAAAAAGAGAGAAAGAGAGGTTCAGAAATGCTCAAAACATGAACCTTTGAAGTGTAAAAGATTGGCTCTAACATGATCAAAACCTGAGACAAAAGAAGTAAAGAAGCTGGTCCTAAAATGCTCAAAATTTGAACCAACAAAGAATAAAGAAGAATCAGCTCTAAAAAGCCCAAAATCAGAGCTGAAATGAAGAAGAGAAAGTGACTCTAGCAAGCTAAAAACTTGAGTCACAAAGGAAAGAAGGATGCTTCAAAGTTTCAGAATGTCAAGCCTTCAAATTTTGTTTTCAGTTCCTGCAATTTCAGTTCATGTGCAACTTCCTTTATGCCATGGATCCATCGCAAACCAAACTGTCTAATCTTGGTTTGACTGTTTTTAAATTTCTGTTGTAGAATGTAGTGAAAGAAATCTGCTAGACAGTTTAATCCTAGAAGATATTAGATTAGGTAGAGAAACTATGAGGCCAACGGTTTAATCTGGTCTCATGGAGGAATAAGGGTAGAAGTATACTAGTTGTTTTCTTCTTTCAATAAAAAAAATGATGATGAAGAAGGTCTGCAAATTCAAATGCATCTTGAAGAAAAAATGTTAGGATTGTAGGATGGGTAGGTAGATTGTTTGGGGAATGTTTTCTGCTGATTAATATCCATCATGTTTGTAACAACTGAATCAAAGAAGATAAGATGGTTCAAAGATCAGGCATCTGGCCTACTCCAAAGATTATTTTCTGAATTCTTGAAACCTTCAAGAAGATGCCATCCCCATGTGAAGCCACTGTTAGCCACCTATGAATTTTTTGTCAAGAAAATAGGTGGCTAAATATTTTTCTGAGCCTTCAAGAGATATATTTCCTATGAAAATATCTCATTCTTGAAGCCTCTGTGTGTCCTTTGCCTTTGAAAATATCTTCACTGTTGTTTCCATCCAAAAAGCCTCACAGTCTGTGAAACAATTATGCTCAGAAAAGCCTCCATTTGCGCCTTTGTATCCCTGCAAAATTCCCCATTTTAACCCTTTTCTCCCTTTTTCAAAGTTTCCCTTTAACCCCAAAAATTCCTTCCAAAGCCTTCTAAATCATCCCATCATCCCTTTGAACCTTACAAACACCCTTTGTTTGGCTTAAAAATCCATTTTCCCTCTACCGAAAACCTCTTTTAAGCCTTAAGAACTCTGTTTTTAGGCTAAAAAACCCTTTTTTTACCATATAACAGGCTTAGCCCCTTTTCGGCCAGCCCCTAACCACTTCCCCTCCATGAAACTAAGCGCTAAGACCAAGCGCTAAGGCATAAGGCGCTTATCGCATCGGAGATTTGGAGCGGAGCGCTTTTTCCTTGGTAAACAAAAAAGTTACGATGCGAGGTGTATTTGTTCTGTCGGCCTTCGGAGCATTACCAGCCGTCGATCTATACATATTTGACGGTCCGTGCTTATTTTTCCACGCCCCATCACACTCCTTTGTAAAACCCTCCGATGGTCATCTCCACCGTCGATTCACATTTAAATCCGACGGCCATCGTAGCACCGTGCTCATCGCCAATCGGAGATTTTAAAATGTTCCACCCTCCGATGCCCCGATTGGTCGATCCCTGATTGCATCTCGGCCGTTGAATCCACAAGAACAAATGGATAGGATTTAATCTCATTCCACCCCGCATCCCTGATTGGTCACCCTACGATCCAATCATAGTCGTTGATCTTTCGCCGATCCGACGGTCCAGATGCAATCGCTCCTTCATCCCATCGGAGTTTTGGCCCCTGCCTCCTCCGCTTCCGATTGAATTGTAGCCGTTCATCCCTCTTGATCCGACGACTCATATTCCTCCTACACCTTCATATGGCCCATTTACCTCCACCTCATCTTTAAATCTCCACCATCGATCCCAAGGATCCAACAACCAGGATTCTCCCCTCCCACTAACCATATCCTCCGCCTTTGTTTTCCCTTTGCAGATCTCGATCGTCCATCGCATAGATCGGACGGTTCATGAACAAACCACCTTTGATCGGCCCACACTCTACTGACCGCGCATCTCCTCGTTTTGTGCTCCATCTCCCACCATCGGATCTCACGGTCCCAGATCCAACGACCAATATCAATATCACGCAGCTTTGGTGTCCGAACGTTAACAGTTCAAATTCATGCGATATAGGTGGTTTTGAAAAGCCACGTGTCAGCCAGAGACCTATATCGCATTCGAAAAGTGAAAACCGCCTTACCCACCTTTTATTGCGCGAAAACAGTTGTTTCTTCAGCGAAAACCACTTCCCCACTTCTGCTTCCAAAAGGCCATCTACAGATCTCGACCGTTGATCTGATTAGATCAACAACTCTCATTTCTTCTCGCATTCCATTCATATTTGTTCATCGCGCGACCATAGAACTTCATCGCGTCATCTCAACCGTTGATCTCCTCCTGATATTTGACGGTCCATATTAAATCGCCCTTCGCGCATGCCTGGTCCCACCATTCTAACCCATTTCATTGCATTTTCACTCATTTTCTATGTATTTCACCAAAGTCTAAACTCTCACGATTTACATTAAAAGATCTTTTTCTCCGCTCACATTAGAAATTTAATGATTTACATTAAAGTTTATTTCATTTCTCTCAACCTTCCAAAGTCATTCCATTAGTTAATCTCCACCTTCGATCATCGCCTCTAGATCTGATCGAACATCCCAGAGCCATTCCTCCACCAAATCTATATCAAATTAGGTTTTCACCATTACACTGCATTTTTCCACCATTTGAACTTTTTAAGAATTTCCTTTGTGTATTTACTTTGAGTGATCAATGATTTACCAGGCTCTCTCCATACCTCAATTCCTAAACAATAATGCAATTCACCCAGATCTTTCATTTCAAATTCCTGAGACAACTAAATTTTAATTTATTCAATTAACTTGTAAGCACTTCCTGTGATAATGAGATCATCCACATATAAAGAAATTAAAGCAACATTTCCTTCTTCATATTTCTTAACATACAGGTTAGGATCATTTTTTCTTTTCACAAACCCATTTCGATGAAAGAAGGTATCAATATTTACATACCATGATCTTGGCGCCTGTTTCAAACCATATAAGGCTTTTCTTAACCTGCAGACTAGATGCTCCTCTCCTTGTTTGACAAACCCTTCAGGTTGAACCAGATAAACTTCTTCCTTTAAATCACCATTCAGAAAAGCAGATTTGACATCCAATTGATGTATATTCCAATTATGTTTTGTAGCTAAGGCAATCAGTACTCTAATTGTATTCAATTTAGCTACTGGTGCAAAAGTATTTTCATAATCAATTTCCTCCTCTTGAGCATATCCTTTTGCAACTAATCTCACCTTAAATTTATCAATGCTACCATCTGCTTTAAATTTAGATTCATACAACCATTTGCTTCCAATTGGAACTTTGTTTTCAGGGAGTTCAACTAATTCCCATGTTTTATTTTCATAAGAGAGTCATATTCATCATTCATAGCATTTCTCCATTGTTCATGCTCTTTAGCTTGTTCATAATCAACTGGTTCTACAACATTCATGATATTATACATCAAGGCATAATCTCTATACCTTCCACGAAGCTGGGTTGTCGAGTGGACCTTCTTGGTGCTACAATACCTGTTGGAGTTCCATCCATGATTCTCCTGCTTTGAGGTGAATCTTCCTCTTGTGATGAATCACTGCTGCTGGATGTGCTCTGTTGGCGAGGAAACAGGTCTCGCGGGCAAGACCCAGGTTCAGGGATTGGGCCAATAAGGGAGTCCGTTGTAGTCTAGCACCACGCTGGAATTTTCACCCTACTCTGAAGAGCAGAGAGTCTCACCCAAGGTGTGCCGCGACCACATGAAGGAGGGGAATAGCCCAGTATCAGCAGATGGATCTGCAACTCAAATCTGATGCAGAATCGTACGCATACATGACACTGTATATAGAAGATCTCTCAGAACATCATGTAGATAATAAGCAATTAAATTTTAAAGTACTATAGGAATCATGCAACACATCAAGACATACGATATACCGACAACCTTTAGATATATTAAGAAACATTAAACAGAATCAAGTGTTACATCGCTCGACAGAATGAGCTTCCAGATTCAATTACAAAGGTCTCGCAGGACAGAGAGAGATATTAAAACAATAACAGATATATGGAGACACAGGAAATACAATGATGTTGAGACCAGGACAGAGCTCTCCTATGGCGTTTTCTCCTCGGCCTCGTTCTACTCTAACCTCTCTAACCTTTTGCTGCTCGGTGACGGCCTATTTATTCACCAGCCAATGCAACTGTTAGTTTCTCTTGTGTTCTCACTTGGCTGCTTTCGACTTCTTCCTGTTGAATAGGAGTTCTACTGTCTGTCCTTTGCCGCATCTTTCCTTCATCTGCACTTTTCTGCGCCAACCTCGCCATCTATCTCCTGCTCCTTCGCAACCTCGGCAGCTCCGCTGCTTACCGTTGTCGCGCCTGCCATGTGCTGATCCGCAACCCAATATCTGTCTTCATGAAAAATTCAAAACAAGGGCCCCAATAGGCCCCGACCACAGTCTCTTGACTCGTCTCGAGTCAATCGCAGATCATCGTCTCCACCTCCATGGCTTTGCTTGTTCCCATCTCTTGTTTCGCTGGCCGTCCCTCCTCTGTTTGCTCAAAAAAGGGCCCCAACTTAGGGACCTTTGCAAGGGCTGCGACCTTGAGTTCCTGGAAGGAAGCTACGGCCTTCCACAAATCCTGCATAATTGGTTTAGTTGCGGCTCCGACTCGAGTGACGGCTTCCTCTCCTCCTTCAGTCGGGAGCTTGCCAAAGACGATTGAGACCTATGTACTGGCCTGAGCGACCAGTTGCTGCATCTTCTAAGCACTTTCCATGACAGGTTGCCTGAGCTCCCGGAGGGCCTGCTTGGCCGTTGCTGAACTGGCCTCTGTCTGCTAAATCTGGACTTCCAGGTTGTCTGCTGCGGCATATAGCAGATCAAGGCCGACTGAGTCCTTTGCATTCTAAATCTATTGGTTGATTTATTGAAGATGTAGAGACAAGGGTTGGGTCCTGAGATTCAGGGCTGTTGTATGTTCTTGTAGACCCTTCAGTAGGTCATACGCTTCCCAAGCTGCAATACTCAAGGCTTCCTGCACTCTCTCAACCTGTTCCTGTCTTGCTGTTATCTGGTTGGCATAAATGACCTGGGGGTCTAGCAAAGCTGGGCGGGCCACTAGAGCTGCTTTGAGCTCAGTGTTCTCATTTCAAAGGTTGTCCCATGCTACCTTGATGTGGATAGCTCGTTCACCCATATCATCGGCTTGGAATTCCAGTGGTGGTACTTGGGTGTCGTAGGCCACTACAGTGGGCTAGATGTCTCGAAATATTCGAGTCACCAGTGCAATTTCTTGCTGCAGGGCCCCCTTCTCCGTTCGCAGCTGATCATGCTCTTCAATAAGCACGATGATTTGTTGATGTTGCTGCTCACATCTCGTTTGAAGTTTGGCGTGGAGCCCATCGGCTAGCTGTGCTGCCCGCTATATGAAGTGAAGCAGTTGGGACGTCCCCCACGTTTCCATGCTTTCTGCTCCTAATGTACCCTGCTCTAGCAAGCTCGCCTGTAAGGGTTTCCCACTGGCTACTGACTTGGCCGAATGTTCTGTTGGTGACGGCGGCGGGGTTGGATTCTTGGCCTGGTTGCTAGAATCGCCCATGTTGACGTCGGGCCATGATTCGGGTGCTGCTCTTGTGTCTGGGGGGGTCGAGTGAGCTGGTTGTTCTGGAGTTTGCACTTGAAGTTGGTCAGCTCTGTCTTTTATAGCTTGCTCTTCCTGGCTAATAAGTTCAGTAAATGTGACGTGGGGGGCTAGGGTTTGGCTAACCATGGGTACTTATGCAGTACCCGAGTTAAATTTAGTCCCGAGGTCCCCACTATTCCTCTCTCTGATAATGGGGTCGGACACGTTGGCGGATGAAGTGGATGGGGCGGAGGTGTTAGGTTCCCAGAATGAGGTGAATTGTGGCAATTGGTAATTGCAGGTGGTGGAAGTACGAATATTTAGAAAGTTATGTGGAAAAAGTGGGTTGGGGGGTGGAAGCTCGCTAGTTACTGGGGTCTCCACGAGGGGTTCTTCTCTGATCAGGACTCCCCGACTTCTTTGTCATGGTTGATCCTCGCCAATGATGTCAACCACGGAGCTGGAGACTTCCACCCTGGGTTTCTTTGCTTTTGGCTCTACGATGCCTTTGTAGCTTTTGACTTTCGCAACAGCATTGTGGGTGCTGGGGGTGGTGTAGTAAACATAATATTAGGCAATGGGGGAAATAGGAGTCGTGATGGGGAGAGAGGCGGACTAGGAAGCTTGGAATTATTCAAAGGTAGGGAATTCAGGAGACTCATTGGCTATCTTTTGAACAGTACGATTGAGATTGTGTACCTTGGCATTTAGCCGATCAATGACTGGATTGAGCTGCAGTCCCGTCACCCTGGCTGCTGTTTGCTCTAGTGTCTCTCCTGGTAGCGGCGCAACCATCATTCCTACAAAGTCATAGACGTATTCCGCCTCCCGGACCTCCATCTGTACTCCTGACCATCTGCAGACTTCCGAGTGGAAGGTTTTTTCATCAATGTGTAGCTTTAGGGGCGTCATTTCAAAAGTCATCGCTGGCACACCTTTTGGCCTGAGGAGAGTGTGGTTGTGTGTGACCCTGAACCAGAGTTGTTCACTGTATTTGTCCAGCAGAACCCCTGGTATTTGTTGCTGGCTCATGACCACATCTACCATCATACCATACCAAACCCGGAATCCCTCCTCATTGGCCTCCTTCAAACTTGGGTTGTTGGATACCCTCCAGGGAGTGTATTTCATTGCTAGTGGTTGGCTTTCTAGTATCTCAGCTGGTGTCCACCTGCCGGGGAAGGACCATTTCCACATGGCGAAGGCCATGATCAAGTACCTGTATATGAATCCCGTCACTCTCCGATAGTTGTCCTCGTATGCCTCGAACAAATCGTGAAGAATGAATGAACACCAATTGAGCTGTGTTCCCTGGATACAATGCTCTACCATCGAGATGGTGTCTAGGGTGTGTTAGCCACCTATGAATTTTTTGTCAAGAAAACAGGTGGCTAAATATTTTTCTGAGCCTTCAATAGATACATTTCCTATGAAAATCTCTCATTCTTGAAGCCTTTCTGTGTCCTTTGCCTTTGAAAATATCTTCACTGCTGTTTCCATCCAAAAAGCCTCACTGTCTGTGAAAAAATTATGCTAAGAAAAGCCTCCATTTTCCCGTTTGTATCCATGCAAAATTCCCCATTTTAACCCTTTTCTCCCTTTTTCAAAGTTTCCCTTTAACCCCCCAAATTCCTTCCCAAGCCTTCTAAATCATCCCATCACCCCTTTGAACCTTACAAACACACTTTGTTTGGCTTAAAAATCCATTTTTCCCTCTACCGAAAACCTCTTTTAAGCCTTAAAAACTCTGTTTTAAGGCTAAAAAACCCATTTTTTACCATATAACAGGCTTAGCCCCTTTTCGGCCAGCCCCTAACCACTTCCCCTCCATGAAACTAAGACCAAGTGTTAAGGCATAAGGCGCTTATCACATTGGAGAGTTGGAGTGGAGCACTTTTTCCTTTGTAAACAAAAAAGTTCCGATGTGAAGTGTATTTGTTCTGTCGGCCTTTGGAGCATTACCAGTCGTCGATCTATACAGCTCTGAAGGTCCGCGCTTATTTTTCCGCGCCCCATCACACTCATTTTTAAAACCCTCCGATGGCCATCTTCACCGTCGATTCACATTTAAATCCGATGGCCATCGTAGCACCGTGCTCATCGCGAATTGGAGATTTTAAAATGTACCACCCTCCGATGCCCCTATTGGTCGATCCCCGATTGGATCCCCGCCGTTGAATCCACAAGAATCAATGGCCGGGATTTAATATCATTCTGCCCCGCGTCCCCGATTGGTCACCCTCTTATCCAATCACAGCCATCGATATTCCGCCAATCCAACGGTCTAGATGCAATCGCTCCTTCATCCCATCGGAGTTTTGGCCCCTGCCTCCTCCGCTTTCGATTGAATCGCAGCCGTTCATCCCTCTTGAACCGACGGCTCATATTCCTCCTGTGCCTTCATATGGCCCATTTACCTCCGCCTCATCGTTAAATCTCCACCATTTATCCCAAGGATCCAACGGCCAAGATTCTCCCCGCCCACTAACCATATTCTCTGCCTTTTTTTTCCCTCTGCAGATCTCGACCGTCCATCGCATAGATCGGACGGTTCACGATCAAAACACCTTTGATCAGCCCCCACTCTACTGACCGCGCATCTCCTCATTTCGTGCTCCATCTCCCACCGTCGGATCTCACGGTCCCAGATCCAACGGGCAACATCAATATCATGCAACTTTGGTGTCCGAACGTTAAAAGTTCAAATTCACACGATATAGGCGGTTTTAAAAATCCATGTGTCAACCGGAGACCTATATCGCGTTCGAAAAGTGAAAACCGCCTTACCCGCCTTTTATCACACGAAAATAGATGTTTCTTCAGCCAATACCACTTCCCCACTTCTGCTTCCGAAAGGCCATCTATAGATCTCGACCGTTGATCTGATTAGATCAACGACCCTCATTTCATCTCGTGTTCCATTCATATTTGTTCATTGCGCGACCATAGAACTTCATCGCGTCATCTCAACCATCGATCTCCTCCTGAGATCTGACGGTCCATATTAAATCGCCCTCCGCCCACACCTGGTCCCACCATTCTAACCCATTTCATTGCATTTTCACTCATTTTCTATGTATTTCGCCAAAGTCTAAAGTCTCACGATTTACATTAAAAAATATTTTTCTCCGCTCACATTAGAACTTTAATGTTTTACATTAAATTTTATTTCATTTCGCTCAACTTTCTAAAGTCATTTCATTAGTTAATCTCCACCGTCAATCATCGCCTCTAGATCTGATCGAACGGCCCAGAGCCATTCCTCCACCAAATCTCCATCAGATCAGGTTTTCACCATTACACTGCATTTTTCCACCTTTTTTCTCTACATCCACAACATTCACCTCTGCTACGCTGCCATTCTCACAACCTTCCACTGCATCCATCCTCCGACCGCATGGATTTATTAACATTGTTTATGTCTTTTTGCAGGGTTACAGGCGGTGGAAACCGCCATTGCTCACAGTCACTGTTATAGTGACACAGAGCGCAGAGAAGGCCATTACAGAGCCTGATATTGCAGAGAAATGTTTGGGAAGTTTTCTAAATGAAATATTTTCATCAAAAGACCAGTGTTTTACTCTGTGAAACTTCCAGCACCATTAAAACCTGCAAATTCACAGACAGAGACAGTCAATGAAGCAACAAAGAGTATCAGTGAAGGATTAAAGGGTCTAATGCACATTATTGAATATTTTGAGCCTTAATTCAATGTTAAAGGGTGAATGTACCAGATTGAATACCTTGTTATTAACATATAAGGCATAATGAGGCCTAAAGCACAAAAAAAAATCTGATCATTGTTTCACATCAGCAGAAGGTTCTCTCCCGAGAAAGGACAAAGTACCCATACTGTTTTTTATTATGTATCGTGTTCCTAAGAGGATTTCCATTCTGATAGAAAGTCCTAATGTTACCAGAGCATTTGTTATGCAGTATGGCATACCTCAAAGTCATTTATCTACCTTTTTTTTATTCACCAGAGTACTACAGAGTACTGCAGCCGGAAGTACATCAAAGAACATACCCGGAGTAAATATCAGCCTGTCGAAGACCACTCTTTCACCCAAAGAGTACTAAAGATTAATGCATAGATATTAAGAGAGAATGGGCCTCGAGCCCTCTTCTCCTACTTCTATTTTAATGTCTCATTTAGTGTTTCACCTACCTCCTCTGCTCCTCTATCAGCTATAAGAACTCAAGAAAAACACATTGTAAAGGTTGTTGTTGATTATTGATCGGATAACTGTGAATTGTAAGTTGTTTCTCTTGAGATATTGTTCTTTGTGTAAATTTGTAAGATAGGCTGAGGAAGATGATTTCAGACTGAATATCAAGCTGTTGGACAATGTTGTACATGACTCGTGTTTCTCTTTAATATGAAAAGCACACTTCTTTGGATCCTGATTTAAAGTAGCGGTGATGTTTTCTGCATTTGTCTCTGTTTTCCTTCTGTAATTCATTACATTCCATTTCTCTGGTAAGAATCAGAAACCCGGCTTAGGATATACCCTTGCACGGTACCCTAATGCTCCTACTCTTCTTATCTTTGATTTTTTCTACTATATGTGTTATCTGAGAACTAATTCAAGGTAATTTAACTAGTGTAGTAGTTGTTATTCACTGCTAGCTGATCTATGAATTTATGAATCTGTTCTTAGATGTTCTTTTTGGGTTTTAATTGAAGAATTTGGATACTGGGAGTTTGGAATACTGATTCTATCTCACTAGGGTCTTCTTCAATCAATTGAGCCTTTCTATGTTCCCTTAAGTTGAATGCCGAAGCATTGAAAGTTCAAAGCCTTTCTATGTTCTTAGGTTTCACCTTATGTTTAAATCTTGAATGTCTCTTGTTGTTTAAAGAGTTAACCTTTAGGGATTTGATCATAGGTGTTTAATGGCATGCCCTGTCCCTAGATCTGTTTCCTAAGTGGTCACCTTGGAGGTTTCCTTGTCATTCACCTTCATTCCTTATCATTTTATACCACACTATCATCTTTAAAGATCCACTGTTTTAGATTACTAGCCCAATTGAAAGCCTTGAATACTGAATAGCAAGTAAACCCTTTCATGACTCCATTGCCCAATGGTCTCGAGTGTTCTCTGAATTATATTTCCTTTGCCTAAAATCATCTTTTCTCACCCTTTGTCTTATATTGAACCCTTCCATTAGGTTTCCAAACAACCAAACAAACAAACAAAAACAAAACAAACCTTGTGCCTTATAACTAGCCTAATACCTTCAAGTCAAGCTTCAAAGACATATACCTTTGCCTTTATAGAGAGATCCCTCTCTCGACCCAGGAGGGCTAGATCCTGAGGTTCCAAAGCGGTTTTGATGTTGTCTCATATTTTGGTATTTCCAAACTTGCCAAAACATTGGAACTCCAACATAATGGCGACTCCGCTGGGGACGAACCCGTAACCTCTGGTTAGATTGGCAGTAAATCACTGCGGTGGACAGTAAACTTCTTGAAACATTCTAAACCTTCCACCTGGTGACTCCATAGTTCCTTAATGATTAAAGACTCCACTGGTGATCAATAGGCCTCCTGATTATCTTGGTTTCACAAGACTCCACTGGGAGACCAGACGTTATTAAAAAATCAACCGTATTAGAAGTAACAAGTAGGATTAAGCTTCTTTGTTTGAAGATAAAATACTGGCTTCAAGAACCATTCATACAAGAGCTTATCCTAACCCAAACCCAACTGAAATATTTGACAACCCTGAGAGCATTCTTAGGAAATCTCCTACCCCTAGAAAGCCAACTATTTCCAGATACATCCATAGATCTAACTCTGCACCAGAAGACTTTACAGCTCTATCAGACACTCATTTTGACCTAGACTTAACAAGCAGTCTACCTAGAACTAGGTCATTCAGTGCTCTGGACCAGTCAGACCTTGAGCTTCCTGGTTCACCATGTCATAGTGGTCAGCACATTAGGGATATAGAGACCCCTCCATCTACACCTCCGGACATTCATTTCATCCAAAAATTTTGGCTCTATCACCCTAAATCAACTCAAAAAATTGTTGCTGGTCCTAGTATTCCTGTCATCCAGATACTTGCTGCTCAAACTAGTCCTTTACCTCCTCAGAACATCATTATGGCAGCCTGGTATGCACCTCCGGTGTTACCACAGCCTCTAGTGCCTTTACCCAATGATTATCAGTCTAAAATCCCATGTTTCACTGCAAAAGAGTCCACCACAGCTCAACACCATGTAGATAGGATGGAAGATTCCTTTGACTATATGGAGATAGATGATGAGATAGTCAAGATGAAAATCTTTGCCCAGAGTTTAGGAGGAGATGTGAAGAAGTGGTTTAAAGGCCTACCTCCAAATAGTATCCATGATCTTCCCTATTTATATCAGTCCTTCATAAAAAAATGGGAAGTCAAAACCAACCCTCTCCAAATCTTAGAAGAATACAAGAATCTTAAAATAAACGTAGGAGAGAGTGTCCATGAATATTCGACAAGGTTTAACAATGTTTACAAAACTCTTCCTCCACACATGAAACCTCCCCAAAGAATGGATTTAGTGAAATACCCTGAAGGCTTTGATGCTGACATGGCCTACCAGCTTAGGGAGAGAGATTACAACACATTGGAAGATATGCAAAAAGGAGCAGTGAGTGTAGAGGCTAACCTAATTGAAAAGAGAGCCAGAATGAGGTCTGAGAAAAAGGTAACATATAGGGATGACACACAACTTCCACATCTAATCCCAAGTATGACAGTATAGCCAAAAAGATGTAAAGGCTAGAGAAAATGATGGAGAAAATGGTTGTCACAGTTAGTAATCAGAACAAAAACCAAAATCATAACCAGAACCAGAACTTTAGGAGAAACAATCCCCCAAGCAGATAGAGAAACTATGATCAACAAGTCATACCCCCATTTCAAGAGAAATTTCTTGATGAGGATGAGGGGATAATAGAAGAATTCGAGTGAACCACAATAAACATGTTGGAAATAGAAAACTAAATCCACAACTGTTCCACGGAAGATGATCAGACTTCACACTCCCATTGGGTCTAGGAAAGGTTAGAATATGAGGATTACAGGCTAGGATTTGAAAATGCCATCATGCATGTCAGCGAACAGTATGAACTTAGAAGCAAAAAGAGCTTAGACACTTCCAAACGAAAAGCTTCTGAGATTACCATTAAGAAAAGGCCTGAGAAAACTTCTAAGGTGACTGCTGAAAGTAACAAATCAGCAACTGAGATTTCTGGGAAGAAAAAAGAAAAAGACAACCAAAATACAGATAAAAAAAGTCAACAAACTAGCAACACTAGCACTGCAGCTAGTGTTCGTGATACAACAGTTGCAAGCACTGTACATACTGAGAACCAGCACACTGATTCTGCCACGAAAGTAGTGGCTAATAAAATAGAGTTGATTCTTACAAAGGGTCAATCTCTCTTCAATTTGGAGAGTGAGTTTGCTAAGATCAAAATCTCTATCCCACTCTCTGAGCTGGCCACTTAGAATGTATATAAAGGTCAAATTTTGAAAGCTTTAAATCTAGGTGAAAATGGTGACACTGTCAATCTAAGTGATGATCAACCAGCCCTTCTGTTTGGTCCAAAGATAGAAGGGAAGTTTCAGGAAGGGGTAGTACTTCCTTTTTATATCAGCCTCAATATCCATGACAAGATCCTTCACAACGCAATGCATGTCTCGGGGGAATCACACAACCTAATGCCTAAGGTAGTTATGGAGAGGTTAGGCCTAGAGATAACCCGTCCTTATAAAGATTTATATTCATTTGACTCTAGCAGAGTAAAGTGCCTTGGCCTAATCAAAGACTTTTGTGTGAACCTGACCCAAATTCTAGAAAAAATTATGGTTATGGATGTTGTAGTGGCAGATGTGCCACCTAAGTATGGCATGCTATTGTCCAGGTCATGGGGAGCCAAGCTGCAAGGTACAATGTAGATGGATGGGTCGTATGCCACAATCCCTGTCTTTAGATAGCTTAGGAGGCTGTATAGAGAGGCACAAATGAAGTTCATGGTTAGCATCCATGAAAAGCCTAAAAATTCACCTTTGTACTCTATACAAACAGATCTGGACTCCTTTATCCTTTGCAACGATGAATCCATAAATGAGCCAGAGCCAGAGGACAGAGATGCAGACAATGGGGTAGAGCCCATATATTTTAACATAATGGCCACTCTAGACTTAGAAGAAAACGAAGAAGAAACCTTTGGATAGTGCACTGAATCTGAAACTCAGAGTGAACAAGAACAAGACTACAAACAACCAACTAGTCATCTCTCTGAACTCCATACACATCACGAAGAACAGAACACTCCACACCACAATGCAGAACCCATATTACAACATAACAATGAAACCAACATTAGGGAGGAAAATGATGTTAAACCTGGAAACGATCCCTTATGGAGAATGAATTTCGATGGGTCTTGCACTAGAAAGACTGTAGGGGCGGGAGTGTGGTTACATAACACCAAGAGTGACTATGCTGAGAGTCATGCCTTCAATCTGAACTTCAAATGTGCAAACAATATCGCGGAGTATGAGGCTCTCATCCTAGGCTTGAATCTGTTGAAAAAACTAAGAGCCCGTAGGATAGCTATACACAGAGACTCTGAGTTAATCATAAAACAAGTGAACGGTGAGTATACAGCTAAACACCATAGATAGAGAGCATATAGGAATGATACTATGGATTTACTGAAAACCTTTGTGGAATATGAACTTGTGTTTTTTCCTAGGAGTCAAAACATCATCGCGAATGGATTAGCCTGCATAGCTAGTTCATATCATAAGTCTCCTAGTGACAAAAAAATCATCATTCAGAAAAAATATAGACCTGCAGTGCCTGATAATGAGAAATATTAGCAGGTCTTTGAAGGTGACAAGCAGATAGAGGGTTTCCTGATTGGTAGAAATGAGTTTGAATTCTCTGATTTAGACTCTAAATCCGATGAAAGCTGCCTGAGTGAAGAGTCCCCCGATGAAGAAAAATCACCCCATAGCATGGAAATAAACACTTTAACTGAACAACTTGGAAATCAAACCGAAGAATATAAGAACGCAGAAGAGGAAGAAATAGAGGTGCTGCAGTTAAAGGATAAGAATATACCCAGAGGACTGGCCCCTTTAGAGGACCTTTTTGATTTTGACGATGTAGCGAAGAAACCCACTATAGAACACTCAGAATCTGATGTCGAGGAATGCAAAATAGGCACCAAGGATAAGCCTAAGATGATTAAATTGGCTAAGTCCTTTTCCGCAGACATGAAAAAGAAATATATTGACTTATTTAAAGAATTCATCGATGTGTTTGCTTGGAGCTACGAGGACTTAAAGGCCTACGATACAGACATTATATAGCACAAAATCCCTTTGAAAGAAAACAAAAAACCCTTCAGATAGAAACTTCACAGAATTAACCCGAAACAACTGCCTCTAGTCGAAAAGGAAATCAAAATGATGTATGAGGCAGGAATTTTAGTGCGTGTGAGGTTCTGTGATTAGGTTTCCAACCTTGTAGCTGTGAGAAAGAAGACAGGTGAGATCATAATGTGCATTGATTTCAGAAACCTTAACAGAGCTTCATTTAAAGACAATTACCCTTTACCAAAGATGGAACACATCCTACATGTTAGTCATCAGTATTTTTCACTTATTGGTGATGACTAAATCCATAGCTGAGTTTTTCTAGAAGCTGATCTCCATATGTCAATTTGTCATCTAGAAAACCCTCATAATTTTTTTTTCGCCCTCCTACTTTTCAGTCCGCCCATGTCAAGGTGAAACCTCATTATCACTATCCTATCTAGCTTTAGCCCTACTAGTCTACCCATCAGATCTAAAAGGACAATCCAAGTCTGTTTCAAAACCTCCCCTAAGTTAGGAAGTGGCGCTTTAAGGTATTTTACCCTTGGCAACCATCAAAAGGCCAAAAACCTCCATCTGCTACAGATCAGTCACAATAGACCTCCCACTCTGCAAATGAAATTGATCACAGCCCTAAGTCGCGCCACTTACACACCCCTAAGTCTTAGCAATGCATAGACCACAGTCTCAAGCTGATTTTAGGTGTTTTACAATGTTTTATGGATTTTACAAAGACAGGAAACTTTTCATCATCTCAGGAGAAAATTCTTGAATCCACATTTAGAAGAACAACTACTTCTCAATGTAAACATGAGCCTGAGATACATCTGCAAGGTAGGGAGTTACTCATCAAACTCTTGTAGCTTCATTCAGCATGATAACACAGTAGAAGAAAGACAACACTATCAAACAAACTTGTTATTTGTCATGGCCAAAAACCTCCTTCATCTATAAGCAGAGGGTTAAGGCGCCTCCTTCATCTACAAGTAGAGGGCGATGGCCAATATTGACTTGAAGAAATTACAAAACTGACTGTAAGCACAGGTTTGTTTCTACTAGACAGTGAAACAGTGACTCAAGGTTTCTGAGGGAAAGTGATGATCAAAACAGGGCTAAGATCTGAAATGTGCAAGACAAAAGAAAGCAGATTTTTTGGTCTTGTGTCCTAAGAAAGAAGATAAATTGAAGTTACAAGCATCATCATCATGGCGCAACAGAAAAAGACTTCATTGATCAAAGCTATTTGTAACAAAATATCACTGCAGAGGTGTTAATATGAATGGCTCAAATCAGTGTTGAGTAAGAAGACACTTCAGTAAAAAGGACCTCTGTGTACTCTCATATTTCTGTTGGGTTGTGGGATAAAGTCTAGTTTCCAGGACCTTCCGGAGAAAAGACGGAGCAAGTAGTACACGTTACGAGACATGAGACATCTTGGCAAGTATCATTCAAAGCGCCGGTCACAGGTACGGTGTTGCGATCTACACTCCACCACTGAGCAATTGTTTTCTTGAGATACGAGCGAGGTTTGGTGATTTAGAACTCCATTAGAAGAAAATGGCTAATAAGAGCCTTGGTGTTTATGAGTGACTCTAGTACACTTTTTACACCTCATATGTTTGTCTCCTCAACACAAGGATATTAAAAGGTTATGATCTGAGTTTTGAAACCTTGGAAAAGCATGTAAAGATAATCAGGTATATCATAAATGAAAGTAACTCCAATCATAGACAGGTATCTTTTTAAAAAAAACTGTTTATCACAGCTGGCAAAGGCAATCTGAGCTTTTATTCTCAAGAGGCATTACAACTGAAACTATTGTTCATGATATGCAAAGGGGTGCTTTGACATGCTGTCAGTTTTTGGGTAAATATATTAAGACAGATATAGACCTGTTCATTATTAAAGGGCCAAAGGTACCATATCAATACATCTTGGGTGAAGAGAGGAGGGGTAAGGAAATTCTCTTTTCAAATGGACAAAGGTGGAAGGGCCTGAGAAAATGCTACAACACTTTCATCCATAGTCAGAGATGAGCTTAATAGACACCTGGCAATCAAGACATCTTCACAATAGGGCTTTATCATCTTTAAGGCATCCATAGTACACGCATTTGTTTAAAGGTTCAAAGGGTAAATATACCTCCTTACAGAATTGCTAGAATTGCCTCATCATTGATTGGTACATTGCTGAGTAGTTTGTCCAGGATTGAAAATACCATTAAAAGGACCAACAGGGGCAGACATCACCTTTCAAACATATAAGCCCAGTGAGCAGATTCTGACTTTTTAGATATGCTTTTCTAAAAATGAATAGGTTGATACCTATTAATGTTGTTCAAAGGCATGAAAAACCATTTGTCAACATTGATTCAAAAAGTGGGTCCCTCATGGCATTTTAAATCCTCACAAGTCAAGACAAAGGGTTTTCGTGTGGTTTGTATGTAAAGGACGAAGGGACCATTGCAAGCCCCCTTTGAATCTCTCGAAACCCTAGAAAAAATCCCCTTACTATCTACCAAACCGGAGAAGGAAGTTGTGATCAAAATGGAAAATTTTTTTGGGGTTTAAGGTTGCGCGACGGGCCTATAGCGGCGCGCGGCGCGTTTGAACGCAATTTTTACAAAGGAAAGAATTATGGCGCGGCGCGCATGTAGGTGCGCGCGGCGCGCCCGTGGGCGTTGGTCCTGTCGGCCCGACAGTGACCCAACACTCCTCTTTTCATGTGGCGCCTTTCTTATCAAACGCGCCGCGCAGGTTTAAGTGATCAAAACGCCTCCAAATAAATCCTAAAGCGGATAAAAATCCTCAAAAGGCACCACCATCATGTTCAAAGGTATTTTAGGTGCCATTTATCTTGTTTCAAAATTTTTGAATGGTAAAAAGGGGGATGAACTCCATAGTATAAATCACAGTGTTCAGTTTTTAGGAAAGAGATGTCTTATGTTGGAAAATCGAAGTTGCTGTGTTATTTGTTTACTCGGGGTAAGTCTAGCAAAACTGGTGCATTTCTATTGATGCCCAGGGACCTTATATACTGCCCTCAACACAGTATTGAAAGGTGGGAACAGTGTTCTAAGGGAGAAACACGGTAGGTGAAAGTTGAAGCAGTAGCCTTAATTTCAGCCATGGAAGTCATTCATAGGTCACCTGTTCATTGGTCAAAGTTCTCTTCAGGGTGTTGAAAAGACAAAACAATGTCTTGACCTTCCAGTTCATAAAACATAGCAGTAAGTAAAGTGCCATTGGCAGTTCAAGATATTGTCAAACTGATATGAAGGACAATGGAGCATTAAAAAGGCAGTTTTTGTTTGAAGGGAGTTTTTATGGTTGAAAGCTACAGACCTCTTTTACCACATCGTAGAAAACAAAACAAGCATTGTTAACCTATATTATAAATAATGACTTTGACTGAGGGTATATGATTCGAATAAGTGCAAAGAATGAAAGAGTTAAATAAGGCAGATTGTTGAGTTTGACTAAGTTTATATATCATCATGTATCTTTTGAGCTACATATGAGGGTTAGGGTTCGATCAAAGGGGAGCCTATCCACATTTAAACTGCTACATCACCATATATGAAAAACAGTGCTTTTCTGTGTGAATATCCATTATTTAATGCTGGGTTAGAGTGTTTGATATGATGATAATTTTGCCTACAGGGAAAAGAAAATGTGTTGAACAAAAAAAGCTGTGTGTGTTCACCTTCCTAATCAAAGAACAAAGATATCCTATGTCTTCAAAACATAAAAAAGCAGGTTACCCCTATCAACCACAGAAAAAGACAGCTGTTCACTATGTATACTGTTGACTGCCTTTTCTGTTCTTCAAGCTCACTGTAAGTTGATATTCAGATGGTTGCAAAGGTGATTTTCTAGAAGGACAGGGATTCTATATTGAAAAGAGAGCTTTGATTGTTGAAAGAATAAAACTCCTACATTTTTTTCTTGAAAACCTTTGAAACATTTTGTCACCTTTGTTCTATAAAACAGTGAAATTGACTGTGTCTGCACTAAAGGTGGCTGTATATGATATGAGCCTTGTTGATTGATTGGCTTACTAGACAAAGGCAGGGTTGTGAAGTTGAAAAGTTTACCATTAGCCTAAGGTACAAAATAGATTGTTGGGCTCCAAAAAACACAGAGCAAGGTGGGAAGGCCACTTTTTCAAGGAGCAGGGTTTTGTATTGAGAGAGAAAATTTTGCACAAGCATCCAAGGACATTGTTTCCTTATCAAAACAGTGGGTTGACAGAGTTTTAGCTTAAGAAGACATTTCAAAGACAGTGAGGCAGTTTGGTTTTTCAAGAGTGCATCTAACCCAGGAAGCGCCCAGCACGGAAAGAGAGGAAGGGCACATCAGCACTCGACATTTTGGCTTCAACTTTGAAACATGTTTCTAAGGACCCTTAAGGGTCATGCACACCAATTTTGGGCCCATTTTGACAAATTTTGGTTTTTTTGCATTTTTGAGTTTTTGATCAAAAACTCATAAATTCGCCATTTCATTTTGAGGATTCATCAAGGGAGGAGAATGGTATCACCGGATGCCATAATTTCATGAGCATGTCCTCAGCGATTTTCAGAGCATTTGGAGATCATCTACCCCCTCAAAACAACGAAAAAGGATCGCATTTTGCACACTCTGCCCGGTCTATCAGCAGACTATAATTTTCTGGTTTTTTACACACAGGAGTAGATTTGGAGGACTTCGAGGCATCGGATTGGAGAAATTTCAGTTACACTGGAAAGCAGACACTCAGAAATTTCCAACGTGCTATCATGAGCCTCGTTTCGACATCAGGAAGGCTGCCAAATGTTTTCGGCAAGTCAGGGAACCTTTTTCTGATATAAATTTGAAATATTTTTGTAATTTTTGAACCTCAAAAATCTGCTTTTTTCAAATGTGCGTTTAGCTATTTTTGCACTTGGAAAATGATGAAAAGTCAATTTAATTCCCTTTTTTAGCATTTTTTAGATATTTTATGGGATATTTTGTGCCTTGGGCTTTGCAAAGCCTCAAGGACAAGTTTAGATATTTATTTTGAACCAATGGCTAGCTAGTTGCCTTGGTTGGTTTTCCTCCTTCTTGGCCTATATATTCCAAGAGGATTCATTGTAATAGAAGGCTGAACTTGAGAAGAGAAGAAATATATTGGTCATATGAGCTTTGAAAGAAATACTTGTGTTATGCTTATGGATTGACTCTTGGATTTTCTTGGATGAATGAAGAAGGATTGTTGATGGATTCCATGACTTGGTAGAATGGTATAGTGTCTCTTGCTTTGTTGTTGTCTTCTAGTTTTCATTCATGATACATGTTTCTTGCTTGCTATAGATCGGTAGAGAATAAATTTGAGATATGCTCATGGAGGCACCTCAAATTTCCTGAATCTTCATAGCTTTCATGTTTTCTTCCTCCTTAGTCATACTAAAGAATTCTTAACTGCTCTTTAGTAACTTAAGGATATTGTAGCTAGTTTCATTCATAGTTCTATGCATGTTAAGTAGGATGTATGGTGTGCCCTTCTTACCTATGGCTGTCCATAGTCCAATCCATGAAACTATCTCTTTGACTGATTAGATTATCATTTTGTTTGAACCAAGGAGGCCTAGTCCCGATCTAGCCCTTTGCCTAAAACTATGAAAGCTTGTTTGTCAAAGTTCCCAATAACTTAAAGACTGTGTTTAGGCGTTCTGGCATAGTATTTTGAGTTGTTAGTTCGTCTTATGTGTTTTTCCCCAAAGTCTGATAGCCATTTCCCAAAGTTAGAGGGTCTTATACTTCTATGCATGGCTTGAATGTTTATTTCTATGTATTATTTAGCTTGTAGTTACATTTTGCATGATTAATGGCTTGCCATACCATGTTTATGTCTGCTATCAAACTAGTTATGCTTGAAATCCTTTGTCTTTCACAAACTTAGTGTCCATTTACTCCATTTTGCCCAAAGATCCTTTCTACCTTGAATCAAATCGGCCCTACTGCAGCCTTGTATTGTCATCTAATAGCTTTCTTGACCTTTTGACCCCATAGCCCAGTTAATCTAACATCTTGTTATCTATTTTATATCTTTGATCAGTTTCATCCCTCACAACTAAAAAACAAAAATCAAAAACTTACTTCATAACTAGCCTAAAATCAGAACACAATAAGCAAACACATAGATATCCCTTACACATATAGAGAGAGCCCTCTCTGAGTCCAGGAAGGCTAGGTCCTTGGGCTCCAAAGCTTGGTTTGATGTTACACTGTCATTTGGCTTGCCAATCAGCCAAATCATGGGACCCTAACATAATGGCGATCACGGTGAGACCCTGAGTATTAAACAAACTTAGATTCCCTAGACCTTAAGAGACCTTAAGAATACTATCTGATTGACTTATCCCACTGCTCACTAACATAGTAACGATCACGGTGGGACCTTTCGAGTTGGTGACAGTCTAAGTGCACCTTAGATTTCTCGAAGTCTCAATCAAACTTAGAAAACTTAAGTGTTGCTTGAAGAGTAGAAGCTAACTCTTTCACCATCTTAGCAAAATGATGATTTAGTTATAAGAAGCTCTTCCAAACCTCATAGGCAAAAAAAACTCAGAAAAACCCCAAAGCATTCCTAGATTGGCTTTTTGTCAATATTGGTGGTGGACCATACACATATACCTCAAAACAACTAAAAATCCACCTGGCGACTCCACTAGCCTCCAGTAGGCCTTACTATTTTACCGAACTCTAGATTACTATCCGATCAACCTATCCCGTCGCTCTCTAACATAGCGGGAGATGGTAGGACATTGAGTACATGACAGTCTAGCAAACTCTTATGGA
Organism: Pinus albicaulis; assembly: GCA_034641835.2. Classification (NCBI taxonomy): domain Eukaryota; kingdom Viridiplantae; phylum Streptophyta; class Pinopsida; order Pinales; family Pinaceae; genus Pinus; species Pinus albicaulis. The sequence goes on from CM076574.1 coordinate 1,340,468,897, forward strand.
CTCTTAGTCCTTTAGATACCATAAACAAGCAAGCAGTCTATAAGATCATTTTAAAGTAAAACTCTTTTTGTTATCACCACCCTAGCAAAATGTTGAAACAAAGTTTAGAATACTTTAAAAACATAGGCTGCATATAAAACTTAGAAAATCCAAAATATTTCCAGACTAGATTTACTTTAGTTATTGGTGGTGGACCATAGCTAAATATTTTAAAAAACAAACAAGTTCCACCTGGCGACTTCACTAGCCTCCAGTAGGCCTTTTTCCCCATTAGTCCTTATAAAGACTCCTAGGAATGCAGTAAGTAAACCCAAACATACTAATGGAGGAAGACATGGTTCAACACCTGAGGACACAAAGGAGATATGGTCCGATGAGCAGAGAACATATCCCTGGTTTCCCACACAAAATGCCCACAGATGTAAATTGGTTCGAAGACCTACCTGTCTTTCGAAATGAAAATATTGACAACCCATTTTTGCACCTCATCAAATTTCATAAGCATGTATGGAAATTAAAGGTTGAATGGAATGAGGACTGCCTCATGAAAATGTTCATGGGTACATTAGAAGAAGAGGCAAGAGAATGGTATGAAAATCTAGAACCTCGCACCTTGTTTTCTTTAAAGTATTTCCACAAAGTATTTTGTAAACGCTATATAGGGCATTGTCCATCTCTATCATTGGCTGAAAATTGTTTTGATCACTCTGAAAACCTTATACAACACCTTGTAAGCATTGAAGAAGACTACGGAAATTGGCATCCTGAGGAATTTTTAGAGGAGGTCCATAATTTTCTTACACAAGCTAACCATCAAGATGACCAAGAATAGTTGATCCTAGATGAAATCCACCAAAAAATAACAGAGGATCCACAAGAACTCTTTGAAAAGGCTGAAACAGATAACAATCCATCTGCCCTTTCATATAAAATACAAGGGGACATGCACCCACAAGATCAACTTCCACAAAAGATGGAAAGAAATTGTTGCCCCATCCAAAGAAAACAGAAGATACCTTCTCCCTTAACTGAACAGGAAATAGATCAAATAATAAACATGCAGACAACCTCTGAAACTTCATGTAACCAAAACTTCGTTGTTTTTTCTCTTTTAAACCCTGCATATCATAAATCAGAAAATAGATTTGTAAATCAAGTTGATGAAAAGCTATCTGATTGTCCAATAAACATGGCTGGTGACATTACTTATGTTAGTGATTCTCCAATGTTTGATCAATATGTTGATGATTATGACTTCCAAACAGAAACTAACTTTGCAGAAGCCTCAGTTTTTGATTGCCAAGAGGAAGCTTAGTTTCATGAACTTGAAGAAAGTAAGCAGCCATTACAGGTCATCTATGACACTGATGAGGAGAGCTTTGAAAGTTCATAAGTAAGTGAAGAGTCTCGAACTCTTTGCTCTACTTCACTTCAGTCCATCAGAGATAACATTCACATAATTGGAAATCAGCAGTTTTTCAACTTTGATGATGAGGTTGAGAAAGATGGTGAAATTCTTGAGCATGTTGTAAATGAGAAGCCTTTTCCTGAAATGGTTGAAGAAATCATTTTGGACATGGAATCTTCCGTGACTCTAGATTTACACCCACCAAGTTCCATTGAGTTACAAATTGCAGATGATGAAGTAGAGGTTGAGAAACAAATGAGAGTTGTCACACTATCCTTTGAAGATAATTTGTTGTCAAAGTGTATCCCTGCTCATCAACCTGATGACCTTCACACAGTTTTCAGCCCGCCCTATCAAAACACATCAGCTTGGCAAGAGAACTACACTGTAATATATGATGAGTCTGATAGTTCAAGTGATCATGAGCAAAGGGAAGGGTTGCTTTACCAGGAGAGTCTCAAATACAGCCAAATGGAAGAAAAAGTAATCCTGAATGAAGCCCATATTCAAATCCTCTAGATCAGGTATTATTCCAAGATCCATTTGCTGTTTTCCTTGAGAAGTCTGAAAGAATAATCCTGAATGAAACCTATATCTCAAATCCTCTAGATTAGATATTATTCCAAGATCCATTTGTTGTTTTCCTTGAGAAGTCTGAAGGAGTAGTGGGTTCTATCATGAACAATTTGCTGCCTAGAATGGGGAAAAAATTACACACTACTGTCCGAAAACAAACCGAGTGGGAGTGGCCTTTTCATTATTCCTGCATCATAAGAGAACTAAACCAGAATGACCCATGTGAGCATCTACTTGAATGGTTGCATTGGAAAGAAGAGTTCACCAAGTGTATGTTGTGTACAGTTTAGGATAGAATAGATAAACAACAGTAGAAAATAAGCTCCGCCTTGTAAGCACCTTTTCAGTTGCAGTTGGTTTGAAGAAAAAGTTAAAAAGCAGAAAATACAAAAACAGTAAACAGTAGAAAAAGAGGGCAGTTTCTAAAAAGCAGTGGTAAAGCCCCATGTTCCAAAAAACAGTCCTTCGGAAAGCGCGCAAGTCTAAATGCCGCTACGAGTACTTCAATGTCTTGTTCAGCTATCTAGCCTAATCATAGCTGAGCATGTTTAAATTTATTTGCTGATAAGTTAGTGAGTGAAAAAGATGGTCAACATTGTGTAAGATTGACTTATCACAGAGTATAGATTAGGGAGAGATTCTGGTTCCACATGCCTAAAACAGAACCAAAAAGAGAAGCGAGGGATGAAAAACACATTGTACATCTTAGCCCCGCTTTTCTACATTTCCTTTATGCAGAATAATATTTGTGTGTAGCTTGTCTTTTATGCCGCAAATGCATGACAAATCAGACTGTCTAATCCTGATTTGATCATTTTAAATTTCATGTTTTAGATTAGAGAATAAAATCCTGTCAGACAGTTTAATATTGATAGTTGATCTAGCATATGTAGAGTAATGAAGGAGTTCATCAGCTTAATCTGAACTCCCGACAGATATAAGAGTAGAAATAGATAGGTTCATTTTGCAAAAAGAAAAATATACATTTTCAAAAGGCTGCTAGTTCAAATGCGCCAAAGAGAAGAAAAAATGTTAGGAAAGATAGTGGGGTAGGTAGAAATATCATTGATGTTAACCATGCTGTCACTTTTCAGAAATAACATCAAATAAGGGTGAATTTTTGCGCCAATGGGTAAGGCACTGGTCTTCATAAGCCAAAGATCTGAATTCTGAACACCTCCTGACGAGGAGCTTCCCTCCCCAAATGGAGCCACTGTTAGTCATCAGTATTTTTCACTTATTGGTGATGACTAAATCCATAGCTGAGTTTTTCTAGAAGCTGATCTCCATATGTCAATTTGTCATCTAGAAAACCCTCATAAAACTTTTTTCGCCCTCCTACTTTTCAGTCCGCCCATGTCAAGGTGAAACCTCATTAACACTATCCTATCTAGCTTTAGCCCTACTAGTCTGCCCATCAGATCTAAAAGGAAAATCCAAGTCTGTTTCAAAACCTCCCCTAAGTTAGGAAGTGGCGCTTTAAGGCATTTTACCCTTGGCAACCATCAAAAGGCCAAAAACCTCCATCTGCTACAGACCAGTCACAACAGACCTCCCACTCTGCAAATGAAATTGATCACAGCCCTAAGTCGCGCCACTTACACACCCCTAAGTCTCAACAATGCATAGACCACAGTCTCAAGCTGATTTTAGGTGTTTTACAGTGTTTTATGGATTTTACAAAGACAGGAAACTTGTCATCATCTCAGGAGAAAATTCTTGAATCCACATTTAGAAGAACAACTGCTTCTCAATGTAAACATGAGCTTGAGATACATCTGCAGGGTAGGGAGTTACTCATCAAACTCTTGTAGCTTCATTCAGCATGATAACACAGTAGAAGAAAGACAACACTGTCAAAAAAACTTGTTATTTGTCATGGTCAAAAACCTCCTTCATCTATAAGCAGAGGGTTAAGGCGCCTCCTTCATCTACAAGCAGAGGGCGATGGCCAATATTGACTTGAAGAAATTACAAAACTGACTGTAAGCACAGGTTTGTTTCTACTAGACAGTGAAACAGTGACTCAAGGTTTCTGAGGGAAAGTGATGATCAAAACAGGGCTAAGATCTAAAATGTGCAAGACAAAAGAAAGCAGAGTTTTTGGTCTTATGTCCTAAGAAAGAAGATAAATTGAAGTTACAAGCATCATCATCATGGCGCAACAGAAAAAGACTTCATTGATCAAAGCTATTTGTAACAAAATATCACTGCAGAGGTGTTAATATGAATGGCTCAAATCAGTGTTGAGTAAGAAGACACTTCAGTAAAAAGGACCTCTGTGTACTCTCATATTTCTGTTGGGTTGTGGGATAAAGTCTATGGTTTTCAGATAAACATAGAGAAAAGGCATGCAAGTAGTACACAGACCCAGACATGAGACATCTTGATATCATTCAAAGCGCCAGTGCAGGTACAGGTGTTGCGATCTACACTCCACCACAAAGACAGGTGTTTTCTTCAGATGCAGCAGGATTGGTGATTTCAGAGCTCCATTAGAAGAAAATGGCTAATAAGAGCCTTGGTGTTTATGAGTAACTCTAGCTGCTTTTTACACCTCATATGTTTGTCTCCTCAACACAAGGATATTAAAAGGTTATGATCTGAGTTTTGAAACCTTGAAAAAGCATGTAAAGATAATCAGGTATGTCATAAATGAAAGTAACTCCAATCATAGACAGGTATATTTTTAAAAAAATTTGTTTATCACAGCTGGCAAAGGAAATCTGAGCTTTTATTCTCAAGAGGCATTACAACTGAAACTATTGTTCATGATATGCAAAGGGGTGCTTTGACATGCTGTCAGTTTTTGGGTAAATATCTTAAGACAGATATAGACCTGTTCATTATTAAAGGGCCAGAGGTACCATATCAATACATCTTGGGTGAAGAGAGGAGGGGTAAGGAAATTCTCTTTTCAAATGGACAAAGGTGGAAGGGCCTGAGAAAATGCTACAGCACTTTCATCCATAGTCAGAGATGAGCTTAATAGACACCTGGTAGTCAAGACATCTTCACAATAGGGCTTTATCATCTTTAAGGCATCCATAGTACACACATTTGTTTAAAGGTTCAAAGGGTAAATATACCTCCTTACAGAATTGCTAGAATTTCCTCATCATTGATTGGTACATTGCTGAGTAGTTTGTCCAGGATTGAAAATACCATTAAAAGGACCAACAAGGGCAGACATCACCTTTCAAACATATAAGCCTAGTGAGGAGATTCTGACTTTTTAGATATGCTTTTCTAAAAATGAATAGGTTGATACCTATTAATGTTGTTCAAAGGCATGAAAAACCATTTGTCAACATTGATTCAAAAAGCGGGTCCTTCATGGCATTTTAAATCCTCACAAGTCAAGACAAAGGGTTTTCGTGTGGTTTGTATGTAAAGGACGAAGGGACCGTTGCAAGCCCCCTTTGAATCTCTCGAAACCCTAGCAAAACTCCCCTTACTGTCTACCAAACCGGAGAAGGAATTTGTGATCAAAATGGAAAAAAAATTTGGGGTTTAAGGTTGCGTGGCGCGCCTGTAGCGGCGCGCGGCGCGTTTGGATGAAATTTTTACAAAGGAAAGCATTATGGCACGGCGCACCTGTAGGTGCGCGCGGCGCGCCTGTGGGCGTTGGTCCTGTCGGCCCGACAATGACCCAACACTCCTCTTTTCACGCGGCGCCTTTCTTATCAAACGCGCCGCGCAGGTTTAAGTGATCAAAACGCCTCCAAATAAATCCTAAAGCGGATCAAAATCCTCAAAAGGCACCACCATCATGTTCAAAGGTATTTTAAGTGCCATTTTTCTTGTTTCAAAATTGTTGAATGGTAAAAAGGGGGATGAAATCCATAGTATAAATCACAGTGTTCAGTTTTTAGGAAAGAGATGTCTTATGTTGGAAAATCGAAGTTGCTGTGTTATTTGTTTACTCGGGGTAAGTCTAGCAAAACTGGTGCATTTCTATTGATGCCCAGGGACCTTATATACTGCCCTCAACACAGTATTGAAAGGTGGGAACAATGTTCTAAGGGAGAAACACGGTAGGTGAAAGTTGAAGCAGTAGCCTTAATTTCAGCCATGGAAGTCATTCATAGGTCACCTGTTCATTGGTCAAAGTTCTCTTCAGGGTGTTGAAAAGACAAAACAATGTCTTGACCTTCCAGTTCATAAAACATAGCAGTAAGTAAAGTGCCATTGGCAGTTCAAGATATTTTCAAACTGATATGAAGGACAGTGGAGCATTAAAAAGGCAGTTTTTGTTTGAAGGGAGTTTTTATGGTTGAAAGCTACAAACCTCTTTTACCACATCATAGAAAACAAAACAAGCCCTGTTAACCTCTCTTATAAATAATGACTTTGACTGAGGGTATATGATTCGAATAAGTGCAAAGAATGAAAGAGTTAAATAAGGCATATTTTTTAGTTTGACTAATTTTATATGTCATCATATATATTTTGAGCTGCATATAAGGGTTAAGGTTTGATCAAAGGGGAGCTTATCCACTTTTAAACTGCTACATCACCATACATGAAAAACAGTGCTTTGCTGTGTAAATATCCGTTATTTAAAGTTGTGCTAGAGTGTTTGATATGATGATAAAGGTGCCTACAGGGAAAAGAGAATATGTTGAACAAAAGCCACAGTTGAGAAAACTGTGTGTGTTCACCTTCCTAATCAAAGAACAAAGATATCCTATATCTTCAAAACATAAAAAATCAGGTTACCCCTATCAACCACAGAAAAAGACAGTTGTTCACTATGTATACTTTGACTGCCTTTTCTATTCTTCAAGCTCACTGTAAGTTGATATTTAGATGGTTGCAAAGGTGATTTTCTAGAAGGACAAGGATTCTATATTGAAAAGAGATCTTTGATTGTTGAAAGGATAAAACTCCTACAGTTTTTCTTGAAAACCTTTGAAACATTTTGTCACCTTTGTTCTATAAAACAGTGAAATTGACTGTCTCTGCACTAAAGGTGGCTGTATATGATATGAGCCTTGTTGATTGATTGGCTTACTAGACAAAGGCAGGATTGTGAAGTTGAAAAGTTTACCATTAGCCTAAGGTACAAAATAGATTGTTGGGCTCCAAACAGCACAGAGCAAGGTGGGAAGGCCACTTTTTCAAGGAGCAGGGTTTGTATTGAGAGAGAAAATTTTGCACAGGCATCCAAGGACATTTTTTCCTTATCACAACAGTGGGTTGACAGAGTTTTAGCTTAAGAAGACATTTCAAAGACAGTGAGGCAGTTTGGTTTTTCAAGAGTGCATCTAACCCAGGAAGCGCCCGGAACGGAAAGAGAGGAAGGGCACATCAGCACTCGAAATTTTGGCTTCAGCTTCGGAACATGTTGCTAAGGACCCTTAAGGGTCATGCACACCAATTTTGGGCCCATTTTGACAAATTTTGGTTTTTTGGCATTTTTGAGTTTTTGATCAAAAACTCATAAATTCGCCATTTCATTTTGAGGATTCATCAAGGGATAATGATATCATCGGATGCCATAATTTCATGATCATGTCCTCAGCGATTTTCAGAGAATTTGGAGATCATCTGCCCCCTCAAAACAGCGAAAAAGACTCGCATTTTGCACACTCTGCCCGGTCTATCAGCAGACTGTAATTTTCTGGTTTTTTACACACAGGAGCCAATTTGGAGGACTTATATGCATCAGATTGGAGAAATTTCAGTTACACTAGAAAGTAGACATTCAAATCTTTCCAACGAGCTATCATGAGCCTCATTTCGACATCATGAAGGCTTCCAAATGTTTCCGGAAAGTCAGGGGACCTTTTTCTGATATAAATTTGAAATATTTTTGTAATTTTTGAACCTCAAAAATCTGCTTTTTCCAAATGTGGATTTAGCTATTTTTGCACTTGGAAAACGATGCAAAGTCAATTTAATTCCCTTTTTTTAGCATTTTTTAGATATTTTATGGGATATTTTGTGCCTTGGGCTTTGCAAAGCCTCAAGGACAAGTTTAGATATTTATTTTGAACCAATGGCTAGCTAGTTGCCTTGGTTGGTTTTCCTCCTTCTTGGCCTATATATTCCAAGAGGATTCATTGTAATAGAAGGATGAAATTGAGAAGAGAAGCAATATATTGGTCATATGAGCTTTGAAAGAAATACTTGTGTTATGCTTATGGATTGACTCTTGGATGTTCTTGGATGAATGAAGAAGGATTGTTGATGGATTCCATGACTTGGTAGAATGGTATAGTGTCTCTTGCTTTGTTGTTTTCTTCTAGTTTTCATTCATGATACATGTTTCTTGCTTGCTATAGATCAGTAGAGAATAAATTTGAGATATGCCCATGGAGGCACCTCAAATTTCCTGAATCTTCATAGCTTTCATGTTTTCTTCCTCCTTAGTCATACTAAAGAATTCTTAACTGCTCTTTAGTAACTTAAGGATATTGTTGCTAGTTTCATTCATAGTTCTATGCATGTTAAGTAGGATGTATGGTGTGCCCTGCTTACCTATGGCTGTCCATAGTTCCATCCATGAAACTATCTCTTTGACTGATTAGATTATCATTTTGTTTGAACCAAGGAGGCCTAGTCCCGATCTAGCCCTTTGCCTAAAACTATGAAAACTTGTTTGTCAAAGTGCCCAATAACTTAAGGACTGTGTTTAGGCGTTCCGACATAGTATTTTGAGTTGTTAGTTCGTCTTATGTGTTTTTCCCAAAGTCTGATAGCCATTTCCCAAAGTTAGAGGGTCTTATACTTCTATGCATGGCTTGAATGTTTATTTCTATGTATTATTTAGCTTGTAGTTACATTTTGCATGATTAAAGGCTTGCCATACCATGTTTATGTCTGCTATCAAACTAGTTATGCTTGAAATCCTTCGTCTTTCACAAACTTAATGTCCATTTACTCCATTTTTCCCAAAGATCCTTTCTACCTTGAATCAAATCGGCCCTACTGCAGCCTTGTATCATCATCTTATAACTTTCTTGACCTTTTGACCCCATAGCCCAGTTAATCTAACATCTTTTTATCTATTTTATATCTTTGATCAGTTTCATCCCTCACAACTAAAAAAAAACCAAAAAACTTACTTCATAACTAGCCTAAAATCAAAACACAATAAGCAAACAAACATATATCCCTTACACATATAGAGAGAGCCCTCTCTGAGTCTAGGAAGGCTAGGTCCTTGGGCTCCAAATCTTGGTTTGATGTTACACTGTCATTTGTCTTGCCAATCAGCCAAATCACGGGACCCTAACACTACAGAGGGTAGTGGGCTCAAAAAGGATCTCCCTGTTAGACAATTTTTCAAGCTATAACCAAGTTTTAGTACTCCTAGAAGACCAACTCAAGAAAGCTTTCACCACTCCATGGGGCACTTTTATGTACGTAAAAATGCCTTTTGGACTAATGAACGCTAGTGCGACCTTCCAATGAGCAATGGACATAGCCTTTTCGGAGGAAATAGGGCACTTCATTGTCATCTATCTGGATGACATAATAGTCTATTCCAAGACTCATGAGGAGCACCTAAAACATTTGAGAAGAGTTTTGGGAAAGTGTAGAAGGTTCGGTCTGTCTTTAAATCCGAAGAAGTCTGTGTTTGGGCTTCAAGAAGGTAATCTTCTGGGCCATATTATATCAGAGAAGGGAATTAAAATAGACCCGCAAAGAGTTTAGGGAATACTGCAGATCACACACCCGAGGAACATAAAAGAGTTCCAGTCCTTTATTGGGAAAATTAACTTCTTAAGGAGTTTTATTCCCAACTTAGCTGAGCACCTCAGAGATATGACAAACATGATGAAAAAAGGGGTAGGGGTTAAGTGGATTGTAGAGGCTAAAAAATCTTTTGAATTAGTTAAACTTGCACTCACCCGGGCACCTGTCCTAATTAGCCCGACTTTCTCAAAAGATTTCCTGATATTTTCCTTTTCCTCCGAGCATATAGTGGCTGAAGTTCTATTGCAGAAAAATCCAGAGGGGATGGAACAACCTATCGCTTTCTTCACCAAAGCTTTGAGGGATGCACCCTTAAAATATAACATAATGGAAAAACAAGCCTATGCCTTGGTTAAGGCCTTGAAAGACTTTAGGGTGTATATAATACATTCTCACATCATAGCCTACGTACCAAAAATAGTGGTAAAAGACATTTTGTCCCAAGATCCGGATGGAAAGAGGGGAAAATGGATTGCTGTAATATTAGAGTATGACCTGGAAATAAAACCCACAAAACTGATCAAAGGTCAGGGCCTGGCTCAACTAATGGCTGAATCTAACTTGCAAGCCCTTGACATAAACATGGTGAATGCCTTGGATGAACATGAAGAATTTCCTGATCCTACTGTTGAAGAACAATTTCAAAATTCTCCTTGGTATTCTGATATCCTGTATGTACTCACAAACCTCAATGCCCCTCCTGATTTATCAAAGACTAAGGCCAGATTCCTAAAGTTAAAAGCCAGAAACTATTGCATACTAAATGAATGTTTATATTGGAAAAATGAAAATGGTCTATTTCTTAAATGTTTGCCTGAAACTAAAGCAGAGAGGATTAAACAGGAGTTCCATGCAGGAGAGTGTGGAGGCCATTTAAACTGGAAAGCCACTGCTAAAAAAATAATCAGAGCTGGCTATTACTGGCCTAAACTTTTCAATGACATACACAAAATGATAATTTCCTACCATAAGTGCCAAATTTTTGAGGGCAAAAGAAAGCTCCTCCCTTTACCATTGCAACCTATTATTGTTGAGGCTCCCTTTTAACAATGGGGCCTAGATTTCATAGGAGAAATAAACCCTGCTTCTTTTTTACAACACAAGTGGATCCTTACATCCACAGACTATTTCACAATGTGGATAGAGGCCATACCTTCTAGGAATGCCACAGATTCTGTTATCAGTAAGTTCCTAGAAGACCACATCCTCTCTAGATTTGGCTGCCGAAGAAAGATAATCACTGATAACGCTGTTGATTTTGGATCCAAGAAAATGATTGATTTTTGTCACAGCTATCAGATAGCACTCGGTCATTCAACTTCTTATTACCCACAAGGTAATGGGTTAGCTGAATCATCAAATAAGATCTTGGTGACCATCATCAAAAAGCAGCTTGAAGAGAATAATAAATCATGGCATAACAAGTTAGTGCATGCTTTGTGGGTTGACAGACTAAAAACGAAAAAGTCCATTGGAATGTCACCATATCAGCTTGTTTATGGAACAGAGGCAGTGTTTCCAACCAGCCTCGGGGTACCAGTGATTAAACTAGTCCAAGAGATTCAGACAGAAGAGGACAGTATGGTAAGGAGGATAAATAAAAAAATTCACCTCCAATAAACAAGAGAAGAAGTCTATAACAAGGCTCTGAAATTACAAGAAAATATAAAAGAGTTGTGTGATAAGAGAAAAAAAGCTTGTGACTTCAAAATTGGAGATAAAGTTATGAAGTGGGACTCTAGGAGAGAAGACAAAGGAAAGCATGGAAAATTTGACAGTTTGTGGCAGGGTCCATACATCATCCAATGCACTATTGGTCCAAATGCCTTTTTTATGCAAGAGCTAGATGGTACAGATCTGTTTGGGGGTCCTGTCAATGGAAGGATGCTCAAGCATTACTACTGCTGATTTCCAATTTCCAGTTTTCATTTCCATTGTAAATACCATTGCTGTGTTTTGTTTTCAAAGAAAAGAGAAAATGTTTCAAAAAAGAGAGAAAGAGAGGTTCAGACATGCTCAAAACATGAACCTTTGAAGTGTAAAAGATTGGCTCTAACATGGTCAAAACCTGAGCCAAAAGAACTAAAGAAGCTGGTCCTAAAATGCTCAAAATTTGAACCAACAAAGAAGAAAGAAGAATCAGCTCTAAAAAGCCCAAAATCAGAGCTGAAATGAAGAAGAGAAAGTGACTCTAGCAAGCTCAAAACTTGAGTCACAAAGGAAAGAAGGATGGTTCAAAGTTTCAGAATGTCAAGCCTTCAAATTTTGTTTTCAGTTCCTACAATTTCAGTTCATGTGTAGCTACCTTTATGCCATGGATCCATCGCAAACCAAACTGTCTAATCTTGGTTTGACTGTTTTTAAATTTCTGTTGTAGAATGTAGTGAAAGAAATCTGCTAGAAAGTTTAATCCTAGCAGATATTAGATTAGGTAGAGAAATTATGAGGCCAAAAGTTTAATCTGGTCTCATGGAGGAATAAGGGTAGAAGTATACTAGTTTTTTTCTTCTTTCAATAAAAAAAATGATGATGAAGAAGGTTTGCAAATTCAAATGCATCTTGAAGAAAAAATGTTAGGACTGTAGGATGGGTAGGTAGATTGTTTGGGGAATGTTTTATGCTGATTAATATCCATCATGTTTGTAACAACTGAATCAAAGAAGATAAGATGGTTCAAAGATTAGGCATCTGGTTTACTCCAAAGATTATTTTCTGAATTCTTGAAACCTTCAAGAAGATGCCATCCCCATGTGGAGCCACTGTTAGCCACCTATGAATTTTTTGTCAAGCAAATAGGTGGCTAAATATTTTTCTGAGCCTTCAATAGATATATTTCCTATGAAAATCTCTCATTCTTGAAGCCTCTGTGTGTCCTTTGCCTTTGAAAATATCTTCACTGCTTTTTCCATCCAAAAATCCTCACAGTCTGTGAAACAATTATGCTCAGAAAAGCCTCCATTTCCGCCTTTGTATCCTTGCAAAATTCCCCATTTTAACCCTTTTCTCCCTTTTTCAAAGTTTCCATTTAACCCCAAAAATTCCTTCCCAAGCCTTCTAAATCATCCCATCATCCCTTTGAACCTTACAAACACCCTTTTTTTGGCTTAAAAGTCCATTTTCCCTCTACCGAAAACCTCTTTTAAGCCTTAAAAACTCTATTTTTAGGCTAAAAAACCCATTTTTTACCATATAACAGGCTTAGCCCCTTTTCGGTCAGCCCCTAACCACTTCCCCTCCATGAAAATAAGCACTAAGACCAAGCGCTAAGGCATAAGGCGCTTATCGCATCGGAGAGTTGGAGCGGAGCGCTTTTTCCTTTGTAAACAAAAAAGTTACGATGCGAGGTGTATTTGTTCTGTCGGCCTTCGGAGCATTACCAGCCGTCAATCTATACATATCTGACGGTCCGTGCTTATTTTTCCACGCCCCATCACACTCCTTTGTAAAACCCTCCGATGGTCATCTCCACCGTCGATTCACATTTAAATCCGACGGCCATCGTAGCACCGCGCTCATCGCCAATCAGAGATTTTAAAATGTGCCACCCTCCGATGCCCCGATTGGCCGATCCCCGATTGCATCTCGGCTGTTGAATCCATAAGAACCAATGGATAGGATTTAATCTCATTCCACCCCGCATCCCTGATTGGTCACCCTCCGATCCAATCACAGCCGTTGATCTTCCGCCGATCCGATGGTCCAGATGCAATCGCTCCTTCATCCCATCGGAGTTTTGGCCCCTGCCTCCTCCGCTTCCGATTGAATTGTAGCCGTTCATCCCTCTTGATCCGACCGCTCATATTCCTCCCGCGCCTTCATATGGCCTATTTACCTCCACCTCATCTTTAAATCTCCACCATCGATCCCAAGGATCCAACGGCCAGGATTATCCCCTCCCACTAACCATATCCTTCGCCTTTGTTTTCCCTTTGCAGATCTCGACCGTCCATCGCATAGATCGGACGGTTCACGAAAAAACCACCTTTTATCGGCCCACACTCTACTGACCGCGCATCTCCTCGTTTTGTGCTCCATCTCCCACCGTCGGATATCATGGTCCCAGATCCAACGGCCAACATCAATATCACGCAGCTTTGGTGTCCAAACGTTAACAGTTCAAATTCACGCGATATAGGTGGTTTTGAAAAGCCACGTGTCAGCCGGAGACCTATATCGCATTAGAAAAGTGAAAACTGCCTTATCCACCTTTTATTGCATGAAAACAGTTGTTTCTTCAATGAAAACCACTTCCCCACTTCTGCTTCCAAAAGGCCATCTACAGATCTCGACCGTTGATCTGATTAGATCAACAACTCTCATTTCATCTCGCGTTCCATTCATATTTTTTCATCGCGCAACCATAGAACTTCATCGCGTCATCTCAACCGTCGATCTCCTCCTGAGATTTGACAGTCCATATTAAATCGCCCTTCGCGCACGCCTGGTCCCACCATTCTAACCCATTTCATTGCATTTTCACTCATTTTCTATGTATTTCGCCAAAGTCTAAACTCTCACGATTTACATTAAAAGATCTTTTTCTCCGCTCACATTAGAACTTTAATGATTTACATTAAAGTTTATTTCATTTCTCTCAACCTTCTAAAGTCATTCCATTAGTTAATCTCCACCTTCGATCATCGCCTCTAGATCTGATCGAACGTCCCAGAGCCATTCCTCCACCAAATCTCCATTAGATTAGGTTTTCACCATTACACTGCATTTTTCCACCATTTTCCTCTGCATCCATAGCATTCACCTCTGCTGCGTTTCCATTCTCACAGCCTTCCACTGCATCCATCCTCCCACTGCATGTATTTCTTAACATTGTTTATGTCTTTTTGCAGGGTTACAGATGGTAGAAACCGCCATTGCTCATATTCACTATTATAGTGACACAGAGCGCAGAGAAGGCCATTATAGAGCCTGATATTGCAGAGAAATGTTTGGGAAGGTTTCTAAATGAAATATTTTCATCAAAAGACCAGTGTTTTACTCTGTGAAACTTCCAGCACCATTAAAACCTGCAAATTCACAGACAGAGACAGTTAATGAAGCGAAGAAGAGTATCATTGAAGGATTAAAGGGTCTAATGCACATTATTGAATATTTTGAGCCTTAATTCAATGTTAAAGGGAGAATGTACCAGATTGAATTCCTTGTGATTAACACAGAAGGCCTAATGAGGCCTAAATCACAGAAAACAATCTCATCAGTGTTTCACATCAGCGGAAGGTTCCCTCCCGAGAAAGGACAAAGTACCCATACTGTTTTTTATTCTGTATTGTGGTCCTGAGAAGATTTCCACTCTGACAGAAAGTCCTAATGTTACCAAAGCATTTTTTATGCATTATGGCAGACCTCAAAGTCATTTATATACCTTTCTTCTATTCACCAGAGTACTACAGATTACTACAGCCAGAAGTACATCAAAGAACATACCCAGAGTAAATATCAGCCTGTCGAAGACCACTCTTTCACCCAAAGAGTACTGAAGATTAATGCATAAATATTAAGACAGAATGGGCCTTCAGCCCTCTTCTCCTTATTCTATTTTAATGTTTCATTTAGTGTTTCACCTACCTCCTCTACCCCTCTATCAGCTATAAGAACTCAAGAAAAACACATTGTAAAGGTTGTTGTTGATTATTGATTGGATAACTGTGAATTGTAAGTTGTTTCTCTTGAGATATAGTTCTCTGTGTAAAGTTGTAAGATAGGCCGAGGAAGATGATTTCAGACTAAATATCAAGTTGTTGAAAAATGTTTTACATGACTGGTGTTTCTCTTTAATATGACAAGCACATTTCTTTGGATCCTGATTTAAAGCAGCGGTGATGTTTTATGACTTTGTCTTTGTTTTCCTTCTGTAATTCATTACATTCCATTTCTCTGGTAAGAATCAGAAACCTGTTATAGCATCATTTCTCACCTTGACATGATTCATGATTGCTTTATGGCTTTTGGGCACCCATTCCTACAGACTTGGACAAATTCACTCAAAAACAGTGTAAAATCCTCCATACGCGACTATGCCCATGTTTTTCCGCGTGTATACGCGAGTACAGCTAGACTTTTCCGCGTATTTCATTAAAATGATTAAAAAATATATAAAAAATCCCTAATTTCGCGCTGGGTTGATGGTTACTCAGGTAGTTCAACCACCCCAGCCCGTGGCCAAATGTTTCCAACTGCTGAAACTACTTGGAGGGACTATAAAAAGCCCTCATGTGTATGGCCTAAGGGAGAGAGAGAGAGTTATTATTATTATACTCTGTTGGTATTCCCTATCCAAGTCTGATTCCCCGTGCCTCCTGCACTTTCCCAGTTCATTGTAGGAAACCTTGTTTCCTTGAGATATACATCCCTTTATATGTTATCTCGTATGCACCAGTTTGGAAGGAGTCTTAGCGAGGCAAGGGCTGGACGGATCCGGACGACGGTCTGCGAAGGCCTTGGAAGGATCAGGTGATCTCTCCACTTGATTACTTTTGTACGTGCTATTTATAATACAGAAGTATCATGCCGTTCCCGAAATAAACGTGTTAGTGTATGCTTTTATGTATGAGAATATTTGTTATACAAGCATTCATTATGATTTATTTAATGTTTTATATGAATCTCACTAACATATAGAGTAGATATATGCTGTACAACTTGTCCTTTGTGCCGGTTTCTTCTTGTATTTCAGGTTAAGGAGGAAGGACGGTTGCAGGGAGTTTGGACTCCACGTGGATCTACTTCAAACGTAGGACCAACGGGTAAATCTCTCATTCTGCTCTATTTGGTTTTTCTGAACGTGCATGATTGTGTGAGTCTCTGTTAAGTAGTACGCCCCTGCTCTGTGGAGGTTGTATCCCAACCAACCTCTAGGGTGTTAATTCCCCGAAACAAAACCTGGCTTAGGATATACCCTTGCACGGTACCCTAATGCTCCTGCTCTTCTTATCTTTTATTTTTTCTACTATATGTATTATTTGAAAACTAATTCAAGGTAATTTAACCAGTGTAGTAGCTGTTATTCATTGCTAGCTGATGTATGAATTTATGAATCTGTTCTTAGATGTTCTTGCTGGGTTTTAATTGAAGAATTTGGATACTGGGAGTTTGGAATACTGATTTTGTCTCACTAGAGTCTTCTTCAATCAATTGAGCCTTTCTAAGTTCCCTTAAGTTGAATGCCGAAGCATTGAAAGTTCAAAGCCTTTCTATGAGCTCAGGCTTCACCTTGTGTTTAAATCTTGAATGTTTCTTGCTGTCTGAAGAGTTAACCTTTAGGGATTGGATCATAGGTGTTTAATGGCATGCCCTGTCCCTAGATTTGTTTCCTAAGTGGTCACCTCGGAGGTTTCCTTGTCATTCACCTTCATTCCTTATCATTTCATACCACACTATCATCTTTAAAGATCCACTGTTTTAGATGACTAGCCCAATTGAAAGCCTTGAATACTGAATAGCAAGTAAACCCTTTCATGACTCCATTGCTCAATGGTCTCGAGTGTTCTCTGAATTATATTTCCTTTGCCTAAAATCCTCTTTGCTCACCCTTTGTCTTATATTGAACCGTTCCATCAGGTTTCCCAACAACCAAACAAACAAACAAAACAAAACAAACCTTGTGCCTTATAACTAGCCTAATACCTTCAAATCAAGCTTCAAAGAAATATACCTTTTCCTTTATAGAGAGATCCCTCTCTGGACCTAGGAGGGCTAGATCCTAAGGTCCCAAAGCAGTTTTTATGTTGTCTCATCTTTTGGTAGTGCAGTGGGAGTTCGTCTCTATGAGAGGGCTTCCCTGTCCTCTAACAAACATCACATTTATCGACAAAAGATTTACTGTCGGCATGGACAGTTTGCCACCATGGTCCATCTTGTAGCACTTTCCTGGCTGTGGGTTTCACCCCCACGTGTCCTCCCACGATGCCGCTATGGCATTCCCACAGAACGGCTTTGCGTTCATGGTCGAGGACACACCTCCAGAGAATCTCGTTAAGCCCCAACTTATACAATTGCCCCGCAATCTGTTGGTATTCAACAGCTCGAACGACCAGGTGTCATTTCTGGACTGGGGTATAGTGCTGTGGACATTGCCCCGTGGTGAGGTATGTTGCGATTTTGGCCAAATAATCCGATATGGCTTCTACGCGAAAAAGATCAGCATCAGGCAACTGATCATGTAGAGATCCCTCATTTTCTCCAGTCTCTAACCGGGATAAGTGATCGGGCATGAAATTCAGCCTCCCGGGCTTGAAAATCACTTCGAAGGTGAACTCTTGAAAGAGTAGGAGCCATCGACATATTCGTCCTTCCAAAACTGGATTATTGACTAGGTATTTCAATGCAGAGTGATCAATGAAGAATTTGAACTTACCTCCTAGGAGGTAGTGGCGGAACTTCTGGAGCGAGTACACCATTTCTAGTGCCACTCTCTCCATGGTGGTGTAATTCCGCTCCGCATTAGACAGCTTGCGGCTGGCAAAGTACACTGGGTGGTTGACTTTCGTCTCCCCTGGTTGTGCTAAGACAGCCCCGAGTGCAATACTGGAAGCAAAGATATGTAGATGGAACTTCTTATCCCAATCTGGGTGAACCAGAATGGGCGCAGTTGCCAACTTCTCCTTTAAAGCATTGAGAGATAATCTGCAGTCATCCGTCCACTGGACCACCTCTAACTTCCGTAGTAACTTCTCCAAAGGAGCAGTTATCTTCGCATAGTTTCTGATGAATCTCCTGTAATAGCCTGTGTGCCCTAGTAGTGATCTCAATTGCTTCATGGTTTCCGGTTCTTCCATGTTGATGATTACTGCCACCTTTGTAGGGTCGACACAGACTCCTTGCCTACACACCACATGTCATAGGAGCGTTCCGAATGGAACCGCGAAGATGCATTTCTTTAGGTTCAATGAAATTTGCAGTTGCCGAGACTGGTCTAACATTATGCGTAGCAGGGTGGCATGATTCTTCAGCAAGCTGTAGACTGTCCAGTCGTCCATGTAGACTTCCAGAAACTTATGAATATATTCCCAGAAAGAAGCTATGACAATCCTAGAAAACACGGCAGGTGCGTTATTCAACCCAAATGGCATCACGTGATATGCAAAGGACCCCCACTCTGTTGTGAACGTCGTCTTCTTCTTGTCCTCTTCCGTGATGCACACTTGATGATATCCTGAGAACCCATCAGTGAAGGGGTATGCCTCATTCCCCGCAACATTATCTAGTACTTCATCACTGAATGGGGTGGGGAATGGGTCATGGATGCAGGCATTGTTCAAACTTAGGTAGTCCACATAGACGCAGATTTCTAATTTATCCTTCTTATTTTGAATGACGATGGGACTCACCCACTCTGCTGCTTCCACAGGGAAAATCAGGCCTGCCTTCAGCATTTTATCAATCTCTATTTTTACTTTCTTCTTTATCCACGGGTTCAGCCGGTAAGGTCGATGCTTCAGTGGCCTGGCGTCCGGCTTCAATATAATCCTCATCTCTTCGAGATCCCCTTTGATCCCTTTCAAATCCTCAACCGACGAAGGGAATAGGTATTCATATTCTTTTAGGAGACTAAAAATTTCCTTCGTCATCTCCTCGTCCCAGTAGTCCCCAATTGTAGCCATTTTGGGTTTTTCCTCCGTGCCGATGTTTAGCTTTTTAGTACTTAGTGGAAGTAGATGTATTCCTTCAGTGGTAGGCTCTTCTTTGATGTTCCACTCTCCTTCTGTCTCTTCAAAGTACAGGTGCCTCAGATCCTCTAGAATATCATCTTCTGGTTTGATGTTAATCCTTTGGCAAGCCAACTTGTGTTTGCCATCGAGGTTCAACACCAATGGCCTCCCGTCTGCGCTCTGATCGGGGAAAAATAATATTCCTTTTATGGCCTGTAATGCTTGGGATATCGGGTCTGTCTTCCCCTTAAATGAGAAGCACTGAAAAAATTTGTTTGCAACCTCCTGCCAAGAACTGGTCCCTCTCTTCCTCTCTTCTTCTAAGTACCAGGCTTGCAGAATGGTATCCAAGGAGTGGACAAACTGATGTACCCATAGCTCCTCCAGATATCCCACACTTCTCCACTGCTCCTGAAATAATTTCAGATGGTCTTTCAGATCAGAATTTCCTTGGTACCTTCACTTGCTTCGAGGTCCTTCATCTTCCTTAAACCATGCCCTCAAAGCCGCTACAACACAACTCCACCGCGACAGGGAGTTGCGGTGATTTTTCCACCACCTGGCTGAGGTGGACTGTAACACTGCGTCCATGAGTGGTATTATTTTCTCCTCCGATACCTTATCTTCTACCTTTGCAATGAAGGTATTTACTGCTTGCATATTGGACAAGGTGGAGTGTTCCCTTATCTCAACACCAATCAAATGGATTCTTGCAATACTGGCGCATCTCCTTGTGCTAGTCTCATACCCACCTTGCTGTCAGTCCTCCCAAGCTATTTCTGAGCCCAGCTCCGAGCTCTGGACACTTCGCCAGCTTACAGAGCCGGTTGTTGTCGGGTTAATGTAATCCTCCCTCTTCCCTGCTGTCATCTGATAGAGGTTGTCCAACAACTAGGCATCTTCCCTTTTATCTACTGTCTCTGTATATCTCAGACCTCTATACGGGTCTAAAGGCTAAGTGACTCTAACTTCCTCATCTTCAAAAATCATTAACTCCTTCTTGAGAGAAATGATGGCATAGTTTTCAAAAGCCCAATCGATCCCTAGAAATGCAAGGTACGGATCTTTGTCTCCCATAATATCTATTACTTCAAAGTCTATGTAGGCCTTTACCCCTGCGATGTCTACCTCGACTTCTTCGAGTCTGTCGATCGGCACAATGCAGTACTATTTTTCCATCTTGAGTTGGATCGGCGAATAAGTTAGCCGTGGTCGCCCTAAAGCTTCCCAAGTATTCCGAGGCAGGATATTGACGTTGGATCCCAAATCGAGCATGGTTTCCCTGATCTGGAATCCCGCAACCTACGTGTCTAACCGAAACTCTTTTCTCGTTCTTATTTTGTTCCGCTTTACTCGCTGTACATACTGTGGTGCTGTTTCTAGGGAGTCCCTTGCTCCTGCGTTCCCCTACAACACTTCCTCCAGGGTATGCTTGAGTTGTTCTCGCATTGGAGTGTTGTCAACAATTTTGAGAAATAGGTGGAACCATTCCTCGATCTGAGCCCCTATAGCGCTCTGTTCTCCGGTATCTTTCTTCACAGGTAACTCAATACCTTTGTCTCCCCCCAGCTAGGCAAAAGTTTCTACAGCCTCCTGAAAATATTTCTTCTACATTTCTGGCCTGATCAGTTGTTTCGGGGATGCTGGCCTGATCACCCTCTTCGGATCCTTCTCGCGTGCATAACTATGGCTATGTTCTACGTCGCTAGAGTCGTTGTCCCTCTAGGTTCTGCGTTCACCAGATTCGTGCCTCTCTGCCTTGCTCTTTCCTCCCATTTCTTGTTAAGTCCCTATATTACTAGTATAGTCCCTTATTGTTGTTAGTGTAACCTCCTTATTTTTATTATTTTACCCTTGTAACCCCCATTTTTTTATTATTGTGCCCTTAAATTATTATTGTTATGTCGGCTAGGATTACATTGTGGCCCACTAGGATTACATTATGGCCCCATGGACTCCTATATATAGAAAGGAGGTTTTGTAAATTGTATCATCCAAGAATTGTTCATTTATGTAATGTATTGGAGGTTTCTCCCTCGAAGTGGCTCATTTCTAAGGCGTTGATATCTCTTTTCTTCTATTTTTGGAGCTGGTTACACAACATTTGGTATCAGAGCTTTGGATTCTAGGGTTTCGCTGCTCCAAACAGGTCATCGTGGTATTTTCGCTATAAATTTTGTTCTACGAAGTTTCAGAAGTTGAAAGTTTTAGGGTGAGAAGCTGAAATCCTGAGGAAGATTTTCTAAAAATTTCAAAGCTTGATTCGCAATATTTTCGGAGATATGATTTGTGGAAGTTAGGTCTTGTTTCAGGCTCCTAAACAGGTCATCGTGGAATTTGCGCTATAAAACAATTTATACGAAGTTTCAGAATCTGAAATTCATATGGTGCGAAGCTGAAATCCTAAGGAAATTCGTCAAAAAATTTCAGAGCTTAGTTCACAATATTTTTGGAGAGATGATTTGTGGAAGGTAGTGCTTTTTCAGGCTCCTGAATTTCATCTCAAAGAGGTGATCGTGGGAAAAGTTCAATAACTCTCTCTCCGGGCATCGGATTGGAGTGCCGTAAAAAGTGGTTGCAAGTACACAGACTTAAGTTTTTTGGCTATCAATTTCAGAGACGAAAGACGAAACAGTGACACGTGGCAAGTCGTACAAGTTCGCTCTACTGAACCAGTCCAAAATTAGGTCATTGTGGGAGATTGGACACTACTTTGTGTTGGGGAATCCAAATTAGATCAGACCTGTGGAATTTGAAATAAGCTTGAGAGGGCTACTACAGGGCTGAGTTTCAGATATTGAAGATTTTCAAGTACAGAGATAATTCAATTTCAATATCGATCTCCTCAAAGCAAGTAAAAGGTGTGTATTTTGTTTCCGAATTGCATAAGTCTTGTTTGAAGTGATTCCAAGGGCCTATTGAGCGTATATTTCAGTATTGCATTCTGAAATGCCTCCTAAAGAGAATTCAACACCCATTAAGCCCTCAGAAATCTATACTATTATGCATGAAGTGGAAGAATTGCGGTATGAGATATCAAAATTACGGTACCAAGTGCAACAAATTTCGATCTTACGAAGAGCAACCGAAGCTGACATAGATGGTTTAAAAGAAGAAATGGAGGCTAAGTTGGATGGTTTAAAGGATAAAATAATAGCTAATATGGATGATAAATTAGTGGAAGATGACATCGAGCATCAACAACAAGTTCTCCAACTCTCAAAGGATAACCTAACTTTGGTGCAGAATCTAATGAAACAACATGAATATCAACATCACATCGAAAGAAGTTCTGAAGCAGTCACAAAAACAAGAAATCGACAAGTACGATCAATTTCAGAGTATCTCAGCAAGTGGAAGAACTTTCCTGTAGAATATTCCACATGGGAGGATGAGAATTTTATACAGAAGCATCAAGAAATAATCAAGTGTTGAGGACAACACTTGTTTGAAGAAGAGGGGCATGTTAAGTCCCTATATTACTAGTATAGTCCCTTATTGTTGTTAGTGTAACCACCTTATTGTTATTATTGTACCCTTGTAACCCCCATTTTGTTATTATTGTGCCCTTAAATTATTATTGTTAGGTCAGCTAGGATTACATTGTGGCCCACTAGGATTGCATTATGGCCCCATGGACTCCTATATATAGAAAGGAGGTTTTGTAAATTGTATCATCGAAGAATTGTTCATTTATGTAATGTATTGGAGGTTTCCCCCTCGAAGTGGCTCATTTCTAAGGCGTTGATATCTCTTTTCTTCTATTTTTGGAGCTGGTTACACAACAACCTTCCCCCGTTTTATTTCCTCCTCGCATAACTATGGCTATGTTCTACGTCTCTAGAGTCGTTGTCCCTCTAGGTTTTGCGTTCACCAGATTCGTGCCTCTCTGCCTTGCTCTTTCCTCCCATTTCTTGATAAGTTCAGGACAATCTTCTATCGCATGTGTTCACGCGGCACTGGGAAGACCACGGTCTTCTGGGTAGGGGACATTCTCTGGCCACATGTCCCTCTTGATCACAATTGTAGCATCTCAGCGGACCCCATCCTCCTGTACGGCCTCCCCTCATACCGCCTCCTCTACCTCTGGGAGCCTCATTCACTCTGTAAGAGGTTCGATCTAATCGGTTTGCTAGTGCATCTAGAACTCTACACTGGTTGGTGCTATGAGTCGTCGAAGCGCAGAACTCACAATACACGTTGTTTGGAACATTGGAGTACTTCTGTAAAATTGGACACATCCGAGGTTGATGACCCATTGTTCGGAAAATTTCGCAATACTCTGTTGCAGCTTGGGTTGGATGATTTGGGAACCTGGTATACTATTGTTGCGGCAAATAGACCCCTTGCAAGTTTATCTACACAACTCCTCCAATAGGTGGATCCCCCTACACTGTCGTTGCTAAGGTCCCCACTCCCTGGCTTCGCAACTGAGGACACTTGATCGCCATGTGTCCTTATACCAGGCAATGTGTGCACCAGACATTTGGCCTGGCTGGGCTTATGGGCTGCATCTCCTTAAGTTTTTCTGTCAGATTGGAAATATGATGTTGCAGTCCCAGTAGGGATGGGTCCTATGAGGCTGCTCCTCCCTTATATTCTTGTGGGTAGCCCGCCATTGCCTCTATCTTCATAGCCTATTCCAATGCATCCTGCAAGTTGTCGATATTTTGCTGAGTGAGGGGGGTTCGCGTCAAGGGAAGCAGAGCCTTGATGAACCAGTCCCTCATATGATTCAGGCTGATTGGGTAGCTGAGTTTCCCGATCGCATCTTTGAACCTGCGCATCAGCTCCCACGTAGTCTCTCCTTCTCTTTGCTTGATCTTCCATAGTTAGGACAGACCTTGCTGGTTCATTTTGGGTAGCTTAAACTCTTTGAAAAAGTCCCGCTTGACATCCGCAATCACTGGATTCTGGTGGGCCTCTGACCACTTTATGAACCAACGAAATGCCCTTTCTCTCAGCGTGGTTTGGAATTCGATCAACTTTCCTACATCTGGCGTCTGCCTAGCCCTCCATATGGTTTCACATAGGTACCAGTGCTGTTCCACATCATCGTTACCCCGCCCAGAAAATTCTGGGTACCGGGTGAATGATCCCACCATATTCGCTTGCGAAGGTGTAACTAGAATGAACCCTCCGGGTCCTGGTTGCATAAGTATACCACTGGCAATACTACTACTAACATGCGTTGCTGCTGACAACTGATTTCTATTCAATCGAATTAATTCTTTTAACTTAACAAAAATATCACTTAGGGGTTTATATAGTACCAGGGGAAGGTAGGGACCTGTGCTATTCGAACTTTGGGGAATAGAAATACCTGGAGATATGAATGACATCCTTTCTTGGAATAACTGCTGCATCGCGATGTACTGCTCGACATCAGAATCTTCTTCGTGGCACGCATCTACATCTCCTTCGTCAGACATCATCTCTCTCTTCCTCCGGGCTAGGCTCCCATGCACCCGCCACACTCCCTTAACGGCCCTTCCCATCTCTTGGGGACCCACCTGGCCTTCCATGTCCACTATCTTCTGAGGTGCCTCCTCTTTATCCTTCCAACTACTCCCCTGTCGTTCCAACTCCCTCATCACCCTCTCTCGCCACCTTTCGACAATATGCACCCTCATATGTGCACGTCGCTCCCTCAACCTCCTTGCAGTTTCAGCATGCATTCCCCTACTCCCCCTCTTCACATTTCTTGTAGAATTTGTCCCTTAGGCCCTTCCCCAAACACTGGAGGTTTACGCTTCCATTCCTGATTTCTAGAACTCCATTAGCCCTTCGTCCACCATCAGGGGCTTAATCCACAATGAAATTTCCTTCAGCAGCTTCCCTCTTAGTCCAGATCAGAATATAGCTTCTGCTCTGGAGAAATATTGGTAGCACTCCGTTGCAAACTCCACAATATACCCTTCCAAGGTATATTCTACCTAGAAATCTACAGCTTGGGTCAACTCAGTATCCAACTGATGAAGGGCCACCAGATCTCCGTGCACCCACTTGCGGTTGATCTTCCATGGTTTTTCCTTAGTCACTTTGGTCTGTAGCCTCCACAACCAGCTATAGAGTTCATTGGGGAACTTTCCGCAGAAGATCTCGTAGGTATCACTGGCAGAATCAGAGAACATAACTAGATTTTTGATCGCCTTCTCTTTTTGACTTCTCAGCTCAGCTTACTGAGTTATAAATTGGTCTAGGTGGTTATCCCACCATCTCTGTATTTCTCCTTCGAAGATCCTTGATACCATGATCTAGTTCCCTTGATGGATTTTATGGTCCCGGCAACGGAACCATTTGTTGGCGAGGAAATAGGTCTCACGGGCAAGACCCAGGTTCAGGGATTGGGCCAACAAGGGAGTTCGCTGTTGTCTAGCACCATGCTGACATTTTCACCCTACTCCAAAGAGCAGAGAGTCTCACCCGAGGTGTGCCGTGACCACATGAAGGAGGGGAACAACCCGGTATCAACAAATGGATCCGCCACTCAAAGCTAATGTAGAATCATACGCATACATGACACCGTATATAGAAGATCTCTCATAACATCATGCAGATAATAAGTAATTAAAATTTTAAAGTACTACAGGAATCATGCAACACATTCAAGACACACGATATACTAGAAACCTTCAGATATATTAAGAAACATTCAGCAGAATCAAGTGTTACATCGCTCGACAGAATGAGCTTCTAGATTCAATTACAAAGGTCCCGTAGGATAGAGAGAGATACTACAACAATAACAGATCTATGGAGACACAGGAAATACAATGATGTCGAGACTAGGATAGAGCTCTCCTGTTGCGTCTGCTCCTCGGCCTCGTTATACTCTAACCTCTCTAACCTTTTGCTGCTGGGTGACGGCCTATTTATTCACCAGCCAGCACAACTATTAGTTTCTCCTGTGTTCTCACTTGGCTGCTTTCAGCTTCTTCCTATTGAACATGAGTTCCACTGTCTGTCCTTTGTCACATCCTTCCTTCATCTGCACTTGTCTGCGCCAACCTCGCCACCTATCTCTTGCTCCTTCACAACCTTGGCAGCTCCGCTGCCTACCGTTGTTGCACTTGCCACGTGTCAATCTGCAACCAAAAAATCTGTCTTCATGCAAAATTCAAAACAAGGGCCCCAACATGCTCATGCTGTTTCATTCTAATCTTGAACTTGTACCTGTCCCTGTTCATGTTCCTGTTTAACCAAAGTATCAATTTTTACATGATCATTATTAGATATATGCCATGCATCGTTCTTTGTATCACGTTTATCAGCATTCTCATGAAACACCACATGTCGACTTGCAAACAGTTTATGTGAACTGGGATCAAATAGTTTATATGCTTTCTGATCTGTATAATACCCAATAAAAACACACTTGATTGACTTTGCATCAATCTTTCTTCTGTTATCCTTAGGAATATGTGCAAAGGCAGTACACCCAAATACTCTTAAATGACTGACATTAGGTTTACATCCATAAAGAATCTCAAAAGGAGTTTGAAAAGCTAATTTCTTAGTGGGACTTCGATTCTTCAAATAAACAACAGTATTAATGGCTTCTGCCCAGAAACCATTAGAAATGTTTTTACCTTGAAGCAATCTGTGAGCATACTCCACCAGTGTTCTATTCCATCTCTCAGCAACACCATTTTGCTGAGGAGTATGAGGTACTGTGAACTGTTGTTGGATCCCATGAAATTTACAATACCTGTTAAATGCTCCTGATTTATATTCACCACCTTGATCTGATAGGAGAATTTTAATGTATTTGCCTGTTTTCTTTTCAATCAAAGTTTTGAATTCTTTAAAATACTAAAAGACGTCACTTTTTATTCGAATGAAATAGACCCATGTATATCTAGATCTATCATCAACAAAAATAACAAATTAGGAAGCACCACCAAGCGACCTAGTTTGCATAGGTCCACATACATAAGTGTGAATTAATTCAAGTATATCATATTGTCTTTTATCTGTATGAATGGGAAACTCCTCTCTATGCTGCTTACCAAGTGCACAAGCTTCACATGGTAAATGTTCACTCTTCATAACAGGAAGACCTTCAACCATTGTTTTTCTTTGCAATAACAATAAATCATTGTAATTTAGGTGCCCATACCTATGATGCCATAACTCTGTTGTTGATGTTGTTGTGGATGTCAATGCAACATGACGCTTCATTTTCACATCCAATTTATACAATCCACCAACCCTGGTACCTGTGGAAACAACCCTGTAGTGATCCTGAACATCTTTCACAATACACCCCAATTTACCAAATTCCACTTTTAAATTATTATCAGTGATAGTTGAAACATATATCGAATTCTTTTTGATAGCAGGAACATACATCACATCATGAATCTATCTCATTTGTCCATTAGGTAAGTACACACTTATTATACCATAGCCTTGGACTTTATGTGACCTGTTATCTCCTAGCTAAATGTGTGTGCCATCAGTTTTCTTGTAATATTTATCATACCATTCTTTATTACAAGTCATATGAGCTGATGCACCAGAATCTATGAACCAAGCAGTCTCATCATCAATTTCAGCAGACAATGCAGCATCAGAAAGAAACAATCTAAGATATTTAAATCCATTAGTAACTGAAGTGTCTCTGTTCATGAAATTTCCATTATGTCTTCTATGTCTCTGATTTGATTAGTGATTCTTTCTTCTATATCAATCTTTAGCTAGATGTCCAGGTTTTCCACAATAATCGCATTCAATATGTATCTTAACATAAGAATCAGGATGTGTCATACCTTTCTACTTTGCTTGAAAACAACCTCTGTTCCTGTCCCATGGTTTCCCTTGGAATGATCTTTTACCTCTTGCAATCAATACCAAATCAGAACCATTTGAATCCAATTTAAAATGTTTCATTCTTTCTTCTTCTTGAAGAATAATTCCAACCAATTCATCAAATGTAGGAGGCGTTGGTCTAGCTGAGAGTGCTGAAATAAAGACTTTATAGCCTTGGACTAAACCCTTCAAAGCAATAGTTACTAAATCGCTACTAGACACTTTTTCAACAATGTCACCAAGATTATCGCTTAAGCCTTTAATTATAGAAACAAAGTTGCTGATTCTTTTATTGGCTTCCATTTTGATATATAGTAGCTTTGTTTTAAAAAATAAAATGCAGTTTGCATTAGTAGTTTCGCACAAAACTTTGAGAGTTTCCCATGTGTGCTTTGAATATGTACAATCCCGAATGTGAGGAATGATGTTGTCCTTAATAGACATGCGCAACAGCACTTTCGCTTTCATTTCTCACTTATCCCAATCTGGAATTGCGACGGCAGCAGTAGGCTTGGGCTCGTCACCTTTGACAATCGTCTAGAGGTTGTATGCCTCGAGAACGGTGACCAGCTTAAACTTCCAGTTGACGTAGTTTTCACCATCAAGTTTAGTGGATTCATTTAAATATGAATCGGCAAGAGGATTAGCCATTTTTTTCTTCAGAAGAGCCTCGTTGGAACTTATAATTTATGACGCAGTTTTCACGCTTCAAAAAAAATTGTTAAATGCTCCTTAAATATAAATAAAAAATGCTCATGAAAGATTTATATTTGCTTCCAAAAAAAATGGAAAATATGCTGCTCAGAACACACAGCAATTTAAAAATGGAGAATATGCTACTACTTGATGATGGCCACTTCCTCTAAGCGGCTTCACTCTGATTTTAAATAATCGAAAATTCTAAATGATAAGAATTTGAACAAATTTAGCCGTAGAAAAAATCTGAGTTTTAGAGGCCTATACGCTTCTATGACTTTGACGTCAAACCATTCTCGCCACTCGTGAAATAAAATAGTGTAGTAACCGTCACATCACACAATTCCAGATTTCAAAATAATTAAAATGTATCCACAAAAAAATGTCGACCTCAAAGAATAATTAGTTTTTTGCAGGGCACGCGGAAAACAGAATAGTGAGGATCATCAAAGCCACAAGAGCCAAATATGGCTGTATCTCACACTGCTTACTCTGCAATATGGTGCACGTGCATATGAGGCACAAAAAACACCAGATCATGTGTTATTCCACTGAAAAATGGCAGATCGAACCTTCACAATGACAACGCAGAACTATTGTGATTCACGGTCGACTGACTCACAATACGCCTTTGATCTGTAGCTGGGGGAGCAGTCCCTATTGACAGATCTCAAATGCTGCCTCTATCACTAGTTCCTATGTCTACTGCTCGTGGTCTGGCCATAGGCCCTTCTTCAACGTCCTGACAATATTCTCGGCAGAAACAAAGTAGAAATTTCTTCAATGTTCGCTCTATGTTATATGGGAGACCAGGCTCTTATGAAGGAGAAGGTTGTCGTGAATTGTGTGTTGAATACATGGAACAGTTCTGGTTTCTGGACAAGGTTGCGATCGCACGCAGAAGTTCCCAAGTGGATACCTACACAGAGAGTTAATGGAGACTATTCGGCTCTGATACCATATTAAATGAAACAAATGAAACACACACAAAGTGAGACAAAGCTCACAAAAATTGACATTAGCTCCACGATTACATTACATATTTATAGCATAGGCACTCACCTAATCTTTCTAAATTGGAGGCAACAAACCTGCACTGGTGGAACTAATCTCTAAATAAAAACTCTCGTTCAACAAACCATAACCAAATCTATTTCTACATTATTCTAGATTATTCTCATAGGAACTTAGCTATTATACAACTGACTGCATTTGATGCATAGGATACAACCTATTTTGTAACTTTTGATAATATGATTTGAATTTCATATATCTGCAATTTCTTTTTGTTATCTATTTCTGAACTACTTTTTTTTTTTTTTTTTTTTGAATTTGACTAATCTATTAATATAACAATTTTTTTACAAAGAGACGCCTGCCTCAGCGGAACTTGCCCAAAATAGCGGCATTCTTAAACTGCAAAACTATTGGAAGATTTCTTACCAGACATCCCAGACAAACTAGACCATTAACCCATGCTAGACAAACTAGAACATGCCACCCACGTGGGGGAAACCGGCCTTGGACCATTAACACAGTATCATGAACAAAAAACTGAAACCATAGACGAGATAGCATGAATAGCACTAAGTAACATGACTCCACCGAAAGACTGTGAAGAGAAAAGCAGCTAATTCTGACCAGATTATGTATCATGAGAAGTGGATGGGGGTTATTCAACAATAAGACAACCATAAGCATACAAATCATCTACCTCAGCCTGCTTGTCTTCAATTTCGTTGGAGCCGCCTCGCTTGATGTCGTCCTGGTCGTTGGAGCAGCCTTGCTTGAAGTCGCCTAAGTCCTGGTGATCACTGCAACTGGGAGCCTTCCTCTTCAAACCTGCATGAGGAGGAGTGCTTTGCTTGTCGACAACGCTCGTCTCCTTCCCAACACCAGTTTGCTCAGCATCCAAACTGGGTGGTTCCTCCTTGAGCTCGATGGTGATGGTGGAAATGACTGTAGGCTTGTTTAGAGATCAGGGGAAACGAAGTTGGGCAATTTGGGAATGCGCAGGGAAGACGTTCTGAGAGGCAGGGATGTGGGGAGAGCCCATCTCGAATTGAGATTGCCCATGACGCCCATGCTCACAACCACTTCTAGTTTCAGGATAGCGACCTGTTATCACTCAGATTTTCCTTGAAGTTGTTGGGAAGAGGAAATGGATCCAAGGTAACCACAAACCAAATTTTAGGTACAGAATCTAGCCAATCTGTACCCAGAGAGGGCTCTCTCTGTAAAATTTAGCTTTGTTTTGAAAGATATTAGGCTAGTTATAAAGTCCGAGGGTTTTGATTGAGTTTGGGTGATGGAATTCAAAAGGTGAGGGTAAGATTGAGTAATTTAGGCCATTGGGCTAATGGAGTAAAAGAAAATAGCTTAACTGGATTAAGTTTCTTAACAAAAGATGGTTTCACAGGGCAAGGTAATCAAATAGGGAACAATTATAGATCTAAAGTGAATGGGATGAACTCAAATTGGATGAAGGGCAATTAAGAATCCTTCAACACGTTTGAAAGAGGGAAATTGAGTGATTATTAATAAAGAGAAATTAAGTATTCTTTACTAAATAATCAAAATGCTTAAACTAGAAAAACATGAGTAAATAAGAATTCACTGTTTAAACTAGTTCAGAAGAAAACATTTAGAATAACAACGATTAAAATCAGATTACACTCAAGCAATTTCTGATTTATTCCTTTTTGTTAATCATTTGGAAATGAAACACAGATGATATAATAAACAAATATAAAGACTTCAAAACATAAGAGATAGATGACTTATTGATCCGTAGTCTGACACAAGAATCCTGTAAAAAGTATTTCGCATCAATTCCTCATCCAGCTTGCCACACAAAATTTATCCAATAGAACTTTATTTCAAAATAGTCAATGTTACAGCAAAGTCTAAGAAATCCACACCCAATACTCTGTTTGAAGGAGTATTTATACAAAAAATTATAAAAAATATCTCATAACAGATTGAGATATAATCTAGGATGACTCATAAGTATGTTACAACAAACTAGAGATAGATGGTCTCGTAGATAAGAGAAATGATAACTGATGTTGTGATGTTTCCTTCTTTTGAGAATATGTTGGATGTAGGTCCTAAGATTTGGCTCGTTGTTGTCCTCTTTAGTAATTCTGTGCTAGCTGCTCCGTTTTACTGATATTATTTATCTTAATTGATACTCTTTAACCTCTGTCTACCCTTATATCCTTCTTATTATGACTTACTATAGTACATAATCAAAAATTCATGTAAGGATAATTTTTACAAAATTTCTAACATTTCTTCCCACCATTTATCTTCCGGTATTCTGGTTCTTTGCATATTTTTGAGAGTTTCATCAGTATCTGTATATCTGAAGAAAGTAGGTTGAATTGGGAACAAATGCCTTACCTCATGCTCGAGATAAAACAAATTTTCCAATCTATCATGAAGATTTTTTCCTGTAGGCAATGCTGCTGCTGATGAACTAGTTGAGGAACTGGCCTGATTGTCAGCATGCTTGTCCAATTTTTCAACATAACTTTCAAGGTCCATCAATTTATCCTCTGAAACTAAAGGACTGGGAAGTGCTTTATTCAAAAAAATATCAAATATTTTTATGAAGGCAGTGATTTCTTCTTGCATATCAGAGCATCTTCGTTCTAGATTCTGCATCAGAGTTCTTTTGGTAAAAACTCTTTTTATTTCCAAAATTTTTCTTGTCCTATCTTGAATGCCAATTTCTTCAAGTTGATGCTTGTTCTGAGTATTTAAAAAAATGGATAAGTTCATTGGCTTCTTCAGGCATGTTTCCCAATTCTTCTCTTGCTTTTAGGACTTCTTCCAGAGCCAATTTGACTAAATCGTTCTGTTCATACATTATTTGAATTGAGGGCCAAACATCTTTGATTGACTGGATGATGTTGTCCCAAATAATTTCATTTATTTCCTTTAAAGGCTTCTCCAATGTGAGATCCTTCTCCAATTTTTTGACCAAATTTTCTAATCTGTTGACCTCTCTTGTTTTATCTACAACATTCATTTTCAAGAGATCATATTTTTGTTCTAAAGTGGTGAATTGTACCTTTGTTCTTTGAAGTTCTGTCACTTGGAGTTTCATTTCCTCCATTGACTTTATTAACTCTTTGGTACTTAAATTGGAAATATTACCCTGTGATAATTCTGCTGGCTGACCTGTTGTTGTAGTACCTGTAATCACTTCAGTTGTAGATGCTGGAGTATTAGGCTGCTTATCTTTCAATGCCTTTTCAAGATCTTTTTCAGTTTCATTAAGTTGCTCATTCAATTTCAAGAGCAAATCCATCAATTCTTCTTCAGAATTTTGCTTTATGATTTCTGCAGTCTGTGGATGTCTTGAGGCTGGTAACTTCAGTTGTTTTCTCAAGGCTGCAATGTAATCATCTTTTTTTATTGATCAAAGATTCTATACCCTTGACATCCTTGGGATTATGACCCAATCTAATAATTATTTCCTCCAAAGTCTTTATCCTGTTGTCCTTAGCCTGAGAATAGGCTTTTTCAAGATTTAATTGAGCATTAGTATTTTCCAAAGATTCCTGCAATTTCTGGGTCATCATTGATTTATCTGTCAGAGTATAATAAATCATTTCACCTGTCTATTTATGCAGCTCAATTTGATCCAAAGTATGAATATCCTTTGCTATGACTTCAAAATTAGTTTTGATATAATCTAGAGCTGTTTGAGGTTGCTGCACTTTGGGTTTGAAGTGACTCATTATCATTTTACCCTGTTGGATGTCATAGGCTGACATTAATCTTTGTTGATTCTTAGGAGCCATATTCAAACATTAATTGTAAACTTGAAGTCTGAGTGGATCATTTCTGGCCTTTATATTTATGAATGCCCTTTTAATATCCTAGGCATCTTTCACTGGTGGTTTGAAAGATGATACTTCTGCACTTTGTTGCCTTTGCAGCTCTTTTCTCTGTAAAGTAGTGGATGTCCCACTAATTGTACATGTTTGCTGACTACCCAATTCTTCTTGCATCTGACTATTAGGGATTTCGTGTACAGATTCCACTTCTAGAAGAGGATTCAATTTTTTTCTGTTAACATCAGGCTGTTTAGAAGATCCACTGACAGGAGTAGCTGCTTCAGCATCTCTCTTTTTACCCTTTTCTACATTAAGAGGAGTTTGTAAAATTGACATTTCTGCCACATTGGTCTGAGTAGGATCAATCTGTACTTGACCCTCTTCTTTAGAAGTTTCAGGCTGTTCTGTCATTGTAAATTTCTTTGTAACTTGTATATTAGCCTCTTTCTCCTTTCCTTTAGATGCTACCGTAGCCAATGCACTGATTTCCTGTAAATTTTGTTGAGAAGTCCCAGCAAAAGAAGAACCAATACCTGGTATCTGTACCTGTCCAAAAGAGTCTAGGTCAAGTATTTTTTCAAGGTCTTTCATTACATTTTCAACATTGTCTTGCTCACTATCTTGTTCTATCAATGTCCCTTCCATCCATTCATCCATATTGGCATATTGTTCAATTTCTGGGATTCTTTGATGAATGTATGGTGATAGTTTGTTTTTCATTCTTCTATCACAAATAAAGCTGTTTGGGTCATAAGGTACCCAGTAGAATTTTTTTTGTAGTTTGAGATAGTCTTCTAAGATTCTTTCAGCTTCCTTCCCAGCATCCCTAGAGTTATAGACAAAGGGACCTAATTGGCTTTTAATCGTGAGTTGAGCCTTTTTATTTGCATTGCAAAAATGAACTATGTCTAAATTGATCATTTGTATGAAATAATCTAATGCAAAGAGTCTCATTGGGACATATTTTGGTAACTTTAATGGGCATAGCTCACATCCATATATTCTGATTTCTATGTGATTCCGGTATAGGTACCAATCACCTATCCGGTATTGCTTTGAGAGTTGAAGAATTTTCTTGATTTCAATATTGACCCTAGGAGGGGAGACTCCTGTCAACAAGGTGGTTGCAGGGTGTACAAATAGGTCAATAAAATCATTGTAGGAATAAGGAGAATCAGGGGAATTATGAGTGATGGCAGACCAAAATATTACAGACCTAGGATTTCCTTTGGCATCAAGTTTTTTGACATAAAGAGGGAAACTCTCTGATTGAAATTAAAGCATGAGATGATAAATAACAGAAGAATATTTGAACACTCTTTTATTCTCTAATCTCATGAACTGATCATGGATTTTATCTGCAATGTTGGAAGCAAAATCATACTTGACAGCAGGGGGCTGTCCAGGGGTAAAAATTGACAACAATGCTAGGGTTAATTGGTCAACATATTCACTAGTATTGAAACCCATTATAGAGGATATCATATTCAGAATAAGCCTTCCCACATCAGTGAAAAAGGTATAACCATAAGGGGGAGGGCTTTTGGGCTGATGTTCTGGCAACATGAAGGTTTGGCAGAGGCGATTTAACTCTTCATGGGATAAATTGGCAGATTTCTCAAGTAGTTCTCCCATGGAAAAGGGAGTCAGGGCTTGACCAGGTTGAAACTGTAACATTTCGTTGATAGACTGAGCAGTTATTGGGAAAAGGACGTTTTGATTCGGGGACAAGACTTCTCGTTGATTGGGATCATAGTTTGCATTGCAGTAATGGATTATTTCAGGAAAAATGTGGATTGAGGGGAGAAGATACATGGGAAGATTGGATTCCCATAATCCAAAAATGTCAGAACCTTTCAAGTAATAATCTCTGCAGTAGCAAAAAATTCGAAGAGGATTTTCACCGAGAACAAGGTCTTTAATTTGGAAATCCCTATCTACTAGAGGTAGATGGTCTAAATCTCTGTGAGGGGCATTCAGGGGTGTGACATTCAAAGCCACGGGAATTTCCATTTCTGGTTCTTGTGGATTCAAAAATGAGTTCGGGTTTTGATGAAAAATGGGCACAATCACAGGTTTAGGAATGAAATTGTAGTTTTGGGAATTGAGGAATGAACTAAAGAGCAATCTTGAACTCTGTTTCAGTTTTTCGTTTGGGATTTGAAACAAAAACCAGGATTTTTACAGAGCTCAGCGGGAATTTGGGTAAATACCTGTTTTCCGGGAACTAAACAGTGATGAAAAGAGGTGCTGGTTATGGCGGATGAACTTTGAATTACTCAACTGCAAATTTCTTCGGCAAGGTAACGATTGGCAAACTTCGACAGTTGATTTCGAAATTCGTTGCATGGGACACTGGTCACTGTATGAAATAATGTGAAAATGACGCGGGTTCTTTTGTTTTATTCACAAAGTCAAAGGTTGGCAGGTTTTTTTTTATTTTTTAATGGGTGACGTCAGCAAGTACGGAGGCTTCGTCACGGGAGGCAGGCGGTAAGCGGTTTCCATCGCACAACTTTTGGGGAAGAGTGGTTTTCAGCGGAGGGCGAGCGATTCCATACGATGGACGATGCGTGGCATGGCACTGTTCAGAAAACCGCTTAGCCATCGCGCGTTCACTTTCGGACGAGGATGGGTAGCGATATGGACGACAATCGTAGATCTTGAGTTGATCGATCGAACGGTCGTCGGGAAAGGAAGATGACGGGGAATTAAAATGGCAGGCTCAATGTAATTTATTAAAAATAATCGCATCGAGGATGATTTGATTGGCAGATTAGGTTATTAATTAACCTGGAGGGTTAATTAATCCCTTTATACGACGAAGGGTCAGGTTTATTTATTAATTGGAAATTTCAACCAATTAATGAATTTTAATAAATATATGGTTATTTTTCAACCAACGGGGCGGGATACATATTATATGGGAATTTTTTATATTTAAATTAATACGGGGAAAAAGGGAATTTGCATAGGGATTTAAATAAGTTAGAAATTAATATGGAAATGAACAGAAGCGCTAAGTGTAAAACATCAAGGTAATGTATTTAACTTATGCTTTTATGAATAGGG
The DNA here is from genome assembly GCA_034641835.2 of Pinus albicaulis. Classification (NCBI taxonomy): domain Eukaryota; kingdom Viridiplantae; phylum Streptophyta; class Pinopsida; order Pinales; family Pinaceae; genus Pinus; species Pinus albicaulis. The sequence continues at coordinate 1,340,505,685 of CM076574.1, forward strand.
TTTTTATGAAATATTGCATGATTTTCCTAAGTAAAATGGAATTTTACTTAGGGAAAGAGTTTTTAGAGGTGAATACATGTCTTAATGAATGATTTTAAGTACTTAGGCTTTTCCAATTATTGGGTCGAGGGTCCGGTCCATCCAAAAGTCAAGGAAATGCCTTGAGCCCCTTTAATTTTCAAATGCCTTAGTAATTAGGAGAAATTAGTGAAATTTTTAGGGAAAAATGAGAAGGGAAGTTAATAATCTGACTTTGCTTTGCTTGAAATTCTTCCAGTGTAGTGTATGCCTTTGCACTTGTGATGAAAGTAAAGATTTAACACATCTAGAGTTATTATCCATCACATGTAATTATGCAACAACATCTACCTACCCTACCTACTTTACCCTACCATTTTTTCTTCTTTATTAGGCTGCACTTAGACTGGCAAACCCTCATCACACTTTTTCTTTTACATCTAAAAATATATCTAATTCTAACCTTATTACATCCAAGGGCTCAGATTAAACTGTTGAGCTCCTTTTATTTACTCTACCTATCTACTTATCTGCCAAGATTAAACAGTTTGGTCATATTTTATTCTCTATCTCTAAAACATAAAATTGAAAGATGAACTAGCCAAGCTTAAACTATTTGACTGTTCATAAATTGTGGCATAAAATACAAGTTGCACACAATTTTATTTATTACATAAGAGCAAAAAAGTAGTGGAATTTAGGCTTGCACACTTTCCTTGGCCTTTCTTTTGGTGGGGTTCATTTTCTTTTACTTTTTTGGCCATTTTTATTTTTTCACCCTTTGATTTTTCTTTTAGGGTATACCCTCTTTACATTTTAAATTTTAAATTTTTGTTGTTGTTGATAATATGGAAAACCTTTGCAACAAGAAAAGGTATGAACATATTACATAGCTTATCAAGTCAATCATGATATATGACACCTATTGGTATAGGAGTCTAACACGACCAATGAAATTATCAGAGGAGGGGGAGGAGGAGTCAGTAATGGATGTGGAGGGCTGGCGAGAGGATTGTCCACGACTGCTGCCTCTCCTGCAGCGCATACGCTGGTGAAGGTGCGACATTATCCTCTGACCAGAGTGGAGCTTTCAAACAACAGAATGAATGGAAACGGATTGGGCAAGAGCGGTGGAAGTATGAGAGAGCAGGGGAGTCTGAAGGGTGTGCAGAGGGCGTTCTCTCAGAGCAGGGGAATTCACATTGAGAAAATTGAGCCTCAGAGTGCAGAGAGGGCTCTGCAAAATGTGAAGACCGGGAACAATTTCAATACAACATATAGTGGAACAACATCTCCCCGCGCTGGTTCGAGAGCTGGGCTCTGCAACAACAGGGGAACAGCGTGAGTGCAAGGGAGGCAGAGCGGGAATGAAGTTTCCAAAGAGTGCCATAACTGTTATGGGAGGGGGCTGGTCTTGGCGACTGAGTTGCATTAATGCAGTGTAAAAAATGATGGTGAGCATATTTAAATGCAACCTCGCGTGAGTTTGGGTGGCGGTGTAATGAATCCACGCGCCAACCCAAAACCATATCAACTTACACCTGTGGTTGATCACCCGCATTCGGGGATTTCTGAACATATGTTGGTTTACAACAATATTTTAAATATTTGACATGATCAATTATATGAATTTCTTTCATTATATGATTTATTACCTCTCGGATATACATACTATCATAGGAAAATAGACATAATTATTTACAGGTTTTATTGTTGATAGAATTTCCAAATGCTTGGCATTTTTATTTTGCTGCAATATCTCATGTAAATATTATTTATAACAGTTACATGTTCTTTTTGTTTCCTTTTTCATTATATTTTCATTTATTTCATACACTTGCATATTATATTTTTCGGCAGGATAATAGTTTACTTTTTTGACACTATTTTTTTGTAGCCATCAAGATATTTGATCATCTTTTGATATATATATATATATCTATATATATATATATATATATATATATATATTATCACATGATGATTTGATTTCAGTACTTCCCTCTTGCAAAGTGAGTAGAAAAGTATAATACTTGATATTACACCTTTCACATTTTTCATAAGATGAGTTACTAATAAGAATATACAAGTGTAGCTAACCCTTAAGTATTCTTATTTTGTTTTTTGTTCTATTATTTCTTTGGTTTTAAGCTGTTTGTAGAATATCATATTTTCTTGTCGTATAATCAAGGTATGATTCACTATATGTTGTATAGGCTTCTCCCACCTAGACCTTCGCACTTGTACCTCTTTGAATTATAACAATAAGTTGGCTTTATTTATTTTCATAAATTGAATAATTCTTTAGTTAATATTATTACCAGGAAATACTCGTTGTCGTGAAAGAGAGGCCATCCCTTATCACCTAGAGTGGGAGGATCTAGGTTCCCCAATGATGTGGTCTTAGGTTTTCCTCAGTTATCGAGACAATTTGAGAACCAACATCATCCATCTTAACATTCATCATCACTTCCAATTCATCTTTGGTTACTCTTTGCGAGACCGAAATTTGTTGCACTTAGTCTCATAATCTTAATATATCATGTTGCATTTCTTCCTCTTCTTCATGTTTCATAGTATATTTTTTCGATTTCTTACTAGATGTGTCCAATTTTTTTTTAAGGCATTTCAGAATCAAACAAAAATATCTATGCTTCATTATGCCCTTTGAATCACTTCAAACTTATTTTTCAAATAAAAGTTATGCAATTTTTTGAAAAATACACACCTTTTTCTTGTTTATTGGGAGCTCGATATTGAAATTGATGTATCTATGTAATTTTAGATCTCCAAGGTTTGAAATTTTGTCTTATGGTATCCCTTTGAGTCTTCTTTCCAATGCCACAATTCTAACCAATATTGGATTCTTCCAAAAAAAATTATTCCCAATCTCCGATGATGACCTAATTATAGATTGGTTTTTTAGAGCGGACTTCTATGGAGTGCACATGTGTCATTGTTTCAACTTTCGACCTTGAAAACGATACATAAAAAACTAAATTTCATGTACATTCAGTCATTTTTTATGAAACTCAACTCTAGTGCTCAGAGAGAAAGTTGTGACAATTTTCCCTAGGTCTTATGTTTGAGATGGAATTCTGGAGCCTATAAAAACCCTAACTTCCTTGTATCATATCTCCGAAAATATAGAGAATCAAGATCTAAAATTTGTACAAGAAGTTAACCAATATTCCAGGTACACGTGGATGTAATTTTAGATTTTGAAGCTTCATATAAAATAACTTATAGTGAAAATTCCAAGATGGCTTGTTTGAAGAAGTGAAACCCTAGAATCCAAAGCTCTGAAACTAAATGTTATGCAACCAACTCAAAAAACTGAAGAAAAGATATATCAATGAATTAAGAAATAACATCTTTGAGGGGTAAACCTCCTTTACATCACATAAATGAAAAATTCTTGGATGATACAAATTATTAGACCTCCTTGGTATATATAAGGGTGTAAGGGGTCACAGTATAATCAAAGCCTACATAACAATAATAATGTAAGGGCACAACAATAATAATAGTGGGCTTCTATGGGGCACAAAAGTAATAATATGGGGGATACATGGGTACAACAATAAGAATATGGGGCTACACTCGTATTATATTTACCTAACAATTGTGGTCAGTCGAGTTATGTATAACTCTATTATAGTTGTGTAGTACATAGGGAAGAATATCATCCCATGTTCATGGATGATTGGAATTGTATATGCGTAATATGTGAACTATCATTTTTTTGATGACCATTTTCTGACACTCAGTCTAAGGATAGAATGCAGTCAACTTGGTGATCTTGGTTTCCAACAATGAAAAAATGTGCAACCAGAATGCGCTTAGGAACTTGTTGTCCTAATCTGATATAGTGGTCTGCGAGATCCCAAAATGTACCCACACTTGTTCAGAAAAGAGTTTGGCAGTGTCTTCTATTTTGATTCTATTCGTGCAACCATCCAATATATCCATATTAGAAAATATATCAACAACTACAAATACAGTGTCATTACCATGCTTGGTAGAAGGAAGGCCAAACATATAATCCATGGAGATGGATTCCCAATGTTGGCTAGGAGTAGGAAGAGGAGTGGACAGGCCTTGCTTCTTAATGGTTGGCTTGGTGATGGGACAAGAAGTGTAGTATATGATATATCTTCCAACATATATCGATTTTTGGCCAAAAAAAGACTTGTGCAACACTTCCATTGTTTTTTCTAGACCAAAATGTCTTGTGACCCGACTAAAGTGTGCTTCACAAATCAACCTGGCACACTCGCTTGAATGAAAAAAAAGGTGCCCTACATCCTAGAGTTGAAATTCTAGTACTTTCTTTCCATCCATTAACATTCAGTATGTGGTGGTGAATTATGGGTCATTTTTGTACATTCGTGACTATCCACAAGTTTCATCCCCACAAGAGTTGAGAACAGTGGTCACTACCACAACCAGGGGTTGACTAAGGAAATATGTAATGCTATTAGTGTTATCCTTATTGTATTTAATGTTAAAATGAATTTTTTGTAGATATGCGGACCATTTCTAATGGAAATCATTCTACAACTTCCATTATGTCTGTATAAACTAAATAGGGTAGTGATATGTGTGGATGATCATCTCCCATAATGTTATGTTTCCACTAATGGCAAGCATGTGTGATGGAATAAATATCCTTATAATAGATGGGGTATTTCCAAATCGTATCAAAGAGTGTCTCATAGCATAGTCAGAGGCATTTGTCTCAATTTCAAATGTTTTTTGTAGGTATGGAAATGTGAGTATTGGCGTAGAACAAAGGCATTGTTTCATCTCAATGAATTCCTTTTGTTGGGACTCGGACCAAATAAATTTTTCTTTCGCTCCCCCCTTGGTAACTTGACTCAAAGACGAAGTGATATGAGAGAATACCAACATGAACCTTCGGTAGAAATTTTCAAGGCCCAAAACATTGCGAAGCTTTGTTAGAGTTGTTAAGGTTGGTCAATAATGAATGAATTGGATCTTAGTTGGATCCACATGCACGCCTTATTCATCATTGATGTACCTAGATATTGAACCTGGTTCATGCCAAAGGAATTTCTTCAAGTTGGAAGATAATTTTTTTTGTCACAGGGTTTGAAGGACCTATTGAATATGTTGCAAGTGCTCTGCCCAACTCTTGTTGAAGATGAGGAATTCATCCAGATATACAACTATGAACAAGTTGGTGAAAGGATACAATATATCATCCATTAGCCTCATAAAATTTGTAGGGGCATTTTTCAACTTGAAGGGCATGAACAACAACTCAAAAATGCTCTCCTTGGATTTGAAGGTGGTGTTCCATACATTTATGGGTTCTATTGGAAATTTTGGATAGTTGAAATTCAAATCAATATTGTTGAAGTACTTAGCCCCCTTGAGCTGGTCAAGAAGGTCATCTATCTATAGGATCAGGTACGTTTTCCTAACATTGATTTTATTTAGTGCTCTATAATCAATGTAGAGTATCAAGGCCCCATCCTTATTTTGTAAAAGTACAATTGGGCTCCCACAAGGTGATGAACTTGGTCAGATATGCCCTTTTCTAAGCAGCTCCTAGATCTACCTCTTGATTTCCTTATTTTCTAAAAGAGAGAAACGATATATTGGCCTATTTGTTAGAGGAGGTTTGGGAGTTAGATCGGTCAAATGCTTGACCTGATTGTTCAAGGGTACCCCTGTGGGTGAGGGGAAGATGTCCATGTACTCTTCCATGACCTTATCAACCTGCTTCTATTGTGTGAAGTGTTATCACTTTAAAAAAAATAAAAAAATAAAAAACATCATTCTAACAAGATTACTTATGTCCATGGGTCAAAATAGGGTCTTAGGAGTCATTTCTTGAGTTTGACCAAGGGAAGAATTAATTTTTTTTATAGTTTGAGCCTACCCTAGTGTTTAAATAAACTCATTTTTAAGGTCTTTCATGTCAAGACTTTCATCATTTTAGGATTCATTTCGTTACCCAAAGTTTTTGTATTTGTTAGCCACCTATAAATTTTTGTCTAGCAAACAGGTGGCTAATATGTTTATGAGCCTTAAAGAGAGAAATTTTCTTTGAAAATATATCATCCTTGAAGCCTCCATGTGTCCTCTATACTTTAAAAGATCCTCACTATTGTTTCCATTGAAAAGCCTCACTGTTTGTGAAAGAGAATGCTCAAAAAGGCCTCCATCTGCTCCATTTTATCCCTTTAAAATCCTCATTTTTTACCCCTATTCTCTTCACAAAAGCCCTCCAAAATCCCTTCATTGACCCTCCATTTCATCTTAAAACCCAGTTTAAACCTTACAGCTCCCTTTATCTGGTTTAAAAACCCCCTCTTTCCTCTACCGAAACCCCTCATTTGGCCTAAAAAAGCACTCTTTTGGCCTAAAAACCCTCTATTATACACTATAATAGATTTTAGCCCCGAGGGATTATGCTCTGTAGCCCCATTCCTTCACATAACTGCTGCTCGCAACCGGGCGCTAAAAATCCAAAAAAACCCTTTAAAAAGCCTATAAAACCATTTTCCGCTCCGTTATAGTGTTTAGCCCCTGAGGGCTTATTTCTGTTAACACCTCCCCCACATAACCTGCGCCCAGAACCGGGCATTGACCCTCGAGCACTAATCACAATAGGAGCCTTCCGCTAACACCTTTTCCTTTGTTTTCCAAAATTCTTTCGATGCGATGAGTTTGCTCTGCTCGACCGCAGATTCAATCTCCGTTTTCGATCTTTACAGATCTAACGGCCAATGCTAATCACATCACGCCCATCAGCCTCTATTCATTACCCATCTGCTTGAATATTGACTTTTGATCTTTCCGAAGATCCAACGACCCTTGTGTAATCGCATGATCGCAAAAGCCCAATCCCGTGCCTTCGACCTCTACCGATTTGCGGGCCCTCATTAGATCTTAACCGTTCACCCACTCAGATCCAACGGTCCAGATCATTTCTGCATCCATATAATAGTCCACTTCCTTTTGTAACATTGGCACTCCTACTTTGATCCTGACCATCCATTCCAAAGATCTCACGGCCCACTAAAAACCCGATGGCCCTACTCATCTCCGTCTCACCTTTCCATCGTGACCATCCATCTCCAAGATCCAACGGTAAAGGTAAACCGCCTTTGAATCTGCCTGCTGCTTCCGCTCGTGCATCTTCCCACATCGCGCAACATTTTCCACCATTAGATCTCCTCACCCCACATCCAACGACTTAAAGGAATATCACATTTTTTCTGCGTTCGAACGTTAATGGTTTGAAATCGCGTGATATGGGTGGTTTTGTTTTGCCACGCGTCAAGCAGTGTATGGAATCACGTGATTTTTGCCCATTCCACTTACCGCCTCCGACCCTGTGCGAAAATCATCCTAGTTTTCCACCTTACCATATTTTCCCCTCTGCATTGAGTTTTCATATTTAATTGTAGCCATTGATTGATATGATCCAACGGCCATGGTTAGATCTCACCACCGCTCATTCTCCATTCATCTCCTCCCTAAAAAATTAGATTCAAACGATCTCAGCCATTATTTAATGAAATCCAACGGTCATGATATAATTTTAACTCCACTCATAGTTCATCCACTTAACCTTCCCAACGATCCTATCAATGAATCTCAACCGTTGATTACCATGGTCTGACCTAATCTGACGGTCCAGAACCCTCGTCACACCTGAACTCCATCAGACCTGTTTTCTTCCATTCCGTCATGTTTTTCATAGTTTTTTCACCTGCAGCCACCATTCTTACCGCCGCGCGACCATTTCCTCGGCCCTCCAGAGCAATCCTCCTCCACTCCCTCCAGATTTCATAACTTTTTTATTGTATTATGCAGGGTTACAGGTGTTAAAATCACTATGTTTCATAGTCATTGTCAATGGTGACATGAAGCGCTGGAAAACTGTCTCAGAGCCAAAGGTATAGGGAAATACACCACTGAAGAATTTTTAAAACATGTATTTCATTAAAGGATCAGTGTCAAACCCTGATTAGACCCTCCTGCACCTCCAAAGCCTGTATATGCACCAAAACATGTTAGAAAGCAGTTTAAAAGTGTATCAGTAAGGAAATTAAAGGATTAAAGCTCATTATTGAGGATGTGAATACTATATTCCAGTTTTCAAAGACATAGAAGACACAAATGAAGACTTTAAGTAAGATCAAGAAGGCTTAATGAAGCCTAAAGCACATAAACAGGTTATATCAGTGAATTGACATCAGCAGAGCATTTTCTCTAAGAAAATACTGACCATATGACTTCCTCCATCTTCCATCGAACACCAGATCAGTTATTACACTGACAGAGGCCTTACAGAATGGTTAGACCAACAGTTATGGAAGTATGGGAGATTTGCAGACCTTCTAACCACCTTAATTCTTTCAGAAGGTAGAACAGAGTACCTACAGTTAAAGGGTAGTTCAAGGAACATACCTAGAGTTGCTGTCAACCTGACAGAGACTGTTGAACCAGCCTAAAGATTACAAATTTGTCAAAACAAATCCATTAAGCAGAGTGGGCACGAATACTTCGTCCCATATGTTTTAATGTATCATTCAAGTTTACATCTACTACTCCTCCTCTCCATTCACCTATAAATATTCATTGAAAATACATTATAAAGGTTGTTGGTTGATAGGGATTTTATCGACTGTTAGAACTGTTATTCGGGGAATTAGCTGAGTAGTTTGTAATTTAGTAGGCTGGGAGGAGAAGTCTAGATTGTAAAGGGCCATTGAGCTCTAAGTATGTTGTTGGGGTCCTGTATTTTTATAGTTTGGAAAATAATAAGACAAGGCAACATCAAACCATTCTTTAGAGTTCCAGGATCTAGTCCTCCTATTCTCAGAGAGGGCTCTCTCAAATTTATTTGTTTTGCAAAGGTTTATCTTGTTTTCTTAGAGAATTAGATTTTATACTAGTTATTAAGTGCAAGTGTTTGTTTTTTTGTTTGGTTGAAAGACATAAGAAAACATGAAAGTTATAGGAAAGATAGATAGAAAGGGGAAATGCTAGATTCATTAGGTAATGGAGTCAAGAAGAGGTTATTAAAAACTTATCAATGGATATGGGATATCAGAGGGAAAATCTAACTTGGCCACAGGATCCTTTGGTTTTTGGAATGAGATGGACATTAATGGTTTAGAAAGAGAGTTTGAATTCTCAATAAAGGGAATTTGAAAACATAACTTGAACAAGAAAGAGGTATTTAATAGGCAGGGCTAACCATAAATTATACAAAACACACTTTAAGCAAATAATGACTCCAAAACAACTTTTAAAATGAAATCTAAGATTCGGGAGCACATCCTATTTCCTCAAATATTTTATTTCAAATGACTTATAAAACATAAAAGATTCACTGATAATTGCAGTCATAGAAGAGGGAACACCTAAAAACATCTATGATCACAACTATAAAGACCTTCAAAACAACTGTTCAAGCAAGGACAAAGGGCATGATCAAAACAGACCTCCTTGGCTTACTTAAAACAATGGTACTTCAAAGGGAGACTTTAATAACGGCTTTCAAGTGGTAGCAGACAAGTAGGGAAAACCATAAATCATGCTGAAACCAACTATTTGAATTATTTTAGAAATAAACAAGCATGAGGACTAAAGAGAGATATTGAAGACTCTAAAATACCTCAGTAGAAGAAAACATAGAACAATGAAGGATGAACAGGTCTAAGGTGCTTCTAGGATTCATTTCTTAGCCTAAAAATTTCATCCTACTGTAGTAAACATTTGTGGAACAAAATGAAAATAGGAGAAAAAATTAAACAGTTCAGAATACTTCACCAACAGGCAAGCTCATGGATCCAATGATAGAGCCTTCTCCAGAACAAGCATGAAACATCATCATCAGGCTTCCAAGATTTCAATTTCTTCCTCAACTTCAGACAGACTATTTATTATTTCAGAGAGTTTCAGTATTACAACTAGTGAACAATCAACCAAAAAATTCTCATCTTCTTCAGAAGTATTTATAGAATAAATGAGGAGGTGGAAGAGTTTAGGATTAAAATGCAATAAATTCTACACTAAATGCAACTCCTAGCCTTGAAAACCATGCAAGGCCTAAGGCATGAGAGCATTGAATTATGATTCTCTTTCATGTACTCTATTTCTGCTATTTTTAGGCTAAATCGGAAAAAATATTGACTTCGAGGCTTACTTATCCCTTACAAGAACTTCCTTGACAGTTTCAGAATTTTTTCTTTCTTTGGTAATAACTTTTCAGGTGTCTTTATGCAAATATCTTCTGTTTAGGCAATAAGTAGGCCTTCTCTTGATTTATTTAGGCTGCAGGTGGCTTTTGGTAGCTAGAGAGGATTCAATTAGCCTCTGATGTGGCAGTGGAGGCTTCTCAGACTGATATATTTCCTTGTTTTGTCCTAAAACATCTTTAATTTACTTTAGTTTTGTGTTTTAGGCCTAATTTGACTTAATATTTATTTTTGGGTCTTCATACTCTGCTGACTGTGGATCAGGCATTTGATTTTCTGATTTTATGCCTTAATCCCTCAAAAACTATGTTAACAATCTTTAAACATGATTTCTGCTTCGATTTTATCTCTGGATACTGATACTCTTTATCAGATCAAGGTTTACTGTGTTTTTTTGCTGCACAAGCATACAGAGGGTTTTTATAGTGTTATCAGTGCTCATGAGGCATAGATAAATAATGATGTGAACTCTGCAAAATGATCCCTTTGATGAATAATGGCCTGAGGGATCGTCATCCCCGGCCTTTGGTTTTATTTTAAAACAATAGAGAAACCCTTTAAAACTTGCACAAACAAAGAAAAATTAAGAAAATCCTGTGGGGATAGGTTTAAACAGCTTTGGAGGTTTAGGTTAGATCGTGACCATTGGGTGAAAGCCACCAACGACGAGGATTGTTCGCTGGGGTCAGATGGGGAGAAAGTTGGATAAACGGTGGTGTAGATTTAGTTCAGGCCGTTGATCTGCAAACATCAATGGTCGAGATCAATCAGGATTATATAACGCAGAGGGGGTGACTTTATAATGAAATGGAGGAATTTATAAAGGAAATGGGTGAAAAACCTTAGGCGGAATGGAAATTTGGTTAAATGAAATTTGGGGTTTCCGAACAATTCTGGGCCATCGGATTGGATTAGTCAACAGAGATAAACGACGAAGATTCATTTATAAAGTATTTTGGAAGAATGGTGGAGGGCGATGGTCTAAATGGCGAGATTAAACTGGGACCGTTAGATCTCAGAGATCAACGACAGAGATTTATTATAAGAAAATGTAATGGAAATGGGAATGGTGGTTTCGGCCATAAAAACCACTGGTGTCGCGCTTCTCAAAGGCAGTTTTCAAAATTTCCCAAAAAAAAATGCGATAGGGGTCCCTAGCCAACACGTGTCCTTTAGAAACCGCCCATATTGCGTAATTTTTAGGAGTTAACTTTCGGACTCAAATTTATGCGATATGGAGTCTTGGCTGTCGGATGAAAGGCAGGCACATCCAATGGTAGAGATGAGAGTGCGATAAGACGAGTTGCGTGGGCGGAAGAAGGGGGCAGGGTCAAGGCGGTTTTGAGCTGGGTCGTTGGATCAGGGAATGGATGGTCAGGATTTATTGATGGGGAGGTAGGTCCCAAAGGAGTTGGGCCTGTCGGGTTGAATATGGACCGTTAGATCTTCAATATTAATGACTCAGATCAATTCTTGGGGAAATGAAAGCAATACGAGACGGGGGTTCGAGGGGAGGTTGGGTAAATTTGGACCATTGATTTGCAGAGATCAACGATGGATCTTCGCAGAAGAGTTTAAACTGTCGGACTTTATAATATAACAGAGGAATTCAGGGTTTTATCTGGACTGTTAGATTGGTGAAATGAACGGCTCAAATGTGATCGCAGGATCGCTAATCGGCGGAGGAGGGAGGAAGGTGCGCATAAAATTTGCGATGCGATTACATACTGACCGTCGGATCTGGGAGTCAGATCGACGGTTGAGAGTTAATCTGAGGGAAAAATGTGGAGAAATATGGGTGGAGTTTTGATTAATCTGGGCCGTCGGTTCTTGTGGGTTCAACGGTCCAGATTGAATCCCAAGATTTGCAATCGATAGAGCAGAGAGGAATGACACAAAGGATTTTTGTGATGTGATTACATACTAACCGTCGGATCTAAGAGTTAGATCAATAGCTGAGAGTTAATCTAAGGAACAAACGCGGAGAAATATGGGTGGAGTTTTGATTAATCTGGGTCATCGGTTCTTGTGGGTTCGTCGGTCCAGATTGAATCGCAAGATTTGCAATCGGCAGAGGAGAGAGGAATGGCACAAAGGATTTTTGCAATGCGATTGAATCAGTGCTGTTGATCTTAAAACCAGATCAATGGTCAGGAATTAACTGTGAAGGCCAAAGGTAGAAATGTGGGCTTTGGAACGTAGCGATGGGGGCCGTCGGATCTGGGCATGGTATAGCGGATCAACGGTCGGGAATTAATCGCTGGATCGCCAATCGGAGAGGGGCCATAAACCATTTAAAATATGTCCAATGAAAAACTGCGATGCGATGTGTCGGGGATCGTTGATCGGTCTAGATCAACGGCTGACATTCACCAACAATGAACTGTCGGGTTTATAAAAAATCAAAGGGAAAGTCGGGTTTAAATAATAAAAAGACTTAATCGCAATCAGAGCTTTTAAATGGAAAATGTAACAAGACAAAAAGGAATGCCTGATTGCAATTGCACGATTAGGCCTTAGCGCTTGGTCTTGGTGCTAGTATTTATGCGGAAAAAGGGGCTGGTGGCTAGGGCCAAAGGGGCTTAAGGCCTTAGTGCAACAAGACTCATTTTTATGATTTTTTAAGGATTTTCAAAGGATTTTGAAAGTTCCGATAAGGTTTAAAAAGTAGTTGTAAACCTTGTTAAAGTGAATTTATGGAGGAAAGGAAGGGAAATGAGGGAAATGTAGGAATTTCATGAGGAAAAAGGAGATGAAAATGGAGGTTAATTATGAGTGAAAAGAGGGGTAAAATGAAAGGTAAAAATGGTTTTTTTGAAGTATTTTTCTTCAGGAAAAAAACATATTTTTCAGGTTTATGAGGGAAACAACAGTGAAGATTAACTCAAGGATACGTTATCTTCACAAGACTTTAAGAACTAAAAATTTGGCATAGAAATTGTTTCTTGAAGGCTTAAAGAATGATTCAGCCACCATTTGATATGACAAATTTTATAGGTGGCTAACATATGTGATTGGTTTTGCACATCAATTAATGAAGCAGATTCACAGGATCCTGGTCTATAGTACTGGTGATGTTTTCCTTACTGCAATTTTCTCATTTCATGTTTAATCATACTATCCATTATTCTCTGATAAGAATCAGTAAATCTAGCTTAGGATATACTGTTGCGAAGTACCCTAATGCTTCCTTATCTTCTTATCTTTGATGTTTTTTGCTGATTATATATCTGAGAGAAAATTTATCATAATTTAACCAGTATAGAAGTTGGTTAGTCCATGCTTACTGATGTATGAATTTGGGGTTTGTTTCCTTAGATTTTCTTGTCTGGTTTCAACTGGAAGAATTGGGATACTGGGGATTTAGAGTTAGCCCTGTCCTCTAGGGTCCTTTTCCAATAGTTGGCCTCTCTAGGATCCCTCTGAGTTAGTGTCAAAAGAATTGAAGGTTGGAAGTCCTTCTCTAATCTTAGGCCTTACTCTGTGTTTAATCTTAAATGTTTTCTACTATTCTAAAAGTGGTTATGAGGACTACTGGACTATTTTCCTTGAGAGTATGCTGAAAGCAGGTCTGGATTTAAATGACATCTGACTTGATCTTAAGCTACCCTTTGTGTCTTTTACAAGAGTTTCCTTTGAAGTATGTCAAAAGCAGGCCTGGATTTAAATGACGTATGACCTGATCTTAGACTACCCTTTGGTTTTTTTTTTTCACCCATTCTTAATTTTCCATTCCACCAACTATCTAAAAAGATCCTTTAGTATAGATGACTTTCCATATGGAAACCCTTGGATAGTTGTTATGCAAGTAATTCCATTTCATGACTCCATAGCCCAATGGATTAACCTTTCTCCTGACCGATCTTCCCATGCTGAAACATCCTTCTATTCAGTTCCTTCTTTACTTCCATAACCTTCTCAGTTAATTATCTCCAACCAATCCAACCAAACAATCAAAATAAAAAACCCTTGTGCTTCATAGCTAGCCTAATACCTCATTTTGAGCCTTGAAGATATATATTTCTTTACATTCATAGAGAGATCCCTCTCTGGATCCAGGAGGGCTAGATCCTAGGATCCCAAAGTGGTTTGATGTTTTCTTATCTTTTGGTCTTGCCAATCTGGGCCAAACATAGGAACCACAACATAATGGCGACTTTGCTGGGGAAAAATATGAGTGACCTTAATTGATATTATTTGGTGAAAGTGTCCCATTGTCGTCACCAACATAATGGTGACTCCGCTGGGGAGCTCTGAGTGCATTTCATCTTAGATACCCTTAGGCTCTCAAAAGACCCAAAATCTCTGGTTAGATTGGTATTCAATTGCTGATGGTGGACAAAAGCCTGCTTCAAACATTCAAATTCATCCACCTGGTGACTCCACACTCCATAACTCTCAAAATACCAAATGACTCCACTGGTAGAAGACCCTGAACTAGTTGAGAAGACACAGTGACCTCTTTTTACAATTATGGATCCAAGCATGGACAGAGAAGTAAAGCTAAATGCTTTGTGGAACAGAATGAAAATAATGGTGAACATGTTTGGTGAAATAATAGTGAAGAGGTATGAGGCTAGCCTTAGTATTGATTATCTAGAGCAGCCCATGATTTTTCCAGAACAAGAAGAAACTCAAGATCTAGACAATGAGCAAGACATGTATGATGCTCAAGAATCTATAGAATATGAAGAAGAAGGTGATCAAGATTTTCCTGATTGCCTCCCTATATCTTGTACTATGCTGATTAGATAGTATCATGACCTAATGGCAAAGGCTAATAGAAAACGCTGCTTTGAGGAAACAAGAGACCACATAGAAGATGCAGAATCTGATGTGGAAGAAGAAAAAACTCATGAGCCTCATATTCCAACTGAATATCATAATGATCATGAGGAGTTTTTTGAAACAGAAAGAGATCAGGAAACATCAGAAAATCCTCGAGGTTTCCCTGCAAGCACAACTAAAGATATCTTAGAAGAGGCTCAAGAAGACATCCTGCCTCCAAATCAGTTAATACAAGAAGCAGAGAGCTGCTGCACTTCTGCTCAAAGAAACACAAGAAAATGTTCCCCTTTGATAGAAGAAGAAATAGATTAGATCATCAATAGACATTCAACCTCTGAAATATTTTATAGAGAAAACACCCTTGCTCATTCATCTATTGAGTTTGATTGTGCAGATTTAGAAAAATCCTCTGTAAATCAGAATGAAGAAAGACTTGCTAATAATCCAGTATGTCTGATTGGTAGCATTACTTAATTTAATGATTTTCCTGGTTTTGATTTGTCTGATGATGATGTTGTCTAAACTGAAGCTGATCTTGCAGAGCCATCATTAACAGATTTGTGGGAGTAAAATCAGTTCCATCAACTTCAAGAAAGTAATGGGCCAAGTCAGCCTATCTATGATATTGATGGGGAAAGTTATGAAAGTCTAGTAGTAGATGAAGATTCATTGAATTTTCACTCTGTTTTACCTTAGAGCATCAGTGACAGTTTTCATGTGATGGGGGATCAGTAGCCTTTCACCTCAAAGGATGAGGAGGAAAACAAGGAAGAGATTCTTGAGCAAATTGAATATACCGAGCCTTCTCTTGAAAAAGAGGAAGCAATGGAATAGACCACTGCTCAATAATACATTGATATTTTCACAGATCTTAGCCCACCAGATCAAAATATCTTAGAGCTATAAGAGGACAAAGTTGTAATACATGATGAATCATCCAGTTCATATGATGATGAATATGAGGGAGATTCTTTTTCTCAAGAAGGATCAAAGGTCATCAAGAGTAGCTTGTTGCAGAAAATAAGAAACATTTTAAAAGCTCCTGTTAAAAAACGAAGGGAATGGGAGTGGCCCTGCCTATCCAGCATGCTCAAAGAGATGAGCAGAGAAGACCAATCATGGGATCATCTGATTGACTAGATGTATTGGAAAAGATATTTTGTCAGCTAGACTTGTAAATAGTCCAAGTTAGATTAGGGTAGGTAGGAAAATTGCAATAAAGCTCATCTTGTGAGAATTTAGTTAGTTTTTTTTAATTCTTGCAAAGTATAGAAAACCAGACAGTCTAATCTTGGTTTGGCTGTGTTTCAATTTCTGTCTTAGAATGTAGAGAATGAAATCTGCTAGATGGTTTAATCCTAGTAGATATTAGTTTAGGTAAAAAAGCTATCAGATCAACTGTCTAATCTGGTCTCATGAAAGAATAAGGGTAGAATTAGATTAGTTTTTTCTACTTTCAATAAAAAATGAATGATGAAGAAGGTCTGCAAGTCTAAATGCACCTTGAAGAAAAGATGTTAGGATTGTAGGATGGGTAGGTAGATTGTTTGGGAGAATATTACTGCTGATATGATGTCTTCATAATTTGTGGTAGCTGATCAAAGAAATGGAAAAGATGTGTCAAGTACCAGGCATCTGGCCTACTTCCAAAGATCATTTTCTGAGATCCTTGACACCTTCAAGAAGATGCCATCCCCATGTGGAGCCACTGTTAGCCACTTATAAATTTTTGTCTAGAAAACTGGTGACTAATATGTTTCTGAGCCTTCAAGAGAGACATTTTCTTTGAAAATCTATCATCCTTGAAGCCTCCATGTGTCCTCTATAATTTAAAAGATCCTCACTATTGTTTCCATTGAAAAGCCTCACCGTTTGTGAAAGAGAATGCTTAAAAAGGCCTCCATCTGCTCCATTTTATCCCTTTAAAATCCTCATTTTTTACCCCTATTCACCTTACAAAAGTCCTCCAAAATCCCTTCATTGACCCTCCATTTCATCTTAAAACCCTGTTTAAACCTTATAGCTCCCTTTACCTAGTTTAAAAACCCCCTCTTTCCTCTATCGGAACCCATCATTTGGCCTAAAAAAGCACTATTTTGGCCTAAAAACCCTCTATTCTACACTATAACAGAGTTTAGCCCCAAGGGCTTACGCTCTGTAGCCCCATTCCTTCATATAACCGCTGCCCACAACCAGGTGCTAAAAATCCCAAAAAACCCTTTAAAAAGCCTATAAAACCCTTTTCCGCTCCGTTATAGTGTTTAGCCCCTGAGGGCTTAATTCTGTTAACACCTCCCCCACATAACCTGCGCCCAGAACCAGGCGCTGACCCTCGGGCACTAATCACAATTGGAGCCTTCTACTAGCACCTTTTCCTTTGTTTTCCAAAATTCTTCCGATGCGATGAGTTTTCTCTTCTCGACCGTAGATTCAATCTCCACCGTCGATCTGTATAGATCTAATGTCCAGTGCTAATCGCATCGTGCCCATCAGCCTCTCTTCATTACCCGTCCGCTTGAATATTGACCGTCGATCTTTCCGAAGATCCAACAGCCCTCGTGTAATCGCACGATCTCAAAAGCCAAATCTCGTGCCTTCGACCTCTGTTGATTTGCGAGCCCTGATTAGATCTTAACCGTTTACCCATTCAAATCCAACAGTCCAGATCATTTCTGCATCCATATAACAGTCCACTGCCTTTTGTAACATTGGCGCTCCTACTTTGATCCTGACCGTCCATTCCAAAGATCTCACTGCCCACAAAAAACCCGATGACCCTACTCATCTTCGTCTCACCTTTCCATCGTGACTGTCTATCTCCAAGATCCAACGGTCAAGGTTTAAACCGCCTTTGACTCTTACCACCGCTTCCGCCCGTGCATCTTCCCACATCGCGCAACATTTTCCATTGTTATATCTCCTCGCCCCACATCCAATGGCTTAAAGGCATATCGCGTTTTTTTTGTGTCCGAATGTTAATGGTTCGAAATCGCATGACATGGGTGGTTTTTTTTTGCCACGCATCAAGCAGTGTATGGAATCACGTGATTTTTTCCCATTCCATTTACCGCCTCCGACCCCGCGTGAAAACCATCCTAGTTTTCCACCTTACCACATTTTCCCCTCCGCATTGAGTTTTCATATTTAATCATAGCCATTGATTGATATGATCCAACGGCCACGATTAGATCTCACCCCCACTCATTCTCCATTCATCTGCTTCCTGAAAACTCAGATTCAAATGATCTCAGCCATAATGAAATCCGATGCTCGTGATATAATTTTAACTCTGCTCATAGTTCATCCACTTAACCTTCCTAATGATCCTATCAACGAATCTAAACCATTGATTACCATGGTCTGACCTAATCTGATGGTCCATAACCCTCATCGCATCTGAACTCCATCAGGCCCGTTTTGTTCCATTCTGTCATGTTTTTCACAGTTTTTTCACCTACAACCACCATTCTTACTGTCGCGCCACCATTTCCTCACCCCTCCAGAGCAATCCTCCTCCACTCCCTCTGGATTTCATAACTTGTTTATTGTATTATGCAGGGTTACAGGTGTTAAACTCACTCAGTTTCACAGTCACTGTCAATGGTGACATGAAACGTCGAAAAAATGTCTCAGAGCCAAAGGTACAGGGAAATACGCCACTGAAGAAGTTTTAAAACATGTATTTCATTAAAGGATCAGTGTCAAATTCTAATTAGACCCTCCTGAGCCTCCAAAGCTTGTAAATGCACCAAAACAGGTCAGAAAGCAGTTTAAAAGTGTATCAGTAAGAAAATTAAAGGATTAAAGCCCATTATTGAGGATGTGAATACTATATTCTAGTTTTCATAGGCACAGAAGACATAGATGAAGAATTTAAGTAAGATCAAGAAGGCTTAATGAAGCCTAATGCACATAAACAGGTTATATCAATGAATTGACATTAGTAGAGCGTTTTCTCCAAGAAAAGACTGACCATATGAGTTCCTCCATCTTCCATCGAACACCAGATCAGTTATTACACTGACAGAGGCCTTACAGAATGGTTAGACCAACAGTTATGGAAGTATGGGAGATCTGTAGACCTTCTAGCCACCTTACTTCTTTCATAAGGCAGACCAGAGTATGTACAGTCAGAAGGTACTTCAAGGAACATACCTAGAGTTGCTGTCAACCTGATAGAGACTATTGAACCAGCCTAAAGAGTACAAATTTGTCGAAACAGAGCTATTAAGAAGAGTGGGCACGAATACTTCCTCCCATCTGTTTTAATGTATCATTTAAGTTTACATCTACTACTCCTCCTCTCCCTTCACCTATAAATATTCATTGAAAATACATTATAAAGGTTGCTGGTTGATAGGGATTTTATCGACTGTTAGAACTATTATTGGGGGAAGTAGCTGAGTAGTTTGTAATTTAGTAGGCTGGGAGGAGAAGTCTAGATTGTAAAGGGCCATTGAGCTCAATGTATGTGACTGGTTTTGCACATCAATTAATCAAGAAGATTCACAGGATCCTGGTCTATATTACTGGTGATGTTTTCCTTACTGCAATTGTCTCATTTCATGTTTAATCATACTGTCCACTATTCTCTGATAACAATAAGTAAATCTAGCTTAGGATATACTGTTGCAAAGTACCCTAATGCTTCCTGCTCTTCTTATCTTTGATGTTTTCTACTAATTGTATATCTGAGAGAAAATTCATCATAATTTAACCAGTATAGAATTTGGTTAGTCCATGCTTATTGATGTATGAATTTGGGGTTTGTTTCCTTAGATGTTCTTGTCTGGTTTCAGCTTCCAGTTTCAGCTGGAAGAATTGGGATACTAGGGATTTAGAGTTAGCCCTGTCCACTAGGGTCCTTTTCCAACAGTTGGCCTCTCTAGGATCCCTCTAAGTTAGTGTCAAAAGAATTGAATGTTAGAAGTCCTTCTCTGATCTTAGGCCTTACTCTGTGTTTAATTTTAAATGTTTTCTACTATTCTGAAAGTGGTTATGAGGACTACTAGACTGTTTTCCTTGAGAGTATGCTGAAATCAGGTCTGGATTTAAATGACATATGACCTAATCTTAAGCTACCCTTTGTGTATTTTACGAGAGTTTCCTTTGAAGTATGTCAAAATTAGGCCTGGATTTAAATGACATCTGACCTGATCTTAGACTACCCTTTGGTTTCTTTCTTTCACCCATTCTTAATGTTCCATTCCACCAACTATCTAAAAATATCCTTTAGTATAGATGAATTTCCCTATGGAAACCCTTGGATAGTTTTCATGCAAGTAATCCCCTTTCATGACTCCATAGCCCAATGGATTAACCTTTCTCCTGACCTTTCTTCCCATGCTGAAACATCCTTCTATTCAGTTCCTTCTTTACTTCCATAAAATTCTCAGTTAATGATCTCCAACCAATCCAACCAAACATTCAAAATAAAAAACCCTTGTGCTTCATAGCTAGCTTAATACCTCATTTTGAGCCTTGAAGATATATATTTCTTTACATTCACAGAGAGATCCCTCTCTGGATCTAGGAGGGCTAGATCCTAGGATCCCAAAGTGGCTTGATGTTGTCTTATCTTTTGGTCTTGCCAATCTAGCCCAAACATAGGAACTACAACAGTATCAAAACCACTCAATTAGCCAAGAAACCAAAGTTTCATGGCGCATCACATTGAAAAAAATTACTTTGCGCTATGAAAGTGCTGATAATTTCATAGCGCAAACATAAAAAATTACACTACAGGTGCTACGAAAGCGTAGTTTTGTAACTGTATTGTTAGTTGAGTTGTCAAATGTAAAAAACTGTCAGGAAAGGGTAAGATAGAGGCCTGTTGAGTCATGTAATGATGAAATCGAAGTACGCACCCACGTTTGCAGTCATCATGGTTAGTATAGGTTATGACTGGGCCATCATTTTCAGTTATGAAAGGACACTTGAAATTCAAATTCTTTTCTAATTAGTCATTCTCATTCCTTTTCCCTTCATTTGTAATGTCTGAGATCTGAGTATCGAGCCAAAATTGTGGTTGGTTCTTATAAAGGTTTATTACATCCATATCAAGCGAGGCTGATACATGAATATCAAGCGAGGTTGAAAGATTTATATCAAGTGAGGCTGAGAGGTTTTTTGAAGAATATGGTAGAGGAAAGAAAAATACACAAAGGAGGATAGTGGTTAAGGCATGAACTTGAAGACATGAAGGCAATAACTGAAGACCCAATAGTGATGGAAGCATTCAGAAGAGTAGGTTGCCTACGATTTTGTGAGAAATTGTAGGGACTTCACACACAGGTATTGTAATGTTCCAAAATTTTCATGAATAAATTGGAACATTAATTTTTCTCATATTGTATAGTAGGTGAGTAAAAAGGAAGAGGAGGCCTCTTAACATGAATAAAACCCTTCCTAATGTAAAAAGGGAACCATGGAGCAGCTTATTTTGCATCTCCTAGTGTGAAAAGGGGGCAAAGGCACGAGGATAAGGCCAAGTTGACCAAGTCAACAGGGTAGCCTAAGGAGGAGTAGCTTGCTTGGAAGACAACGCAGTTTTGGAGGGAAGAGGTTCATTTGATGTTGAAACCCTAATAGGTGGGACCCAAGGTGAAGGGGGCTCACAACTTCATAAGGAGAAGGAGGGCAGATTTGTGGGCTAGCTTATGATTTTCTAATTCCTTGTCTGCTTATACATTTATGCAAAATCCTGCTGTTTAGTAGAGTTTGGAGGGATTCCTACATAGGAGTTCCCTCTCCTTCATTGAGTGATCTCTTGAAGGAAAATTTTCAGCAATTCTCCACATCAGGTTGAAGGCCAAGCATTCCTTCCTTCTACAACGTTATCCTTGGAGCAGAGGACGCTGTGTTGCTGGGAAGTGCAGTGGAGAGGTTCATAGCATTAGTTCTTGAGCTTATTTTCTAGTGGAGGGAATCTCCTTTGCATTGGAGAATCTGTACAAGAACATCTAGAGCTGATTTTCACATCTTGGCAAGGGGCCAACTTAGTCCCCATCCTCTACAGCGCATTTCACTGGGAGATTTGCATTATTTTCTAGAAAGCAGCAACAGTAGGGATTGATCCCTTGCTTGAGGGCTTAATCTTTGGAGAAAGGGCCAACCCTTCTCTCATAAGGCTCTATATTTCATTCCTCCTCTATATTTGATAATTTTCAGATATATTCATACTCAGTGTTGCAGTAACTGCGTTTTCCAGCTCTACATTTGTAGATCTGCATTTCTATACATTGTACCTTCATGTAGCCCTTGCCGGGTGATCTTCATTTTGTATAAAGAGGAAGGAATTCCCATTTTTATTACCATTGGATGCTCATGGATTTATGATCTGATATGTCACATTATTTACTGCAAGAACCCTAGCAAAAATAACATTGTTCTTGTTTCAGTCTTTTATGCATGAGCTAGATTATACGGTTTTGAGCTAGATTGAGGCATATTGTTTTGAGATTCCTGTTTATATGAGCTAGATTTATTTTTTTTACCTATAATTCTGCAAGTGAGTCATATATTGGGTCATCTAAGGGATATCAATCCCATTTCTCTCTTATACAGTGTTACTTTCTAAGGGCAGCTATTTAATGCTTGCATGTTGCTACAATTTTCAGCTAGTTCATTGTGGGAGATCTGAATAACCTCCTTAAGGTTATTTCTTTGAGCTTAAATTCTGCAAGGAGGTCGAATTACATATTTTCTAACGCATCCGAACATTGGATTTTCTTATTTTCAGATTGGCTGTATTATACAGCGTCCCCAAGGAGCTTGTTGCAACAATTCCTCGATAGGAAACATCCCATATTTGTAGATAGAGACTGCAAAGGGCTAGGTAGCCTCTGGTTCTCACCCTCTTTTTAGAGGTGACATAACCAGTAAATTCCTCCACAGTCCATCTCTAGCACAAAATTGTGATATTTCTAAGAAGGGAATAATTCAGTGGTGCAAAAGCTGTTGATTTCCCATTCGAGAACATTACAGTGGTATCATAGCTTTGCTCTTGGCTCAGCCTATGGATTCCAGATCCGCCCAGAAGGTAAGAAGAAGAGGAGAATGAAGATGGAGAGGATGGGGTTACTCTCATCCATTTTCAGACTAAAGAAGAGCCTCTCCAAGGAGGTTCAACCAATGGGAGAAGAAAGGCACAATGAAACTCCAAGAGGGTTTCAAGGTGGAGAAAGCCGCAGTGAAACCTCTAGAGGGTTTCAGGAGGAAGGAGAAGATGGGTGCACTTCCAGTTCTCAGGGAGGGAGTGCAGAGAATGGAGGGCCACAAGAAGAACTAGGTAGATGGCCAGAGGAGGTGGAGCTCTCTTAAGCTCTTGAAGAGGCTTCTACCAACGTTGTCATGTTCATAAAGGGGTAGCCAACCATATCAGTAGTTAGAACAGCCAACACATTGCAAAAATATACTCTTGCAACCATACAAAATGTCTCAAGGGCTTCCAAAGTTATGCAAAAATTTCCATGCTATAACACTTCAGAAGAATCTTTCATGAAAGGCTTTGGAAATTTGTCTTCACATGGCCCAGGATCGAAATGCCTTTCTGATGAGGAGAGGCAAGCTTATATAGCGCTGTGAAATATGGGGTTGATCCAAGAAGGGATCAACACTCATTCCTTTGCACCCTTATTGAGTTGCATGCATCATGAGGAGTTATGGTGCAAGGATTTGGGGAGCATCATGCATGAGGTGCCATCCCATAATGATGTTTTGTTTCTAGCACTCTTGGGTTCTGTTGGATTCAATGGGTTAGTTGGTGAGAGGTCTCTCTTGAGAAACCTCCAATGGGTTAAATCTCAACCCCCCATGAGGTGTAAGAAGGAATAATTGCTTGGGAAGATTGGCGATCTTCATTGGGAAGATGCCAAAGGAGAGGATAATCAAGGGCAACCAAACTTGGATGAGGGAAGATGGATGGAGAGAAAGAGGCTTGTGAGCCACTTGCAGATCTATGACATAGGGCATTAAGAAGCAAAGCTACGTTGGGTACTCAGGAGAGAGTTTGGCCATCATGAGACATATCCTATTTCCAAGGGTATGAGGGAGGAAGGAACTTCGTAGGGTACTTTCATCATGGGGCAGCAAGGAGTGTGGATACATTATGATGGCATGATCATTATGTTTTCACTACATAATGTGTATGATGGAAGTATGGTGAGGCAACAAAGATCTTTTTTGCTTTGGAGGATGGAGATAGAGCAAGGGAAGGACTGCTCTCCCACTTGGCATAGTGCTACAAGGAGGAGGAATGGCACTATCAGGGTGCAAGGAGTGCTTCCACCATGGGAGGTACTTCTCATATGCAGCAGCATTATGAGGAACACCTTTGGCAAGCTACATGTCAAAGGGTGGCACTGTGTCTTAACAAGAGCCCACTTGCATAAGACAACATCGCTGACACTTGGTGGTTTGGGGTTTCTAGTGGAGAATCCACATGGTTATCCCACCTTTTAAGCACTTGAGGAACAAGAAGGAGGTGAGAAATTTTTTTCTTCATGTATTTATTACCTAACACAATATTTCCATCCTCTTTCCATTTATATGCAGTGCTTGGCTCCACAAGGAGGTAGCATATTCATTAAGCTCCATAAGCAGTATTGGGCCAGAATATGTGATGGAGACAACCATCTCTCATATGGCCATGGGAAAGTGTTTATTTCCATGCATGTTCAGCTTATATATTCAGCCACATACTATACATTATCAGATGTAAGAGCATGCATTATTTCCCATGTACTAGAAGACAACTTTCCCTATCACTTCTTCAAGCAGTAGTTTGGCAAACTGCGCTGTGACCACTTGGGAGACTGTTGGTACACTGTTGAACACCATGATACCTTCAGTACTTTCCCCATATTATTTCTGATTATTTTATCTTTTTCTGATGTTGCTGTTATCCTTAAGGGGAGCATGATTAGGGGAGTGACACATAAGGAGGATGTGTCATTGTTGGGAGAGAACTCCCATATTTTCTGCAATGCATGTTCTAAGGGGAACATGGAAGGAGACATGGTCTCTACAGCAAAAAAATTGTTATTTAATGAGGAGGGCCATGAGATGGATGGGTTTTCATGTGGTAGTCATTTCCTATCCATTATATGTGTGATGGATTGGGCCAGCTTGATGCACAACGCTGGGAGAGAGACCTTTGGAGGTCTAACTTCTTTCTTTCCATGGGAGGGAACTCATGTTGTAGCCCAAGATCAGTATATCCTCATCACTTGTCTTGAGTGGGGAGGGGAACAGTGTGGGATAGGCCTTCTTTCCTATCATGTTCAATCATTTAGCCCACCTACACTTTAGGAGCCAAATGTGGAGGGGATTCTTCATGAGTTACCATGCTGGAGGGTGACTCATTTTATATGGATGGTAGCTTGGGGGTGGAGGTTTTCCTATGAGGGAAATATATTTCCCATGCATATTGCACTCCATTCCTTGAGAAGACCTCTATACCACACATGGTGGTCTCCTTGAGCACTTTCCTTCTCATGATCTTATTCATTTGGGGTGTTTCACCAAATGCTAGTCTATATGCTTGGGAGAGGCACTATGGAGTTTCATGGATGAGATGGCATCATATTCTTTGGAGGATTCCATCGTATGATGATGCTACTAGAGGAGGTAAGGAGATTCACTTAGATCTATCCTTGCAGTTGCTTGAGGACAAGCAACATTTGGGAGGGGAGGACTGTAATGTTCCAAATTTTTCATGAATAAATTGGAACATTAATTTTTTGTCATATTGTATAGTAGGTGAGTATAACAGAAGAGGAGGCCTCTTAACATGAATAAAACCCTTCCTAATGTAAAAAGGGAACCATGGAGAAGCTTATTTTACACCTCCTAGTGTGAAAAGGGGGCAAAGGCATGAGGATAAGGCCAAGTTGACCAAGTCAACATCGTAGCCTAAGGAGGAGTAGCTTGCTTGGGAAGACATCACAGTTTTGGAGGGAAGAGGTTCATTTGATATTGAAACCCTAATAGGTGGGACCCAAGGTGAAGGGGGCTCAAAACTTCATAAGGAGAAGGAGGGAAGATTTGTGTGCTAGCTTATGATTTTCGAATTCCTTTTCTGCTTAGAAATTTTTGCAAACTCCTGCTGTTTAGCAGAGTTTGGAAGGATTCCAGCTTAGGAGTTCCCTCTCTTTCATTAAGTGATCTATTGAAGTAAATTTTTCAGCAATTCTCCACATCAAGTTGAAGGCCAAGCATTCCTTCCTTCTACAGTGTTATCCTTGGAGCGGAGGACGCTGTGCTGCTGGAAAATGTAGTGGAGAGGTTCATAACATCAGTTCTTGAGCTTATTTTCCAGTGGAGGGAATCTCCTTTGCATTGGATAATCTGTACAAGAACATCTGGAGCTGATTTGCACATCTTGGGAAGGGGCCAACTTAGTCCCCATCCTCTACAACGTAGTTCACTGGGAGATCTACATTATTTTTTAGAAAGCGGCAGCAACAGGGATTGATCCTTTTCTCGAGGGCTTAATCTTTGGAGAAAGGGCCAACCCTTCTCCCAGAAGGCTCTATATTTCATTCCTCCTCTGCATTTGAGAATTTTCAGATATATTCATACTCAGTGTTGCAGTAACTACTTTTTCCAGCTCTACATTTGCAGATCTTCATTTCTATACATTGTACCTTCATGTAACCCTTGCCGGGTGATATTCATTTTGTATAAAGAGGAAGGAATTCCCATTTTTCTTACCATTGGATGCTTATGGATTTATTATCTGATTTTTCACATTATTTACTACAGAAACCCTAGCAGAAATAATGCTGTTCTTGTTTCGGTATTTTCTACATGAGCTAGAATATGGGGTTTCGAGCTAGATTGAGGCATATTGTTTTGAGATTCCTATTTATGTGAGCTAGAATTATTTGTTTTACCTCTAATTCTACAAGTGAGTCATATATTGGGTCATCTAAGGGATCTCAGTCCCATTTCTCACTTATACAACATTACATTCTGAGGGCAGCTATTTTATGCTTGCATGTTGCTACAATTTTCAGCTAGTTCATTGTGGGAGATCTGAATAACCTGATTAAGGTTATTTATTTGAGCTTAAATTCTGCAAGAAGGTCAAATTATATATGTTATAAGGCATCCCAGAATTATATTTCATTTTTTTCATATTGGCTCCCTTATACAGCATCCCCAAGGAGCTTTTTACAGTAATTCCTGGATAGGAAACATCCCATATCTGTAGACAGATACTACAAAGGGCCAGGTAGCCTTTGGTTCTCACCCCATTTTTAGAGGTGACATAACCAGTAAATGCCTCTGCAGTCCATCTCTGGCATAGACTTATGATGTTTTTGAGAAGGGAATAATTCAACGGTGCGAAAGCTGCTGATTTCCCATTCCGGAACATTACAAGTATCCAAGGAATTTTCTATGAATTTCAATGGAACAGATACTAAATTAGGGATACTAAGTTTTTCTATCACACCAGAGGTCATTGTTGCTATTACAGAGATTCCAAGAGGTCAAGAAACCTGGTTCAAAGGGTTCAAATTTAATATGGAGTAGTGTAAAGAGTTCATAAATCCTGAGCACATTGAGATGGATCTCAAAAATGCTATCCAAAGAAGTTGCATCAAAGATAATTATTCAAAACTTCTTCTCAAAATTCATAAATATTTTACCTGTGAAGGCAGATATCACAAGGTTTATTCATACCATTTCAAATTACTTCTACACTTCACTGGTAAGATTTCACTTGAATTACCTTTTTGTCTACATAGAAGTCTTGCAAAGATGGATGATAAGGTGCAAGAAAATTCTGAGGGGAGTGAGACATCATTATTTCATCATGGCTTAATGAAATTATTAATTTTAGATGAACTCCAAAAGATAGGCAGAGATTGGTTCTCATTCTTGTTTGTTAATGATTTTGAGTTGGAAACCCTAACTCCTGCAAGAAACCATAAAGCTAAAGGAGTTCAATCATCACCAGTAGAAGAACGAAGTCAACCTATGATTGCAAAAACAAAAGATACTACAAGAGTAAAGCCAAGAAAGCAAATTGAGAAAAGGCCAGAGCAAATGAAAATTCTTGATACACAAATTTTCCCACCTGAAAAACAGAAATCAAAGGTTGTCAAAGATGGAAAACAGGAACAAGCTGTCAGCAAACAAGGGACCAAAATAATAACTAGAAGCCAAGAAGTAGTTTTGAAAGGAAATACAGTTGCTATAGAAGACAGTTCTGTAACAAAGGGGAATCTAGAGGATATTCTTCATGCCATTTACATAGAGTAAAAACCTATTGTCCAAGCTGAATTTATTGGGGAAGATAGGCAGAAGTTAAAAAATGCTAAGTCTGCAAAGAGATTAGAGTTTGAGGGGGAATATGCAGGTTTCATTTTTCAAGAAAGAAAGCCTATGACAAGGCATGCTAGGAAATTAATGGAAGGCAACAAAGAAGTTCAAAAAACCATTGAGACAACTAAATCACCTAAAGAGATTATTGATCTCTCATCACCCACAGTGAAGGATACCATCAGCAAATTAAAAAGGGGAAAAGAGAAAGTGATAGAGAAAACAGAGTTTCAGTGCCTTGAGGAAAAGTTAAAGTTGGAAAATCTAGAAATTGCTATCATGAAAAAGAGAGCTAGAAAACACAGTGTCAAGAAATTACAGTTTAAAAGGATGAAGGCAGTGTGGGAAGGACAAGTTGATTATGTTTCTGAAACTTTAAACAATACAGAGCAACTTTTCAAGTGGACAATTCTAGCAGTAAAAGAAGCCAAGTTTTTCAGAATAATAAACACTCATATGAGAGCTACTAACAAAAGAATTAAAGACCAGGTGAAGGATTTACAAGAGCAGCTAGAGTTAATTCATGATGAGCTACAGAGCAAAGGCATTAAAATCATAGTCGTAGAAGAACCAATAAGCCAACCAATTGTAAATGAAGAAGAAATGCCTCAAAGAAGCTAAAATGAGGTTGGTTTATGATTTGTATGGTTTTCAGATGATGAGTATAGGTTATATTTTGAGTTTTTGGGAAACCAAAGTTTTCATTTCACAATTTTTATGAAAAATCTGCATACTCAGCAGTTTCGTAGCGCCTCCAAGCTTAAAAATAAGAAAAACGCTACGAAACTGTTGTAGTTTCCTTTTTTGCTTCTTTTGATCAATATTTAAGGTGTTAAAGGTTGAGTTAAGAGCTGAAATTGCTATGAAATATGTGTTGAAGGGTGATTAAAATGATGCAAGAGGAAAGAGTCAAGTTTTTGGAGGATAAAAGCTTGTAATGGCAGCGCTACAGAAAGCACTACGAAAATACTGTATTTTTTTAGCGCAATACATTACATCCTTTTAAGCAGTTTTTGAAGTGGGTTTTAGACAGCTAGAGGCTAGGAAAGACTTATGGGACATGTTAAGCCAAATTTCAATAGTGAAGGACCATGAAATGAAGATTAAATGATAGTCAGAATGTTCAAAGAAGGAAAAAGATCCTATGCCTATAAAACAGGGTACTGTTTCCTATTTTTTTGGAGGTCAGCTAAGTGGTCATGAAGAACTGAATGCCATTATCCAAATTCGACCATGTGATGATGCACTTGTCAATGATGTCATTTCAAATATATAAGGTTGTTATAGATAGTAATAAGGAGTTTGATTCCTTTTTGAAATAGGACTGTCAAGTAGGATAGGTGTCTTTTTGTAATAAATTTCATGTTTTATGGTTATACAAGGTGTCAGTAGACAAAAATGTGATGTATCTAGCCTAGAGGTAGATCATATAAGCATGTAAAAGGTCTATTAAAGGCCACTGGGTCGAATTTGTCAAGGGTTGGACATTTTTGTCAAAACTGAGCTTGTTGTGAATTGATTGTTTTCAACTAATACAAAGATCTTCTATTTGACCAACTTGAGATTCTGAAGGAGTTCTTAGTGTTTCCCTATTCTATTTTTATTTCTTATATATCTCATTTGTAGTGGTGTTCATCTATATTACTCAGAATTCATCTATAAGATGCTTTGACTTCCTTTATAAGTGAACTGATTGTGTTTTTACATGTTTCATGTGTGTGTGCCTTATCACTAAAAACTCTGATATGCCTCAAATTCCATGTTAAGCAGACTCACTGAATTACTGAATTGCTTTGACTCCATAAGACCAATGTATACATCTTGATGTTATTTTCAACCTACATATATAATTATCAGTTTATTTCCTAAAAAGAGTTAGCCATCTATATCCTTATCCATATCATTAATCCTTGAGAGAGCCCTCTTAGGCTGAGGAGGCTAAGCCTCAGTCACAAGATTAGTTTTGAAATAGTTACATGAGATTGTCTGATCAAGCAGCCTATCAGGTCAAATTTTGTGATAACATGAAGGAAACCTTTTTAGGGGCCATTTATGTGGCCACAATATTTCCCTTACTTTGAGAGTGAATCATAAAGAAAACAAATATCACAGTCTGATAGATGGTCTTACTACATTTCTTAGCATAGATCAAATAATTGGTGATAGGCGAGGATACCTCTCGTATCCTGTATATTTTTTTTCCCAAAGTAATAATAACAATGGGAGGTATGGACTCATACACACGTGATGCTCCCACAAGTATGGTTGGAATAATAAAAAAATCATAGACTTCAAGGGGAGAAACATCACACAGTACCTCATTCGTGAAGGGCTTGATGTTTCAGGGAAGGTGGAACTATTGGCTGACACAAAAATCTCATTCTTAGTGGAGCCACCCGATGATGTATGGTTGCAGATGTGGTCTGGTTGATAGGTCCAACCGCGTAACGAACTTTGTCAATATGAGGCTCTTTTGGATCCCACTATCAAAAATTAACTACAGTGGAGAGCCCTTCACCCAAATTTGTGAGTGGAAGAGACATTGTAGAAATTATACAACAAGCATGTATATTATGGATTCAATATGATCTAACAATGTACCAAAGTTAAATACTGAATCGCTTCTACAAATCAATCGCAGAATTAAAAACAAAATTTCCAATCACATGAAGCAAAGAAGAATCAATCAAACCACAACATAGATAATTTCCCCGTTTGCTGCTCAAAACCCCACTATCTTCTATTGTATATTCAAAATGGATCATGAAACAATTACATAGAAAACTCTTCTCACAAGAGCCCTCTAGTGCTTATCTAATTGTCCCACACTAATCCAGACAAAATCAAGCCAATACTCAGCCAATTCTAAACCTATCTTCAACCTACCTTGCTCTCGAAATTCATGAGGAATGCAATCCATATTCACAAGGAATTCTAGCCTTCCTACACTGCACTGAGTATCATGGGCATCCTATGGTGTTTTAACTACACCTGGGTAGCCTGCTAATATCACAATTGATAGTCACACTTCCCTTTAACCTTTGTCTCAACTAGGTCTCCACTGGAACTGACATGCATGCAACTAATAATAGTATCCTCAGTTTCATGTGAGATCACTGATTGTGAATTAATTAATATTTAATTCACTTGATCTCTCACTAGTGTATCTAACATTTACAACTAGCACAACTGAGTTTAACTCACTTAACTGAGTTAAACTGATTACAACCTGCATTAACTAATGCACCACTGCACTTCGAACTCTGTTACAACTAGAATTACTTTGCATGCCTCACCAACTACCTCTAACTTGAAATTCATGAGCTAACTGAGTTTATCACACTTTGTTAACTATTACAAGTTATTTTGAGATTAGATTAGATTTTATTTTCCATCTTAATTAAGGGATAACTAAAATAGACATGCACCAAATTTATCCCACACCAGTGTAGGTGCTGCTTGGACCTCCTAATCCCACACTTAGTGTAGGTGTTGCTTGGACCTCCTGGTCCCACACTAAGTGTAGGAGTTGCTTGTTATTTCTGGATGCCAATTTCACTATTTCTTGTTGCAAACTTCAACACTCCATCTCAACAAGAAATGAATGTTCTCATGTGCGCCATGCACCTCATGCATGCGACATGCAGCCTCATGCATGCGATATGAAATCTTTTCATGCGACATGAAACTCTTGCATTCAACACTTCTCTAGTGTTTCACGCACATGCAACCTTTGCATGCAAAACTTCTAAAACTGAATAGCTTCCAAACAACTGAATCAATATAATGCATCTGTCATTACAGTATTTTGACTGCTTTTAGTATTATTCTTTCGTCGTAAAAGACCACTTTAGCTACGCATAAAAAATAGCCCTAACATCGATTATGGCTGCCAAACATCTTTAAATCTGTGATTAGATGATCCAAATAACACTGCACAAATCCAGATCTAAGCATAGAAGATATTAAGCAGATAAAATACAATATGGCTCCATGCATCCAATAGAAAAGACAAGAACAATGTGTTTAAAAGAATGTTTTATATTATATTAAAGAATGGGGCACCTGAGAGGAAAACAAGAAAGGTGTTTTCCGGTTCTCCTCAATGGGATGGGTTCTTGAAAGTCCTCAGCATTTCAGATCTAAAATTCCTCTCTCTTATTGTGGTAGAAAACCTAGACAAACATAGAACTCAATTGCAGCTCACAAGGGAAAAATGGAAAATGGTGACCAAGAGTAGATCCAGTGTGATTTAATGCAATGAAGGTGACTAATGAATGGGGAAAACCCTTCTATTTATAACAAAATATTAGGGTTATCTAGAACTTGGTGCATGAATAAAATATTATTAATCAAATTCTAGAACCACCCTTTAGGAATATTTTATTATATTTGTTGGAGGGAAAAGGATTTTTGACTTGGGTCAATTCCTTTATTTATAAATAATAAATAAATAAATGATTATTTATTATTTTAAGGAAATGGTGGGAATATAATTAAATAAATAATGGTTTATTTAATTAATTTCCTTGTTTTGGGTTAAATATGACCAGGAAATATAAACAAATGTTATTTCACATGGTGAAAGCAATTTTACTTAGGGTAAAATTGGTCTTACATGGTGTACTTGGGTTCATCTAATGATAATAGGTTAGATGACAAAAAAAAATGGTGTAACATATTTCCCCCCAACGTACGAGTGTTAGGAGAAAATCGTATGACCGAAGTACGTTGTAAGAACTCAATCACTAGACGTCAAGAGGGAAGGGAGAGAGAGAAATGTAAGGTAGTCAAATGTGCTAAAGGACTAGACCCTGAGGAGACGAGACTTATAGGTGCAACAAGTCTCTAGTTTATGAAGTGGTACCTGTGCGAAAGGCACCGGGGGAGGCATACCTATGCCCACCGAGACAAGAGTACAACCAATAAGGCACCCGGAAAACCACGAAACATAATAATGAAGCATGTGCTGGCTTAAACATGAGCCAGATAGAATGATGAATCCCACATACATGTTTTGCCTGGAATGACCGTCAGGACTTATACAATAATTTTTTAGTACATGAGATACAAATATGCCCCAGATACCCCCTACACACGGGGAAGGGCTCACCAAATCTGACTGATACATGAAAATCGAAGAGGCGCTGTAAGCGGCTGAGGCCGATATCATCAAATAGAAGGAGCTGCATCAAGGGTTGAAAGGAAGAAGTCATCTGGGCATGTGGGGGGCTACCTGCAGGGCCACCCCCTCATGAGGGTTGAGACGTCTCACACACACTCGGAAATCACCAAAAGCGGCTACTGCATCACTGGACCATCAAGTGTACAGATCACGATCATGCTGAAAAGAGCTTGAACCAAGGTACATTTCCCCCTAGACCTAGTTTCTGGAGTAAATGAGCTGATGTCGACAGAAGGAGGTCTGCCATAGGTGAGGCACGAGAGAAAAAAGTAGATCGACTAACATACAGACATGAACGCTGATGATGAAATGGGGGATACTGAGTAGCGGATGACGACTTCCCTTGTTAGAGCATAAAGGGCACGAATGG
Source organism: Pinus albicaulis (assembly GCA_034641835.2). Taxonomy (NCBI): domain Eukaryota; kingdom Viridiplantae; phylum Streptophyta; class Pinopsida; order Pinales; family Pinaceae; genus Pinus; species Pinus albicaulis. The sequence goes on from CM076574.1 coordinate 1,340,539,625, forward strand.
CATGGCAGCGACTGACACAATATCATGAGGGATAGGGGACAATGGTACTGAAGGCCATAATGTCCAACACGAGAGAGGGACCAAGCAATGAAGGATGGAGGACTATAGCGAGATACAAAGGGACTCGAGATAGACTCCATGACTGCAATGATGACTCAACTCAGATGCTCTAAACAAGGGTGAATCGATGGTGCTGCCACATAGTAAAGGTTGAATGGGGGACCATAAAAAAATGAGTACAATAGGGTATCTCATGACGAAAATCAACACGAACAAAGACAAGAAAGGAGGCAAAGTGGTGCCCCAAGTACAAGTGTTGTAAGCGAAGAAATTCGATTTTGAGGAGGGTTATGGTTGAGGGGCATAGGTGCCCCCAAGAATGTTGTGGTCATGCCAAAATGTATTTAGAAAAAGGGGAATCTAAATGAATTTTAAGGATATGGTGTGCCTATTTGTTTTCGTTATGGTTATGCAGTTTGAGAAAGGAAATGGAGGATTACCAATCTCTTGTTAGGACGACATATATGAATCAAATGGCCTTTAAGTTTTTCGGTTGGCATACTTGGTGTCACTATCCCAAAGAGAGGATTGGGAGATAGTGAACTGATGCTCTCCTAGAAAACCCATAGGTTGGTCAACCACAATGTATAAGAGATTGGGTTGTTGATGTAAAATGAAGGAATGATAAGGGGTATCATCCCAGGAGTGATCTGAAGTTGTATGGGACTCTAGAGGTTCTTCTAAATGTGGAAGGATAATGGTACTAGAGTCGATGTGACCAGATACACTAGGAGAGGTGTGGAGAATTACTTCTCCTGGTCTCTCAAATATGGGTGCCCCCTTACCCAGACATTGGGTTGCAATGTAATGGCCACAAGGGGTGACACAAGAGTAAGCAGATAAATGATCTACTGATCGTGAGCCCAGGGTGATCGCTAAAGGAAGGTCAAGCGAAACAACAGGGGAGGATTCAAAGGGAATGTTCCCCGAGGGTCTCATGGATGATGATAGGTAGTAAATGGTGGATGAAGGCTCCGTCATCTCGACATCAGGAGGGGGAATGTTAATGGGAGCAGTCATGTCTGGTAATTCTGCCGAAGCAAAATGCACAAATAGGGGAGAGGTGGACTCGTTGTGCTTGGCCTCGAATTGGAGGACTGCAGCTAGAGAGGTGCGGAAGTCCCCGAGGCGGGTACAAAGGTGGGTGTAATGGCCATGGAGATCACACAAAGCATAGGATTGGTTGGTGTGAATAGTCTTGGGGTTCTTGGCGGTGGTTGCGGAAGGAACAGAGGCTTCTGGGGCCGTGGATGCAGGGAACGCGACATTAACCATGGGCTTGAGATGAGGCAATTCAGGACAGGTATGGGTGGCGTGACCGACAACATCACACAAAGCACACTGGATGGTATGCTTTGGAGGCCGAAGAGGGGTAGGGCTTCTCAAGGCAGCCTTGTCCTTTGATGCCCCCTTGCAAGCTTTGCCCTTATTACCCGAAGCGGTCGCAATAGGAGGTGGTTCCTGTTGAGGTGATTGAGGCACTGTTGCAGCGGGAGAAGTCATGGGGACCGGTTGAACCGGGGTCAAAGAAAGACAAGGTTTGGGTTGACCAGGAAAGGTTGCGGCTGGAGGATCAAGGTACCAGACGAGAATCCCAAGGGTCGGGTTAGGAAGAGAGAGGGTGGCCATGACAGGTACCGTGTACACTCCTGGTGGGGGAGCTAGGAAAGGTATCTGACCAACGGGGTAATGGCTAGGAGGGACGGCTCCGAGATGGTTGAGACTTGGTGGAACTGACCCAGGAGGATAGAGGGGCTTATGGGTACCAGCTGCAGGAGAAGGGCCAGAAGGAAGAGGTCTGGCTGGTTGAGGTGAAGGGCTAGGAGCAAGCTACGGCGGGTGAGGTTGAGGTTGAGGTTGCTGACTAGCCGAAGCAGGCCGTTTAAGGTCAGCCTGAGACGATTGCATCATGCAAACATTCGCTAAGCTGGGATCAGAGACAGGAGGAGGAGGAACACCTGGGAAATTTCCAATAAAGGAGGAGTATTTGTAGACGCCGGGGGAGACATTGGTCAAATAATCAACGGTTTGCTCATTGGCTACAAAAGAGATGGTCGTCTCAGGGGAGGTCAGAGATTTTGGCTCATGATATGTCAACTGGTCAATGGTGACTATCTTTCCATTATGAGGGAAAAACATCTTGCGGTGGACCATGGATGGGACAAAAGACATGGCATAGGTGTAAATACGCCCCAAAATAATGTTATAGTCAAGAGGGGCGTTGATGACTTCAACGTCAATGCAAATAGTCTTTCCCACAAGAGTGATAGGACAATTATGGAATAGGCCAATGGGCTGGGAGGCATGGTCTTCCCATGCACAAAGGGTGATTGTGGAAGGGGCCAGCTCAGGAGATCCGAGTTGTTTCCAAACCGAAGTAGACATCAAACAGGTGGATGCCCCCTCATCAATGATGCACCGAGAAATGTTAGCATTATGGATTTTGACGGGGATTTGGAAAGCTACGGAAGTAGGAAGAGGAGGAGATTTTGACTGATGGGCGTTGAAAACAATCAATTGGTCATCTGCGGGATCTACAGTGCCCAGGGCAGATAGTAGAGATTTTCTTTGAGAGGGGCATGACTGGAGGAGTTCCAGCATTGAAATGGCAGCAGGGGATTGCGCCAAATCATCTACTATGCTATACGAATGAGAAGCTCGACCAGAAGCAGCATTTCGGCGGAATGGGCCCGTAAGAATCTTGGTATGAACCTCAAATTTAGGCTGAGGGATATGCAAGGGACCATTAGATGTTGAAAGAGGCTCTGTAGAACTTGGAGAAGGTGACTTGGGGACAGACAGAGCAGGAGGCTTGGGGTACTGACAAGACTGAGCTGGAAGATTAAGGTCGACAGGGAAAGGGTGATCAGAGTTCATCATGAGAATCTGGTAATCGAAGGAACCAGAAGGGGAAGGTTGAGTGGCCACTTGTCCATCAAGTGGTTGGGTAGCCACAAATCCCTGCTGTGCATCCACCTGCTGTTGAGGGGGCGGTGACTACTGTTGCGGGGGTTGAGAAGGCAAGGGAGGCGGAGGTGCTGATGTTGGAGGAGCTGCAGCACCAATCTGTGGATATGGATAATAAGGGGGTTGGGTAATAGTGTGGTAAGTAGGAGGTTGGGCCAAAAGAGGGGGCTTGCCGTATCCTAGAGACGTGCTACCAGGATAGGAAAAAGTGCAGGAGGTGCTGCCTCTCCCCCAGGAAAACCATAACCCATGGGAGGTTGGGCGTATGTATGAGAGATAGCTCCAACGATACTGTCGACGACATGAGGTGCCCCCGGTGCATGGGCATCACCGGGTCTGGGGAGATCAGGTAGAACAATATAAACATAACCTGTCTGAGCATAGATCAGGTCATATTTTAACGCCATTTGGAGGGCAGCTTCTTCAGTTTGAGGAAAATGTGATGCGACATATTTCCCGATAGGGGGCAAGAGAGATCTAAGGAACTAGTACATGTAGACACAATCTTCGAAGGTAGGATATTGACATAGGATCTTTCTTCTCTGCCATTCCTGGACATGATCAGATAGGCAGGTCGCAGATGATTGATGGAAAGAAGTCAAAAGTTTGATACCAGTGTCATAACGAAGGGGAAGCTGGAAGTAAGATAAAAAATCCTGGGCAAGAGTTGCAAAGGTGGTATGAGAGGAAGTGGGCTGATCAACATACCACTCAGAAGCTTCGCCTATAAGCGTGCATTGGAGCAATCTAAGACAGATGGAATCATCAGTAATGGAATGGGATGAACACCACATGTGGAAAGATCGGATATGGTTGGAGGGATCCTCTCCAGCAAGGCCTTCGAACTTGGGAATGTTAGAGGGGAGCTTGGTTGGCATAGCAGGCCAACCAACATCGTGGTGGATAGGATCATTGATCAACTGATTGAAATCGGGGAGACTGAGGCCTGCCATGAAAGGGAGCAAGGGAGCAGGCGAGGTAGTTCCCGTGGCGGTTCCACTAGTAATAGTCCCAACATTAGGGCCAGGGTTCCCGCTAGCATTAGGCCCTGGACCAGACATGGTGAAGGTAACAGGGGGAGAACCAAAAGAATCAGAAGATGAGTCGGAGTGCGGACTCGGGGGAGGACTAAATCAACGACGGGGGCAAGGAGCAAGTAGACCAACTGGATACTGAGGGTGAAGGCCAAGAAGTCTTCGGGATATATGCCTTGGGGGCGCAATGATGAGGGCACAAAGGGAAGAAGAATAACTGACAAAGGCAGGGAGGTGCAAAATCAAGTGAGGTCAATGCCGAAACAAGGGTAGAGAGGTGCAATGTCAATTGATTTTAAATTTTTTTCCTGGCGGTGTTAACCAGGCTCTTCTTCACTTAGGGTTAGTGTGTGGTGTGTGTTAATTTTAATTTTTAAACCCAGATGTTTTGAGAGTAAAAGAAAAAGTGTGTTGCGTAACTGAAAATAAATCTACAGTAAATAATACTGAAAGAACAGAAAATTAACAGCTAACAATGCATCAATATGTCCCAAGAAGGTGGGTCTCTCAAAACTAGTCTAAAAGAGTGAAAAATCTAAGCAAAACATGCTAAAAAGAGGCCAATATATCTAAGGTCAGGAGGGACGGGGATCTAAAGGAGAAATCTGCTGAAAAGAGGTGCAGAGAACAACAAAGAGGCAGAGGCAAGGTTGCTGCTAAAAAGGAGGAGATTAGCTACACAGGGGAGGGACAAGGAGGCGGCCCTAGAAATGAACCCAAACAAAACTATGTGAGGTGATTTGAAAGGGGGAAGAGCTGATCTAAATTGATCTGAAATTGAGGTATCAGATCTGGAAGCAAAAGGGCTGAAACCCTGGAAATTCAGACTTCTGAAACAACAAAAACTCTCCCACAAAAATTGGAGGGTACTAGAACCCTAAGGGGAAAGATTCCTACTTTTTTGAGTGAAACATATCAGAAACAGGTCTAAACGGGTAGAGACAGAGGCTGGAAAACCCTGACAGAAGCTTCAGACAAACCCATAAAAAGTGCTCGAAAATTGCAGAAAAAAGTGCAGGTCGCAGGTTCTGACCTGTTTGCAGTCCAGGTCGCAGATGTGGGGCAGAAAAGTGCAACCTCAAGGCCAGGTCGCAATTTTTGGGCCGATAAGTGTGACCTGCAGATCCGGCTCTCTCGGCGGCAGATTTCAGAAAAAGTTGTCATCTCAGCTGTGGTTGATGTCTGTCACCTGCGCAATAAGGCCAGAAACACACGGAAGTTAAAAATTTGACTGTTTGAGGGTTTTAGAGGTGGAAAGCACCATAAAAATAGGAAAAATAGAAAATGGAAGAGAAACCCTAGGGTTTGAAATAGCTAGATATGCAGGAATATATAAAATGACAGCGGTTGCAAAAGAAAACTCGTGTGGAGTCGCCAATTGTTAGTATGATTCTTTCGTCGTAAAAGATCACTTTAGCTACGCATAACAAATAGCCCTAACATCGATTATGGTTGCCAAACATCTTTAAATCTGTGATTAGATGATCCAATTAACACTGCACAAATCCAGATCTAAGCATAAAATATATTAAGCAGATAAAATACAATATGGCTCCATGCATCCAATAGACAAGACAAGAACAATGTGTTTAAAAGAATGTTTTATATTATATTAAAGAATGGGGCACCTGAGAGGAAAACAAGAAAGGTGTTTTCTGGTTCTCCTCAATGGGATGGGTTCTTGAAAGTCCTCAGCATTTCAGATCTAAAATTCCTCTCTCTTATTGTGGTAGAAAACCTAAACAAACATAGAACTCAATGGGAGCTCACAAGGCAAAAATGGAAAATGGTGACCAAGAGTAGATCCAGTGTGATCTAATGCAATGAAGGTGACTAATGAATGGGGAAAACCCTTCTATTTATTACAAAATATTAGGGTTATCTAGAAGTTGGTGCATGAATAAAATATTATTAATCAAATTCTAGAACCGCCCTTTAGGAATGTTTTATTATATTTGTTGGAGGGAAAAGGTATTTTGACTTGGGTCAATTCCTTTATTTATAAACAATAAATAAATAAATGATTTATTTATTATTTTAGGGAGATGGTGGGAATATAATTAAACAAATAATGATTTATTTAATTATTTAAAAATGATTTAGTCAAATTTAACTAGGAATATTATTTAAATAATGATTTAAATAACTTATTCCTAGGAAATAATCAAATAAATAATGATTTATTTAATTAATTTCCTTGTTTTGGGTTAAATATGACCAAGAAATATAAACAAATGGTATTTCACATGGTGAAAGCAATTTTACTTAGGGTAAAATTGGTCTTACATGGTGTACTTGGGTTCATCTAATGATAATAGGTTAGATGACCAAAAAAAATGGTGTAACAATTACTTTGGTACCTCTTGCACATTTCTCTTTGGATTCTGCCTTGGTGACATACGTCATGCACTCTACACCACTACCAACTTCTAATTTGCGCTCTAGTATCGACATACATGCTCTAATTTATGTCCTCATGACATCTTGTTGCATCAATATAATTTAGCCTTCTATTTTAAATGCTATGGGCTCCTCGTAGCGAGTTTAGATCCATGAGACACCATCTACAGGACCCTGCCCAAATTTCTTCTTGGGATTAATCTTGCATGTCGCCCCACCTCACACCTAGAGGTATAGTTGCATGCATTCCCTCTGCCCATCTGGCTCGAAATTTCTTTGCTTGAGTGGGCATGAGTGGTTTCTTCCACTCCATGATCCTTCACATGTGGGTGATCCACATCTTGAGGTTCATTCTCACCTGCATGCAAATCTAGCTCCCTCTCAAGGGCCAATTGCATGGCTTTCTCACACTTCCAATAGGTGGAAGCTCTGTAGAAATCACATCTACATCATGTCTATAGAGATTCTTCACATGAATCCCAATCTTCTTGTCTTGTCCCATGTATATGTGTTTAAGGAACAACTTTCCTTTTCTGACTCACACACATTGTAATTTTCCCGCCATCACAAAATTTTCTAACAAAAGAGCTGATTTTAAATCGACGATATCTCCCTCATCCGAGCTTCGATTTGACTGTTTTTTTTTTCAATTTAGGTATTTTTTCTCAAGGAATCCAAATATGCTATTTTTTTTTTTGAAAAATTTCCATCAAAATTTTCAGATATTCTCTACAAACTCGGCACCCAAATAATTCTTGCTCTCATACCATGTAGAAAATTTATAACACAACTCTGATACCATGTAGAAATTATGCAACATGCATGTATATCTTGGATTCGCCTGATTTAAAAATGTACTAAAGTTAAATACTGAATCATTTCTACAAATCTTTGTGGAATTAAAAACACAATCACTAATCACATGAACATGAAGAATAATCAAATCAACCACAACACAGATAATTTCCTAGGGAAAGATTATAGCTAAAAACCCCACTATCTTATATTGTATATTAAGCATGGATCATGAAACAATTACATACAAAAATATTCTCACAAGAGCCCTCTAGTACTCAACTAATTGTCTCACACTGATCCAAACAAAATTGGGCCAATACTCAGCCAATTCTCAGCTTGTCTTAAGCCTTCCTTGCTCATGCAATTCATGAGGAATGCAATGGCTATTTGAATTCTATCCTTCCCACACTGGGCTAAGTATCATGGGCACTCCAATGGGTGTTTGGTTGCATGGGCGCAACCCAATAATCCTACAACTGATAGTCAACTTCCCTTTCACCTAGATCTCAACTAGGTCTCCACTGGATCTGACATGCATGCAGCGAATAATAATAAATCCTCGGTTGCATGTGAGATCACTGATTGTGAATTAATTAATATTTAATTCACTTGATCTCTCACTAGTGTATCAAGCAATTACAACTATTACAACTGATTTTAACTCACTTAACTGAGTTAAACTGATTACAACCTGCATTAACTAATGCACCACTACACTTCGAACGTTGTTACAACTAGAATTACTCTACATGCCTCACCAACTACCTCTAACTCAAAATCCATTAGCTAACTAAGTTTATCACTCTCAGTTAACTATTACAAGTTATTTTTTAGACTAGATTACATTCTATTTTCCATCTTAATTAAGGGATAGCTAAAATAGACATGCACCAAATTTAGCCCACATTAATGTATGTGGGTGTTGCTTGGACCTCCTGGTCCCACACTTAGTGTAGGTGCTGCTTGGACCTCCTGGTCCCACACTAAGTGTAGGTGCTGCTTGTTGTTTCTGGATGCCAATTTCACTGTTTCTTGTTGCAAACTTCAACAAAAATCCCCCTCCTCTGGATCTTCAGGCTCAATATTTTGGATTTTGGTGGTGGCAACAGTGTCACTAGGTTCTTTATCAATATTTTTTTTCCCCTTTTCATTCCCATTTTTGGATTTTGGCTCAAAATAAAAACATACATATGACTCTAAAGCTTTTAGATCAACCACCAGTGATTGCTTGGCGCGACACTCATTTGTATTGTGGGTGGGGTTATTATGGAACACACACCACTCTCTGGTGTCCTTCTTCACCTTCGTGGTTTTATTCTTTGCTTGTGGCTTTGATGGGTTGTCCTATGTCGCTCCATCGTGGCTTTGTACTTTTTTATGTAGCTTGGAGGTTTCCTTCCCTTGTTTCGTATTCAAACATCCAAAGTCTTGCTTCTTCTGTTTAAATTTTTTCTCGATCCTCATAGAGTATTGGTATGTTTCACCATGCGAGGAGATGTCTAGGAAATCCATTTATGCCCAGATGTAATTATGCAGATAGCCACGATATTTGAGTATCAGATGCTGGTCATAATCCTTGATACCAAATTTCATGTGTAGGGTATGGAAAATGTTCATGAAATTTGGCACCCATTTGTCCATTTCCTCACTACAAGGAAAAGACCCTCTAGCAGAGGTTATAAAGGAGGTTTTTAGTGTTATAAAATTGGCCAAAATTATCAAAAAAATATATGCTACCACATCTGTTTCTGGTAACAAAGGTTTTGGTGGAGCTTTTAACGGAAATTCAACACAACTAAAAAAAATGGGCGGCTGGAGGTTATTACAGATGTTTTTTCATCAGTGCTCTTATCATGTTTTAACGCACCAATGTGTATTGGTAGACAGCGCACCGGGGTGGTCGAAGGAGAATACACCAGTCCGTTAAGGAAAACAACAACATCGGGCCTGGTGTTGGTGATACAACGCATGGGGCCATTCTAATTGGTCTTGGGATTTGAGCGGTACCCATAGGTCGTATAAGCACACCAGTGCGTGTATCTTTATGAGGCATCGGTGCTCCATATCACAGAAAGGAATCGAGATTTATAATTGGTATCGATATTCGTGCGATGCACATGGAATCTACAAATTCACCAGTGCTTATAGATACATAAATGCCCCGGTGCGTAGTATCACACAAAGGCACCGATATTTATAACTGGAATCGGTATTAGTGTAGTGCCCATAGAATCATAAACGCACCGGTGCGTATAGACACATAAACGCACCGGTTTTCATTTTGTTTTTTTAAGAAACATCCACCTCTGACAGTCCAATTATTGTGATTGTTTTAAATTCATTATTCATCAAAAGTCGACACATCTTATAACAATATTCATATTAATTACATTTTTATTAATGCATTTGAATGTGTTGTTTGGATTAATTTGTTATATCATATCAGAATTATTGTGGTTTTTTTAAATTCATTATTCATCAAAAGTCAACACATATATATAATCTTATAACAATATTCATATGAATTAAATTTTTATTAGTGCATTTGAGAACGACAATGGAGAACACAATAGAATAAATTAAAACATATTTTATGATTATATATATATATATATATATATATATATATATGAATAAGACAGTCTTTATCATACAAAATGGGACAATTATTCGTATCCCTTTGTCTTTCAATTGGGACACTATGTCCATTACATTAAACAAAATGTCTGATTTCACAGACATATTTCAAAAAATAAAACGCCTTGCTTTGATATCCAAATTAGATAGTGATCATAATTCTTCGCTTGAACTGCTGTCACTGTTGTGTTCATACTGTTGATTTTTTTCTTCTTCTTCACTTTCGATCTACAAACATAAAAATAAACTAAAATGAGTGTATATACATTGGTGAGAATAATGGAAATTCCAATATTAAATAATATACATGAATGTAAATCGAAAAGAAAAATGACGTACCATAGCAACAATTGACTCATAAACTATACACATTCTTTCAAAACCATGTACCATGCCATCTTTCAAAATTTCATCTATTGGTGTAGTTCCATACTTTGTTTCCTGCAAGTTTCATACCCCATAACAAATCATATATTTAATATAAAAGATGTTTTTGTTCTATTAATTATAGACGGAGCTAATTAAAACAAGATCGATAGATGCTTACAAATTCCACAATTAAATTATGATATGCCAACATATACTCACAACCCATATTTAACCCAATTTCAATCAATTCGTCTGATGGTTCTTCTTTGTATGTTAGCACCTGTTTGCAGACATTCAATGATGATTTTTGTAAAAAAACTTAAAAAATACAAAAATGAGATCTAGTTAAGTTGTTATAAGGAAGTAACAATTACTCACAAACTTAGAGATCAACCATTTTCTTCCTTGTCACCTGTTTTATGTGCTGAATGGGTTCCATTTTCTTTTCTTTTTTGCAAGAAAATTCTTGAAAATTAATATTTAATGCTAAATTGTTTATTTATTGTACCTAATGATCGAAAAATTCAATGATTACATATTAAATTTGAAGCACGTTGTTGTATTCGTTCCACTAGATCCCTCAAACTTTTATAAAACTTTTCCCCCCTTTCGTTAACTTCCAGCACCACTCCAGATGAGCCAAGGAGCAATTCATTTCCATTTGCATGTTCTATTTTTTTCTTTTCTTAGAACAACATTCATTTTCTGAGTTGTTGGTCCCTGTAGAACATTAAACAGATGTGAATTAGTAGAATGTTTGACACATGTTATCTAATAAATTTAAGTATATTATTAATGATAATTAAAAAAAGAAACTCATATTGGATCGATAGTATTGTTTCATTCACCTGATTCATCTTTTTGCAATTTTTCCATTAAAATTTTACGCTCTTCTGGTCGTAGATAAGAAATAATCATATTGAGCTTCGTCATTTTGTGGCTCTGCATGATACAGAGTAAATAATACATATTATTTAAAGTTACATATAGTTCAAAAATAATATTTTTTATAAAGAATTTACAAAGAACTTGCCTTTTTTTCTTTTCTTGATGTGTTAACAGTATTTTTGTTACTTGATATCTTTTCAGTCATTTCTTTATCAATATTAAACCTGTAGCATATCATTCATTAATATATTTATAAATAAATTCTCAACTTTTCAGGTAGAAAATAAATCTCAAGACACCAGTGTGCCTTTCATGAAATCCACACCGCCGCCAGTGCGTGGATATATTAACAACGCACCGCAAAACAGTATAATACACCGTACGGTGCGTTCGGTATTATAAACGCACTGCAAAAACAATTTAATAGACCTAACGGTGCGTGGAGAATTATAAACGCACCGCAAAAATGGTGTAATACACCGTACGGTGCTTTCCTAGTTAAAGAGAGCACCAGTGCCTTATTTCAAATTTGGCGCACGGATTTAAAAAAATGTTTTCAATTTTTTACGACACAGAAATTGCGTGGTGCACTGTAATAATATAGAGCACCAGTGCAGTGGCGTATGTAGGGCGCACTGATAAAGAAAAATCCATTTTTTTTTAAATTCACGCAATGGCCAAATGGATTGGGATCCGACTATGCAAGTCATCCCGTGGGTTGGACGTCTATCTAAAATGAAAAAACCTAATTCTAAAATCACATAAACAGGGAGAAGAAAGGGAAAAAACAAAAAAAATGAAGGGTTCAGGGTAAAAATGGATAAAACTGCAGGAAAAAATAAAAAACTGCCGAAGAAAGTAAAAAAAAGAATTAAATTTAATCACGAAATGGTTTGAAATTTTATGATAAAGGGCTTGAATCACCAAAGTTTTGGTTTCTGATTGTCTGAATACTTCTGTTCGAATGTATTTCTCCATCCATAGTGCCCTCGTGCTCTCTTGCTCCAAGTCTGTGTCCTGCAAAAATCTGAGTGAAATTTTTTAGCAAAAATAGTGAAATAATGAAAAGTGTTTAGTATTTAAAGAATTATTTTTTCAAATTAGATTTTCGAAAATATTTTGCCACCCATTTTCAAATTGCCGCTTTTTTTTTTTAACTTAAACAAAATAGAGTTGCATTTTTTTTATTTGGGTTTATTTGTTTCCGGTGCGTGGAAATGTGATGCCCCGTTGCGTTGTATTAATACGACGCACCGGGGCCTGTTAGGATCATAAGCGCACCAGAATTTTTAAAGTTTTTTTTTGTATGTAAGATCATAATAAAATAATAATAATTATAGAGTACATGAATTTATTTTCATTATTTTCTAAACTTTATATATATAAGATCATAATAAAATAATGATAATTATAAAGTACATGAATTTATTTTCTTTATTTTCTAAACTTTATGTTACAAAAATTCATATTACAATTATTTTCAAATTTACAAATTTAAATATTTTAATAAAATCATTTTACATTAATACAATTAAAATTTTCACATTAATAGAATTAAAATTTTACATACAATTACATTAATTAAAATTACAATTACAATTAGAATGAAAATTACAATTACAATTTTACATTAATTTCACATACATGAATTATGATTAGAATTACAATTACAATTTTAATTTTACATACAATTACATTTACAATTTTACATATAATTACATTTACAATTACAATTACAATTTTACAGATATTTTAAGACAATTCAATTAAAATTACAGTTACAAATACAATTACATTTACAATTTTACATAGAATTACATTTACAATTTTACAAATATTTTACATACAATTCAATTAAAATTACAATTACAAATACAATTACAATTTGTGAAATTTACATACAATTAGAATTACAATTACAATTTTAAAATTTTTCATATATACAATTACAATCATTTCAGAGTAAATTAAATATTACAATTACAATTAAAATTTTACATTAATAAAATTTTTACATACAATTACACTTAAAATTACAATTAGTACAAATACAAATATAACTTTACACTTTTACATAGAATTAAAATTTAAATTACAATTACATTCACGACATAATATTTAATAAATATCATGGTCATTTAATAATATTAAATTAATTAATAAACATCATCACGATCATGATAACCATCGTACAAACATCATATTCGACTAATAAACACATTCAATCAACATCAAATTAACATTATATATTAACATCATCACAACACAAACATCAAATATATATCTCAATATAATGTCAAATAACTCATGCGCCTATCACATATACACATCTATCTGCAAGCTAAACATTAAATGAACATATCTAACACGACTAACAATATGCACCACATCATGATGATCATCAACATGAAAATTAAGTACAACTGCAACATGAACATAAAATACATGGACCATATATATATATAACTGAATAATGTTAAAAATATACAACTGTAATATAAATGTCTTGAATTAGGTGCTGGTGGTAGTATAACAACATCAATAACACTAGTACAAGTGGATGCGGCCTGCTCAATAAAATTGGGTGCAACCTCGACAGTCGATGGTTGAATAGCCTGCTTATGATCATTATGATCACTAGTACTGATGGATGCGTCAGTTGGTGGTAGTACAACATGATCAATATGAGGCACAGTAGTAGTGGAGGCTTGCTCAGTCAATAGTACTGCAGCCTCGACGGTCAATGGTCCAGCGTGCTCATGATGATCGTGACTAGTACTCATGATGGATGATGCAGGTTGTTGACTGGACGTGGCCGATGGTCTAGCCTCATCTCCATGATGACTAGTGTCAGATGCTGCCAGTGGAGCTTCATGCTGATCATCAGGTGCGCCACGAGGTGAATGACCACGAGATGCATCTGAGTCACTGCTGGCTGACTGTCCATCACGTGCCATAGCTCGACTACGCCTATAGCTACGAACAATCCTCCTCAATCACGTAACAGCTGTCGTAGCTCCTACGACATGCCGCATCAGGCCGTACATGTCACGCGACATGCCTCTCCACATCCGTAGCAGTCTATCATCGCTATGTATCTCTCTGTAATGAGTGGGCCTGATGCCCGCATATGAAATCAATCAACAGAGTTGGCTGCCCAACTCCATCCGGTATTTGGTCTTAGGTCAACCACGCCTAGGAAAAGATGGTACCGATGCACCATGAGGCGTAGGATCAACACGTCTCTCTGCTACGCCACCAGCCTCATCCTCCAGTGCATCAGCCATCTCCTGATCATAATCATCAGGATCGACACTTGGATCATGTCGTGGATCCGACATCTCATCAGCATCGAAAGAGCCAATGTCTGCAAAATATATACAAGTACACAACAATAGTTAGACAATTTCATTACAAAATTTAATAAAAACAAGTTAAAGAACATGTTAGAATAAATATAAATAAAACAATAATATTACCTCTAGCATCTGGCGGCTCATCAGAAGTGAAAAGAATATTGGGACACCCTTGCCAATCTAGTCTAGCATAAGGACATGGGACCATAATGAAGGGATGCAGCCTGCCAACACTAGCTAGTAAGTCCAGCGAATCATGTGATATCCTCGCTGGAAACAGAATGTCTCCCCTCTTGGGCATCATCTGCCCCCACATGCGCATTTGGGCCTCGAACATAGACCTACGAGGCTGTCGAACAAAACTAGGTCTCATCTCTGGAAACCTCTCAAAAAATAAACAAAACAACTCTGAAGCAAAAGGGAAGTTGACCCTCCCTTGTGCATGAGCACGACATCTATCTAAGGCCGTACAAAACTGTCGCAAAAAAATGGCAGACCACCTGACAAGTCGTGGTTGCTGTACTAAAGAATCAACGTAATATAAAAGTGAGCAACTAATGCGTTTCCCATCACTAGTGTTGTGCGAAATGATCGAAGCGATAATAGAGAGGCACTGCACGTCCTGTCTACCAATAGCACCTATACGTAATTGACCTCCAGGTACCTAAAACTCTGAAGGAGACAATACATATGCTCCAATGTATCTCTGGGAGTAAACTAACTAACTCCCTGCTACACAACCAGCTGGCACGTCTGGGAATGAGGGAAAATCACCCCTCTCCTCGATAGTCCTGTAATAAAATAAATGTCCTCCTCAGTGGGTGTGTACCACTGGTCAGGACCAACCTGAAAAGCTTGTCGATGGGCATTCCACTTGCTGATAAGATGTCTCAAAAGCACACTATGGGCCTTTAGGCTGGAAATAGCCTCCTCATAGAACTTGAGGAGGCCTACCTGCATAAGGATCTCCCGGGTATCTGCAGTAATAGGGTGAGGGAATCCATCTCTCTCCCTCTATCTCGCCTCCCATTGGCGAATCATGTCATATTTTTCTGCTTGTTGTTGCTGCTGTTCTCTTTGAATCATTGCCATATTAAGTAATTTTTTTTTATTAAAATAGAAATGTATTTATAAATATACATATATAATTTTTTTTGAAAAAAAACAAACATACAAGTCGGTGCTCCATAAAAATAGTCACATACCAGTGCCGATGCGTCCTAATATTTTAGCGCACCGTCCCTGGGGCCCCTAATGAAATAGACTGTACCAGATTCGGTGCAGATGTCTATTTTCAAGCACCGTGGACTGCATATAATTCAGAATAGCGGTGCGCTGACTGAAATATATGCCCTAGCACGTATAGTCATGTCAGCGCATCGACTTCATGACAATGAGATAGTTGACGGTGCGGCCTTTTACACGGCCACACTGTTGACCCTCTCAGAATGAAAAATGCGGTGTGTTGACATAAACTGGGGCGGAAAATGAAGTCAACGCATCGCACTGTGATTTCCGGGGTCAACGATGTGCCTGGATAAGTGAGTGCACCGCCTTTTTTATTTTTTATTTTTAGTTTAAAATTATTCGGGGTGCCTTTCGGCACCACCTCGGAAACGGTGCGGTTACCATTAGCACCGGTAGTGGCGCTGCCTGTAAATTTTACAGGTAGCACCACTATCCGGTGCGATCCGAATAGCTCAAGCGCACCGCGCGACAATTTTTTTTTTTCTTTTTCTTTTTTAATGGCTATTTTTAAGTTTATTTCGATTTCTAATCTGCTAAAAAAGATTAATTATAGAAAAAATAGAAAAATACCTATACATTTCACTGTCGAGGAGGCATATTGGCAATAAAATTTGGAAAATAAAAATTTCCCACTGTTTTTCAAAATACAAGCTAGAGATTGGTGGCCAATGCAGAGCAGCAGTGTGGGCAATGGGTGCAATGAGAGCACTGATGTCAGGGTGACTCAGAAATAAGGACATAGCACCAGGGCTTGAGAGCTCTGGAGCACTGAGGAAAGTGAATAATGAAGTTTTTTGGCCGTAATTTTTTTTAATTAACCTTGTTTCGGTGCGCGGGGTTTTATAAGTGCACCGGTGCGGTTAAATAAAACCACACTAGGCGGTATCAAATGCGCCGAGCAATTTCCCTAACCGCGCACTGGGATGTTTCAGTTTCGGCACGTAAATTTGATGATGCACCAGGGCGGTGTAATGGTAAAGCACCGATGCGTAATAGTCACAAAGCATCGGTTTTTTGGCCTTAATTTTTTTTTTTATATAACGCTATTCCAGTGCGTGCGGTTTCTGGCGCACCGGTGCTCTTAGAGAAGAACGCACCAGCTCGTTTCTATTTTGGCGCGGTGTTTTATGATGCACCGATGCAGAAGAGTACTGACGCCCCAGTGCGTTACAGTAATTGGATGCCCCGGCGGTGTGTGTACTTCGCGCACGTTGTTTGGTGTGCCAATGTTCGGTGCGCATCGGTGCGTTCTATGGTATCGTGCGCACCGGTAATTGATAGCTCAGGAGCACTGGAAAACTGAAAAGTCTGGGTTTTTTGTCGTAAATAATTTTTTAATTTAACCCTTTACTGGTGCGTGTTGTTTATAGGCGCACCGGTACTGTTTTCTACAAACACACCGGTTGGTTTGTGTTTTGGCGTGTTTTTGATGATGCACCGGTGCGGTTTCTGTCTACCGCACCGGGTGGTTTCGGTGTTGGCGCTGTGTTTTATAATGCACCGACGCGAACGAGTTGTGAGGCATCGGTGCTCTAATATATTATGACGCACTGAGTGGGTGTGTACAGAGTGCATGGTGTCCGGTGTGCCAATGATTTTGTCTACATCGGTGCTTTCTTTTTTTGAGAGCACCGAGGCGAGTTTTAACGATAAGAGCACCGATAGGAAAACATTCGCAAAAACCTTCGCCCGCCAACCTCCTCTAGTAACCTCCACTAGAAACGGATGTTTTGGGTATTTTTCTTTGTGGTTCCTCAAAAACATCCACTAGAGGGTATTTTCCTTGTAGTTCCTATTGTAGTGTGGTATGTTGTAACATATTTTGGTACACTGAAAATTAAAAATATATTTTTAAAATTTTCAGCTAGTTTACCTTTCAGCTAAATCTTTGGGCATATATAAAATTTCATGGAAATATGGTTGTTCAGCTAGTTTTGAATGAATTTGAATTTTTAAATATGTAATTTTATTAAAAATATAAAATTATACTTTTATTAAATTATTTTATTTAAAATTTAAAATTATTTGAAAAAGGAAATGTTGGGCTTCTCACCCAATTTTTAAGTTTGACATTAAATTCTACAAACTCTTCCAAGTGCTAAGCTACAAGATAAAGAAATCATAAACATGTAACAAGAAATAGTGAATGAAATGTATTTGGCTCATGATAAAGAGTATGCAGGTTTCAACGGTGATGAGAGCAGCATGCAAAGTCAAAGGCACATATCTAATTTCGGACCCGATCAAGATTTTTGACATTTAATGGAGGAGGGGGGTCTGAAATAATTTATTTGATTAAAACCTCTTTAATATTGTGTGGCATTAGCGGGATCAGTTCACACCCCCCAGCTTAAAAACTACTTACTGTTATGGACCCCCTCGGAAATCCGTGGGTGGCTTCAGGGATGGGTCTGTCTATGCCTATCGGTGTCGGTCTATGTGATAATACCTTACGAAGAGTTTGTAAAGATGTTTCCAAAATGCTATCTGAACCATAAAATTTGGGGTAGAGTCAGTTGCAATGGAATTCTACATGATGGGTGCACGATGCAATGTTTACCAGTCGAGTATCTAAATACAGCAATGGTGGTAGCAGAAAAAACATCAACTGTCATATTGAAATTTTATTTGTAAATGAACAATTGTAATGATGGATGTTTTCCAAGTGCCTAGCATTATCATAGTTCAATCAGTTCGATGTTATGTGCGTTGTAGCTGAGCTCGTTGGGAAAATAGTGGGCATGTATTTTTGTGATCACCAATGTGGCTCCTCTAGAAATTTCACACCTCAGAATTTGGATATTTACAATAATATTATGAACAAAGGTGTAGCCTTTGAGATTGTTTTTTTCTCGAGTGACACAAAGGAGAGATTAAAGGAACTTCAAGCTGAAGAGAAAGCAAACAAGAAGAAAAAATGCAGTGTTTTCAGTAGGTGATTTTCAAGCACATTTTGTGGGGAAACGAAAATGAATTTATCAATTCTGAGACATGGGTTTTTTGTAGGATGGTCTTAATTTAGTTAAGCATGTTTTTTTTACAAAACATTTGAGCCAATAGAGAGATTTTGCTAGTTTTTTGTAAGGCATATGTTTAGTGCCGTTTTTTGCAAAATGGACAATTGGAGAATTAAAATATTGAAGAGTTGGACTTGGTAATTAGAAATAATATCAATGGAATGGTTTACCCAATCCATTCAGCTCTGCCCTTTATGAAGGAACATAACAAGGAACACCCAAGATCCATTTTTTTCATTGGCTCCCAAGCATATTTGTTTTAGATTGATGGTATAGTGTCTACACAACAACTAAATTTACAATTAAAGGCCTTGACGAGGCTTTAAGGATGTAATTGTTACCATATGAATTTAGTATCAGCCTCGCCTACCCATGGTTTACATGCATAATACACAAAATAGAGAATATCCATCATTAGTACCACAAGCTCTAATGGGTAAAATGATACCCATGCCTCTTGATGTTGCTGGCATGCTAGTTGGTAATGCTAAGACAAACAAGCATCAACTTGAGCTTGCAATTTGTGATGGATATATCATGTCACTTGTGTACAAAATTTTCAACTCTTGTTCTTTGAGATTCATCAGAATAGTGAATTTACTCCAGAACTAATTATAAACAAAGAACTCCTTGGAACAATTCCTTAAAAGTTATCGCTCAAGTAATTTGTAGTAGTAACTATGTGGAAATAACTTCTAAGCATTGATGGGATTGATATAATGATCTTGTTGATGGAAGTAATCAATGAAAAAGTATGAAGGAAGTTTGACCCTGTAATCTGTAGTAAAAGACAAAGGCACATGAAAATGATAGCCTTATTTACTAGACAAGTGAAGTTGTGTATTGAAGCCAAGGCTCACTGTAAGTCTTCACTAAGTTTAAAATTTTTCGAAGTCATCTACAACAATGGTAAAGCCAAGGGTGTTTGTGAGACTATTCTAGCATATGAAGCCAAGGCATCTGTAGCATTTGAAGAATGAACAAGTAATTGTGATCCTTGCTATGACAATAATGTTGGACAATGACACTTGTTGTGACTTATTGAGATCATGTTTAACATTAGTGCATTATCTTGACTGTTACAATGACCATAATTCCAGTTTTTTGTGAACAGTCTTGAATTGTCAAAGAAATGAATCTAAGAAGTGTGATTTGTTTTGATGAAACCATAAAGGAGGGAAACAGATGAGACAACAACAACAAGCAAACAATATGATAGAAGTAGTATTATGTTTGGCAGTAACCCACATATGAGTAGAGTACCTTGTGACTTTGAAAAGTGACAAAGATAATATCTGGAAAAAAGGAAAAATGACAATGATGATGTATGAAAGTTGTGGCAGATGTTCATAGAAATATCATTGGGTAGCTGTGGAAGCAGTCATAGTTTCAGAAGAGTGAAATTTAGAGGTGGCAGGAAGGTGTTATAACAACTTGAATTAAATGGCATAAAACCAACAGTTCGAAAATATTTAAAGATTTCAAAACAAAATTTCGGAAAAAAAATGGTCAACTAAATATTTAAAAATATTGGATGGGCGCTGTTTGAGATAGATCACTTCCGAAATTTGAACTTCATAGGGAAAATTTTACTTTGTAGAATATTCAACAATTTTAGATTTCCAAGGAGGACAATCAACAACCAGTCAACTTATTTCCATATTTAGACACAATGTCATAAATCAAAGGATCAGATCCAAATATGAAGGAGAATCATTAGTCAACACTATAATTAAATCCAAATTTAAAGGGCATTGTTCCAAATTTTCTACAACAAGTCAGAGATTGTTTTATTTTTAGTTTATTTGATAGAATTGATATCATATAGGATATGAATAGTTTAAATTTATAATTTCTATATATTTGATGATTTTTAATAAGCAAATGGTTGGATTTTGATACCAATACCTTTCATCTTTGTAAAAATTTTCTCCAGAAATCCTAATTGAAGTATTTCAAGCTCCGAATTTGACAGAATTTGTGTTTATTGTATGTTTTTCCAGCAATTTCATATTCTATTTCTGCACATGTTCAAAGTATTATAGAATACCTGGGTAGGAATATATTGAGTTTCAATCTCTTTGAAATCCCATGCAAATTTATATTCATTTAAAGAGATTAGTATATTGGATTGTCTGTCTGAGGTAGCTCATCTTTAACTGGTTAATTTTTTCCCTTATATCTTCTCCTGAATGTGTTTTTTTGGGCTATAGAAATTTTCTATACGCATCCATATTTCCTGGTTAATTAAGATTTTTCTTGACTCCTTATTTATCAGGAATCCCCTTAAATTATTCTTTCAAATTCTTTAAAAAGTTAATTTCTTATGTCATGCTGGAAGTTGACACTTTGAGAAAGGACTCTACAGAGGAGGGATTTATTCATGAATAGGAATTGTGCAATCATTGACAACCACCCAAATTAAACCATAAATCTGGCCATTGTGCTTCATAGGCTGTTTTCTAGTGACAGTGAACAACGTTAAATAAGGCCTTGTAATTATTGAGGGAGCCCCCTCTGGTTCACAGGCCAACTTGAACCTAAAGACAGGCCTAGTTGATTTTTTGGCATAGTTTCTGCAGCCAAGAATTGCTTACGAGAAACAAGTACAAAATTTGGCGTTGTTTCCAGGGAGCGAAGTAACAAAAATATCTTTCTCTAGATAAAGATAAAGATTAGATCTATTCCTTGCTGGTGAAAAAGGAGTAGGAATTTGTATTGGTTGCATTATCTTCACCTGGTGACTCCACTTTGTCATATGGTGATTCCATTGGATTACTGATCCCATTGTTTCAAGATTTCAGCTCCCTTTACTACTATGCAAGGTTCATTGATACTTGCAGTCATCAATATATGTCTTTTCCTCCTAGCCATAATGAGAAATCTAAGATGTCCACAGAGGATGCAACTATTAAAGTTCACCTGTGAGTATAATTTTCTTATGGGATTTGATGTTTATATTGTACATATATTTCATATTTTCAGCTACTGACAATGTGGTTTTTCAATAAACCCACTCCTCACCCGGTTACATTGGAAAGCAGATTCCACCTGAAAGTGTAAAGCTTTTCATTTCAGTTAGATAGAGGTGTGTGGGATTGAGTGGTGTGATTTAAACAATATATGATAAATCAACTTATAGTTTCATTCTTTAGAAATTTCCATCTTCAGATTTTAGTGGGAAAGAGTATCGAAATTAGTGCAGGCATATGGTTTCATTTCATAGTTGCAGGTTTTTAGTGTGCAGTAGCAGGGTATTCAAATGACATGATTGATCTGTATGGATTGGTTATAATGACTCCATGCCCAAAACTTAAGGCAACTGGCCTACTAGTTCTCTGCATTCCACAAGGGGAAGAAATCCCCATTGGAGCCGATGTTGTAAAATATTTTGGTACACTTACAAAAAAAAAAAAAAAAAAAAACAGCCAGTTTACCTTTCAGCTAAATCTTTAGGCATATATAAAATTTCATGGAAATATGGTTGTTCTACTAATTTTGAATGATTTTGAATATTCAAATATGAAATTTTATTAAAAATATAAAATTATATTTTTATTAGAATTATTTTATTTAAAATTTAAAATTATTTGAAAAATGAAATGCTAGGCTGCTCACCCAATTTTTAAGTTGGACATTAAAGTATACAAACTATTCCAAGTTCCAAGCCATGAGATAAAGAAAACATAAAAATGTAACAAGAAATAGTGAATGAAATGTATTTGGCTCGTGATAAAGAGTATGCAAGTTTCAATGGTGATTAGAGGAACATGCAAAATCAAAGGCAGATATCTAATTTCGGACCCCCTCAAGCTTTTTAATCTTACGTGGCATCAATGGGAGTATTTCACACCCCCCAGCTTAAAAACTACTTATCGTTATGGACCCCCTTCGAAATCCGTGGGTGGCTTTAGGGATGGCTCTGTTTCTGGCTGTTGGTGTCGATGTATGTGATAATACCTTACAGAGAAGAGTTTGTAAATATGTTTCCAAAATGCTAGCTGAACCATAAAATTTGGAGTAGAGTTAGTTGCGAGGGAATTCTACAAGATGGGTGCATGGTGCAATTTTTACCAGTCGAGTATCTAAATCCAACAATGGTGGTGATAGCACCTAATTTGAACCTCAGGCTGAAAAAGGAAAATCAGGTAACCTTTAAACCACGCTCAGCCTTGTAGCTAGCCCTACAATGTCAGGAGAGGGCTCTCTCTGAGAAAATATATTCAACAAAGTACAGTTATGAACTGATTTTAGGCTAGGTATAATAATGGTAAAATGTTTTAATGAATGAATTTTTCAGGGATGTATGGAACAAATGGGACAGTTTAAAACTGGGGAATTAAATCAGGGATACAGGGTATTTCATGGGGCAAGGTAGGCAGGAAATTTTAGCAATTAAGTTTAAATAATGATGGAATGGAAAGACTGGTGAGGAGAAGAAAAGGGCATGAGAGATGGATCCTTTTCAAACAGAAGAAAACACAGAATATCGAATGCTTTCCCAAAGCAGAGCATTAAAAATGGATTCTACCTATCTATCTTGAAATAATTCAACCAGATATGTTTATGAATGAATTGTACACATAAAAATTTACATATGAACACAAAGGAGAGAAAAAATTCTAAAATTCATACCACATGGATCCCACAAATCAGAGATGCATATCTTATTAATTCCCTATCAAACTGTTACAATGGAGCACAGAGCATCCTCCTTGATTTCCACACTATTCCCCTACTTACTGAATTTCAGACTGACTACTAAATTAGTGAAAATTACATTAAATAGACCAGAAATGTGGGAAATAGATCCACAGAAGAAGGGAGTTGTTTTACCAACTTAGAACTGAAATCCGAAGATAGGAAAGAGAACCAACAATCTGCTCCTGAAAGGGAGGAACAACAATACGTTTGACCACTTTGGCAGATTCACTGATACGATGGATGAATGAAAAATAGGAAATCTGAAAAATAGATCCCTATTTTATTGCTGCTGTAGAAGTCTCTTTTCATAATTAGCTCTCGACCCTTTGACTTTTTCCTTTCTTTTGTTTTGAAAATCTCTTTATATGCCGAGAAATGACTTTTGAAAACATCAAAACTGAATTTCTTGCCTTTAATGAAGAAAAGATACATTTTAGTGGGAGGAGCGAAGGGAAAGGAGGTGGGGTTCAAATCACAATCGCAATCGCAATCGGAGGGGAGGAAAGGGATACAATATATAATGAAGCGATTGAAATATGCTATGTGGTGGTGCAATCGCAATCGAGAATTGGAGGAAAGGGGAAGGTGTATTAGGACAAGGAAAAAATAAAAACTCCGATGCGATTGGAATAATGCAATAGGGGTAAAGGGTAAGCCAAAGGGATAATGGGGTAAAAACAAATATAAAATGTTTCAGCGCTTTGCAAAGGAGAAAAATAATTTTTACGTTGAAAAATGCGGGAGGCCTTTAGGTGGGACCCGGGAGAACAATCGCAATCGAAATTGGAAGGGAAGGGAGATGTTAAGGTGCAATAGGATTTCAATGATGCGATTGGGAATAAGAGATGAGGGGGAAGTCCTTTATATAATGTAATAAAACTAAATTTGAGTTTTACAAAGTGAAAAGGTCCTTTATTCTTAAATGGGCGGAAAAGGTTAAGGTGGGCCTAGCTAATCGCAATTGGAAGATCGGAGGGGGAATGGGAAGCAATGGTTTTTGGAAACGCCGATTGCTATTGACACCACAGCTTATGGGTCGTCCGATTAGAGAGGCCAATCGACAGCGAAGGTGCAATCGGGGGTTTGCAATCGGCGGGACTCAATCGGGTGTAACACTTTATGAAATCGCCGATTGCGATGGAGCGGTGCAGTATGGGCCATCCAATCATTGATCGGATCAAAAGTCAAGATGTAATCGGGCGGGGTCCAATCAAAAGGGACTTAATCGCGATCGGAGTTTTTTACAAGGGCCAATTGTAATGGACAATAGGTATGGTGCGATTGCGATCGGAGGAGGGGTATAATAAAAACTTTATTATAAAGTTTAAGGGGTAATGTGGGGAAGTGGTTTATTTAATCGAATGGGGGGAATTTATAATAAAGAATTTGTAGTGTGATTATGTAATCGGAAGGGGAAAAAGGGGGGTTTTATGAAGAAAAAAATAAAACTTTAATGAAATAAGGTTTTAGGAAGAAATGGGAAAAGGGGAAGGGTTAGGGTATAGGGGACTTTTGTTCATTGAGGCATAATTTTCGATCCAAGAGTCAGTTTTGAGAGTATAATATATCGTTGGAAAGCTCTTTCTGGGCTCTTTCTGATGAACATACTTAGAACACAATTTGAAACTAAAAATGCTATGGAAAATTTCTTTGAAAGGCAGGGTGGTGACTTTGTGGAGATAGCAGCTTCTGAAGTGTGACTTATTACATATAAAATTACATAATAAATGATAATAAAATACAAGTATCATGTTTTCACCTCAAAACATGGTTTTGAGGTGAAAATGACATCAAGCTGAATAAAACATTTCTTTGATCTCCACAGGT